>NC_069426.1:11907537-11952537 GCF_026875155.1 Cherax quadricarinatus
GAGTTAACCTATTTTTTTAATTTCTGTTGAATTTTTGGGAATGTTTGGCCCAATGTATTTTGTTTTTTAAATAAAAAAAACTTAAAATATGGGGGTGGTGGAGTTCCCGCTTCAGGGGGGCCCTTGATTCCCCTTTGAAGCAAATTTTTTTTTCCAGGTTAGGGTGAAGTTAGGGTGGCCCTCCCTTTTTTTATTATTTTTTTATTTTTTTTTTATTTTTTTTTTTAAAAAATTTTTTATTATTTAATATAGATGTTGTGTGTGTGTGGTGTTTGTGATCACCTAGTTTGTCTCCCTGTTGAGGTTGCGGGGGTTCGGCCCGAGCCCCGGCCCCCCCCTTTTATGCCTCTGGCCCTTTTACCCTAGTTTTTTATAACTTGGGCTTTTAAAGCAGTAATGGACCTGCCTCACTACTGCTTCCCAAATATCCCTTAGACTCCCGGGGGGTTTCCTCTCCCGGGGTTTTTGGGGGTTCAGCTCCAACGTGTCCCCGGGTTAGTTCCCAATTCTGAACAGTTTTTTGATTGAACCCTTGTTTTTGTAGCGTTTCAGCCCCCCACTCCCCGGGTCCCTCCAGGCGTCGGGGGCCCTTAACCCTTCTGGGCATTCTTAGCTCGGGCGCGGGTTTGAAACTTTCACTTTTTATTTTCCGGCTTGGCTGGGTGTGGGTTCCAAAGGGTGCCGCATTCCAATATGGGCCTCGTACACGGTTACAGGGCTGAATGATTCCTTTTTAAAATTGTGGAATGCTGTTCTGGGTTTGCTGGGCGCCCATATTGCAGCGTTTTTTGGTTGAGTGGTTCAGGATGGCTGGTTTATACCCCCCCCCAAGTTTTTTCTTGGTGGGTTTTTGTCTCTGGCCCCCAAACTGTACCCCGTCGGGTTTCTTTGCCCTTCCCCAATCTTCATGACTTTGACTTGGGGATTGAACCCCCAACCAATTGCTTTTCCGATCTGCAGCCTGTCCAGATCCCTTTTCATTCTGCCCGGTCTTCAATCAAATAAAATTTTCTCATCAACTTTCTATCTGCAAACAGGGACATACGGGTTTTTTTTCTGTATGTGTTAGTCCCCGGGGGCCCCGTGGTCACGGCACCCACTTGACACCTCGCCCCGTACCATGACTCGTGCTGTCTTCCCGACAAGTATTCCCGGTCCATTGTAGGGGCCCTTTCCCCGTTTCCTTGCTTGGTCCCCAAGTTTTTCACTAATCTCTTTTGTGGGCTGTGTCAAAAGCCTTTTTCAGTCCCAAAAAAATGCAATCCCCCACTCCTCTTCTTTTGTCTTGTGCGCACAATGCATAGAACTCCCGTAGGTTTTTGACACAGGATTTTCCCGGCCCTGAAACCATGTTGGCTACGTTGATGAGACATTCATTTCTAGGTGTTCCATCACTCTTCCCTGATAATCTTTTCCCCTGATTTTTCATGCGTACATCCATGACATGGTTGTAGTTTTTGTGCTTATGTCTGTCTCTTTTTTTTTTGAATGGGGCTACACTTTCGTTTCTGCCCCAGGCAATCCCCTGTTTCGATGATGTATTGAATATTGTTTTTTATGGTCACACAGGCCTCTGCTCCCTCTCCAGGATCCATGAGGTTTTTACCTGGCCCCCTTGTTTTAGGTACTAGCCCCCTTTAGAACCTCTTCACTTCTTTTCCCCGCCTGTGGCACTGTGTCCGCACATGTGGTTTTTGAACATTAAAATGGTAGAAATACCGACAATTGTTGGAAAACATATGCAAAGTTAGGTATCTTTATTTCGAACGTTTCGCCCACACAGTAGGCTTTTTCAGTCGGTACAGAAAGGTTGTAGAAGCAGAAAATATTGAAGACGATGTAATCAGTCCCTCGCCCTTAAGTTTTGGGTGGCAGTCCTCAGTTGGAGAAAGGGGATTGTTCCGTTGTCGAAACAAAATTGAAGTTGAAGTGACAGAATGGGGCCTTTATATAGTGCCAGGAGGTGAGACGTAGTTGTTGGGAGGGAGGTCCTTCTCAAAAACCCGCCTTCTCCTAGTAGGGTTGTCGAAGTGGTCTGTACCAAGATCCCTTTTTGCAGTGTCTGACAGAATGAACATTAAAATGGTTAAAATACCGACAGTTTGTTAGGTAAACACAAATGCAACATTTTAGGTATTTTATTTCGAAACGTTTGCCTAACATAGGCTTTCTGTACTCGACTGAAGAACCCTACTGTTAGGCGAAACGTTTTCGAAATAAAGACCTAACTTTTGCATATGTGTCTTCCCAAACATTGTCGGTTTTTCAACTTTTTAATGTTATTCTGTCAACACTGCAAAAAAGGGTTTTGGTACGGGCCCCACTTCGAAAACCTCTACTAGTGAGAACGGCGGGGTTTGAGAAGGCCCTCCCCCTCCCAAAGAAACCTACGTCTCACCCCGGGCACTATTAAAGGCCCCCATTCTTATTCAATTTTCATATTGTTTCAGAAACGGAAAAAAATGCTCTTCTCCAGACTGAGGGACTGACCACCTCAAAACTTTAAGGGTGAGGGACTGAAAAATCGTTTTTCTTCTGCTTCTATAAACCTTTCTGTACTCGACTGAAAAGCTTGTGTAGGGAAACTTTTCGAAATAAAGATACCTAATGTTGCATATGTGTCTTCCCCTAACAAACAGGGTGGGTACTCCTTCTCCGTCTTTCTGGGCCTCTTGTGTCCCCTTGTAAAAACACTTCCTTGAATTTTTTTTCATTCCCTCACAACTTCGGTCATTTCTTGTTGTCTTCCTCCTTCCTTAGCCCGTTTTCCTGGTGATTGACTTGTTTTCTCCGGTGGCTGTACAGCAGCTTGGGTCAGATTTGGCATTCGCTTGCTATGTCATTTTCATATTGTCATTGGGCCTCCTTTTTATCTGGCATTTCATTTCGGCTCTACGTGTTCTCCCTTTTTTGCTGGTCGTTTGCCTTCAATATTTCTTCCATTCCCTAGCGCACTTCGCTTTTGCCTTACTGCACCTTTGGGTGAACCATGGGCTCATCCTGGCTTTTTCATTATTCCTGTTACCTTGGGGTACAAGCCTCCCCTCAGTCTCCTTGCACATTGTTGTTACATAATCCATCATCTCATTAACTCCCTTCCCTGCCAGTTCTCTGTCCCACTGACCCCCATTCAGGATTCTTCACCCTTCTGCTACTACTAACGAACCACCTGCTTCATCTCCAACTCAACCACTAAAGCCAAGAAAGCTAAGACACTCCCTAATAAAAATTCCACCTCAAGATAATCCAAGACTTGAAGAAATGGAAGAGGAAAAAATTTATTTAGACCAACTAAAACCCCTCACCTTCTATACATATAACCCTCACACCCGCCCGCTATATGCACCTCAAATCATCTATTCCATGCACCATGGTTGTATCAAGTACAGTGTTCCCCTGGATGCGATCCCCACACTGAAACTGCCCTAATTGCAGACTTAAAAAAAAGACAGCAAAAGTCTGCTCAACTTAGTTTATTATAAAAACCCTGCTTTCAAAAACTTCAAAAGGCTCTACGACAGGAACGAGAAACTAACAAAACGCAGATATGAAGAGTGTTATCCACCAATCAACGCTGATCCTGTCTCCTCTCTGCATACTTAACGACCAATCATACTGAAGCATGCCTCCCTCTCTACCACGCTTCCCACCGATCTCCAGCAACCATCGCCGATCAGATCTACATAGCAACCACTAATGCAGCCTGCACAGCTTGCCTACGTCGGTCCACATCCTCGCCAAGTTTTGATCCCCTCCAGCTCTATCCCACGATCGCCTTAGCTGCGGGGTTAACCCTCGGCTCTGTTTTCAACTAAAACACTCCTCTCCAGCGCAAATTCTTCGTCTGCCCCGTCTTCCCCGTTGGTATCTTGCATGAATTTGTTCGTTCGTTCTTTCGGTCTGGGGTCAGTATAGAGAATGAATTCTGCACAGGTATGATTTTTCAAGACGTGCGACAAGAATGGAGTAAACACTAATGTTAGAGAAGTTACAGGTCTATCAACGGAAGGTAAAGTTTTTTTGGTTTCCACGTAGAATGGAAGGGTTATCGTCCCCCAAAAACAGGTTGGTACTATTAGTGACTCCATGCCCAGCCAACCCGCCATTCATGACCACAGTACTGTGTGCAACCCTTCAAGGATCTCTTGAAGATGTAATGTAGCTTAGGAGAATGATATTTTTTTTATTTATTTATTTATTTATTTATTATTATTTTTATTATTTTTATTATTATTATTTTTATTATTATTATTATTATTATTATTATTATTATATATTTTTTATTATTGTTATTGGAAATAAATGGTATAAAATACCGACACAATGGAAATATAAGCACATATGCAGTATAATGTGATCCTTTTTTGACTACGTTTCGCCCACACAGTGGGCTTTTTTCAAGTCACAAACAATCAGAATCTGTTTGTGACTTGAAAAAGCCCATTGTGTGGGCGAAACGTAGTCAATAAAAGGATCACATTATTCTGCATAGTGTTTATATTTCCATTTATTATTATTATTATTATTATTAAATTTTTATTATTATTTATTATTATTATTTTTATTATTTTATTATTAATTAAACTTGGCCGTTTCCACCAAGGCAGGTGGCCCGAAAAGAAAAACTATCATCGTTCACTCACTGTTTTTGCCAGAGGCATGCCTACACTACAGTTATAAAACTGCAACATTAACTCCTCCTTTCGAGTGCACTGTACTTGTACTTCCCATCTCCAGGAATCATGTCCGGCCTACCGGTTTTCCCTAAATCCCTTCATAAACGTTACCTTGCTTACACTTCAGCAGCACGTCAAGTCCTAAAAACCATTTGTCTCCGTTCGCACATAACACGCTCACGCCACACTTCCCTGGAAGCTCAGGCCCCTCGCACAAAAAAAACACCTCCTTTACCCCTCCCCCTCCAACCTCTCCTAGGCCGAACCTTAACCGCCTTCTCTCCACTACGATTTGTATACTCTCGGAGTCATTCTATTTCGTGCCTTCCTCTCTACATGTCCAAACCATCTCAAAAAACCCCCCCTCAGCCCTCTGGATAATAGTTTTGGTAACCCCGCACCTCCTCCTAATTTCCAAACTACGATTTTCTTGCATATATTTACACCACACATTGCCCCCAGGACATGACATCTCCACTGCCCCAGCCTTCTTGTTTGCAACATTCACAAAACACGCATTATATATTATATATTTTTATATATATATATATATATATATATATATATATTTATATATATATATATATATATAATATAAAATATATATACAACTTTCGTCAATAACTGCCGGGCTGGGGCGGATCCCAAAAGAAATTAAACCCTTTCGTTTTTGGAGCCTCATTATGCTCTTTGAAGAAGAAGGATAGGGGAATCAGACCCATTGCTGTTGGTAACACTTCACCGTCTCGTTGCCAAAGCAGCAGTAAGAAACATTCGCCTAGAAGCTGCCAGTTTACTCCAGCCACACCAATGGGCTTTGGGGTCTCTCAAGGCAGTAGAGCCCCAGCTGATGCGGCAAGGGCTTACATCAGGGACCTACCAGAAGACAAGGCCGTAGTCAAACTACGGTTAAAGGTCTTTGTCTCCACAGACTCCTCAGTGTACCACTCACCTTATTTTCCCTCGCCAGTTCTGTGATTTCACCTCATCCCTTCATAGACCATATGCTGACATGTCCACTCCCAAATATCTGAACACATTCAACTCCCTCCATACTCTCTCTCCAATCTGATCTCCGATCTGTTACCCATTTTTTTTGGGGTTTTCTCATTACCTTACTCTTTCCTATATTCACTTTTAACTTCCTTCTTTTACATACCTAACAAACTCATCCACCAACCTCTGCCAAATTTTCTTCAGTATCTCTTAAAATCACAGTGTCCCTTATAATTTGGAAATGTTAGGGGTTTAAATGAGGGATCTGAAAACTTTATTGAGGGAAGAGTTTTGTTTTACCTATCGCTTTTGAGAGATGTATTTGAATTCAAAGAATAATTACATGCAAACAGTATTCTGTGGGTCTCATAGAACAGTTGAGGTTTAAATTTAAATTGTCAGAAAGTAAAATTGGCGACACTTACTATTGTGTAATGAAGTTAGGTAAGGTTTGTCAGGGAACATGACAAGTGTTTCCTGACGAGGGCCTTAGTTATATAATGACTTGCCGTTAGAGCTTTTGGTCATCTGACCGAGGCCTCCGCTGGCCCACCGGTCCACCCCCGTAAAAATTTGGTCATAGCATAACCATTGTGATTGTGTATGATGGGTAGAAACTGTTTTGGGACAAAGTTATTTTAATAATTCGTACTGGATTAGATATATTTACATTGTTAAGGTTTTAAAAATTGCCATGTTATCTTGGCAAAAGGCCAAAGTTGAAGTAATTAGTTGTTTTAGTTTTTTTATGATTTTTTTTTTTTTTGGATGTAGGGAATGGTGTTGTGTCTGTGTGCTACTAAGCTTGCTACTCTCAGGTCTTTCACATTATTTTTCGCTCTATTGTGTGGCTGGGATTTGATTTATAAATAAAACATAATTTTAATTTCCTCACGTTTTCCCTATCAGAGTAATTGAAATTTCTCATCATTGAACTTCATATTTTTTCCCTGGCACAGGTGTTGCACATGTGCCTCGGTCTTCAACTTGTCGGTATTATATACAATTTTCGTCACAGACGGAAGTGACCGTCTGTCACTTAAAAAATAACGACACTTTGACCCTTGCACTCTCCCTGGACCACTACACCCACCTTGTGTCCCATAGAATGGTGACAAGGTGGGTGATTCACCTTAGCAGAGGACTGGAAAATGAAAGGCAGCTCGGTTCGTGGCTTTTGATAACCAGTTTATCATCGTGAAATTACGTTTATGACAATTTATAACTTTATCAGTTGCCAAGTTAAAAGGCCATATTAATATATGTTAGGTAGGTGGGAAGAAAAACACATAGGCAACATTTAGGTATTTTTTTCCGAAACGTTTCGCCTACACATGGGATTCTTCAGTCGAGTACAGAAAGTAGGCGGGAGCAGGGGGACATGTGAAGGCGATGTAATCAGTCCATCACCCTTGAAAATGTAGAATTTGAGGTTATCAGTCCCTCAGCCTAGAGAAAAATTCTGTTTCATAAGTCAGAAACAAAGTGAAGAACCAACGACAGTGTGGAGACTTATATACTGTCGGTAGGAGAAGTGTAGAATAATAGAAGAAGGAATGTAATCAATGAGAGGTCACGTTCCTCTCAGAAAACACTTTGGACAACTTTTTCAAGAGAGAATGGTTGGATCTGAGAGGGGCGTGACCTCTCAGTGATTACATTCCTCCCACTACTCTACATCTCTCCTGCCGACAGTATGTAAGTCTCCACACTGTCGATTGTTCTTCACATTGTTTCTGGCTAAGAACAGAATTCTTCTCCAGGTTGAGGGACTGATAACCTCAAAATTTTACATAATCATGGGGGATGGACTGATTACATCGTCTTCACATCTCTACTGTTCCTTCTAATTTCTGTACTCGACTGAAGAAGCCTACTGTGTCGGGCGAACGTTTCGGAATATAGATGCCTAAATGTTGCTATGTGTCTTACTTACAACTCGTCGGTATTGTATACCTTTTTGATATTCCGTTAGCCAGGTCCCCGGCAACAGTTTTGGTAGCTGGCCGCGGGAGTTTGCCCCTGGCTTTCCTCGCTGTAGTTCTTTCTTTCAACACACGGCCGATCCCACCGAGGCAGGGTGGCCCAAAAGGAAAAACGAAAGTTTCTCCTTTCAAATTTAGTAATAATACAGGAGAAGGGGTTACTTGCCCCCTTTCTCCCGGCATTTCAGTCTCCTCTTACGACACGCATGACTTACAGAGGAAAAATTCTGTTCCACTTCCCCATGGAGATAAGAGGAAATAAACAAGAACAAGAACTAGAAAGAAAAAAGCAGAAAAACCAGAGGTGTATGTATATATATTGCTTGTACATGTATGTGTAGTGTGACCTAAGTGTAAGTAGAAGTATCAAGACATACCTGATATCTTGCATGTTATGAGACAGACAAAAGACACCCGAATCCTACCATCAAGTAAAACAATTACAGGCTTTCGTTTTACACTCACTTGGCAGGACGGTAGTACTTCCCCGGGAGGTTGCTGTCTACCAACCTACTACCTAAGCTCCTATAGTTATACAACATATTATATAAGCAAGCATTCGCACACCCTTTTAAACCTATTTGCTTTCTTTCTAAATTATATGTGAAAAATTCCCTCACATTACTTAAACGTTAATTCTGTTTTTCTCTAAAAACTTTCTTTCATTATTTTCACATTCCTCTTCAAGGGGGGTCCTTGGCGTGGTGAAGAGGCTCTTGGGCTGAGGAATTAGACCTGTCGGTCTACTCCTCAGGACTGAACCTAATTACCCCCAATCCCCGTTCCCTATCCCATCCTCCCCATCCTCCCCTTTTTCCTTTCCTCCTCCTCCTCCCCACCCCCCCCTTTTGCCCTTCCTTTATGGCCTTTTTTTTTTTTTTTTTTTTTTTTTTTTTTTTTTTCACAGGAACGCTAGTTCCTAGGTAGGGGAAAGGGGTTTACCGGGGTCCATCCTTTCCATTGAGGTTCTTGGGTGGCGTAGTTTGCCGGGGAAAATCTGGATTGCCTGGGGATGTCCTGATCCCTCTCCGGTATCCGGAGGGTGGCTTTGGGTGTCTCTGGGGCGACGGGTGTATCTCTGGAAGCCACCTTTCGGTTTCCCGGGGGGTGGTGGCCGAAGGGGTATGCTTTGTGGCGGATTTCCGGCCGCCCTCTCTTTTGTCCCCGAGGTAGCTCGGCAGATGTGAGGTTGCTATCCCGGATTGCCGGTTTACTGGCATGATGGGTAGGGTATGGCAGGGGTTCCATGCTGAATCTGCGCTACTTGCGGTGCTGAGGTCCTCTTGGGCACGAGGAGATTTCTGGCCCTTTCATTCCTCCTAGGAACTTTTCCCTCCCCGGTCCCCCTTTTTTTATTCTTTTTTTATTTTTATTTTCTTTTCTTCTTTCTTTTTTCTTAAAAACAAAAAGAAGAAGTAACCTAACCATGGCACCCCTAGTCCTGAACCTGCCACCCCCGGGCCCTTCTTGATACCGCACCCCGTTCTGCCCCCGCCTCGTCTTTGGACCACTCTTCGGACACTCCTCAGCCTCTGTACCTCTTGCCGGGGGTGTTTCCTCACCCGCTTCAGGTAATGAGGCCTCGACTGCCTCCTTCAATTTATCTGACCTTCGCTCTCCTCTGACTATGTTTCCCGGCCTCTCCCTCTACGGTGCGGCAATTTTCGAATCGCCGGCCCGTTCCACGTCGGACCAACTTGGTCCCACCCTAAACGACAACGACAATTACCTGCTGATGATACTTCTCCATCTTCTCGTTCTTCTCAGAAAGATCGACAGTCCTTCAATACCTTTTCCCAACGCTCAGTTTCAGACTGCACAATGGACTAATTCTTCACTTTTGACCGACTTCCCTCTGCCTATCTTTCTGACCACAGTATTGGCAAGGCACCCTACACCATGTTGGTAAAGATAATTTCTTTTCATGCTCTTAAGAGCGTACGTGCATCGTCACCGTACAGAATGCTACCCAGGCTCATGAGCTTTTCGTCTTTCCCATATCGATACTGTTCCGTAACTATTGAAAAGCATCATTCCTTCAATTCTTGTAGTGGTACCATCATTCTGCCCCATACCATAGTTCAACAAAATTTCCAAACATGTGGCAATGACATTCTTGAACAGCTGGAACTCCAAGATCTCCCAATCCTCAAGGGAAGGGCACTTACGTTCTTCCTGCCCGCAGGCGGAGACGATACCCTAGCAATGTGGCTCGTTTAACTTTTGACAGCCTGAACTCCCATCCTCAGTTTATGTAGCAGGACATCGGTTGCAAGTTCGAAAGGTGATCTCTTACACTGCAACAGTGAAGAAATTGCTGGCGCGATTTGGCCATCCAGCAAAATATTGCAGATCTATCGCCGAATGCCCAGTCTGTGGTGCCGATGACCATTCTAATACGTCTTGCAATCGACCTCCCTCTTGCCTTAAATTTTCATGAGGTCACCCTTTGTACTCTCGCCGTTGTCAAGTCTACTTAAACGAGTGGGAAATCCGTTACCTCAAAGAGGCAGAAGGTCTCCCTTGCCATGGCAAATTTCTCATCTCCGCCTCCAAGGGAGACTACCTCGTGTTTCTTTTTCCCGTGTTTCAAAACGTCCCCCCACTTCTGGTTTTCCCCCTTCTGCACCCACCTCTGTGGTTACCTCTCCCATAGTCACTCCTGTAGCTAATTCTTTTGCTGACCTCGGCTAAGACGTCCCTACTTCAACGTCTCAGTCTGATCTTGCTTCTTCGTGTTCTCTCTCACAAGCCTCAGTAGCGACGAGATCTCGTATGACACCTCCTCCCAATCGTCCCTCTACTTCTAAAAAGTCAAAAAAAGGTCTGTTAACACCCCTACCCATTTTCCCCACTCCTCATTTTCCCTTCCCTGTCTCTGTACCTGGTTCCCCCCCTCTCACTGGCTCTGTTAAAGTGTAGAGATTCACCCTTTCCTCCTCGTACTGTACCTTCCCCCCCTGGTCCCTCCCAAGTTTCTTCCTCTTCGGCCACCTCCCAGGTTCTGCTTCTTCTGTTCCCTTCCACGCTTCCATTTCCCCTCCACCCTTCCGTCCCCCCCCTACCTTGGTACAGTCCATTACAGTTCCAATCTTTATCATCCTCCCCTACCATTTCCAATATTATCCCATACAACGTCTCTGAATTCTGAAACACTTTGAAGCAATCTCTGAATATATGCAGAGCCAAACCATCAATTGACACTGATCCACCCTCCGTCCTTCTCTCTCCTCTACCCATCTGCGCAACCCCTTTCTTCACAGCACAAACCAAAATTCCTTCCCCGCTTGAACGTTTTTCCACTCCCCTCCACATGTGGACTTTTCTAACCCCTCTAGTCCATAGGAACCCTTCCCTTTGCGGATTTCAGGTATCTTTATCATTGCCAATCATGGCCTATTTACAGTGGAATATACGCGGCCCCCAGGGTAATCGGGGTGAGCTTCAGATGTTACTCTCCCAGTTTTCCCCGGGTTGGTGTTTGTTTAAACAGGAACCAAAATTACACTCTGCTGTTATCTCTCCATCTCAGCTATAATTTTTGTATTCTTCAGATCCTTTTCTGATGGGACATTTAATGAAAGTGCCCTTCTTCTACGCACTGATATTCCGTACCATCAGCTATTTGTTCGTACTTCACTGCATTACACAGCAGCCTGTATCCACTTGCATAGGTGGTATACGCTCTGTTCTTTATATCTCTCTCCTTCTCGGGCATTATCTATTCCGGGTATTGCCTTTAAGAACATAAAACATAAGAAAGGAGGAACATGCAGGAGGCCTGCTGGCCCCTACTAGGCAGGTCCTTTACAATTCATCCCACTAACAAAACATTTGCCCAACCCAATTTTCAATGCCACCCAAGAAATAAGCTCTGATGTGAAAGTCCCACTCAAATCCATCCCCTCCCACTCATATACTTATCCAACCTAGATTTGAAACTACCCAAAGTCCCAGCCTCAATAACCCAACTAGGTAGACTGTTCCACTCATCAACTACCCTATTTCCAAACCAATACTTTCCTATGTCCTTTCTAAATCTAAACTTGTCTAATTTAAATCCATTACTGCGGGTTCTCTCTTGGAGAGACATCCTCAAGACCTTATTAAAATCCCCTTTATTAATACCTATCTTCCACTTATACACTTCGATCAGGTCTCTCCTCACTCTTCGTCTAACAAGTGAATGTAACTTAAGAGTCTTCAACCTTTCTTCATAAGGAAGATTTCTAATGCTATGTATTAATTTAATCATCCTACGCTGAATGTTTTCTAACGAATTTATGTCCATTTTGTGATATGGAGACCAGAACTGAGCTGCATAATCTAGGTGAGGCCTTACTAATGATGTATAAAGCTGCAGTATGACCTCTGGACTTCTGTTGCTTACACTTCTTGATATAAATCCCAGTAATCTATTTGCATTATTACGTATGCTTAGGCATTGCTGTCTTGGTTTAAGGTTGTTGCTCACCATAACCCCCAAGTCCTTTTTCGCAATCTGTATGGCTAAGTTCTACATCATTTAACTTATAAGTACTAGGGTTACGGGCACTCCCAAGCTTCAGAACCTTGCATTTATCTACATTGAACTGCATCTGCCACTTTTCTGACCAAGAATAGAGTTTGTTTAAATCCTCCTGAAGTTCCATAACATCTACGTTTGAATCAATTATCCGACCTATCTTTGTGTCATCGGCGAATTTGCTCATATCACTAGTAATTCCCTCATCAAGATCATTGATATATATTATAAACAACAACGGGCCCAAGACTGATCCCTGTGGAACGCCACTTGTACAGATCCCACTCGGATTTAACCCCATTTATGGACACTCTCTGCTTCCTGTCAGTGAGCCATGACTCGATCCACGAGAGCACTTTTCCCCCAATGCCATGAGCTGCCACTTTGTTTAACAGTCTATGGTGCGGAACTCTATCAAAAGCCTTACTAAAATCTAAGTAAATAATATCAAATTCTTTATTGTGGTCAACAGCCTCAAAAGCTTTACTGAAGAAGTTAATAAATTAGTTAGACAAGACCGGCCTCTTGTGAATCCATGCTGAGTATCATTAATCAAGCTATGCTTATCGAGATGGCTTCTTATAATCTCAGCTATAATTGACTCTAGTAATTTGCCTACAATTGAGGTCAGGCTTATTGGGCGGTAATTTGACGGTAACGACTTGTCCCCTGTTTTAAAAATAGGAGTTGCATTAGCCATCTTCCACATATCAGACACTACACCTGTTTGAAGAGATAAATTAAAAATATTAGTTAATGGTACACAGAGTTCCATTTTGCATTCCTTAAGAACCCTTGAAAAAACCTCATCAGGACCCGGCGACTTATTTTGCTTCAGTCTGTCTATCTGCTTCACAACCATCTCACTAGTGACTGTGATGTTACATAATTTATCTTCTTCTAGCCCACTGTAAAAATTAATTACTGGAATATTGTTAGTGTCTTCCTGTGTAAAAACTGAGAGAAAATAATTATTTAAAATCAAGCACATTTCATTCTCTTGTCAGTAAGGTGCCCATAGTTATTTTTAAGGGGACCTATCTTATCTCTAACTTTTGTTCTATAGACTTGGAAAAAACTTTTGGGTTAGTTTTAGAATCCCTAGCAACTTTAATTTCATAGTCCCTTTTAGCTTTTCTTATCCCCTTTTTAATGTCCCTCTTAATGTCAATATACTGATTCATAAGATGACCCTCACCTCTTTTGATTCGCCTATGAATTCCTTTCTTATGCCCTAGTAGATATTTGAGCCTATTGTTCATCCATTTTGGGTCATTTCTATTTGATCTAATTTCTTTATATGGGATAAACGCTCTTTGAGCAGCATGTATGGTGTTCAGAAAACTGTCATATTGATAGCTCTCTTCGTTACCCCAGTCAACAGATGATAAGTGTTCTCTAAGCCCATCGTAATCTGCTAAGCGAAAATCTGGGACTGTTACTGAGTTATCGCTACTATCTTGTTTCGTCATTACCACCACCGATTCTGTTACTTGGTGATTTTAATGCCCACCATTTCCTCTGAGGGGGTCTCACTGTGATTCCCGTGGCATTCAGTTAGAGGCTTTTCTTGCCACCCACCCCCTCCATGTTTTAAATACAGGTACTCACACCCATTTTGATCCTCGGACTCACACTCTCTCTCTTGCATCGATCTCTCAGTCTGCTCTTCCTCCGCCGCATTAGACTTCACTTGGTCTGTTCTTCCGGACTTACATGACAGCGTCATTTCCCAATCATTTTTTACTTCCCCCTCTTTTTCACCACCTCTTCGCATCCCACGCTGGCAATTTGATCAGGCAAATTGGAACCTTTACTCACACCTAACTGTTTTTAGAGAGGTTCCTTCTTCGTCCTCCATCGATGAGCTTTTACACCTCTTCTCGTCTCTGTCTTACCGCAGCTTCTCATTCTATACCCCAAACTTCGGGCAGGCATTCTCAGAAATGCGTGCCTTGGTTGTCTCCTGGTTGTGCTCGTGAAGTACGTTTGAAACGCGCTGCATAGGGCAGGTACCGGTACAATAGAACCACAGAGAGACTTCTTGAATTTAAGCTCAAGCGTGCGATCACTCGCCGTGTCGTCCGTGATGCTAAACGCACTTGCTGGCGAGATTATGTCTCCACCATCACCTCTGCTTCCTCTATGAGTGCAGTCTGGAAAAAAGTACGAAAACTGAGTGGTAAATATTCTCCTGACCCGGCTCCTGTTCTGCGGGTTGCCGGTGTTGATATAGCAAACCCACTAGATGTTGCCAATGAAATTGGCAATCCGTATTTCTCAGGGACTCCATCTATGCCCCTCATTTCTTTCCTCAAAGTCTGCCAGAGAGTTAGCACCCTTGGACTTTTCTTCTCTCAGAGAAGAACAGTATAATGTGCCTTTTACACTTCAAGAACTGGAGGCAACACTCTCAGCTTGCCGATCATCGGCAGCTGGGCCCGACGACATTCATATTCGTATGCTACAACATTTACATCAGTCAGCCCTTGCAGTCCTATTACGCCTTCACAATCTTATTTGGTCACAAGGAGTTCTTCCACAGCTGTGGAAATCCGCCATTGTTCTCCCTTTCCGCAAACCAGGCACTACGGGACATGAAACCTCCACTATCGTCCCATTGCTCTTACCAGTGCAGTTTGCAAAGTGATGGAACGCCTAGTAAATAGACGTTTAGTGTGATATTTAGAGACACACAACAGTCCCTCCACTCGTCAATATGGCTTTCGTAAGGGACGTTCTACCATAGACCCCTTACTACGCTTGGATACGTATGTTCGTAATGCCTTTGCGAATAACCACTCAGTTATTGCCATATTTTTTGACCTTGAGAAGGCATATGACACAACTTGGAGGTATAATATTTTAGCCCAAGCCCACTCCTTAGGCCTTCGAGGCAATCTACCATCCTTCCTTAAGAACTTTTTAACTGACAGGCATTTCCGTGTTCGGGTTAATAATGTGCTCTCCCTGGACTTTATCCAAGCTGAAGGTGTCCCCCAGGGATGTGTTCTGAGCACAACACTTTTTCTCCTTGCTATTAATGATTTGGCCTCTAGTCTTCCATCAAATATTTGGTCACCACTCTATGTTGATGACTTCGCTATTGCCTGTGCAGGCGCTGACTGTCACCTTATTACAATTTCTCTCCCGCATGCAGTCGACCGTGTTTCCAATTGGGCCACCACACGGGGTTTAAATTTTTCCAGCACTAAAACCACCAAATTACTTTCACTAGACGCTCTGTCATCTCCGATCATCCTTTGTATCTCTATGGCTCCCGTATCCCTGAACGTGTACAGTCAGTTTCTGGGCCTCCTCTTTGATCGTAGGTTATCCTGGAAACCTCACATTTCTCTCTGAAGGCAACTTGCCACAGCCGGCTGAACCTCCTTAAAACCCTTGCTCATCTTTCAGGGGGAGCTGATCGTCGAACCCTCCTTCGCCTACATTCCACCCTTATCTTATCGAAACTTTTTTTTATGGTGACCAGATCTATTCAGCGGCATCTCCTGCTACTCTCTCTAGCCTTAACCCCATTCATCACTAAGGATTACGTTTATGCCTTGGTGCTTTTCGCTTTTCCCCCTGTCGAGAGCCTCTATGCAAGCGACGTTCCATCCTTATCCAATCGCCGTGATGCCCATTGCCTTCGCTACTATGTACACTTCATGATCTCTGCAATCCTTCCATTTATAGAATGGTCATGATATTAGTAGACATTCTTTATTTGTTCGCCGCCCCTGTTTACTCCGTCCCTTCTCTCTTCACCTTAATTCGCTCTTGTCTTCTCTTCATTACCACCTTTCTATGTACATGTAGCATCTCACTTTTCCCTTCCCCCTGGGGTTCCAGCTGTTCGAGTCTGTTTTTCTCTCTCCCTTGCTCGAAAGCCCAACTGTCTATGGTCGCTTCCCGCTCTCATTTTTTGACCACTTTCACTCTCATTCTCATGCCATTGCTGTGTACACAGATGGCTCTAAGTCTTCTGACGGCGTAGGATTCGCAGCAGTGTTTCCGGACAGCGTCGTACAAGGGCATTTACTATCTTCGCTATATTTTTCTGCTGAATTGTATGCCTTTCCTTACAGCACTTACCGTATTGCATCTATGCCTGTGTCATCATTTGTGGTTGTCTCAGACTCCCTTAGTGCTTTACGGGCTATACAGAAATTTGATACACCTCACCCTTAGTCTCCGTATCCAACTTTGGCTAGCCGATCTTTACCAAACATAAAGATATTGTTTTTTGTTGGTCCCTGGTCATGTTGACGTTTCGGGGGAATGAACAGGCAGACACTGCTGCGCGGTCAGCAGTACATTACCTAAACCCGTTTCATGTAGAGGTATTCCATTTACGGACTATTTTGCTGCAATAATCTTCCCAACTTCACACCCTTGGCAACAACGTTGGGCTACTATGCTCGGCAAAAAAACTTCAATCTATTAAACCGAGTATAGGTTTTCTGGCCGTCTTCTTATCACCAGTGTCGAGGGTTGGGAGACTACTCTCTCCCATCTTCGCATTGGCCATACTCGTCTTACTCCCTGGATATCTCATGGAGAGGCGCCCTGCTCCTCTCTGTGAGAATTGCCAAGTTCCATTATCAGTCAGCACATTCTGTTGGACTGCCCACTTTATCAACCAGCACGCAGAATTTACCTCCGTCGTCGCTTCGCTCTGCTGTCTCTCTTTACCTTCCCCTTCTCGCTGATGGACCCACCTTTCATCCCGACTCTCTCATTGACTTTTTGACAACTGAAATTCACAAATTCTGATACCTTCAGCCCTTTCTACTTCAATCTCTTGCTAAAACCCCCTACCCCGTACATCCCCTGCCCCGCTGTTTTCTGTAACTTACTGATCATCCCTCCCCCCTTCTGCCTTCCAATACCCTCGCTTCCTTCCCTACCCTGCAGCGCTGTATACCCTTGTGGCTTAGCGCTTCTTTTTGATTATAATAATAAATTATCACATTTAATAGGAACATTAAATGTTATTTTTCACTTGATCAGGAGTGCAGTTCGGGACAGTGGTGACTATGGCGGCCACCGTTGGTTGTGTGACTCCGACTTCATGGGAGGATGGCCGTCTGTGTTCTACATTTTTGGCGTTCTGGGTGTTGTATGGGCATCGTGTGGTTCCTGCTGGTGTTTTAACCATCCACAACTTCATCCTGAATATCTGAAGAGGAACGAGAATACATTTTATACTACTGCGGCAAGAAAAGGGAAAAAGGGATGAGAAAAACAATTCGATATTTATACTTACCTACATATAAATATAGTTTTCTTTGATGTTCTCTGAAGATATGCAACTTAAGTAAACTGAAGTGTTGATAGAGACTACTCCATATTAAGTAAGTGTATTCAGGTACAGGTACACATAAATACAGTTACATAAATTATTTATGCAAAAATGCATGTGTGTAGAATAACCTAGGGTAACCCCAAAAAAAAGTCAAAGTGTCTTATTTTATTCTATATAGGTGATTTGCCGGTATAGATCCCGGCCCGGGTGACCTGGCATTGGCTCCCCGGATAGAGAAGTGTCGTTTATCTTGTTTTCTCGTACATGCGTGGCAGTCCTTCGGTGAGAATAGGGGTTCCTCTCCAGTTCTATGGACAAATGATGTCCCAAAAGCTAGTTTGCTGGTGGTTGGTGTGGCGTGCAACGGAGGTCCACAGCTGGCCTTCACAGCGACGTTCGCTGGGTGGGCGGGTGACGTGCAATGAGTGGGAGTCAGGTCTTCACGTCTTTGATGGCTAAATACACTAGATGTGCCATCTCAACCTCCCGAGCCTGCCCCGCTGGGGCCATTGGAAAGTGTCTGCGGCGAAGGGGCATCGTAGCTGGACAGTCTAATAGGTAGTGCACCAGGGGTTTCGGTGAGCACAGAGCTCCTCTCTTTCCCGTTCAACTATCCGTGCAGTGGTGGGATACCCTAAGTGTAGGCGGTGGATATTCACCCCGCAGTTCTCTGGTCTGACGTTCGAATACTTGTAGGGGGCGCCTTGTGAGTCGCCCTGTCATACCAGCGGCAACTCCGTGAATCCCAAGGGTCAGGGAGTGGGCACCTGGACGCACTGGCAGCCCATAGCATAATCTGGCTGTGGCTGATGGAGATTGCAGCACGTGGCTGTGCCTCGAGCGTTGCGGTCTTAGCAGCCTCACCTGCTGCATCATTGCCGTAGATACCCACATGGCTCGGGATCCAGTTATTGTGGCTCTGCGACCCTGGGCCATGAGCCTACAGGTGATAAGTGTTGTTGTCCCTTGGCTCTGTGTGCATAATTGCTTGGTTAAATGACTTGGAATCAACATGGATGACGGGGGGATGCCGATGGTCTGCAATTGCTTGCTGCAGAGCTTGGTGGATGGCATAGAGTTCAGCCTGGAGTATGGTGCAATGGTCCGAGAGGCGTCAGCCTACCGTCAAATTGCTGTGGAACATCCTAGCAGCTGTGCGGCCTGCCTCTGGGTATCTGGAGCCATCGTTGTAATACAGCACACACACGGGGCTTTCCTCAACCGCAATGCTAGCTGAAGCAAGTCGTTGCAGAATGTGCTGGGGGCAATGCCTCTTGCTGCCTGGTAGGGTTGTCCAGTGCACCGCCAACAGTTCTGGCACCCAAGGGGGCAGCACCATGCAGTTTGCTGCCGGTCTATCGCAGCCTCCTGTCTGGAGCAATGTCATGGGCAGGAGCTTCCTTGTGGCATCTGCAAATGACCACATCCATCGGCGGCCGGGGTGCATTGGTATGACATGTCCCTCATGGACCCTTGTATCCCTCGTCAGTTTGTTAGCCCCTGCTGACAAACTTAGCAGCTGCAAAGTGGATCCTGTCCTCAAGGGGCTGCAGCTGTGTCTCGAAGTTCAAAGCCACCACATTGGCCGACCTAGGCGCCCCAAGCATGGCCTGTACAACTGTGTTCTGGACCGCACAGAAAGACTTGATGTTCATGGGCCTGGCGTGAATCAGAGCAAGTGCTCAGTAGTCGATGAGCGAGTGTACAGCCTGTATGTAGAACAACCTCATGACATCGAGGGTGGCCCCGATCCTAGGGTTGGTCATGGCACTCATTGCCCTGACCCTCTGCAGAGCCCTCTCTTTGATGTGGCGTACATGTTTCTGGAAGGTGAGGCGCCTGCCGATGAAGATGTCAAGGTACCTATAGCTGTGAACCCAGTCCAGGTCGATACCCAGGATCTGCAGCCTCTGACTGGATTCCCTGGTGTGAAGGATCATGCTTTGGATTTCGCTGCAGATATCTTGAGCCCCAGGTGACGGCAAGTGGAAGCCAGCTGATCGAGGTCCTCATGGGCACGCTGCAACAGCCGATGCTTCCTGGATACGACACGTGCCAGGTCACTGGCGTAGCTGAGCAGGAAGGTGCCTGTGGAGAAAGGCAGGCGCATGAGCTGGTGCGTCAGTACATTGAACAGGGAGGGACTAAGCACCCCACTCTGCGGAGTGCCGTTTTCCAGGGTCTTAAAACCCTGGCCCACCTGCCCTGGAGATAGGATCAAAGCCACACAAACAGCCTGCCCTTAACCCCCCTTGGGGCCAAGGGTGCAAGGATGGCAGGTGCACTGGCTAGCTCAAAAGCTTTCTCGAGGTCGAGGAAGACAACACAGTGAGCTTGGGCATTCGACCCAATGCTGCCAGTAGGGTGGTAAGGCTCTCGTAGTGCCCACTCCACTGGTGAATCCATAGAGGTGTTTATTAGGAGGGCCAAGCTCCCACCTTAGTCTCTCCAACACCATCCTCTCCGACACCTTCGAGATGCAACTGGTGAGGGAGATGGGTCTCACACTGCAAGGATCCCCGGGCTTAGGAATCGGTATGATGTTGACCTCCTTCCATATGGCAGGGAGTCTGCCGGCTCTCGAAGTCCAGTTGATGACCCCCAGGACAGCTGCATGGCCAGAATGGCCAGACCGAGTGATCATACCATAGGTGATACCATCATGCCCTGGCTCAGTGTCCCAATTAGATGTGAAGGCTGCCTGGAGCGCCCCGTCAGTGAAATCTTCGTCTGTGTCGTCATTTGCCTGGCATGCCACTTGGATCGCCACCATCCTTCTAGGAAGGAGGGTGGCCTGTAGGCCCTGGAGATCCTGAGGCAGTTGAGCCATAGCCACCCTGGAGGTGAAAAGGTCCACCAGACACTCTGCCTCCATTGTGGGGTCTGGGTGCGAATGAGCCACACCGTGACACTGCCCAGTGGCCATTCTTAACTTGGTTCAAATCTCAGATAAGGTGGTAGAATAGCTGAGGGAGGCACACTACTTGAACCACTTAGCTTGCCAGACCCTGCGTGAGACATGGTGTGCATGCTGCACCACTTTCCTGAGCAGACGCATGGACTCAGCCATGGGATTACGCCTTTGCATCTTGCATACGACATTGATCCAGGGGAAAACTCCCCCTGATGTCCTCTTTTGAAAAAAACCCAAAACCGGGCCCGCTTGTTTTACCCTTTTGCCTGTTTTCCCAAAGGTACGGCTGTCTCAACTCCCCCAGGGAAAGGCCGTTTGGCGGGTTCCCTGAGCTGCCTCATTGGACTTGGGTAAGAGCCCTTCCCCACCCAGTGCTGATGAACCTCCTGGAAGCACTGCCATGGGCCTTCTTGGTTCCCCATCTGGGGGAAGGTTTGGCGGAAGGGGGTTTGCCCCCTGGACCTCATTTTTGGGGGCCCATCCCAAAGGGATCGCTAGTGATACGAGGGGGGAAACCTCCAATTTTGGGGTACTTGAAGCAAAATCTGTACCTCAAAAAGTACCAGTTCCCCGGGGTTACCAGTTACCAGTGTAAATTTGTGACCCCCTTAGTCCCATTTCCCCTTTGTCACTTTTTAAATTCACTTTTCAGCTGACCCTAGCAGGGTTTTTGAACGCTGCTCACCCCCGGGGAAATTAATCTCGTGAGCCAGTTGAAAGGATAAGGAGAAAGAGAAGGGAAAAGCCCGGGCTCGGCCCCTTTCCCAAAACTTTCCCAAATTTTAATTTTTTACTTCTTTAAATTGCCTACGTGGAATTTTTACCAAATTCCTTTTTTGGGAACCCAGGGGAAAAAATTTGGTTTGGCTGCGTTGTGGGCGGGTTTTAACGGGTATTTTCCCCATTAGAAGATTGTTTGTGGGGTGTGTTGTGATAGAAACCAGGCCTTATCTCTGGGCTTATTGAAAGTAAAATTTTTCGTATACTTCTGCAAAAACAAAATAAAAGACTATTTAACAAAAAATAACAGCTTATACAGGGGGGGTGATGTCTTGCTTTGTAAAGGGAAAAGTTAAAACTAAAGGCCACTTTTTTAAAAATCCCCATGTAATCTCATCCAAATATTTTGGGTTTTAAAGAAAAGAGAATCACACACCAGGGTTTTGGGGCCCCCCTGACACACAAAAAAGCTGTTGTTGTTTTTTAAAGGGGCCCCGAGAGGTGGTGCAGTTTTTTTTTTTTCCCTGTTTGCTCCCTCCCCACAGGAGCGTATCACTACAATCCCCCCCTTCTAAAATATCAGAAAAAAAAATTCCCAAACTGTTAGGTGGGCGACGTTACACGCCCCTCCCTTCGTAGCCCTTGACCCTCTTCACCCAGGTTAAATTTTTTCCAGGGGGGTTTTTACAAAACTGCGGGAGCAGAATCCCCCCAAAATTTGGGGGGTTAGTCTAAAAGGGATTTTCCCCGGGATAAAAAATATCTTTCGCCCCCCCCCAATTGGTGTTCTTGAGTTTCCACATAATGGGGTTTTAAAAAGGGGCAAAAAGTTTTGGTAATACTGTAGCCCTCTTCCCCATTTTGGAAGTGAATTGGGCGTAATTTTGGATTGGGTTTGCCAGGAGCTCTACCTTTCCCCCAAAAGGGAATGGGGTTTCCTTCCCCCCCCCCCCTTCATCCTAAGGTGACTTTTCGGGAGAAGGGTCCGGGAAATGACATAATAAAGTGGGAACGGAGGTTTCCTGTAGAGGAACGACGTGAATAGTTGAGGGTCTTTCATGGGGGTTTTTTTTTTTTTAAAGTAGCTCTGCACAGCAATGATCTAATTAAGATTTTGGAAGGACCCTTTAGGAGATTTTGCCAGTGTTTAAAAAGGGTTAGAATGGCCCACTTTTTAATGTCATTGTAACTGCCTTCTAATTTGTACCTTTGAAAACCCCTCCACTTTCCCCCAATTTCCCTTTAGGGTTCTAGCTTGTTTTTTCGCCCCCAGGCAATTTCCTTCGCTAGCCAAAAAAATGTGAAGTTTTGTTACTTATGAACGAGGACCCCTGTCCCGAATGGATATAAACTGGCATAAACCAAAAAAAGAGAACAACTGTGAAAAAAAAATAATAAAAGTTGAAAAACTTTATATTTTCACAGGGGAACACAAAGGGGAAAACCCTTTAATTTTCATCTACTTTTAAGGAAAATCTATTCTGATTTTTGCTTTGGGAGAGGTTTTTTGGAAAAACATATTCCGTCTTCGAAAGGGGGTTGGGGTTTAAAGAGATGGTTTTTTCTTTTGGCTTGGGTGAAAGTTTGGCTTGCACTCCCGCACATACTCTGCATGCTTGATCACTTTTCGCACATCTTCCATTGAATTTGGGGTGTTCTTTTTATTTTTCAAAATGGTAACGGGGGGGCGTAAAATCCTGGGGGCCCCAAAGCCCTTTTGGGGCGCTGAGAGTGATTGCAAATCATGACAAAAAGCTCCACAGTGGGACCTTTGAGAAAGCATCGGTGAGATGGTTTTTCTTGACCCGGGGCCCTTAAAAATATCAAATCAAACACTCAAATTTCCCTCCTCCAGCAAAATTTTCTTTTCATTCTTTATCCTAACTTTTGTGCTTCTTGTCGAACATATACATCACGGGCCGTTGGTCAGGGCCTTAAAGGTTTAATGTCTACCCCGTTAAAAAAATGCCTCCATGGCGAACTGCTTCTAAGATGGCCGGGCTTCCCTTTTTTACAGCAGCGTAACACTTTTCTGAACCTTGAAAAGGGTTTTCGAAAAGAAGGGTACTGGTCGTTTTTTGCCCGAGTAAAAACTGCAAGCAATGGCAAATGGGCAGAGGCCCTCCGTTTCCCCTTCGAATGGTAGTGATCATCAATGGTTGAACTACTGAGGGGGTTTTAAAAGTTTCCCTTTTTTAGAGTAGGAAAAGGCCCCGCTTCCCTTGTACAGGAAAAGTGGGGGTAGCACCAATGGGGGGACTTTACTTGATTTGTTTTAGTCCATTGTGGTAATAAAGCAAAGAGGGCCAAAGTTTTTCGGAGTGCCTTTTTTTCTTGAGGCATTTGGGAAATTCCCGTGAGGTCGTAGTCGGGTTAAGGGGCTGGGAAAATTGAACCTCCCCCATACTACCCAAAGGGTTTCAAAAAACCCTTTTTGTTGGAAAAAAATTTCACTTTTCCTCATTGGGGAAACTGATTTTTTTTCCCTTTTGCGGCTTCCCAAAAAAATTTTCCAAAAAGGGTTTTCAAAAGTTTTCCCCCTGGGTTTTTGCCAAAAATGGTAAAAATTTTCTAAATACGCATAAGTTTCCCAAAGATTTGCTCTCTGAAATTAAATGAACCATAATTTGGGTTTGGGAAACGGGTACCCCCTTGGGGACTCCAAAAAGGGGCTCGGGGGAAACGATTAAAAGGCCATCACTTAAAACCCGAAAAACTGTGGGATGGTTTTTGTTTCATTTCCCTTTTAGGGGCTTGATGATAGGCACTCGTAGGTCAAATTTTGCTAAAAAACATAGTACTAGCCAAAATTTTTTTCACTGTTTTCTCAAATTTGAGGGAGAGGGTTTTCCCAACAAGGAAATGTAAATTTTTTTGATTGTTCAGAGTTTAAACATTTTGCCGTCTCCGTTTCCCATAATCATCCTTTTAAAAAACAAAAAAACCCGTGCAAAGCCAAGGGGGGAAATTTCCGGTTCTATAAAACCCCCTTTTAGCAAACCTTTTGAGTTTCTTTCTCTATAACACCGATTTTTCAAAAAAATAGCGGGTGACTTAGCGAAATAGGATGGCCAAACCCCCGGGAAAAATTGGGAAAACAGCTTTGTGGGGCAAACCCTTAAAATGCAAAAAAAGGGGGGCCACAGAAACAAGAGGAGGAGTTTACCTCCATAAGTTTTAAAGGGAACACTACCATGCGCTTCTGAAAGTCCTGACCAAAGGGTAACCCTCGAGCACGTTGTGGCAGAAAAGCTAAATTTTACATTTTTGGGTAGGCCTTTTTCCCTTAACTCTGAGATTTTCCTTACAAAAAACCCCAAGGTTGAATAGAGAGAGGGTTTGATGCCATTGGGAAAAAGGTACCTGAGATGATGTTTGAGTCAAGGAGAAACCGGGTTTTAATTTTGTCAAGGTTGAAAGAAACTCTCTGAGGCCCCCAATACAATAAGGGCCATCTACTTCTGTTTCCCTTTTATGAATACTTTCACAAATGCCCTTTGACCCGTGAATATGGGTTAAACCGCAAATCACTGTTGCTAGAGTCGCATGATCAAAATGGGAAAGGTGGGAAACCTAGGGTCTTTTTGATGCATTAGCACGAAACTTTAAACAAAGTGACCTTTTTTTGGGCATTTAAAGGCACATTGCTTCACGAGCAGGGCAAAAATTTGGAAATGGATGTCTTTTAAAAAAACCCCAAAAAAAATCACCGTACCTGTCTGCTGTCACTGAGGGGGGTTCCCAGAACTTCATTGCAAGATCTTTGGGCCCGGAAATTTTTCCAAACACTTACCACCGAGGGGGGCTGGGTGGTACCGAATACTTCAGAATTTTTTTCTTTTGGGGTTTAAAACCCAGAGGGTCTTGCCTGGGGCGAAAGGGCCCGGGTTTTAATTCGAGAGTTTTTTTTTCTCCCAAAAAACGCTTTCCCCTTTTTTTTGGGGGATTGAGGTCACTGATAAAGCATCCCCCCGATGGGCTCTTCACAATACCTGAGGGGGGGCTGTCCAAATCTTGGAAGTGACAGCCTTTTTTGCCCCAAAATTTTCAGTGCTTTAAGGGAAATTCCTTAAGGGGTTTAACAATCTGGGGGGGCGGCGAGTTTCAAGGCGATTTGCGGCAAAAGATTTCATTTGTAGGTTTTTAAAATACTGAGACTTAGGGGTTTTTATGCATTTTTCATAGGTATTAACTCGAAATAGCCTCTATATCTTAGGGGGACACAAAATGAGAGCAACTTTTTTTTTTCTAGATTTTCCCAGGGGGGCTTTCCCCAAGAAGTTTTTGAAAAATCTTAAAATCCCTTGCTTTCCCCCTTTCCCGAGCAGGGCCCCTTATAAGTGGGGTCACAGTCTAGCCTCTCAAGTTTCAGTAAACGCTCCATGTTGTGATGTAGTCTAGCGCAGGATCACCACCAGGTAGCCCAGGATTCTATGTTCAATAAATTGTTGTGATAGAAACACAGGCCTTATCTCTAGGCTTTATTGAACATAGAATCTTCATAGTACTTCTGCAACAACAAAATATAATGACTAGTATATCTAATAACTGCTTCTACAGGGAGGGTGATGTCTTGCATATGTCAAGAGAAAAGTTATAACTACATGCCAAATATTTAAACTCACCATGTAATCTGCAACACCATGTAGTTGGCGCCCATGACACACACTAAGCTGTTGTTGTTGTTAAGGGCCTCGAGAGGTGGTGCAGTATTATCCTGCTGCTGCTCCCCACAGGAGCAGTATCACTACAAGGTGCCCGCAGGTCAGAGGGGACGTCTCTGTACTGTCACCTCCAGCGGCCAAGCCCACTGTCTCTCCCGCAAGCCATTTGCAGCCACCTCTCAAGCTTCCTGGCTTAGTTCATGTGCTACTTGCTTCAGTCTCCAAGGGGTTGACTCGGATTTTGCAATTAAGCCAGCCAGTAAGCCAGTCTGTGGGAGAGCGCGCCAGTCAGCCTGCCTCAGTCAATCATCCAGCCTGTCTCCTGTCATCCACCTGCTCCTTCATGCTGTGTGCATTCTTACACATCTTCCAGCCAGCCATTCTCGAGGGTTAAGCCAGCAAGACAGTCCAGCTTCCTAACCCAGCTGAGAGAGAGAAGTAAGCCAAGCAAGTTTCTCTTGAAGTATTGTCTCCAATACTGCTTTGTGCTACCAGTTGGTGCTGGTAAGAGTGGTCTTCACCATCCCTGTGGCATATTGTGGTTTAAGCCACCTGGTTTTTCTCATGAGAGATGAGATTTAGGGAGTGGCAGTGCGCGCCAGTGGGCCAGGTTGTTCGGCTACTCTCACCACCTTCACCACCCACCACTCGCTCACCACTAGACTACCTGTGGTGTTCTTCACTTTTCTACCATTCACACACTGGGTCAAGAGCTGTACTTCACCTGTATTTCACCTGTGTTTCACCTGAGTGCCACCGTTAAAGCCTAAGTGCGTGAGTCTCCAAGTTATGCGTATTTCTTCGAGTTTCTTCCAGCGGTGTCCCGCTGACAGCTGTGGCTCCCTGACCGTTCACCAACCAACACCTCCGCTTCCAGACTTCAGTGATAATTTTCTGTTTAGAGACGTTTTTCTTTGCATTTAAAGACATTTGCGTGTGTGAGACATTTACAGTGAATTTCTTGTGTACTCTAAGCCTTGCGTTTTCATTGTAGACTCAGTGTTTTCTTTGACTCATTAACTTTGCATTATTTTTCTGTGTTATCGTTCATCTT
This sequence comes from Cherax quadricarinatus, assembly GCF_026875155.1. Lineage (NCBI taxonomy): Eukaryota > Metazoa > Arthropoda > Malacostraca > Decapoda > Parastacidae > Cherax > Cherax quadricarinatus. The sequence goes on from NC_069426.1 coordinate 11,934,383, forward strand.
TCGTGTTTCATTTTTATATTTTTCAAATTTTAAGTTTTTTGGGGCCCAATTTTTTAACTTTTGTTTGGAAATTAAATTTTTTTGTGGAACAAGGGTTTTTTAATTTAAATTTGTTTTGCAATTTTTATTTTCCCCTTTTTTGTAATTTATGGTGGAAGTAATTTTTTCCCCATTTTTTTTTTCCCCCTTTTAAGTTTTTTCCGCCATTGAAATTTTGGGGGCCAAGTAATTTTTGGTTTTTTGGCAATTAATGGTGTTTCCAATTTTGTAATTTTTCCCATTTTAATTTTGTTTTGTCCAATTTTTTTTTCGAAATTTTAAGGTTTGGGTCCCAAATTTAAATTTGGTGGACCTTGTAATTTTTTTTAGGGGCCAAGAATTTTGTGTTCACACGAAGTTTTTGGGCCCGAAAAATTTCCCGGTTGTGTTCCCCTTGAAAGGGTGCCCGCCACTTGTAAGTGTTTTTGTGTCCCGGGAAAAATTTGGGAAGGTTGGGGCCCGCCACTTGTAAGTGTTGTGTTTGCCCCCTTTTAAGTTTTTTGTGGTGCCCGCCCTTGTAAGTTTTTGTGTGCCGCCATTTTTAAAAGTGTTTTGTGTCCCGGGCCACTTGTAAGTGTTGTGTGTCCCACCCCTTGAAAGTTTTTTTGTTGTCCCGACACTTGAAGTTTTTGGTGTGCCGACACTTGTAAGTGTTGGGGGTGTGCCGCCACTTGTAAGTGTTTGTGTGCCGACATTGTAAGTTTGTTGCCCCCGGCCCCTTTTTAAAGTGTTTTGGGGCCCGCCACTTGTAAGTGTTGTGGGGCCGCCATTTGTAAGTGTTGGTGGGGCCCGCCACTTGAAAAGGTTGTTGTGCCGACACTTGAAAATTTTTTGGGTGTCCCGGGCACTTGAAAGTGTTGTGGGCCGAAAAAACTTGAAGTTTTTGTTTTCCGCCATTTGGGAAAAGGGGTTTTGGTGTGAGGACACTTGAAAAGTTTGTGGGGCCCCAACACTTGAAAGGGGTTTTTGGGGCGGGGGCCAAACCACTTGAAAAGTGTTGGGGGCCCCGCCTGGTAATGTTGTGTGTGCCCCACTTTAAGTGTTTTTGGGGCCCCCGACATTTTGAAAGGGGTTTGGGGTTTTCCCGACACTTGTAAGGGGTTGTGTGTCCCGACACTTTAAGTGTTGTTGTCCGACACTTGAAGTGTTGTGTGTGCCGCCACTTGTAAGTTTTGGTGTCCCGACACTTGTAAGTGTTGTGGGGCCAAACACTTGTAAGTGTTGTGGTGGCCGACACTTGTAATTTTTTTGGGGTGGGGCCGCCCACTTGAAAGGGGTTGTTTTGTGCCGCCATTTTTGTAAAGTGTTGTGTGGTGCCGACATTTGGGAAAAGTGTTGTGTGTGCCGCCATTTTGGGAAAGGTGTTGTGTGGCCGACATTTTGTAAGTGTTGTGTTTTCCCGCCACTTGTAAGTTTTTGTGTGCCGACACTTGTAAGTGTTGTGTGTGCCGACACTTGTAAGTGTTGTGTGTGCCGACACTTGTAAGTGTTGTGTGTGCCGCCACTTGTAAGGTTGTGGGCCGCCCATTTGAAATTGTTGTGTGTGCCGCATTTGTAAGTGTTTGGGTGCCGACCCCTTGAAAAGTGTTTGTGTGTGCCGACACTTGTAAGTGTTGTTTGTGCCAAACACTTGTAAGTGTTTTGTGCCCCCGGACACTTGTAAGTGTTTTTGGGGGCCGACATTTGTAAGTGTTGTGGGGGCCGACACTTGTAATTTTGTTGTGGTGCCGACACTTGTAAGTGTTGTTGGGGCCGCCCACTTGTAAGTTTGTGGTCCCGACACTTGTAAGTGTTTTGTGTGTGCCCGGCCCACTTGTAATGTTGTGTTTTCCGACCTTGAAGTGTTTGGTCCGACACTTGTAAGGGGTTGTGTGTGCCGACACTTGAAAGGGTGTTGTGTATTTGGGGGGGGGGGGTTTTGGGCCCGACACTTGAAGTGTTGTGTGTGCCGACCCCTTGTAAGGGGTTTTTGGGGGCCCGACACTTGTAATTTTTGTGTTGCCGACATTTTGTAAGTTTTGGTGTGGGCCGAAAATTGTAAGGTTTTTGGGGTTGGCCCGCCATTTGTAAGGGTGTGTGGGGTCCCACCTTTTTAAGTTTGGGTTTTTTTGGGGGCCGACATTTTGAAAGTTTTGTGTGTGCCGCCCATTTGAAAAGTTTTTTGGTGCCGACCCTTGAAAAGTTTTTTATTGTGCCGCCACTTGTAAGTTTTTGGGTGTTTTGCCGACACTTGTAAGTGTTGTGGGGCCCGAAAAACTTGTAATTTTTGGAGAATTTGGAAGGTTGGGGTCCCCCCCGCCCCTTGTAAGGTTTGTGTAAGGCCGATAACCGTTTTTGGGTGGTGCCGAAACCAACGTAAGGGGTGAAGGCGACATTTAAATTTGTTGTGTGGCAAAAACTTGAAGGGTTGTTGTCCCCCTTTTAATTTTTGTGTGGGAAAATTGAAAGTTTGGTTTTCCCCCTTGGAATTTTTTGATGGCCTTTTTAATTTTTTTGGGGGAAACCCCCACTTTTAATTTGGGGGACACTTGCCCGTTTTGTTTCCGAATTAAAGTTTTTTGTGTGCCAAGTTGGTTGTCCCCCTTTTAAGGTTTTCCGGAAAATTTGTATTTTTGGGTTTTCCGGGGAATTTTAAGGGTTTGTGGCCCCTTTGTAATTTTGGGGGTTTAAATTTTTTGCCGACCTTGAAAGTTTTTGTACATTTTTTTGGGTTGGGCAATTTAACCTGCCTTTAAAAAGGGTGTTGTTGTCCCGCATTTTTTTTTTTGGTTTACACAAGGGGGCCCCCTTGAAGGGGTTTTGGTCCCATTGGGGTTTGGCCCCCCCTTTGAAGTTTTTAAAGGTTTTCCATTAAATTTTTTCCCCCCTTGTAATTTTTGTGTGTCCCGGGACCTTGAAAGTTTTTGTGTGTGCCAAACCTTGTAATGTTGTTTTGTGCCGCCCTTTTTGTAAGTGTTTTTTTGTCCCGCCCTTTTTGTAAGTGTTTGTGTGCCACATTGAAAAGTGTTGTGTGTGCCGACCTTGTAAGTGTTTTTGGTGTGCCGACCTTGTAAGTGTTTTTTGGGGTGCCGACCTTGTAAATTTTTAAGTGTTTTGGGCCGACCTTGTAAGTTTTGGGGTGTGCCGGGAACCCTTTGTAAGTGTTGTGTGGGGCCGACCCTTTTTTTTAAATGTTTGTTTGTGCCAACCTTTTGAAAAAATTTTTTGTTTTCCACGTTTTTTAAGTAAATTTTTCCGCTTTTTTTTGGGAAAATTGTTTGTTTTTCCAAAAGTTGAAAGTGGTTTTTTCCAAATTTTTAATTTTTGTTTGGCCCATTGGGTAAGTTTTTTTGTCCCAAAATTTTTTTTGGGTTTTTTTTTTGTTTTGTTCCCCCAAATTTAAAATTTTTTTTTTGGATTTTTTTAAATGTTTGTTTTCCGCATTTTTTAATTTTGTTTTTTTTTTTTTTTTTTCCTCATGGGCCCTTTGCATTAATTTTTTTTAATTTTTTTTATGCATTTTTTTAGAAAATTTTAAAAAATTTTCCCATTTTCTCTTTTCCCCTTTGAAATTACATTTTTAGTGATTTTATTGTATATTTTTTTTAATTGATTTAAAAATTTATTATTTTAATTTCTTTACTGAAGTAAGAGTACAAAACAGCCTTTTTGCATTTCTTTCGGGCCCCCCCAGTAATATTTTTACTTTTTTGAAAATTTAAAATGTGTTTTTTTTTAAATCTTGGCCAGCACCCCCTTTACTTTGATTTTTTGTTCTTTCTTGAAAGTGTAACCTAGATATTTTTTGATTACTTCTGCAGAATTAGTTGCATCTCTTTTTTTTTTAAATTTTAGCTTTTTGGGGTCATTTTTATTTTCATTTTTTCTTGCCTTAAATTTTTTTTTGGGGCAACTTCTTTGCCATTATGCCCCCACATACCTCAAGTTAACCTTTTAAATGAATGGCACACTCCCGACCTCTCAGGCTAAATGCTGCCCTGTCATCAGGGCCTCAAGTTCCCTTTTTGGGCGACAAACCCACCCAGCACCCGAACACAAAAGTTTTTACTGTGGTTCCCCTTTATGCTTTAACCTTTATTCCTGGCCCTTTAACATAGTCTTTAAGCTTTTTTACGGGCCCTTCCCTTCCCCGGGGTTAATCCTAGTTAAGGGCCTCCTTCCGAAGGGAAAATCTTATCCGACTTGCGAAAGACGCTCTTCATCGGGCCCCCGCTGCCCGTTCACGTTGTCGATCTCCTTTAAAAAAAAGGGGAGACTTAGGAATCTTACTAAGTGGCACAATATGAGGAACGATTCGTTTTTTCCTTTTACCATTAAAAAAAACTGATCCATATGTCGTTTTTTTTGGGGAAATTTTGTGAATTCTAAAACCCATGACTCATAAACATGGGGTGCATTTGCGTTTTTAGTAAACTTTTATCATCACTCAGCCTTTTTCCTTTACGAGGATACACGATCCAAAGTGTCATTGGGTAAAATAGAAGCCTTTTGGAGCCCAAAAAACTAAAGCTGCCTGCTTGGGTGGGGTGCTTATGAAAGGGTAATCCCCCCAACTTTTACGATGGGGAAACCACTTACAGGGCCCAAAACCCCCTCGTTTTCCCTTTTGCCCCCCGGGTACTTTTCCCCGCCCTATCAAAAGTAATTCACATCTAAGCCCCCAGTCCCGCACCACCTCTTTTTTGTCCCCAAAACGACAAATCCGGGGGTAAATTTAACCAAACGCAGGGGATCACCAAGGACCCTCACAGAATCATTATAAACCTTTTAGTATTTCCCTAGTTTCATTTTAGAAACCAAATTGGGTTTAAAAACTGGGGGTTTTCCGTGGCCCCTATTGGGAATTAATTTTTCCCCGATAGTCACCCTAAGAGGCGTCGTAAATGATGATAAGTAAACCCTCGCTGCCCCAAATGTACTTATCATAGAATACATGGACATGGGCACATCTGAGTGCAAATTTCTCCCCTAAAAACCTTCAGTTCCTTTAAAACTTTCCCCCCCCCTGGCCGTTCCAAAACCCCAGAACCAGAGAGGGGGAAAAAGAGGGGCGTGGTTCTCATCTAACCAGAACCAGGCTCATTCCTTTTAATTCGTGGGAATTTTGAGCGGGCCCCCGTCCCAAACCGTCCCCCCTGCTGGGCAGTAGGTGATAACGAGTACAAAACCCCTCCCCATTCACAATTTTGCGTTTTCGAGAATGCCAGTTTCCCCCCCGATGACCCTTTCCTTTTACCCCGTCTTTTGACCCTAGAAAAAATTTTTGGGGAAAGAAAAGAAACAAATCTTTTCTGATGACAACCCTCCTTTTTGGTTCGCCCATAACTTCCAAGGGAAAAGATAGGTCCACATCGCAAGCATCTGTTTTCCCTAATGCGCCTGTTCATTTTTTCCCTGGACTCCCGGTGCGCAAGTCAGTAAAAATCAGGTCTAGTTTGTTTAAGGGAAAACATTTTCGACTGTCCTTCTTGTAGAAATCGATTCATGTTCCCTTTCCCTTTTGGAAATAGCGGTTTCCCCCCTCTGCCGAGGGCGGACTTTCCCCAACCCCTTTTCCAAACCAAGGTAGAGACTTTAAATGCTTTCCCTTCCCCTTTTTGCGACCAATTACTTTCCCCCTTTTACTTCTATTTTAGATTTGCTTCCTGAAGACTTTCGTATGTGGCCCCCCGACCCAAACAGGGTTTGGCATGCCCCAAAATTGGGGCCCTTTAAAACGTACCATTTTGGGGGTTAAACCCGCTTGGGGTCCGAAAATTTTTGCCATACTGGCCACAGAGTATCGTTTTGGATTAAGTCCTTACAAGCCAGTGGGATTTTCCAGGGACGTACCCCAGGCCTCAGGGACGGTGATCCTGCACTCCTGTCTGGGGTTTTCCCCCTACAACTTTTTAAGCTTGCAAGATGGTCCATTACCCCAAGTGTTTTAGGAAACCCCTGATCCTATCCCTGCAAATGCAGCTTTTCAAGTAGTAGTTTTCCCCCACAGGGGGCTCCTTTGGCGGGAAAAAGATTACTTGAAACTAGTAAAGCCCTCTTTTTGAAATGTCACATGCAGTTTTTTCAGAAAGCGTTTTTGTCGGGGCTTCCACATCGAGCATTTGTTGTTGTTTTTCCCCAAATTTCCAGAGGGGATAATGGCCTAGTTAACAGTGATTCCTGAAAAATATAAGGTTTATTTGTTGAGCCATCCTTACATATTGTAAGAGATAGTAAGATTCATTTATTCTTTGCTAACACTTCTGGTCACAGTGTTCGTCTCAGAGCAAATACCAATCTTGTTGACCTTGTTCATTATCCTTACGCTGTTCAGGTAGAGGATGAGTTGTCACCTGTTCAGTGGGTCGGTGCTATTTCTACCCAGGAGACCTCATCCACTTCACTGGATCACTCCATTCCACCCAGTTGAGGAGAAAGACTTAGCTCCCACTGACTCCCAGACGAGGTCAATCGTTTGTTGACTCTGTCTCATCGTATCCCACTTGAACCTGGTACCAGACCTATCTTTATAACTGTGTACAGAATGCCTCATTTACAAGTTGCTGTCGCGGAAGAATTGATCAACCAAATGCTTGATGATGGAGTTATTGCACCTAGCAATTCACCCTGGAATGCACCCTTGATCCTAGTACCTAAGAAGGATGGTACTTGGCGCCCAGTGATTGACTTTAGGAAATTAAATGCGAAAACTATTCCAGATCGCTTCCCACTTACTGTACTTGGCGATCTTTTACATAACAACAGAGATAATAAAGTCTTTTTGACCCCGGACTTGTTACAAGGGTTTTGGCAAGTCCCTCTTCACGAGGACAGCCAAGAGCTAATCGCATTCTCCACTCCTACAGGTCATTATCACTTCCTCCGTAGGCCTTTGGGCTACGATCTTCCCTTATCACGTTCTCAAGGCTCATGACTAATATCTTATGGTGTACTTAGATGACGTAATCGTCATGTCTGAAGACGTGGATATACACTTGAAAAGACTTGATGTCGTACTTGGTATGCTTGAAGAAGCCAATTTAAAGATCAAACTGACTAAATGTCAATTTTTCAGGTCAAAAATCAAGTTTCTTGGTCACGTAGTCACTCCTAGAAGGGTTACGACTGACCAAAGTAAAGTAACTGCAATATCAAATTTTCCTTCTCCCAAAGCTGCTGATGCCGTAAGATCCTTTGTGGGCTTAGCAGGTTTTTATAGATCTTTCATTGCCAATTTTTCTTCCATAGCTGCTCCTCTAACTGAGTTGCTTAAGAAAGATGCTCCTTTCGTTTGGACCTTCCGTCAAGAAAGAGCATTCCAAACTCTAAAAGAAAAGCTAATAACTGATCCAATTTTGAAATTCCCAGATGTTTCTAAGCCCTTCTATCTGACTACTGATGCTAGTTCTATTGGCATAGGTGCTGTACTAGCTCAGAAAACTGATGGCAAGTACAACGCAGCTGCATTTGCTAACCGAGTCCTTACGAAGGCTGAACGTTATTATACAGTAACTGAGCAAGAAGCTTTAGCAATAGTATGGTCTTTAAAGCACTTCCGAGACATTATTTATCAGTACCCTGTTCATGTCTTGACAGACCATGCTCCACTGATACCTTTATTCCAGAATAAACAGCCTACTGGAAGGTAAGCTAGATGGACCTTGACTATCCAAGAGTTCAATCCTACCTTTGAACACTTACCTGCAAGTCAAATGTAGTCGCAGATGCTTTATGGCGATATGTTAGTATAGTAACTGTAGACCCTCCATTTACTGCCGAGGACTTGAAGAATGCTCAAAGAACAGATCCCATGTGGTCAGATTCCTGCTCCAGGAAGATCTTATTCTGACTGTGAAGCCACCAGCACCCATCAGTGACTTTGTCATGAACCAAGAATTACTGTATCGAACAGCCGAGTTGAGTACTCCTAGCAGAAGGTTATACCAGTTAGTAATTCCACAGTCACTAGTGAATGTAGCCTTATAGCTAGTTCACGATGTACCAGGTGTTGCGCATCCTGGTATGGATCGTTTCAGTAAAACAAGCCAGATTGAAATACTTTTGGCCTCGTATGGCAACTGATATTTCTGAGTATGTTAAGAAATGTAGTGTCTTCATGGAACATAAAGGTAATGTTAATGGTCCTAATCCAATCCAGGCGTATCCAAGTACGTACTAGCAAACCGTGGGAAAGAGTTCGCTAGATCTGTTAACTAATTTCCAATGTTCCCTCAGGGCAACAAACATCTGTGTGTAGACCATTTCACCAGATATTGTGAGTTAGTTCCTATTGCAGATAAGACTGCTGAGACAGTAGCCAAAGCGTTAAAGAACGCATTGTCTGCAGGCATACCACCTCTAAGTCCCTAGTAACAGATAATGGAGTTGAATTCTGTAATGAGATTCTTGAAAATTTGTATACTTTGTACAAGATCTCTAAATCAACCATTGTTCCTCATCATCCTGCCAGCAATGGGTTAGCAGAACGAACCAATAAGAAAGTACTTGATGTCTTGAGAGCCATTATCAATCTCAACAGTGAAACTTGGGATGAAGTTATACCTGATGTTCAGTGTGCCATAAATTCTGCTTACAGTGTTTCTATAGGTGACACTCCACATTATGCATTGTACAGTGTAGATAAACATTTGCCTTATGAGTTGTTATATTCTATCCCAAAACCAAATTACAACCCTGATGATTTCATAGCAACTCGTACCAGCTTAGCTCAAAGTGTTTTTAGAAGAATCCGTGAAACGCTTCATAAATCAACAGCAGAATTTACAAGAGTCGCTAACACTCGGGCAAAGCTGTCCAAAATTATAGTAGGTTCGAGAGTTATGCTGACTAACAAAATGTCTGCAATGCCTAAGCTTGATCAAAAGTTTGCTAGTCCTTATCGAGTAGTTGAACATATCAATAGCAATAAGTATAAAGTTAGAGAAATTAGTATTGGTCAGCACAAGTAATCACATTTAGATCATATGAAGTTAGTATGTGACGATAATGATGTTCCAACCAAGACTTATGTAACAAACTCTGACAATCTTCCTGACTCTATACCCTCTACCTCTAATACTCAGTCAGACGATGAACCTGAATGTCGTTATTCCCTACATACACGACAGGTATTGAGAAACCCTCACCTATCATTTGTAACTACCAATTCAGAGTTGCCTCAAATACCGCATGAGTTAGCCAGTGCAACAGAGTTTGATTCTCCCAGAGATGACACCCATTCTGCATAAGTCAGTCTCACCCTAGCAGAGTTGGGGTTAAATGTAAATAACCTGTATAGATGAATAATATAGTTTACATTGTATTTCTACTGTCTGCTACTATATCAACTTATTAATATTCAAGAATATTTTTTTTGTGTTCATGTTCTCTCCAAATTCTGAGATTTAACAGTTTAGATTTGAGTGCACCAAGTCTGCCTTTTCTGCTAAACACTTCTTTCTTTGTACATATCCTTCCTCAGAATCCGTAGATCACATGAATACAGATCGATCAATCCATTTTTTTTATTATCACTTCTATTGTGTAATCCCAATGTTGAATCTCATTCTATGAGTTGTGCTTTATCATACCTTATAATGCATTACAGTAAGTTACGTTTGCTTCCATTCCGATATTCTCTTGATGTATGTTATAATGTTCAGTTGTTGTGTACTTTGCCTCTGCTGGTGCCTTCCAGGCACTGAAAGTAAACCGAGAAGCCCGGGATATGTGGCTGTGTTTGAGGTGATGAATTGGTAAGTGTCTCCTGAAGCAGGACGGCATCGACCTCATCCTGTACTGCAGCTTCAATCACTAAGTGAATTTTCCGCTGCAGCCCGCAAATGTTTCACTGGAAGATCTTCAAGGGCTGTAGAGGTGGCCATCTGATTCCATCTCTGCCTGGGACTCGTTGTCATCTGTTGTTAATAACTCCGGGGCCTCCTCCATCATGGACTGGAAGGACTCCTGGTTGATGGCTTGAAGTTCCACTGAGTGCTTCCTGCCTAGTAGGACCACGCCTAGCATCCACGACAGGAACTGTTTGTAGGCCCCCCTGCTCTCTGCCAATGGCAGCAGGCGAGAGAGGAGCAACGAGATGATCCCGATGGTTTTCTTCAGTCGAGTGGGAAATGAGTCTACCGTAACCTCTGTAGGTGTTGGGTCAGATGACTCTTCGAGTCGGGGCTGGGTCACTGGGTATGTTTGGTTGGCTGTCGACACTGCAGCCACAGACACTGGGTGCACCCTGGTACTGGCCTGAGTGGCCGTGGGCTTCTGGGTCTCCTAACAGGGAGCCTCTGCTTGACTCTGGCCGCTCGCAGGAGGGGCCTGCCCTTGGGAAGAGGCCTGCTGGTGGGATGGCACAGAATGATGGTGCCCAGCAAGGGCCTGCTGGGCAGTGTTCCTGGCTTGTGTCTGCTTTCCCCAGTGATTCTGTCTTGGCCACCTTACCGTCAGGCCCCACTGTTGGCCGGGCTGCTGCAAGCCAGTGACTGCCCCCTGATGCCACTGCTGGGTTCCCAGTGCCGGGAACTCGCTGATATTGCCCACCTGCGGCATCCGGGGTGCTGCGGTCGGATCCCAATACTGACTGTTGCTGAGTGATTCCAAGGTTGGACGTTGCCGGGGGTGCCAGGCCGTTCTGGTGACGCACCTGCTGCCAGTGCTGCACCATCACATGACAGCTCTGGTTCCAGGCATGGTGCCTCTTTGAGCAGCAATGCAGTCCTTCGAGTCATGTGCCTTACTGCACACTCTACACTTCTTCCCTCACTTGCAGGTGGCTGCAGTATGATTGAATCCCTGACAATTGAAGCACTGCAGTGGGCCCGACATGTACGGCCAGGTCTTGAACCTTCCCCAGACCCTCAATAGTTTCCCGACTCATACAAATAAATAGAATTATCTTGAATGCAATGTTAAACTCAGTTTTTGACTGTGGGTTTCCCAGCGTAAGGCGTGTGCGGTGAAAGGTACCTAAGTGTAGGACGGGAAAGCTAATGACCCTTTTTCTGTACTGTTTTTTTAGGATTTTTTTTAGGATTTTCAGTGCAGAAAAAATAAATGGGATTAGGTCAGGTATATTTAAGAGAACTAGAGCTAAGGAAGGAATAGCGGGAATGTTAAATGATCAGTTATAGAAGGAAAAGAATGAATACAAATGTAAATATTCAAGGATTATGTGGTTTAAAGTAAGGGTAGGATGCAAAAAGTGGTTTATGCACCTCGGGAAAGGAAATGTAGAGCAGAGGGAAAGAGAGAGAGAAACAGACAGAGACTGAGAGACAGAAACAGACAGAGAGACAGAGAGAGAGAGAGAAAGAGAAAGACAGAGAGAGAGAGGTTTTAGGAGATAGTAAGCGAGTGTTTAGGGAGTTTTGAACCAAGTGAGAAGGTAATATTTGTGGGTTATCTAAATGCTAAAGTATACTGCCTTCCCAGTTTAACCTCCATCTCTCTTGCTTCAAGTGGCCGGGGGTTCCGTTTATGCAGAATACATAGATCTTGTGAAGACTATGATTACTTTTCTGTATATATAATAAATAAGTGTATACTATATACTCAGCAACACCAGCACGGAATGTGTTTCATGACTGCAATATGTATGAGCAAGTGAGTTAATATAAAACAGCAAGTAATAACGAGAACAACATCAAACACATTAATAATAATAATAATAATAATAATAATAATAATAATAATAATAATAATAATAATAATAATAATAATAATAAAGTTTATGAGAACTCTTAGAGACATATGATAGTAAAAGTAGTTTTTGTTATTACAAAAAAGTTTACATATTTTAAACCAGAATAAGTAACAGTTTTATCACATTTATATTTTGTTTTATTCAGAAAACATAGAAACGTTTGCATTTAATACCTTGATCACTCATGTTAATCGTCACACCCCTTTCTAAATCTGCACTTTTAAGAAGTACGCAATTTTTTTGTGGCAGGCGTTGCCGCTACCATGGAAGGCGGTGTTTACATCCCTGCCAGTATGGGCCATAATCGTGGTCCACTTTGGTAACAACTGGGGCTTCTACACTCTTCTCACTGAGCTTCCTACCTACCTAGACAAAATCCAACACTTCAACTTGAAGAGCGTAAGTAGCTCCTATATGTCCAAATAGCTATATAATTGTCTATAATCTTTTAAACAAACATTTAGGTATTTGTATTGCGAAATTTATTTTCTCCTTAATTAACTGACCTTCATTTATAACTTTATTTTCCGTTTGTAGTTCATACACATGCCCAGAGCAAGTGTTTTAAACTGTCTTGCTGTTTTTTGGGGGTTGGTCTTGAACTTGCCTGGTAGCATAGGGTTCACAACGGGCAGTTTGAGGGGTGCCAAAAGCAGTCGGTGGATGGGGAGCTGTTGGTTGTAGGCCGCTGGTCAAGGAATGAGACCTTTGCACTATGGTTTCGCACTGAGCTAGGTAGGCATATAGATGGAAGCATAAGCATGGCACAAAATAAGAACTTAACATGGCATACATGGCAAGCTGGAAGTACAAGGCCTTCGCCAAAAAAAACTCCTTTACCCCCTCCCTCCAACATTTCGAGGATGACTCCTACCCCACCTTTCTTCCCCAACAGATTTATATGCTCTCCAAGCCATTCTACTTTGATCCATTTTCTTAAATGACCAAACTATCTCAACAACCCCTCTTCAGCCCTCTGACTAATACGTTTAATAACTCCATACCCCGTCCTAATTTTCACACCCCGAATTCTCCACATAATATTTACACCACACATTACTCTAAGACAGGACATCTCCACTGCCTCCAGCCGCCTCCTCGCTACAGCATTTGTAACCCAAGCTTTACACCCATACAAGAGTGTTGGTACCAGTATACTTTCATACATTCCCTTCTTTGCCTCTATGGATATCACTATTTGTCTCCACAGATACGTCAATGCATCACTCACCTTTTTTTCCTTCATCATTTCTATGGTTAACCTCATCTTTCATAAACCCATCCGCTGGCAAGTCAATTCTGAAATATCTGAAAACATTCACTTCTTCCATACTCCTCTCCAATATAATATCCAATTTTTCTTCATCTATATAATTTGATACCCTCATCATATTACTCTTATCTTTGTTCACTTTCAACTTTCTGCCTTTGCACACCCTCCCGAACTCATCCACTAACCTTTGCAACTTTTCTTTAGAATCTTCTATAAGCACAGTATCATCAGCAAAAGATAGCTCTGTCAACTCCCGTTTTTTATTTGATTCCCCATAATTTAATCCCACCCCTCTCCCCAAGACCCTTGCATTTACTTCTTTTACAACCCAATCTGTAAATATATTAAACAACCATGGTGACATTACACATCCCTGTCTAAGACCTAACTTAACGGGAAGTAAACGCCATCTCTACTACACACAATAACCTGAGCCTCACTATCCTCTTAAAATCTCTTAACAGCATTTAGTAACTTACCACCTATTCCATATACTTGCAACATCTGCCACATTGCTCCTCTATCCACTCTATCATATGCCTTTTCTATATCCATAAATGCAATGAAAACTTCCCTACCTTTATCTAAATACTGTTCACATATATGCTTCAATGTAAACACTTGATCTACACATCCCCTATCCACTCTAAAATCTCCTTACTGATCCGCAATCCTACATTCTGTCTTACCTCTAATTCTTTCAATAATAACCTTACCGTACACTTTTCCTGGTATACTCGGTAAACGTATTTTCCTATAATTTTTACAATCTCTTTTGTCCCTCTTCCCTATATATAAAGGAACTATACATGCTCTCTGCCAATCCCTAGATACCTTCCCCTCTTTCATACTTTTATTAAACAAAAATACCAACTACTCTAACACTATAACCCCTCCCCCCTGCTTTTAACATTTCTGTCATGATCCCGTCAGTTCCAGGTACTTTACCCCCTTTCATTCTTTGTAATGCCTCACCCACCTCCCCTACGCTCACATCCTGCTCTTTTTCACTCCTAAAAGATATTATACCTCCCTGGCCAGCGCATAAAATTACCGCTTCCATTTCTTCATCGATATTTAAAAGTTCCTCAAAATATTCTCGCCATCTACCCAATACCTCCAGCTCCCCATCTACTAACTCACCTACTCTGCTTTTAACTGACAAATCCATTTGTTCCCTAGGTTTTCTTAACTTGTTTAACTCCAAAAATTTTTTTCTTATTTTCATTAAAATTTCTTGACAGTGCCTCTCCTACTCTATCATCTGCTCTCCTTTTGCACTCTCTCACCACTCTTAACAATTCGCAAACAGGCAAAATTATTTACAAACATTGTCTCTACGTCCACAGCAGGACTCGAACTTACAAACTCTGTATCAGAGAACACAGTACTTTACCACGGAGCCAGACCCCAGATAAGTATGGGCAGCTAGCTGGAGCTAGACACTGTTTCTCCATACCCTGGGGCACCAGGCGTGTTTTCAAAGCTATTTCATCAAATCCTGCCGCATACAATGGACAACGAAAAAGATATGAAATGTTTAACAATTCTCAAACAAGCAAAAAACACTTACATTGTCTCTACGTCCACAGGAAGACTCGAACATGTAAACCCTGTATCAGAGAACTCAGTATGTTACCACGGAGCCAGACACCAGTTCGCCTGCTTGCAAATTGTTAAGCATTTCAAATCTCTTTCGTTGTCCACTGCACATTGATGGATTTGATTAAATAACTCTGATTCATCGTCCAGCTGCGGCAAGGAGCCCACACATATCTGGGGTCTGGCTCCATGGTAAAGTACTGTGTACTTTACCATATATATATATATATATATATATATATATATATATATATATATATATATATATATATATATATATATATATATATATATATATATATATATATATATATATATATATATATATTTATTATTATTTTTTTATTAACACATTGGCCGATTCCTACCAAGGCATGGTGGCCCGAAAAAAGAAAAACTTTCACTATCATTCACTCCATCACTGTCTTGCCAGAAGGGTGCTTTACACTACAGTTTTTAAACTGCAACATTAACACCCCTCCTTCAGAGTGCAGGCACTGTACTTCCCATCTCCAGGACTCAAGTCCAACCTGCCGGTTTCCCTGAATCCATTCATAAATATTATGTTGCTCACACTCCAACAGCACGTCAAGTATTAAAAACCATTTGTCTCCATTCACTCCTATCAAACACGCTCACGCATGCTTGCTGGAAGTCCAAGCCCCTCGCACACAAAACCTCCTTTACTCCCTTCCTCCAACCTTTCCTAGGCCGACCCCTACCCTGCCTTCCTTCCACTACAGACTGATACACTCTTGAAGTCATTCTGTTTCGCTCCATTCTCCGAACCACCTCAAAAACCCTTCTTCAGCCCTCTGACAACAGTTTTGGTAATCCTGCACCTCCTCCTAACTTCCAAACTACGAATTCTCTGCATTATATTCGCACCACACATTGCACTCGGACATGACATCTCCACTGCCTCCAGCCTTCTCCTCACTGCAACATTCATCACCCATGCTTCACACCCATATAAGAGCGTTGGTAAAACTATACTCTCATACATTCCCCTCTTTGCCTCCAAGGACAAAGTTCTTTGTCTCCACAGACTCCTAAGTGCACCGCTCACCCTTTTCCCCTCATCAATTCTATGATTCACCTCATCTTTCATAGACCCATCCGCTGACACATCCACTCCAAAATATCTGAATACATTAACCTCCTCCATACTCTCTCCCTCTAATCTGATATCCAATCTTTCATCACCTAATATTTTTGTTATCCTCATAACCTTACTCTTTCCTGTATTCACTTTTAATTTTCTTCTTTTGCATACCCTACCAAATTCATCCACCAACCTCTGCAACTTCTCTTCAGAATCTCCCAAGAACACAGTGCCATCAGCAAAGAGCAACTGTGACAACTCCCACTTTATGTGTGATTATCTTTTAACTCCACGCCTCTTGCCAAGACTCTCGCATTTACTTCTCTTACAACCCCATCTATAAATATATTAAACAACCACGGTGACATCACACATCCTTGTCTAAGACCTACTTTTACTGGGAAATAATCTCCCTCTTTCTTACATACTCTAACTTGAGCCTCACTATCCTCGTAAAAACTCTTCACTGCTTTCAGTAGCCTACCTCCTACACCATACACTTGCAACATCTGCCACGTTGCCCCCTATCCACCCTGTCATACTCCTTTTCCAAATCCATAAATGCCACAAAAACCTCTTTAGCCTTATCTAAATACTGTTCACTTAAATGTTTCACTGTAAACACCTGGTCCACACACCCCCTACCTTTCCTAAAGCCTCCTTGTTCATCTGCTATCCTATTCTCCGTCTTACTCTTAATTCTTTCAATAATAACTCTTCCATACACTTTACCAGGTATACTCAACAGACTTATCCCCCTATAATTTTTGCACTCTCTTTTGTTTCCTTTGCCTTTATACAAAGGAACTATGCATGCTCTCTGCCAATCCCTAGGTACCTTACCTTCTTCCATACATTTATTAAATAATTGCACCAACAACTCCAAAACTATATCCCCACCTGTTTTTAACATTTCTATCTTTATCCCATCAATCCCGGCTGCCTTACCCTCTTTCATTTTACCTTCTGCCTCACGAACTTCCCCCACACTCAAAACTGCTCTTCCTCACTCCTACAAGATGTTATTCCTCCTTGCCCTATACACGAAATCACAGCTTCCCTATCTTCATCAACATTTAACAATTCCTCAAAATATTCCCTCCATCTTCCCAATACCTTAACTCTCCATTTAATAACTCTCGTCTCCTATTTTTAACTGAAATCCATTTGTTCATAGGCTTCCTTAACTGTTAACTCACTCCAAACTTTTTCTTATTTTCAACAAAATTGTTGATAACATCTCACCACTCTCCATTTGCTCTCTTTTTACATTGCTTCACCATCTCTTAAACCTCTCTTTTCTCTCATATACCTTCCCTCCTTGCATCACTCTACTTTGAAAAACTCTCAATGCTAACTTTTTCTCCCTTACTATTCTCTTTACGTCATTATTCCACCAATCGCTCCTTTCCCTCCGACCCCTTTCCTGTAACACAAACTTTACTGAACACTCAACACGGCATTTTAAACCTACCCTACCTCTTCGACCCCATTGCTATGCTCTCATTAGCTATCTATCTCATAGCTGTTTATATCTTACCTAACTGCCTCTCTTTATTTATAACTTCACCTCTCCTTCCCTAGCTCTATTCTCCTTGTATCCATCTACCTTTTACTCAGTGTGCTACAATAAAAGTGATCTGATATATCTTGGCCCTCTATAACATGTACATCTGAAGTCTACTCTCAGTCTTTTATTACAAATATCAACAAATACTTTCATTTGCCCTACATCATATCATTATACTTATCCTTTTTTCTTAAAATGTTTACCCTATAACTCAAACCCCTTTCTATAACCAAGGTTCAGTCAAAGCTCCCATCATCATTTACACCTGGCTCCCCAAACTTACCTACCACACCCTCTCTAAAAGTTTCCCTACTTTAGCTTTCGGGTCCCCTACTTCAATTACTCTCTATGGTTCAAAGGTTCCTGTATATATATATATAAATATATATATATATATATAATATATTATATATATATATTATATATATATATATATTATACATATATAGCAAACAATCACAGACGGGCGATCTTAACTATGCATGAAAAGCCACGGGGGTGGGGGTAATCTTTAACTCCAAGTACTTATCACACTGTTCAGTGCGTCATCAGACATGTCAATGTTGCAAGGGAGCAACCAAAGCGGGAGAAAAGGTCTCAGAGTATCGTAGTTGTCACAGGCCACCGGTTACCCTTAGACTGCTCAGCTCCTGATGCGCAGTGAAGAGTGTGAAAGTACTTACTAAAGATTTCCACCCCCCGTTGCTTGTCGTGCATATATATATATATATATAATATATATATATATATATATATATATATATATATATTATATATATATATATATATATAATATATATATATATATATATATATATATATATATATATATATATATATATATATATATAATATGCAAAAAAATCACAGTAAA
>NC_069426.1:11955037-12014933 GCF_026875155.1 Cherax quadricarinatus
GGAGGCTTTAGGGGATACGTAGATCAAGTGTTTACATTGAAACATATATGTGAACAGTATTTAGATGAACGTAGGGAAGTTTTCATTGCATTTATGGATTTAGAAAAGGCACTTGATAGAGTGGATAGGGGAGCAATGTAGCAGATGTTGCAAATATATGGAATTAGGTAGTAAGTTACTAAATGCTGTAAAGAGTCTTTAAGAGGATAGTGAGGCTCAGGTTAGGGTGTGTAGAAGAGAGGGAGACTACTTCCCTGTAAAGGTGGGTCTTAGATAGGGATGTGTAATGTTACCATGGTTATTTAATATATTTGTAGATTGGGTTGTAAAAGAAGTAAATGATAGGGTGCTGGGGAGAGGGGTGGGATTAAATGATGGGGAATTAAATACAAAATGAGAGTTGACACAGTTACTTTTTGCTGATGATACTGTGCTTATGGGAAATTCTAGTGAAGGGTTGCAAAGTTATTGGACGAGTTTGGGAGGGTGTGTAAAGGTAGTAAGTTGAAAGTAAACATAAATAAGAGTAAGGTGATGAGGGTATCAAGTGATTTAGATGAAGAAAAAATGGACATCACATTGGAGAGAGGGAGTATGGAAGAAGTGAATGCTTTCAGATATTTGAGAGTTGACTTGTCAGCCGATGTGCTTATAAAGGATGAGGTTAACCATAGAATTGATGAAGGAAAAAAAGGTGGGTGGTGCATTGAGGTATCTGTGGAGACAAGAAACCTTATTCAGAGAGGCAAAGAAGGGAATGTATGAAAGTATAGTGGTACCAACACTCTTATATGGGTGTGAAGGTTGGGTTGCAAACTCTGCAGCGAGAAGGCGGTTGGAGGCAGTGGAGATGTCCTGTCTAAGGGCAATATGTGGTGTAAATACTATGCAGAGAATTCGGAGTGTGGAAATTAGGAGAAGGTATGGAGTTACTAAAGGTATTAGTCAGAGGGCTGAAGAGTGGTTGTTGAGGTGGTTTGGTCATTTAGAGAGAATGGATCAAAGTAGAATGACTTGGAGAGCGTATAAATCTGTAGGAAAAGGAAGACGCGAAGGGTTGTCCTCAGAAAGGTTGGAGGAAAGGGGTAAAGGAGGTTTTGTGGGCGAGGGGCATGGACTTCCAGCAAGTATCTGTAAGTATGTTAGATAGGAGTGAATGGAGACGAATGATTTTTGAGACCTGACGAGCTGTTGAAATGTGAACAGGGTAATAATTTGTGAAGGGATTCCAGGAAACCGGTTAGCCAGACTTGAGTCCTGGAAATGGAAAGTATAATGCTTGCACTTTAAAAGAGGGGTTTGGGATATTGGCAGTTTGGAGGGACTTCTGAACAGTCGTGTCTGAGCGCCACTACAAAGACAGTGATTATATATGGGTGAGGTGAAAGTGTTGAATGATGATGAAAGTATTTTCTTTTTGGGGATTTTCTTTCTTTTTGGGTCAACCTGCCTCGGTGGGAGACGACCGACGTGTTAAAAAAAATATGTATTACATTTTTTTTACTGTTGCCTAGTATTCCTAGAGGATAAGATGAAATACCTTATCTCCACCAGAATGGTGGGACTAAATATCCATGGCTAGATATGGTTGGCTAACGAAATCAGTTTCGGAGGTGTACCACCTCCTTCCTTAAGTAGCTAAGCTCATGAGTGTCAACTTTCACCCCACAGAATGGACTGTTGTCTGCTCTTCCTTATCTGGTTATGTGGATCTTCAGCCTGGTGTATTGCAGCATTGTTGACAGGCTCCTCGCTGCTAGCAAGGTCTCTAACCTGGCCGTCAGAAGGGTCTCCATGAGCATCGGTGAGTATTAGCGGCAATGTCGTCTGTCATGTATTGAGCTGATTTTGTGTATATTGCTTCCCTATTTTTGTTGTGAGGTTTCTGTATGATCTCTGTGTACTGTTGGGATAATTTATGTGATCATGTGGTCCTATCCTCTGATGTGCTGAGGTGATAGTGTATTTGACCAGTCTATTTCTCGAGAGTGGTCGATTTTGTTAATGGTCCTGGACTGTTGGCCTGAGTTACCATATACTCTCTATACTCGTTTAACAGTATCACACTGACCACACCCCTGTCTTCATTGTTGCTGAATACACTCACCTCCACTCGCATTAACACATTAACATAGAGGACTTGCTTCCACTCATTCTTGTCTTATACTCTCAACATATATCTCAGTCTCTCAACGCCACCGTCGTATTTTCCTGGTACCTACATCTTCTCCCGTCCTCAGACTTGTCATCCATTAATTAGCCTGACTTGTCCTGTACTACCCAGCCTCAGACTTAATGAGACACTTGTGCAACATCTGGGTATCTTTATTCTGGAAAAGTTTCTTCAGCTAGATGCTTGTTCAGTTCAATACACAGGAGTTTATATATTCAGTCCAATATACAGGAGATAAGGAGGAGTTTAAGGTAACCAGTCCCTCATCCTGGAGTCGATGTGTTCTGATCACCTCAAATGTTCATCAACCACCTATCTTTGTGATGAGTAAGTCACATATGCAAAAGTTAGGCATCTTTATTCTGAAATGTTTCGCCTACACAGTAGGCTTCCTTAGTCGAGTACAGAATAGTTTAGCAGAAGCAGTAGAAATGTGAATACGATGTAATCAGTCCATCGTCCTTGAAGACGTAGTTTTGAGGTGATGAGTATGGAAACTTATATATTCTGACACCACATAAGTCTCCATACTGCTGCTTACACTTCCCAGTGTTTCTGACTGTGGAACATAACTCTTCTCAAGGCTGAGGGATTAACCACATCAAATCTACGTCTTCAAGGGTGATGGATTGATTACATCGTATTTACAGTCTGTAGTACCTCTGCTAAACTCCTCTGTACTCTTTTGAGGAAGCCTACTATGTAGGCTAAACGTTTTGGAATGAAGATACTTATCTGTTGTATATGTGTCTTATCAACTTGTCGATATTGTATACCATTTTAATATTCATCTTCCTTTGTATTGGACTTAAGAAGCCACTGGCTGGCAGAACGTTTCCAGAATAAGATACTCAAATGTTACAAAAGTGTCTCATTATAAATTTGTCGGTTTTCTAAACCATTTATTCAAAGACTCAGTTTTGTTTACCATTACCCAGACTCAGACTTGTCCTCCAATACATAGACTCAGACTTGTGCTTTAATATACAGACTCAGACTTGTGGTCCACTTCTCAGAGTCAGACATGACCTCTTCCACCCTGACTCAGGTGTTGTCTTAGACTAACCAGAATTAGGTGCCAGTATGATCAGCGCTATTGCTATCTTTAGGAAATAGTGAAGTGTCACTGTGATACCTTGCTAACTGTAATAGTATTATTGTGTCAAATCTCAATGTGTTAAACAAGGATTTTCTACTTCTCGAGAAGATAAATAAGAAATTGAAAATATGCTTTGATTAAGTATAATAATGTGGTTGAGATTGTTGGGGTTAGCAAAAGAAAACAAGTAAACAGCAATGAGGAAGAGGTTGGTAATAGTAACAAGTGAGAAGTTGATGAAGGTTATAGGAGAAGATTTCAGCAAAAGAAATCGCTTTTCTGTTCTCCAGGATGAATATACTTCTTTGATCAGTGACAATATGGGCACCACTTACTCCTTAACTAATAAAGGTAAAGATATACTCGTTGTCAGCGACTCACAAGTTAGATAAGTGGACCGTGCCTTGTGTAACTGGGATAGGAAGGTGACATAGTCAACAGGTGAGTAATATTATGTAAGGTAATTGGGACAGGATCATTATCTGTCATAGTGCTGGGAATATGATATCGGTAGAGACAGGAGCTTCTAAGTATAGGAAAATACTAGGTGCTAATTAGGTCCAAGGGAGGGATCCCGATCATATGTAGCAATTTGCCTAGAAGACTGGGCAATGAATGGATGTCTAGAGCAATTAATGTAAACTGTTGGCCAGATAAGTAATGTAAAGAACTTGCAAATCACATTCGTTGAAAACTTCTATAATTTCTTTGGCAAACAAGATATGAATACGAGAGACATGATGCATCTCTAGGGCATGGGTGATACCATTAACCAACTCTGTCGACGGGAGTCTTCGCTGTGTTGTAGAGAACTTTAAATTGATTGAAGATATTAGCATTCGAGTTTATGGGAAACAAATGACTTGCAACACCAGAGACGAAAGAATGAAAAACATGATAGCTTATGTTAGGTAAAATGACACAAGTGCCACTGATATGACATTTAACTGTGAAAACGTTGCTCTCTGCACGATATTTTTCAAGCCGTTAATAATAATACATGAACACAGAGGGTATAAATAGGTACCAAGTGAGGTGAAAGACCATAAGACATGGAGTAGGCTTACTGGTCTATGTTGTAGGAAGTAGTAGTAGTGATTGTAGTAGCAATGTTAATATTAGTAACAGTAGCAGTACTTGAAGTAGTAGTTGTAGTAGTAGTACTACTACTACTAGTAGTAGTAGTACATACATTAGTATTACCATTAGTAATAGTAGTAGTAATAGTTGTTTTTGTTGTTGTAGTAGTAGTAGTGCTAGTAGTAAGAGTAGTAGAAGTAGTAGTAGTAGTAGAGTAAGTGAAGGAAACTCTAGGTTGTTATGTGATCGCAGGGTCTATTGTTTGGAGTAGAATTCATGTTAATACCTCAGAAGGTATTAGGACGAATACTTTCGGAGATATTAGCCAGAATTCTAGTCAGAACAATTAACCCAGCTATCGCACAGCAACCTAGAGTTACCTTCACTTATAGTGCTCTTGATACTGTGGACACTAGCGAGGAGAATATGTCGTTATCACGGGAGCAGCTTGTCTATTTCGTTGACTCCATGATACACTAGTGTAGCCGCAGTCTTCTCTGGGAGGGGAGGGGACATCAGTGCTAGTTGCCTGAGGAATGTCTCAGTAGCTTGGCACTCCAGGAGATAGTGTGGCGCTGGGGGCGCTGGACAACGTGCTGGCAGTGCTGGCACATCTCCTCCTCTGCCTTGTCTACCATCATCTTGACTTTGGGAAAGCTCAAACGAAGCCGATGGATGGTGGTACACTGCGCTCTAGACCAGCTTCTATCATATGAAGGGAGCTCTTTCTGAGCCGCTGCTCGGTACCACTGTTGAGATGGGGTATCACCTAGGACCTCCCCCATAAGTTTCATTGCTCTGGCGGCCACAGGTTTAGTCTGGCGGAGACTGATGGGGACAGTGATCCCAACATGTGGAAAATCTGTGGCTGCCTTGGCCGCATCATCTGCCGCCTCATTTCCCCTGATGTCAGCATGTCTGGGCATCCAGTTCAATGTCGATTTGTTACCCTGAACTTCTAAGGCTGTCATTATGCTCAGAATCGATGTGATGAGGTAAACATTGTCCTGTGGTTGGAGATGGGAGAGGGCATTGATTGCAGAGGTGGAGCCAACATGTATGACAGGTCGGAGTCAATGACGCAGGGCATGTGACAATTCCTGCTGAATCGCCACCAGCTCAGCTTGAAGGATCGTGCAGTGGTCAGGGAGTCGCCAGCCTTGTGTGTGACCATTGTGGTACATGCTAGTTGCTGCTCTCTTCCTTTCAGGGTCGACAGAACCATCTTTGAAATACACTGCACATGTGCGTCTCTCTGCCAGTGCCATGCTTGTCTCAGCATGATTGCTGAGGGTGTCTTGACTGCAGAGACACTTAGAGGTAGGTAGTTGCATGACAGAAACATCGGCTGGATCTGGGCACCAGGGAGGTGGTGGATGTTACCCAGCAATAGGAAGGTCACAACTCTTCTCAAGGAGTAGTTGTATAGGCAGCAGTTTCCGCCCAGTAGTAGAAAACGAACGAATCCAGGAGTCGTCCGTGAAGAGTGTGGGATCTTGTGTCATGGCTGCCAATAACCATCTTCTCAGTCGGGTACCTTGCTGCTGGTGCAGAATTTTGGCTTCTTTGCAGACGTTTATGTCTCTTACTCTATCAGCCAGGGAAGGAAGCCGGGCCTCAAATCTGAGACATACTGTGCTGGTCCAGATGGGGGCCCCAAGAATAGTTCTTATCGCCTGGTTTTGTACGACCTCCACCCTTTGCCTGCTCTGCGGAAAGAGATGAGCTAACGCCGGTGCACCGTAGTCACTGAGCAAGCGCACAGCTTGTATATAGTACAAGCGAAGTACTTCTTTGCTCGCCCCTGCACGGTGCCTCGTCATGGCTCTCATGACGTTGAGTCTGAGTAGAGCACGGGATCAGACATACTCGACCTGTTTCTGAAAGGTCAGCCTTTTATCAATGTAGATTGTCAAGTGTGGGTAGGAGCCTGTCCACTCAAGTTCTACATCCTGAATACGTAATCTGTTCACAGGATCTGGTCCCTTGAACATAAATGCAAGAGATTTCTCGGCAGAGATCTTGAGGCCTAGTTCCTTGCAAGACTGCGTTATTAGGTCCAAAGCTCTCTGGGCCTGTCGATCGAAATTAACTTTCCCATTCACTACGAGTACAAGATCATCAGCATAGCTGATCAGCTGCGTACCACTATGAGAGGGAAGGCTCACAAGTTCTTGCATAAGGACGTTAAACAGGGTAGGATTGAGTACATCTCCTTGTGGCGTGCCGTTTTCCAGGGTTTTAAATGAAGAGTAGTGTCCCTGAAAGCTGACACAAGCCTGCCTGTCCCTAAGGTAGGATTCTATCCAGGCCAGGAGGCGTCCTTTGATCCTCTTCCGAGATAGTATTGCTAGAATTGCTGTGGGGCTGGCTAGGCCCAATGCCTTCTCAAGGTCGATGTAGACGACGATACTAGGTTTCTTGTTACTATCAGCAATCTGGCTTGGTAGGGTGGATATGCACTCTGCTGTACCCACTCCTTTGGTGAAGCCAAATATGTGATAATGAGGCGGTCCAAATTTCCATAGGAGGCGGTTTAACACCATTCTTTCACCAGTCTTGGCTAAACAGCTGGTCAACGATATGAGTCTCATGCTGGCCGGGTCCTTGGGCTTTGGAACTGGTACAATGGTAGCCACCTTCCAAGCTGCTGGGAGTGTCCCGGCCCTCCACGACTTGTTTATGACGCCTAGCCCTTTGAGGGTTTTCGTCGTACTAGTACGTCTTACGCGTAGGGGTTTTTGACGTACTAGTACTCATAAATTCTAGCGACCTCAAATTTAGTGGGAGAAAGCTGGTAGGCCTTCATATGAAAGAATGGGTCTATGTGGTCAGTGTGCACAGTCTAAAAAAAATCCTGCAGCACACAGTGCATAATGAGAAAAAAAAAACTTTTTCCATTTTTTTTTTAATAAATCAGCGACTTTGCAGTGTATTTTCGTATGGTATTTATTGTTGTATTCTAGTTTTCTTGGTCTCATTTTATAGAATGGAAGACATACTACAGAAATTGAGATGATTTTGACTGGTTTTACAAAGAAAGGTGCCTTGAAATTGAGCTCAAAGTAGCAGAAATGTTCGATTTTTACCAAACTTCAAAAGTAAACAAATCGTGCCAAGCGTGCAATACACGTCAACTGGTGAGTCTAATATTCTTTCACAAGTGCACCAATAATATTTATACCATTTTTTACACTAATGCAGTAGTCTGCATAACAGTAAATCTTATATTTTTTGTGAGAATAAAAATTCAAAGTGGAAAACAAAAGAATATAAGAGGGGCCTTGAGATGTGACTAATGACTAGAGGAAATGTCATTTTAGTGCCAGGAATGTCTTTCTTGTTTATTCTGGACCCTATTCCGAAATTGGCATCTTTTGAAATTTGTGTGAAATTGGCAAAATTGCTAAATTCTGACCACTGTACTGGATAGTTGAATTTATAAATGGGTGGTTTCTTGCACCCATTCGATAGAAAAAATGGAGTTCTAGCGAAATATTCATGTTTTTTGTCGACTAGTACAGTGAAATTGGCCGAAAATGGGGCTCAAAGTGGGCAAAATCGCCGATCCGTAAACATCGCTGAGACCGCTAACTTTGCGAGAGCATAATTCCGTAAGTTTTCTATCAAATTTCAAACTTTTGGTGTCGTTATGATCGGGAAAAGATTCACTATCTTTTCATAAGAGAAAATAATTTTTTTTTTTTTTAAATTTGGCCGACCCTGAGAACGAGTTTCGAAGAGGGCCTGTCGACCCTCAAAGGGCTAGTATGGCCTCCCATCCACTCTGACCAGCCCGTGCATTCATGGAGTACGTGACACCATCGATGCCCGGGGCAGTGTTACATGTGTTCTTAATGGCATGTCGGAGTTCCAAGTCCGTGAGGTCTTCATCATTCACATCTTCAGACTCACATTCAGCTTGTATCATTAACTGACGTTGTGGCAGAAGATCCGTCTTCATATTCCGGATGTCCTGTGGGAACTGAGTGGAGGCTCCCCTGGAAATGAAGAGCTTCACCAGTTTTTCAGCTTCCTGGGATGGGTTCGGGTGTGCTGGTGGCCGAGGCTTGCTTTTGCCAGTTGCGATGTTAAGCTTGCTCCATATCTCAGATAAGGTGGTGTGATGCCGGAATGTTGAGCACCACTCCAGCCACTTCTCAGTTTTTACTCTGAGGGAGACTCTGCTGGCATGCTGCACAATGGCTCTCAGAGTATTCCTGTTCTCTTCTGTAGGGTTACGCGGTGGTTCTGCTCCCGCACCTCATCGTTGTAGAACCACCAGTTTCTTTTGTGAGTGCGTCCTGCGAACTTCTTTGGAATTGCATACTCTGCCGCCTGGATGAGAACAGTGATTAGTTCCTGTTCAGCCGTATAAGAGTTTTCAGATGGAGTGTATGTGGACCACCAGTCATACCTGGAGGTTACCTGGAAGTTATTCCGGGGATCAACGCCCCCGCTGCCCGGTCCATGACCAGGCCTCCCGGTGGATTAGGGCCTGATCAACCAGGCTGTTACTGCAGGCCGCACGCAGTCCAACGTACGAGCCTCAGCCCGGCTGATCCGGCACTGACTTTAGGTATCTGTCCAGCTCTCTCTTGAAGGCAGCCAGGGGTTTACTGGTAATTCCCCTAATGCTTCATGGGAGGCTGTTGAACAGTCTTGGGCCCCGGACATCTATGGTGTTTTCTCTTATTGTACCAATGGCGCCCCTACTTTTAATTGGGGGTATTTTGCATTGCCTGCCCAGTCTTTTATTTTTGTAGGGAGTGATTTCTGTGTGCAGATTCGGGACCATTCCTTCCTGGATTTTCCAAGTGTAGATTACGATATATATCTCTCTCCTGCGTTCCAACGAGTACAAGTCAAGTGCTTCCAAGCGTTCCCAGTAGCTAAGGTGCTTGACAGAACTTATACGTGCAGTAAAGGATCTCTGTATACTCTAGATCTGCAATTCACCTGCTTTGAATGGAGATGTTAATGTACAGCAGTATTCCAGCCGAGAGAGAACAAGTGATTTGAAAAGGATCATCATTGGCTTGGCATCTCTCGTTTTGAACGTTCTCATTATCCATCCTATCATTTTCTTTGCACTTGTGATCGTGGCACTGTTGTGATCCTTGAAAGTGAGATCCTCAGGTCAATTACATTATTTTTCCGCTCTATTGTATGGCCAGAGTTTGTAGTATACTCTGTTCTAGTTATTATCTTCTCCAGTTTTTCATAATGAAGTAGTTGGAATTTGTCCTCATTGAACATCATATTGTTTACCGTTGCCCACTGGAAAACTTTGTTTACATCTTCTTGGAGGTTAACCGCGTCCTCAGCAGATGACAGCCTCATGCAGATCCTAGTATCATCCGCAAAGGATGATACGGTGCTGAGGTGTACATCTCTGTCTATGTCTGATATGAGGATGAGAAATAAGATGGAGGCGAGTACTGTGCTTTGTGCAACAGAGCTCTTCACTATGGCAGCCTCCGATTTAACTCTATTGACCACTACTCTTTGTGTTCGATTTGTTAGGAAGTTGAAGATCCATCTCCCCACTTTCCCAGTTATTCCTTTAGCACGTATTTTGTGCGCTATTACACCATGATCGCATTTGTCAAACGCTTTTGCAAAGACTGTGTATATTACCTCTGCATTCTGATTTTCTTCCAGTGCATCCAAGGCCATATCATAGTGATCCAGTAGTTGTGAGAGGCAGGAGCGATCTGCCCTGAACCCACGTTGCCCTGGATTGTGCAGATTTTGGGAATCCAGGTGATTTGTAATCCTGCTTCTTGCACTCTTTCAAAGATTTTTATGATGTGGGACGTCAGAGCAATTGGTCTATAGTTCTTAGCTAATGCTTTGCTGCCACCTTTATGGAGTGGGGCTGTATCCGTTGTTTTAATTAAGTGACTGTGGAATTTCACCCATGTCCAAGCTCCTCCTCCATAGTGTACTTAGGGCATGCAAGAGGGGTTTCTTGCAGTTCTTAATGAATACAGAATTCCACGAGTCGGGGCCCGGGGCTGAGTGCATGGGCATGTTGTCAATTGCTTTTTCGAAGTCTATCGGAATTAGGGTAATGTCGGAAATCTTGCATACATTTATGTAGTTTTGAGGCTCATTCATGAAGAAATCATTTGGGTCGTCGATCCTCAGACTTATTAGTGGCTCAATAAACACAGAGTCGTACTGGGATTTCAGTATTTCACTCATTTCCTTGTTGTCATCTGTGTAAGTCTGAGTAAGGGCCCGATACTAGATGTGGTATTTGCCTTGCTTTTGGCATATGAAAAGAAATATTTCGAATTTCTTTCAATTTCACTAATAGCTTTAAGCTCCTCATGTCTCTCCTGGTTCCTGTAAGAGTCATTTAACTTAAGTTCGATAGTTTCCACTGCCCTGGTCAGCACCTCCTTTCGTGTATCAGATATTCTAGCACTCCTGAGAAGCTCTGTGACTCTTCAGCGTTTTCTGTAGAGGGAGCATCTTTCTCTCTCCAGTTTACTCCTCCTCTTCTTCTTTCTTAGGGGAATATGCCTAGAACATGCTTCAGCTGCCAGGAAGTTGATCCTTTCAAGGCACTGGTTTGGATCCATGTTATTTAAGATATCTTCCCAACATGTTTCATTTAGGACATGGTTTACCTGGTCCCAGTTGATGTTCTTGTTGTTGAAGTTGCATTTTGTGAAGACACCTTCACAGGTACATGCACTCTGCTGATCAGGACCCCTATGCATGTACGTCTGGACTTCGATTAGGTTGTGATCGGAATTAGTTGTTTTTGATATTCTTATGTCTCTTATCAGGTCCTCATTATTTTTGAAGATATGGTCAAGTGTGTTTTCTAGTTTTGTTGGCTCCACTATCTGCTGGCTTAAGGTGTGTTTTTCGCAGAGACTTAGTAGCTCATGTGTGTGTGACCTTTCATCTGCGCTACCTCCGGGGATTGTTTCAGCTATAACATTATTCGCTACATTCTTCCATTTTGTATGCCTTAGGTTGAAATCACCAAGCAGTAAGATGTTTGGGGATGGAGCTGGAAGATTTTCCAGACAGTAATCAATTTTCAGTAGCTGTTCCTTGAACTGTTTGGAAGTTGCATCTGGTGGCTTATATACAACCACAATGACTAGGCTTTGGTTCTCGATCTTTACTGACATAACTTCAACTACCTCATTCGTGGTGTTCAGCAACTCTGTGCAGATGAGGGACTCTTTGACATACAGGCCAACCCCCCTTGTTGCCTGTTATTTCTGTCGTGTCTAAAAAGGTTGTAACCACTTATCCATATTTCACTGTCAAAGTGATCTTTTGTGTGAGTCTCTGTGAAGGCTGCAAACATTGCATTAGACTCCTCTAGAAGTCCACTGATAAAAGGTATTTTGTTGTTTGTGGATGGCTTAAGGCCCTGTATATTAGCAAATATGAACGAGGCTGTATTCTGTGTTTGTTGGGGGATTTTGTTATTGGCATCAGTAGTTGTAGTTCTGGAGGGCCATGGGTGGCCACTGGCTGCGCCTCCCGTCCAACAAGGCTCCAAGGTGGTGGACTATTTTTGTTATTTCCTTCCATTTTCTATTTCCGTTTCCTGTCACTAAAAAATCATCTTGAGTTGGGTTGTCGCAGCTACTGTTGTTTGTCTTGTGGGGTCTGTGCCTCCTGGTCCCTTTTAGATGGTATGCATGGCAGTTGATGTTGTAACACTGCTTCTGGAGGACCGAGGAGTGACACATTTTTGGGTGAAAGAAAGTACAGGAAGAAGAACGACACACTCCTTTAGATAGGAGGTCGCTGCATTTTTTGGGATGCTCAAAGTTGCATGTTCCATTTTTTCCTGATATTCCATGCTTACAAATGACCTAAGCATAATTTTGCACAAATTCACTTTTGGTTGAGAATTGTTGGGAGGTGTGTAGTCAATTTCTGCAGGTTCTGGGACTGCACTGTAATCCTCAGTATCCAAACCATTCCAAGTAATCCAAGATAATCCTGGAATACCTTCCAGTTGGCCCTCTTTACGTCCCATCTAGGAGGCACCACAACTGTGTGTGTGGGGGGGGGGGCTGTTGATGTTGAAGGTGGTGATCACTGCAAAGTGGTCACTGACTATGTTAGGATGAGTTTCCCATGTAGCTCCCGCTGCGAGTTTTTTTGTCCCGAAGGTAAGGTCGAGGCGGCCGCCCAACAGGTGTGTGGGGGTCTCCATTGTTTAGCAATTTGACCTCTGGAATATCTTGTAGGAGCATTGCTATGTGTCTTCCAGCAGCATTGGTTGCTGAGTGAGAGTGCAGCATTGGGTGATATGTGTTGAAATCTCCACCCACAATAATACACTCAGTGCGTGCTAGTGCGAGGAGCTCTGCAATGTCGAGGATGTGTCTTGGGTTCTTGTAAATGTTATAGATGGTAATGGGCGCCCCAGCTATGTGTGCAAGGATGGCCTGTTTCTCGACATCCTTCCCACAGTCTACAGGGTTGGCTATAACCTCGTGAGGTATCGCATCTGATAGGAATACAGCTGTGCCTGTGCAGTGAACGCCCGCTTCCATGTGCCAAAAATACTCAGTAAAACGGGGGAGTCTTGGGCACATAGTTGGGACAGTCAGAGTTTCTTGTAGCAAGACGATGTCAACCCGATCCCGAATTACTGCCTCCAACAAGAGGTGCTGTTTGTCCCTCAGGTCCTGAATGTTCCATTGTAGGACCTTGAGGGTGTGATTTGCAATAAAAGTTATTACATCGCTGAAGAATTGAAACACTTATGCAACGTATGGGAATCTTTATTGAAGAAACTTTTCACCACACAGTAACTTCATCAATCCAATACAAAGCAAGAAGGTAAACGGAGAGGAGTTTGAGGTAATCAGTCCCTCAGCCTGGAATCGATGTGTTCAGTCCATCACTCTTGTAGGAAGTACAGCATATGTATGTATGTGTGTATAATGTTCGCCAAGACCGGAGTCCTGACACGGGTCTTAATCTTGCGATGACACGTTTCTGGTTCCCGAAGGAGAAAGGGTTCTGCAATGTTGCAACGTATGCTGCTCAAGCACTGTTCTGGTCGTTCATCTGGTGCATCTCATAAGCGACAACACCGTATGTGCTCCTAAGTGTGGACACTATCGAGGAGGAGAATATGTCGTTATCACGGGCAACAGCTTGTGTATTTCGTTGACTCCATGGTATACTAGTGTAGCCGCAGTCTTCTCTGGGTTTTCTTCGGGAGGGGACATCAGTGCTAGTTAATTGAGGAGTGTCTCAGTAGCTTGGCACTCCAGGAGATAGTGTGTTAGGGGGCGCTGGACAACGTGCTGGCAGTACTGGCACATCTCCTCCTCTGGCTTGTCTACAATTATCTTGGCTGTGGGAAAACCCAAACGAAGCCGATGGATGGCATAGGGCCAGAGAGGTGGCTTATATACTGCAGTCAGGCGAGTCGAAGCAGGAGGAGACGGGATCACAGTGGGACCATCCACTAGTAGAAGTAGGTCTTCGTCCAAAGGTTGGACAAATGTTGAAGAATTCATTTTATCAAGATCCCATGATGTTGCAGTGTCTGACAGATGTTATGAATGGTTTTGAAAACCGACAAGTTTAAGAATTGAGACACTTATGCAACATATGGGAATCTTTATTTAAGAAACGTTCTCCACACAGTGGTTTCATCAGTCCAATACAAAGCAGGAAGGTAAACGGAGAGGAGGAGTTTGAGGTAATTAGTCCCTCAGCCTGCAGTCGATGTGTTCAGTCCATCACTCTTGCAGGAAGTACAGCATAGGGCCAGAGAGATGGCTTATATACTGCAGTCAGGTGAGTCGTAGCAGGAGGCGGGGTCACAGTGGGACCATCCACTAGTGTAAGTAGGTCGTTGTCCAAAGGTTGCACAAGTGCTGAAGAATTCTTTGTATCAAGCGCCAGTTTCCTTGCCTCTGCTCCAGAATCTTCTTGACTATGGTGCTCTTCACACCTATTCCAAGGCTGAGGGATTGATTACCTCATCTTTTGTATATAGTTCTACTGTCTTCAAATTATGTTCTAAAATCTGTATTGATAAAGCCACTGGATGGCGGAACGTCTACAATAAAGATACCCAGATGTTGGACATGTGTCTCAGTTTTCATCTTGTCGGTATTGTATACTATTCTTGTACTCCTTGAATTCTGGTGAGCCTCTCGGGGCATCAAGAATTCCAGGCATGGTGTTTCTTCCTGCAGTTCGGGCATTGTGAAGTGGGTGGCGATGCATTTTTCAGCTTGGTGATGCAGTCCTCGGTAGGGTGGTGCTGGCTGCAGACACCGCAGATTACTCTGTTCGAACAGAGTGCACTTAGGTGTCCGTAACGCTGACACTTGAAATAGCGAACTGGTTCTTCCGTGAAGGTCCTGACATCGTAACTGCCCCAAGAACCGAGGTCCAACTGGGATGGCAGCGGTTCGACATGCTGTGTGAGGACCTACTGGGTTGGTACGTTGCCTGCCGTCTTTGCTTTGAGAAGTTGAGCTGACAGCGCACTGGGGTGAGCAGCTACTGCCTCGATGGACACCATCAGAGGGTATCGCATCACTGCACCCTTGATCTTCTGTCGAGAATCCAGTTCCTCCAAGGTGAAGGAGCGGTCTGTCTCAAAGTCTATTTTCGTTGAGAGGAGTCAGTATTGGTTCACCTCTCAGGTTGAACCATATCTTGAACCTAAGGTTGTGTCGTGATTCCAGGTGTGTAACGACGCCGTAGTGGGTTCTGTGCTCCCCGTAAGATTTCACCTTGAATTTGCCAGGTTGGTTGAGCTGGTTTGTCTGCTCCTTGGACGGACGGCGCTTCTTGTTGTCCACAGTGATCCATCCTTCTTGGTTCTCGGGGGATGGGGTGATTATTCCCTCCCCTCTGCCATGAGCTGTCACTTTCCCTAACAGTCTCTGGTGTGGTACTCTATCAAAAGTCTTACTAAAATCCAAATAAACAATATCGAATTCTTTATCATGATCAACAGCCTCAAAAGCTTTCCTGAAGAAAGTTAGTAAATTAGTTAGGCAGGAACGGCCTCTCGTGAATCCATGTTGTGTATCATTAATCAAATTATGCTTATCCAGATGGCTTCTTATATTACCAGCTATAACTGACTCTAGTAATTTGCTTGCAATTGAGGTTAGGCTTACTGGGCGGTAATTTGACGGTAACGACTTGTCCCTTGTTTTAAAAATAGGAATTACATTTGCCCTCTTCCAAATATCGGACACTACACCTGTCTGAAGAGATATATTAAAAATGTTGGTCAATGGTTCAGAGTTCCATTTTGCACTCCTTAAGAACCCTCGAAAACAGCTCATCAGGGCCTGGGGATTTATTTTGTTTCAGTCGGTCTACTTGTTTCATAACCATTTCGCTAGTGACTGTTATATTACTTAATTTATTCTCTTTAGGCCCACTATAAAACCTAATTGTAGGGATATTAGTAGTGTCTTCCTGAGTGAAAACCGAGAGAAAATAATTATTAAAAATAGAGTACATTTCATTCTCCTTGTCAATAAGATGCCCAGAGTTATTTTTAAGCTGACCTATGGTTTCTCTAACTTTTGTTTTATACACCTGGAAAAAACTTTTGGGTTAGTTTTCGAATCCCTAGCAACTTTAATTTCGTAGTCCCGTTCAGCTTTTCTTTCTTATCCACCTTTTTAACGTCTCTCTTAATGTCAATATACTGATTCATAATTTGAACCTCACCTCTTTTGATGTGCATATAAATTCCTTTCTTCTGTTCTAAAAGAATTTGAGCCTATTATTCATCCATTTTGGATGTTCTCTGCAAAGCTGACTATGAACTTCGTTTTAAAGTCTATCGAAAGCCTACCTACCAACGCGATCTTCTCCACTACTACTCTCACCACGACACTATAAGTAAATGTGGTGTAATTACTGGCTTTTTCCTGCACGTCTTAAATCGTCTTCTTTCACTAGTTTGGCCTCACTGAATTTCATGAGGTGTCCATCGTTGTCCTTATGTTGAACACACGCGTTTTTACTGTTATCATTTCTGCAAACATTTTTGTGTTCGGTGATCCTAATGTCCAGAAATCTGGCTGCTTCCCCCACATATAGGACATTGGGATCACCGAACACAAAAATGCTTGGATTATTATTATTATTATAATCAAAGGGGAAGCGCTAAACCCGGAGGATTATACAGCGCCTGGGGGGGGGGGGATGTGGAAGGCATTCAGGCTTAATTTGGGGAACTGGAGCACAGATCCAATTCCCTAAATCATGAGCCCCTCACCAACATCAAGGAACCTTCCTTGAGGGGAAAAATGCTTGGAGAAATGATGACCACAAAGACCCGTGTGTTCAACATAGGGACGATGTTGGACAAGTCATGAAATTCACTGAGGCTAAACCAGTGGTAATACCTTCATCTCATCTGACTCCGGTATATAAGCCCACGTCTTGCTGTTTGTGCTTCAGTTTCATCAAGACGGTACTGAGTACCAGCTATTATGCAGAGGGACTGAGTACCTCATCTTTTACCTCTTCATTCTGTTGTGTTGTATTGATAAATCACTTGTTTGCGAAACGTCTATATTATAAAGAAACCCAGATGTTGCCTATTTTTTCTAATTCTTCTGACTAAGGACACGAAATTTGCTCTCTGTAGGCACAAAATTAATGAGAGTGTGATTAAAGAACTCAAATGGAAGATAGAAATGAACTAATTGGAAATGAAGAGCAACATTAGTGTCTAACCAAGACAGGACAAACAGCAGTGGGTTCATGTTTGTAAACATTATACATTTAGAAAGGATGTAGAAAAGCACTGATTTCACATTAGAGCTCTGAATGAGTGGAACACACTCTAGTATAAAAATTAGACACTTGTGCAACATCTGAGTATCTTCATTGTAGACGTTTCGCCATCCAGTGGTTTTATCAAATACATAATCAAGGACATAACTGAAAGACTAGAACTATATAAAAAAGATGAGGTAATCAGTCCCTCAGCCTTGGAATTGGTGCGAAGAGCATCGTTGTCGTGGAGAAACTGGATCGCAGGCAAGAAGACTGGCGCTTATATACTGGCGGTTGTCCTCAGTGGAAGTTAGTCATACCAGAGGGACGGGTTAGTGGTAATAGTCTTCGAGTCTTCGAGAAGAAGGTTGTGAAGATGTCCTCTGAATCAAGATTCCATGATGTTGCAGTGCCTGACAGGTTGTACATCGATTAGTATACAATACCAACAAGATGAATTTTTTATCTTGTTGGTATTGTATACCATTCATGTACAAATTCTAGTAAGATTCACGGATTCGGGAACCTATGGTACCTTTAAGTATTGGTTGGACCAATAAATGAGTGGTTGGGTGAAAGCCGCACCTGCCTACATGGGTCTGTAGGCCTGCTGCAGTGCTCCTCCTTTCTTGCATTCTTATCTCTAGATGTTTCCTCAGGTATATTCGGGCCAATGCTTGGTCTCATTGCCATGTGTTTCGTCAACTGCGACGAGAAGCTGGCTATGGGAGTATTGTGTGTGGCAGTCGGGCTCAACGGGGCCGTCTACAGCGGCTATATGTCCTCCCATCAGGACCTCTCCCCTAACTTAGCAGGTTCCCTCTTAGGCCTCACCAACACAGTGGCAACTATACCTGGATTCGTCTCACCAGTGGTCACCGGCAGCATTACTGAGGGCAACGTGAGTCGTGTGTATGTGTGATTTTACATATTTATCGTTATAGAAGCAAGTGGTATAATCTCGTATTCAAATTTTAATTTGTTTTATGGATGTTTTAATGAATAATGGTTTAGGATTTTCTTCAGTTCATTCGTTTTTTTCCAACCTTATGCTGTTGTATAGGTTTGTTGTCCATGCCAGTAACGAAAAGAAATATTTCTAGTAATCAAATTTCTAGTCAAGACTTTGCACACAACTCTCTGGCTGACGAGTCCACTCCCCAATTTCTGCTCACATTTACTACATCCATTCATATTTCTAGTCTTTCATCCTCTAGAGAGTTCGTCATTCACCTCAACTTGTTCTTTTTTGTGTATTAAATGAAATTTTCCTTCTTTTATAAACCCTTTCAAATTCTCCACCAACTTTAAAGAAACTTCTCTTAAGATTCTCCCATAAGAACAGTGTCATCAGGAAAAAGCAACTGCGACAACTTCTACTTTGTATTAAATCCGTTATTTTTTCATCCACATCTCTCCCCAGCATCACAGTGTTCATTCATTTACAGTCCTATCAATAAATTTTGTAAGAAAAACATTGGAAACATCGAATATCATGTAAGACCCTCTTTCACAGAAAAAAAATCATCTCGCCCGTACTTACCCAAACCCTAAGCCTCACCATCCACACAAAAACCTTTTTACTTCTTTTAGCAACCTACAACCTTTTCCTGTCTTTGTCCTCTTATATTCTCGATTAAAAACATATATTCTTTTGCATTTCCTGCAACTTTACTTCGTATCTACAGTCTGTCATACAGTTCCAATCCTCATTCCACTTCACACAGAAAATTTCTTTGGCCTATCAAGTCCACTTTTATATATCATCCTCATCTTTTTCTCATTGCCCCTTTATAGCAGGTACGTAAAACATAATTATGTACAGTTCAGGTCATTTATTTGAGGAAACGTTTTGCCACGAGTGACTTCTACAATATTAATGCTTATCCACTTGTCGGTATTTTATATACCACTATCATATTCTCAGTGTCAGACAATACAACCTAACGGTATCTTGGTACAGAAGACATTTTTTATATTTCTTTTCCTAACCACTAATTACGAGTGAGAAGGATTGAATTTAACAAGGACCTACCCAGTAGGTTTGCTACCCAGTCACTCTACTGTCCTGCCGTCAAACATATGCGCCGCACCTTTGACAATATATTAGTCTCTATTCTGTTACTTCAGTATCACATTGTTCCACACTAAGATGGAGAACGCTTCTCCAGGCTGAGGGACTGACCACCTCATAACTACGTCATGAAAGGTGGTGGACTGATTACATCGTCTTTACATATATTCTCTTCTGTGCCACCTTATATCTACTGAAGAAACATCCTGTGTAGGCGAAACGTTTGGGAAATAGTTCCCTAACAATAGAGATAACTAAGAATGAGTATATATAGTGATTAAATCACCTCTTCTCTGTGAATGTCCTGCACTTTTACCAAGTTTTAATGGACTCAACATGTCGACTTCAGACTGACGGACTGATTACTTCAAATTCCCTTATCGTCCAAACCGTTTCTCTGCATTTGACTGAAGAAGCCACTGGCTGGCGAAACGTTACTAAAATGAAGATTCCCAAGCTTTGCATAAGTGTTTATCCACCATTTTGTAAGTTTTCTAAAACATTTACTCAAAGAAGCATCAAATCTGGAACTGCACTACCCAGGAAGCTCCGCTAAGTCATGGCAGCAGGGAAAAAACCCCAGTTGTCCACCCTCCAGCATCTGGTACAGCACCGACCACTGAGCAGCAGCCTCGTCCAGAAGGCTGCTACTCAGTGGTGGGTGCCCCTGAGCAATCAAATGAAGTTGACAATCCCCTTGCTTCACCGAGGTCATATGTGACCTAATAGACTCAGCAGAAAAACAAAGAGACATTCTGAACTAATGTGAAGATCTTCATTATATTCGTTTTGGACAATGTAGACTACATCCATTATATTTGCAAATGTCCCGACCACCCAAACCAAAACAAGGGGGGTTGCCTGATGGCCTCAGTTCACTCTACTACCTTAAATGCTTTACGTTAGAACGCACAGGGACTACAGCAAGACACTCCACACAGAAAAATTGAATTAGATCGACATCTCAACAGGTAAGACGTCCCTAGCTATCAAAATTCAGATTCTCAAGACATCTCTTTCCAGATCTCACACTATTAGACTAAAAAACCCCTGTCAGGATGCAGTTTATGACGAACAGTCAATTAAACTAAAGTTCATCATTTTCAAGTATTCCTTAAAGCCTCGCATATAACATCAGCATTGCCCCTCATACAATTCAGTTAAGTTTAAATAAGTAACCTCAGTTTGTCTCAGAATAATACCTAATGTTTTAGTTACAGAAATATCATTCTTTTCATCTATTAATAAACTGAATTTACTATTTCCAGTAAACAGCTTTCAAGTCATCACTTAAATATGATGTCAGTACATCGTACACAACTATACTACATTTTGTCCTCCTGAGCTTAAGGCTCTTACATCAAGAACTGTCTGCAAAATATTCTTTGCAGAGTTCAATTACGTGATTTATTTTACTCATAATGAACAATGTTCAGCAATGAACAAAAAATATATTTCCCTCTGTATTGTTACAAAAATCGCTAAGTCCTTCAAAATGAAGCATTGTGTTTCTTTTTTTACTTAATTAATGGTTCTTTAGTTTTCTTGACTTGGCAGTAATTTTTTTGTCTTTCAGTGTCACTTAATTTAGCTGCAGTTGACCAATTGCAATACTTACGAAAATGTTTTATATCATCGTCCTCTATTTTCCTTAATCATTTTTTGGTATTTCGAGTCACTGAGTCACTGGACACTAAATGCTGAATATATTTTTTGTTCATAATAAATACTCAGAGCAAATAAAGCGACAATAATAGTAATGTTAACAGATAACATAAGGGAGGGTCTAAACAAAAGCCAACCGGGTGTGATGGATGTGTCAGAGAGTCTGTCAGACTGTCAGAGAGTCTGTCAGACTGTCAGAGAGTCTGTCAGACTGTCAGAGAGTCTGTCAGACTGTCAGAGAGTCTGTCAGTCAGTCATAGGTTCACAGCCCAGGACATTATCACTCACGTCAGGTGAGTCACAACAAAACGTGATCTGGACCTGTCAAACCTGAGCTTCACAAAGCTGCTTATTGAGATTCATTATTAAGCTTATTTTTTCCATACTTTTATTTAGGCTTTTGTTTATTACATAGATATTCATCTAAGATTTGGGAAAAAAATAATGCGAAAACGTACGAGATTTCGCGCTAAAGCATCTCAAAAAACTCTAAAAACGCGTCCCCACAGTTTTGTAAAAAAAAAAAAAAAAAAAAAAAAAGACGGAAAATGCTAAGTTGGCGACCTGCCAGCGACTGCTCCCAAGTGATGCTAATGACGTCACTCACCTGTCCAACTGGCCATGTCTAATACACGTCTCTTAAGTGCTGACGATTTTTAAACATTTGTGGAGCACTTTTTTCGCCACAATATTTACACCTGAAATATACATGTTAATGGTGAAACCTGCATAACATAATTCTTAAATTTAAGAATTTTTTTTTTCCCATCATTTTCTCTTTCCATATTTCATCATTTGATAATACTACTGTCCGCTCCTTAGCTAGAGTTCTCCTCACTGAAATTCTTCCATTTTTCATAGCTAATATTAGCCTTGTGCTAGACAATTCATCATCCTTTGATTCATATCATTACTGTGGAAAATAATGTATTTTCCGAAAAATCCAGCGTGTATTTTTTATGAAAATTAGTGTAATACATTTTATTTAATAAAAATTAATTTGTAAATGAAAAAGAGACTGGAGAGGGAAGCTCTGTGCCTGTGCTGTGGGGAGGGAGGAGTCGCCATTGTTTTTTAAATGTGTTACAAACACGTTAATGTAATGTGTATAATTTTCGTCGCTCTAGGGGTTATATTGGGCTTAAACCTCTCAAATAGGAGCCGATATTGTTGGATGTGCATTCCTGCATAATTTGAGCATTAAGAAGATGGACAGGACAGCTTCAGGAACCTCAGATAAGCTATCTAAATTATGTTTGTAATTCTGGCCAGTGTTATCATCATAAATTTAGTTAGAGGGGGTTCTGTACATGATACACAGTAATCTCCAGACTAATTGGTGAGTGTTATGATTATAAATTCTCCTTCTGTTATATAAATGTGTATATATAATCATTTATCAATTTTAATATACAGTCCTCAAATTTATATTAAATTTTACCAGAATTCCTGGTAATGCATATTTCATTTGCAATTAATAGGTCAAGAGTAACTTGTGGAGAGATAGATTATGGTAGGTATCGAAGGGGGATATTTTTTGCGACCTAGGTGTCCCAAAAATTCCTACTTGTCTCTGTAACTTTGATTAATAATAATTATCTTTGTTACCATTTACCGGTATGTATCTAATGAGAAACATCCAGGTAAATGTAATTTTCCACAGTTACCAATCATTTTTTACCTTCTCTTGTGCACTACACCGACGCACATTCAAACATTTTTTTTTTTAAAATTTAAACTGAAATGTTTATATTATTAAACAACACTTACAAATAAGGCCACTAGCATGCCTAGCAAGCCTAGGTATTTCGGGCAGACCAATAATAATTCTTATTTTATATTCTAAATTCCAAATGATTAAATGAATTTACTTACAATAGTGAGGTAGTTCAGAACATTTAAAAATATAACAATTTGCAAAATTAGTAATGAGAATAGTTTTGTCTTGGCATGATACACAGTTTCTAATTGAAGCTCTTTTATTGGAGTATCTCAGGCACACTTTGGACTAGCTTGAGATTTAATAGGCAATTTTATGTTCATAGTCATTTGGGTCAAGAGGATGTATTGTGTGTGCACGAATTGGTGGTTTTCGTGTAGTCAGTTGATGGTGGGGTGTGTTAGGGAGATAAGATGTTTTTGACGGTAATTTTGAAAATGCTGGCTGAGTCTGCAGTTCTGAAATTTTCAGGTAGGGAGTTCCCGATTTTAGGCCCTTTAATGTACATTGAATGTTTTATAGATTTAGCCAGACACGAGGAATGTTTATCGATTTTTGTGTCTGGTATTGTGCCTATGGGTCCTATCACAACTATCAAGAAAGCGTTTTAGTTCAGGGTTAATGTAGATTGCACAGTAGTAAGTGTGGATGTTCTGAACAGTGAGTAAGTTTAGATCTTTGAAGAGGGGGGGGGAGGGGTGTTGCCTTGGATTGGATTGCGTGATAATCCTTTCTGCGGCTTTTAAGCACAAATGGCATAAGTGAGGTAGGGATAAATTAGTGAATACTATAGTGTGTGTAAGGCTGATTGTGGTACATAGTAACGTATCTTAGAGAGGATCCCAACTATTTTGAATACTTTTTTTGTTACTTGTTGGATATGGGTGCTGAAATTCAGGTTGCTGTCAAGGTGCAGGCCCAGGAATTTTTTTTTTTTTATATTTTATTTAAAATACAGTATACATGGAAACTTTATATAATAATACATCATATAACTAAACAGAGAACTACCGGAACATATCTTAACCACAAAATAACTATATACCAAAACCTGACAGTCTTATTCATTTTATATATGAAATTTTATATACAAAAACAATTTCATATAAACTAATGCATTGTACACTCCATGGCACTATGATTATATAAAAAAATTTATATTCAAAAACAATATCATATAAACTAATATATTGTACACTCAATGGTACTTTTTTTTATATTTTATTAAAACATAGAACAAATACAGTAAAGTATAAGAGTAAAATAAAAACCATACTAGATATTACAAAACCTCTAATACACAATCCCGGTACATTTAGAACACCATAGATCATGGCCATATTACAACCATATACATAACCCACGACCATATACATAACCCACAACCATATACATAACCCACGACCATATACATAACCCACAACCATATACATAACCCACAACCATATACATAACCTTCAAACCCTCCTTTACAATAATCATTATTACCAGTGCCGACACAGCTGACACTTCTACCCCCCCCCCCCCCCGTATGTACAGTCCCCATTCTAAATAACATACATTAATTTCCCTAATGAATGGTCATTGATAACAATTTCTACTAAAATAACCCAACCAACCAACTTCCAAACAAAAACAGTCAGGGTCATTATAAGACATGTAGGAACGAGTCCTGCAATCATATATATATGTATACATATACGCATGCATATACACACATACGTGTATGTGCACTTATTCATAAGAACAAACTAAATCATACATAGAAATAAATCGCTAAATGACTTGTCTGCAAATAAACTAAAAAATATTACATTCAATGATAGAACTATACCTAAGACATTGGTTCCCACAAACACACCTACACATACACAAAGTTAATGTTACCGATTAACACTCAATATATAATAGGACCTTCCATACAAAATAAGGGTATATATAAACCCCATCAAATACTTATATATTTTCGTACATAGTGCATAATGTACCCATTCAATACAATAAAAAAGAGATGTATGACAAGGCTAAATCTATCATCAGATTGAAAATATATAAAACATAACCTCACAATATACATATAAATATAAACCTCCTATATAAAATGGTTCTTATAACAAGGGAAAAAAACGAAAATCACATACAACTTTTGACTCTGTGATTTTACAAATTCATAAGGTCTACATACTCCGGAGCCCCCAACGGCTCCCTACAATAAACGTTACCCACATCAACCACCTTGCAAACCAATCAACCATACCTCACCAGATGGGCCCAGGAATTTGCCCTCATTATGTTTAGCAATAAGAGTGATGTCAGTCATAATGATCAGTTGTGCAACACCTGCTCTGTTGCCAAACATAATATAGACGGTTTTGTTAGCATTAAGTGTGAGTTTATTGGCAGTCTTCAAGGTTGACTTTTTTTGTAGCTCTTCATTAACAATGGTGTTGAGTGAGGAAAGATATAGGTGGGAGATGAGATAAGTCGTGTCGTCAGCAAAGAGAATTGGTTTCAGGTGTTGTGATACGTTGGGAAGATCATTAATATATAAGAGGAAGAGTTTTCCTTAGGATAATAAAGAGTTCTAATGAATATTCCTTATTCTCCACTGCTGTGTAAAGCAGGTCAAGCATTTTTACAACTGCATCGTTTGTGCTTTTGTTTTTTCTGAAGCCAAATTGGCAGAGGTTGAGTATGCTTTGCGCTGTATTAAATTAATATAATGTCTTGTGCACGAGTTTCTCGAAGATTTTGGATAGTAACGGCAAGTTTGAGATTGGCCTGTAGTTATTTACATCTGTTGGGTCACCACCTTCGTGAATTGGTGTAACCCTTGCTGTCTTCAGTGGTGTCGGGAAAGTGCTAGTTTCTAGTGACTTGTTAAAAAGGAGTGAAATGGCAAGGAAAAGGACATGAGCCGCTCGCTTGTACAATAATGGTGGGGCTTGAGACGGATTCTTTAATATATTTTTAATTGACTTGATAATCGTAGTGACTTCAGTGGGTTCGGTAGGTGTAAGATAGAAGGAGGTTAGGAAATTCCCATCTAGGTAATTACTTGCTTGGGCGTTGGTACCTGGGATTTTACTGGAGAGATTTGATCCTATGGTTGAGAAGCCATTTATCTTGTTAACTGTATTAATAGGATGTAGTTGTGTTTCATTCGGTTTAGTTAGGACATATCCCTAGTTTTTCTCAGTTTGTGGTTGCCCAGAATCTGAGAGACTGTTTTCCAGGACTTTTTTACATCTCCTTTTGTTTCAGTGAATCTGCTGAAATAGTACAATTTCTCGACCCTTTTTATTAGTTTGGCGAGAACTGATGCATAGTGTTTAATAATAAGT
The DNA here is from genome assembly GCF_026875155.1 of Cherax quadricarinatus. Taxonomy (NCBI): domain Eukaryota; kingdom Metazoa; phylum Arthropoda; class Malacostraca; order Decapoda; family Parastacidae; genus Cherax; species Cherax quadricarinatus. The sequence goes on from NC_069426.1 coordinate 11,980,967, forward strand.
TTGTGTATTAGGCTCTGTCTATATTGCTTTTCATATTGATGTTAAACCATACCCCGGCCGGGATTGAACCCGCGGTTAGAGAGTCTCAAAACTCCAGCCCGTCGCGTTAGCCACTAGTCATATTGATGTTTCTTATCAATGGATCTTAGTATGCTGTTAGTTAGCTATGGGATTCTTTCAGGTATACAGAAGTAAGATCAGGGACAAGATAGGCCCACTCAAAAGTTCCTCGGGTCAGCTCACTGACAGTGATAAGGAAATGTGTAGAATTTTTAACACATACTTCCTCTCAGTTTTTACACAGGAGGATACCAGCGATATTCCAGTAATGATAAATTATGTAGAACAGGACGATAATAAACTGTGCACTATTAGGGTCACAAGTGGACATGGTCCTTAGGCAAATAGATAAATTAAAACCTAACAAATCCCCAGGCCCTGATGAACTGTATGCAAGGGTTCTAAAGGAATGTAAAGAGGAGCTTAGCACACCTTTGGCTAATCTTTTCAACATATCACTACAAACTGGCATGGTGCCAGATAAGTGGAAAATGGCAAATGTGATACCTATTTTCAAAACAGGTGACAGGTCCTTAGCTTCGAACTATAGACCAATAAGCCTAACCTCCATAGTGGGAAAATTTATGGAATCAATAATTGCCGAGGCAGTTCGTAGCCACCTTGAAAAGCATAAATTAATCAACGAATCTCAGCATGGTTTTACAAAGGGGCGTTCCTGCCTTACGAATTTATTAACTTTTTTCACTAAGGTATTTGAGGAGGTAGATCATGGTAATGAATATGATATTGTGTATATGGACTTCAGTAAGGCTTTTGACAGGGTCCCACATCAGAGACTATTGAGGAAAATTAAAGCATATGGAATAGGAGGAGAAATTTTTTCCTGGATAGAGGCATGGTTGACAAATAGGCAGCAGAGAGTTTGCATAAATGGGGAGAAATCAGAGTGGGGAAGCGTCACGAGCGGTGTTCCACAGGGGTCAGTGTTGGGCCCCCTGCTGTTCACAATCTACATAAACGACATAGATGAGGGCATAAAGAGCGACATCGGCAAGTTTTGCCGATGACACCAAAATAGGCCGTCGAATTCATTCTGACGAGGACATTCGAGCACTCCAGGAAGATTTGAATAGACTGATGCAGTGGTCGGAGAAGTGGCAGATGCAGTTTAATATAGACAAATGCAAAGTTCTAAATGTTGGACAGGACAATAACCATGCCACATATAAACTAAATAATGTAGATCTTAATATTACGGATTGCGAAAAAGATTAGGAGTTCTGGTTAGCAGTAATCTGAAACCAAGACAACAGTGCATAAGTGTTCGCAATAAAGCTAATAGAATCCTTGGCTTCATATCAAGAAGCATAAATAATAGGAGTCCTCAGGTTGTTCTTCAACTCTATACATCCTTGGTTAGGCCTCATTTAGATTATGCTGCACAGTTTTGGTCACCGTATTACAGAATGGATATAAAATTCTCGGGAAAATGTACAAAGGAGGATGACAAAGATGATCCCATGTATCAGAAACCTTCCCTATGAGGATAGACTAAGGCCCTGAAACTGCACTCTCTAGAAAGACGTAGAATTAGGGGGGATATGATTGAGGTGTATAAGTGGAAGACAGAATAAATAAAGGGGATGTAAATAGTGTGCTGAAAATATCTAGCCTAGACAGGACTCGCAGCAATGGTTTTAAGTTGGAAAAATTCAGATTCAGGAAGGATATAGGAAAGTACTGGTTTGGTAATAGAGTTGTGGATGAGTGGAACAAACTCCCAAGTACCGTTATAGAGGCCAGAACGTTGTGTAGCTTTAAAAATAGGTTGGATAAATACATGAGTAGATGTGGGTGGGTGTGAGTTAGACCTGATAGCTTGTGCTAACAGGTCGGTTGCCGTGTTCCTCCCTTAAGTCAATGTGACCTGACCTGACTAGGTTGGGTGCATTGGCTTAAGCCGGTAGGAGACTTGGACCTGCCTCGCATGGGCCAGTAGGCCTTCTGCAGTGTTCCTTCGTTCTTATGTTCTTATGTTCTTATGTTTATTCGTATTCTATTTAATTTTTATGGGACAATGTTGTATAGTCTAAGTAATTAATTAAGAAATATGTCTATCCAATCATCGATATCATTGGCATTAGAGATTTCTGTAGGCCAGTCCACTGTCCCTAGCTCTGCTGTGAAGTTATTTATTAAGGCCTCGTCATGAATTCTAAAGAAAACTTTGTTGTATTCCAGTGGTGGTTCATTAATGTTTGTTAAGAGGATGGTGGGGTAGTGGTCAGTAGTGCTGTCTGTAATTATCACTGATTTAAGGGGGGCTAGTATATTGGTCCATATACGGTCAATTATGGTTGCACTTGTCTCAGTCAGCCTGGATGGTTTAGTTATAGTTGGTATGAATAGTGTGTTGTTCATATTATTAATGAATTCAGATACTGGCTGGTCATCTGTTAGGACAAGGTAAATGTTGAAGTCTGCAGCTAAGAGAAGGTGGTGCTTGAGCATTTGGTTGTTTGTTATTAGTGTCTTTAATTTATCACTAAAATTTGGGAAATCTGTATGAGGCATACAGTAGATGGCACCGATTGTTATAGGAGTCTTAATTTTTTTACAGTAAAATTTGCAAAAATATATTCTCCATATTCATCACTATAACAGGTGGTGTTATAACAAGATAGTTCAATAGAGTAATAGATTGCAATACCACCCCCAACTTGGTATGGTCTGCAGTTGTGGATTGCTGTGTATTCTGGTGCTGAGTAACAATAATACAGGAGAAGGTTGTCTTTAGGGTATCAAGGAGTGCCAGGAGGTCATCATAATGTTTATTAGGGACCTGATACTGTAATTAAGAACTGTAATGTTTTTAGCAGTATTTAGGAGAGTGCTAGCTTGTGATGTTGTGTAATAGAGGCAGCTACATTCCATTAAATTTTGATTAGGAGTTAGATTATACAGATTTTGATCTGGGTCAACGTGATCAATCATCATTAGGTAAGAAGGTAATTTTCTGTATCATGTATAATGTGTTCCAGTACTGATTTCTGTAATAGAGGGGATGCTTGGACAAGTGTATAGCTAATGTATGTTGGTCAAGTAGAGTGTAGAAACTAATAAACATAATGAACTTTGTGTTGCCACTGTATTAAGCTAGAGTGAATAGAGTATTAACTAGGTATAAGCTATTAAGAAAAAATTATGAAGAATGTAGCACCAGACTATGTATTGTGATTGCATAAAAGCTAACACTTGTTGTTTATATCATAGAATAATATGTGAACAATTCTAATTTAGAGACTATGTGAGGTTTTGCACTGCTGTATGAATATAAGATGGTAAATAATGGATATTTATACTGTAGATGGAAGTATTTGGTAATAGCAGATATTAAAATTAGCAGACTGAAATAATATTCTAAAACTTTTTACAAACTTTAAATGGGAATATTTGGCAATGATATCTTATAAAAAAAATAAAGTTAAAATGACAATGATAGATTTTAAGAAAAGTAAAATAAAATAAAGTTGTGTAAATAGATAAAAAATTAGAAATTTGGAAATGTAATATAAATTGTAAATGGGAATTTTGACAATAAATGATATTAAAAAAATTAAAGTAAAATAAAATTATAAAAATAGAAAACAGATAATGAGAATTTTAAATTGTAATAACAGTTAATAATAAATGTATAACTGTTACAAATATGTAAAACCGGCAAAAATAAGGCAGTAATAAGGTAAATAGCACAGTACAGTACAGTAGGTAAAGCAGTTTAAAAAAGTATAGCTCAATACTAATAAAGTCTGGTAAGAGATAATTATAATTCTAAATAAAAAAGTACAAGCTAAAAGTAGTGTTTGAGTAAATTTGAAAATTTGCTACTGTCAGAATGACAAATTGAAATGAATGCTAGGATTTGTAAAACTTGAATTGATAAAGAATTGGGGTTTCATAACACTCTTCGTGAAAATTGGGTACAAACTGCAGCATTTTATTCCAGTTCAGTGAGGCCGGAGTCTCTTAGGAACTTTTATAGCTCATGTTCAGTAGAAACAGTATATCTCTTACCCGTTGGTTCTTTTTTAACAGCAATTTTTCCATCTCTCGCAAAGCACTGCTGTATAGTCCTTGTGGCTTAGCGCTTCTTTTTGATTATAATAATAATAATAATAATCGCAAAGCACTGGTGAATTTTTCTGTCATGTCGTAACTTTCTTAGTTTATAAAGAGTATTTTACCGTAATTTGGTCAGACATTCGTTTTACATACACCTCACTTTTCACTGTAATAAAAGTCTTTAGGAGATTATTTCTTTGAGAGCTACAGTTGAATTTTAGTATTACTGATTTCTTTCCAGTTTGGTAACCTATCACCTTACACTCCTTTATGTCATCACTTGGTACATGAAGATGAAGAAGGTCTTGGATAAGTTGCAAAGTAGCTTGTTTAAGTGTTTGCTGAGTTATAGTAGCTGGAAGATGTTTGCTATTCGCTACAACTGAGATTTTTGTTGTTGGTCGAAGTGGTCTTGGAAATTTGTTAAATCTGTAAGTTGTAAGTCCACTCTTTCCCTTTCATGCTTGATGCTGTTGATCAGGTGAGTAACTTGTTCTTTTAGGAGGTTGATGGATTCCTCTGACTGGGTGTGGGTGTTGGTTTGTTGGTCCAGTGCGGTTTGGTTATTTTCTTGAGTTGTAATCCTGTTCATGCACTGTGTGTTGGTGTCATGCAAGTCCTTAATTTCCCGGGTTAACATATCATTGGACGTTCTGAGTTCACCAATTTCCCGAGTTAACATGGTGGTTGTTTGGCTTAGCCTCCTGGTGAGTTCGGCTATTTCTGGGCCTTTAATGTTCAAATCTTCAAATCATTGAAGGAATTATCCTGGATGTTAGTGACGGTAGCCATGTTTGTCATTGCTGACAGGCGAGTATTGTGTTAGTAGCGGTGGGTGGTGAGGGTTGTGTTCTGGCTTGCAGTAGTTTTCATTATAGTAATGTTTCTCTCACCTGCGCTGCTGGGAGTCCTTGGTTGATTACTGGACCTTCCCTTGCTGCCCTGTCCCCTGGCCATTGACAGTGTCAGGTGAATTGTAGATACTGGGTAGTGTGCAGATGTTGGAATGTTTCCTTTTGCCCGGCAGCGGGATAGATGGCAGTAACTCAAGTCTTCAGTTGGTTAAATAGCGTATTTTTGGCGATTTCTGCAGATGAGTTATATCATTATGGGCATCCACGTATCTTAGTGTTATGTTGGTCCTTACTAGGCCATCACAGCGTTGTTACTAATCACTGGTGGAAGTATAATAGAGGAGCAACAAACTTGCTGCCGCTGCCGTGAGTTGCCTCTCACAACTTTTAGTAATTTATATACAAGGGATTACTAGTCTTTACTCCTGTTATTTTAGTCTCCTTTAAAGAACTAGGTATAAGTAATAGTAGCAAAATATTCCCATTGTCTCAAGTGTTTATGAAACAGAAAGAAAAGACACCAGCAATCCCACTAGACCCAACCAGGGACTAATCTCCTCATATTTACCTCTCCACTTCTTTTGGTGTGTTAATTTTTTTAAACGACCTCTGAATAAGAGTGAAGAAGCTTGCTGTGCAGGCAAAACGTTTCGATAATAAAAATACTAAACTGTTACCCGTATCATAAATTTCTACTTATACACTGCCAGGCACTTCCACACACTACTGATCACTTACACTACCAAATTTTCCCACACTCCACCAAACTCTCACACGCCAATGACTCTCCTTATTTTACAAAACACTCATATTCGCTCTGCCAGAGTTTTCTTGTCTAATTTCAATATTATTACCCATCCTTCAGGAAACAGTGAGTGCCTGGAGGACCGTCTTCCTCATCTCGGCAGGAACGTATCTGGTCACAAACATCTTCTATTTGGTCTTCATCTCTGCTGACGTCCAGCCGTGGAATGAACAACAGCCCAAAAAGGTCCCGGACCAGAATTACGAACCCCGTAGTGTGGTCCTGGAACAGGAGGATGGCAAGTTTTTTCTGTTTTGTTACACTGCATTTACTCTCCTTCATCTATTCTTTACTATGGAAAAACTCTCTAATCCTAATTTAGTGTCAACACATATTTCCCATTTTTTCTACATCAACCTTCTATTCAGTCCTTGTCAACACTTTTTCTTTGCCTCCTTTCTCCTCCTGTCAGTACTGACTCTCCCTTCTTTACTCCCTCCGTCAACACTAATTCTCTCTTTTTTTACCCCCTCTGTCAACACTGGTGTTCTCCTCACTCTCTTCTCTCTCTGCTGAAAAAAGTGCAACGTTGGTTTGATTAAGATAGTAGCAAAATATTTACTAGTGACTTTCTACTTCTTGTATTAACAGGTTTTTTTCCCTGAGTAGAAATGTTGATAAGACAAATGAGTGAGAAAGCACTTAGCAACAAAATATACACAGCCACGAGCAACACAGGATATGCTTAAGTGGCTTCTGCTCTTTGAAGAATCTAGATAAATTTGGAATGGTTTCGGATGTGATATTAATAAATAATACACACAGATTATTGCAAAGCTTTAGACATTTGGGATTATGATGTAACAGAACATAAAAAGGATAAATAAATTTTCAACTTTATAAGTCTGATACAAAAAAAAAATATTTCTCTTCTAAGGTCTCTTCCAGTTCTCACAGCAGACACTGACGAAGTAACAATACTCTAACACCTTTCATACATAAAACAAAGTCTTTCAGTCACCCATAAAATAAATTATTTATTTGAAGAAGACAAATTTAAACAGCTACATTGTAGAGATATTTATGAAATAGAAACAGGAAGAAAATATAATATTCGGTATAAGTTTCTAACGTTGTTAAATTTCAGTATTAAAAATCTGAAAATATTTAGGACATCCACAAGTTATTTCAGGAAATCTAATATCCCTATTTCTTCACTTTAAACAGAAAATTGGCAGCTACCCAACTCAAAACCAATGATAATCTTCAATTCTCAAAAACAAGTATTGAAAGTTTAAAATTATTGAGAAGAAGCACTTTTTGATTATGGCACAAAGACCAAAATATACAAAAACATCAACATTTTGAAACTGCTCATAATCAGGTTCTCAAGATATTGACATTGAAGAGTTCAAAGATCATCTGATTCATTCACAAACGGTTACACGAAAACCATTATTGAAATATTTTCAATTCTCTCAAAATAACTGACCAATTGTCACCCAAACGAAGCATACCTGTTATTAGGACACACCGGTGATTAATGTATAAAACTTACAAGTGGCAGTGTCCCGTCTCTGAATAAAAAAAAAACTGCTATAAGTTTGAAGCTGATTAGGACTATATTCTCTAATTTTCTCACAAAATTAAATAATTTCGAGTTTATTAGCAAAATGAGCAAATATTTAATGTTTTACGTACACAACTCTAATCCCAAATGTATCATTATTTTCATATTATTATTTTATTTTTATTATTTGCACATCTGCCGTTTCCAATGGAAGCAGAGTGACCAGTAAAGAAGAAACACTTTCATCATCATTCACTTCAACACTGTCTTGCCAGAGGAGCACCTACACTACAGTTAAAAATAAACTGCTATTCAGCAACATCCCTCATTCAGTGCTCAGGTTCTGTAATTTCCACCTCCAGGAATCAAGTCCGTCTAACTGGTTTCCCTGAATCCCTTCATAAATGTTTCTTTGCTCGCATTCCAGCAGCACATTAAGTAAAAACTATTTGCTTCCACCTGCTCCTATCTTACACGCGCACATTTGTCTGGAGTCCAAGCCCCATGCACACAAAACCTCCCACACTCACTAAAAACAATAGATATAGCCCCACTCTACAAAGGTGGCAGTAAAACAATTGCAAAAAACTACTGACCGATATCACTAACATTTCATATCATAAAAATCTTTGAAAGGGTTCTAAGAAGGAAGATCACCAACCACCTTGATACCCATCAGTTACACAACCCAGGGCAACGCGGGTTTAGAACAGGTCGCTTCTGTCTGTTCAAGCTACTGGACCACTATGACAAGGTCTTGGATGCTATAGAGAATAAACAAAATGCAGATGTAGTATACAAAGGCTTTGTGAAATCCTTCGACAAGTGCGACCATGGCGTAATAGCGCACAAAATGCGTGAAAAGTTGGTAGATAGACCCATAGCTTCCTAACAAATAGAACACAAAGAGAAATAGTAAACAGAGTAGTCCGAGGCGGCTACGGTGACAAGCTCTGTTCCACAGGCCACAGTACTCGCTCCCATCCTGTTCTTCATCCTCATATCTGACATAGACAAGGATGTAAGCCATAGCTTCGTTTCTTCCTTTGCGGCTGACACCCTAATTGCCATGACAGCGTCCTCCATTGAAGACACCACAAGACTCCAAGCGGACATCAACCAAATCTTCAAATAGGCCACTCAAAACAATACGAAGTTCAATGAAGAGAAATTTCAAAACTGTATCAGGGTATAAAACAAATTCTTACATACAATAGAGCGAGAAAGCAATGTAGAGGACCTGGAAGTGATAATGTCAGAGGATCTCACCTTCAAAGACCTCAATAATGTATCTATTGCATTTGCTAGAAAAATGATAGTATGGATAATGAGAACCTTCAAAACTAGGGACGCTAAGCCCATGATGATTCGCTTCAAATCTCTTATTCTCTCTAGGCTGGAATACCACTGTACACGAACTGCCCCCTTCAAGGCAGACGAAATTGCTGACCTTGGAGTGTACAAAGAACTTTCACGGCACACATAATATGTATGATAAAGTACCTAAATTGCTGGAACGGTTGAGTTCCCTTGATCTGTATTCCCTGGAACGCACGCGAGAAAGATACATGATAATATACGCTTGAAAAATTCTAGAGGGATTAGTACCAAACCTGCACACGAAAATCATTCCATATGAAAGCAAAAGACTCGGCAGTAGATGCAACATTCACCCAATAAAAAGCAGGGGCACCATGAGTACATTGAGGGACAACACAGTAAGTGTCAGGGAGCCCAATAACCGCCTCCCATCTTACATAAAGGGAATTTCCAATAGACCCTTTGCTGTCTTCAAAAAGGCGTTCAATAGGCACCTAAAGTCATTATACCTGACTAGCCGGGCTGTGGCTCGTACGTCAGTTTGCATGCGGCCAGCAGCAACAGCCTGATTGATCAGACCCTGATCCACCATGAGGCCTGGTCTCAGATCGGGCCGCGGGGACGTTGACCCCTGAAACCCTCTCCAGGTATCCCCTCCTCCCTCCAACCTTTCCAAGGATGACCCCTGTGTCTCCATCCTTCCACTACAGATTTATTTTATTTTATTCCATCCCCTCTAAGTATCCAAACCACCTCAACAACCCCTCATCAGCCCTCTAAATAATACTTTAAAAAAAACCGCACCTCTTAATCTTCAAGCAACGGATTCTTTGCATAATATTCACACCCCAATGGAAATAAGAAACTTCGTATGAACTTTTTGGGTTATCTTAGGTTCATTACACATATGCTACTATGTTTGATAAGCTATGTAACTGTATTTGTGTATACCTGAATAAACTTACACATTGCCTTCAGAAAAAAAAAAACATAGCACGGGTGGGATTTGAACCCGCGGTCAGAGTCTCAAAACTCCAGATCAAAAATCCAGATCAATAAGATTCTGACCGCCCGTGGTATGGTTTGTTTGCAATCGTGTCATTACGATTTCGTGAGTCATTGCCCTCAGACTCGACATTTTCACTACCTCTAGCCTCCTTTTTGCAAGATTCACCACCCGTGCTTCTCACTCATATAAGAGCTTTGATACTACTATACTCTCATACATTCCCTCTCTTTCTTTCCTTGATATTTTTTTTTGTCTCCATAGACAACTTAATTTTTCCTATCAATCAATTCTGTGAATCACTTCGCCTTTCAAAGACCCATTTGCTAACAAGGAAACTCTCAAATATCTACATCAATTCACTGCCTTTATACTCCCTCCCTCCAATGGTGACATCACGAATCCTTGTCCATGGCCTACTTTTACTGTGAAATAATTTCTCTCTTATGCATATGTGTGATTCACTATCCTCGTAAAAACTCTTAACTGCTTTCAGTAACCTACCACCTATTCCGTACATTTGCAGCATCTGCCACATTGCTCTCCTATCCACCCTCTCATATGCCATTTCCAAATCCATTAATGTAACAAACACCTCTTTACCCTTATCTAAAAACTGTTCATCTATATGTATCAATATAAAAACTTGGTCTAACCCCCTTCCCCCCCCAATCCCCAATATCTTTCTAGCCTGTATTCCAAGGAAGAAAGATCAAGGGACTTCAAACGTTCCTGGTAATTAAGATGCTTGATGTTTGACTGTATATGGACTTGCAGTGAAGATTCTTTGTACGTTCTCCAGATCTGCAATTTTACCTGATTTTAAAGGGGCTGTTTTCAAGTATTCCAGTATTTGTTCTTAGGCTGTATTCCAACCCTTTTCTTGAACAGGGATGTTGGCGAGTATCAACTGTTTTTATGTCATCAGTGAAAAATCAGCAGATACCAGTCGATATTTTGTAAAATAGTAATGTTGCAAGTTTGCTTAATAAACACAACAATAGTACTCTACCTCACGATTACCAGGGTTATTCACACTCAAAACACAGACACACACACAGACACAGACACAGACAGATAGACACACACACACACACACACACACACACACACACACACACACACACACACACACACACACACACACACACACACACACACACACACACACACACACTCACACACACACACACACACACACACACACACACACACACACAAGGAAACATCCCAGACATAACAGCACTCACAAAAACCAAACTCACCAGAAAGATAGAGGGAGGAGAGGAGGAGGAGGAGGAGGAGAAGGAGTTGCACTGCTCATTAAAAACCGGTGGGGGATTTGAGAAAATGGAAGGAATGGATGGCATGGGCGGAAGGGACTACTTAGAAGGAACAGTCCAGTCTGAGAGCCATAAGGTGATAATTGCAGTAATGTACAGCCCACCACAGAACTGTGGTGATGAATGGTTTGAAAAACCGACAAGTTGAAGATTGAGACACTTATGCAGCATATGGGAATCTTTATTCAGGAAACGTTTCGCCACACAGTGGCTTCATCAGTCCAATACAAAGAGGAAGGCGTAAGGAGAGGAGGAGAATGAGGTAATCAGTCCCTCAACCTGGAGTCGATGTGTTCAGTCCATCAATCTTGTAGAATGTACAGCATAGGGCCGTAGACGTGGCTTATATACTGTAGTGAGGTGACGTGAAGCAGGTGGAGGCGGGGTCATAGTGGTACCATCCACTAGTCGAAGTAGGTCTTCGTCCAAAGGTTGAACAAGTGTTGAAGAATTCTTTGTAATAAGATCCCATGATGCTGCAGTGTCTGACAGTTGTGATGAATGGTTTGAAAAACCGACAAGTTGAAGATTGAGACACTTATGCAGCATATGGGAATCTTTATTCAGGAAACGTTTCGCCACACAGTGGCTTCATCAGTCCAATACAAAGAGGAAGGCGTAAGGAGAGGAGGAGAATGAGGTAATCAGTCCCTCAACCTGGAGTCGATGTGTTCAGTCCATCAATCTTGTAGAATGTACAGCATAGGGCCGTAGACGTGGCTTATATACTGTAGTGAGGTGACGTGAAGCAGGTGGAGGCGGGGTCATAGTGGTACCATCCACTAGTCGAAGTAGGTCTTCGTCCAAAGGTTGAACAAGTGTTGAAGAATTCTTTGTAAATAAGATCCCATGATGCTGCAGTGTCTGACAGTTGTGATGAATGGTTTGAAAAAACGACAAGTTGAAGATTGAGACACTTATGCAGCATATGGGAATCTTTATTCAGGAAACGTTTCGCCACACAGTAGCTTCATCAGTCCAATACAAAGAGGAAGGCGTAAGGAGAGGAGGAGAATGAGGTAATCAGTCCCTCAACCTGGAGTCGATGTGTTCAGTCCATCAATCTTGTAGAATGTACAGCATAGGGCCGTAGACGTGGCTTATATACTGTAGTGAGGTGACGTGAAGCAGGTGGAGGCGGGGTCATAGTGGTACCATCCACTAGTCGAAGTTGGTCTTCGTCCAAAGGTTGAACAAGTGTTGAAGAATTCTTTGTAATAAGATCCCATGATGCTGCAGTGTCTGACAGTTGTGATGAATGGTTTGAAAAACCGACAAGTTGAAGATTGAGACACTTATGCAGCATATGGGAATCTTTATTCAGGAAACGTTTCGCCACACAGTGGATGGTACCACTATGACCCCGCCTCCACCTGCTTCACGTCACCTCACTACAGTATATAAGCCACGTCTACGGCCCTATGCTGTACATTCTACAAGATTGATGGACTGAACACATCGACTCCAGGTTGAGGGACTGATTACCTCATTCTCCTCCTCTCCTTACGCCTTCCTCTTTGTATTGGACTGATGAAGCCACTGTGTGGCGAAACGTTTCCTGAATAAAGATTCCCATATGCTGCATAAGTGTCTCAATCTTCAACTTGTCGGTTTTTCAAACCATTCATCACAACTGTCAGACACTGCAGCATCATGGGATCTTATTACAAAGAATTCTCAACACTTGTTCAACCTTTGGACGAAGACCTACTTCGACTAGTGGATGGTACCACTATGACCCCGCCTCCACCTGCTTCACGTCACCTCACTACAGTATATAAGCCACGTCTACGGCCCTATGCTGTACATTCTACAAGATTGATGGACTGAACACATCGACTCCAGGTTGAGGGACTGATTATCTCATTCTCCTCCTCTCCTTACGCCTTCCTCTTTGTATTGGACTGATGAAGCCACTGTGTGGCGAAACGTTTCCTGAATAAAGATTCCCATATGCTGCATAAGTGTCTCAATCTTCAACTTGTCGGTTTTTCAAACCATTCATCACAACTGTCAGACACTGCAGCATCATGGGATCTTATTACAAAGAATTCTTCAACACTTGTTCAACCTTTGGACGAAGACCTACTTCGACTAGTGGATGGTACCACTATGACCCCGCCTCCACCTGCTTCACGTCACCTCACTACAGTATATAAGCCACGTCTACGGCCCTATGCTGTACTTTCTACAAGATTGATGGACTGAACACATCGACTCCAGGTTGAGGGACTGATTACCTCATTCTCCTCCTCTCCTTACGCCTTCCTCTTTGTATTGGACTGATGAAGCCACTGTGTGGCGAAACGTTTCCTGAATAAAGATTCCCATATGCTGCATAAGTGTCTCAATCTTCAACATGTCGGTTTTTCAAACCATTCATCACAACTGTCAGACACTGCAGCATCATGGGATCTTATTACAAAGAATTCTTCAACACTTGTTCAACCTTTGGACGAAGACCTACTTCGACTAGTGGATGGTACCACTATCACCCGCCCCACCTGCTTCACGTCACCTCACTACAGTATATAAGCCACGTCTACGGCCCTATGCTGTACATTCTACAAGATTGATGGACTGAACAAATCGACTCCAGGTTGAGGGACTGATTACCTCATTCTCCTCCTCTCCTTACGCCTTCCTCTTTGTATTGGACTGATGAAGCCACTGTGTGGCGAAACGTTTCCTGAATAAAGATTCCCATATGCTGCATAAGTGTCTCAATCTTCAACTTGTCGGTTTTTTCAAACCATTCATCACAACTGTCAGACACTGCAGCATCATGGGATCTTATTACAAAGAATTCTTCAACACTTGTTCAACCTTTAGACGAAGACCTACTTCGACTAGTGGATGGTACCACTATGACCCCGCCTCCACCTGCTTCACGTCACCTCACTACAGTATATAAGCCACGTCTACGGCCCTATGCTGTACATTCTACAAGATTGATGGACTGAACACATCGACTCCAGGTTGAGGAACTGATTACCTCATTCTCCTCCTCTCCTTACGCCTTCCTCTTTGTATTGGACTGATGAAGCCACTGTGTGGCGAAACGTTTCCTGAATAAAGATTCCCATATGCTGCATAAGTGTCTCAACATCCACCACAGAACTGCAGGAGGTCAAGAGAAGAATACAACGAGAGCAACAGAGCAATGGTCGACACACTAGCCGAGGTGCCCAGAAGAGCTCACATGGGGGGAGCAAAGTTACTAGTTATGGGTGATTTCAATCACAAGGAGATTGACTGGGAAAACCTGGAGCCCCATGGAGGTCCCGAAACATGGAGAGCCAAGATGAAGGATGTGGTACAGGAAAACCTCAAGCATCAACATGTTAGAGACACTACCAGAGAGAGAGGCGAGGATGATCGAGCAAGACTGGACCTTGTATTCACCTTCAGTAGTTCGGAAATCGAGGTTATCATGTATGAAAGGCCCCTAGGAACTAGTGATCACGTAGTTCTGTGCTTTGACTACATATTTGAGCTACAAGTGGAGAGAGTAGCAGGAATGGGATGAGAAAACCAAACTACAAAAGGGGGGACTACATAAGCATGAGGAACTTCCTGCAAAACGTTCATAAGAACATAAGAACATAAGAAAGAAGGAACACTGCACAGGCCTGCTGGTCTATGCAAGGTAGCTCCAGTTCTCCTCACCGGTCAGACCTGACTGCCCCCTTAAGGGAGGACCAGTGCATCCGACCTAGTAGCACAAGCTACTCAGGTCCGACTCACACCCACCCACCCACACCCATTCATGTATTTATCCAACCTATTTTTAAAACTTCACAATGTCTTAGCGTCTATGACGGTACTCGGGAGTTTGTTCCAGTCATCCACACCTCTAATATCAAACCAGTGCTTCCCTATATCCTTCCTGAATCTGAATTTTTTTCCAATTTAAAGCCATTGCTGCGAGTCCTGTCTATGTTAGATATTTTTAGCAGGCTATTTACATCCCCTTCATTAATTCCTGTTTTCCATTTATACACCTCAATCATATCCTCCCTAATTCTATGCCTTTTTAGAGAGTGCAGGCTCAGGGCCCTTAGTGTATCCTCATAAGGAAGATTTCTGATACATGGGATCAACTTTGTCATCCTCCTTTGTACGTTTTCCATTGCATTTATATCCATTCTGTAATACGGTGACCAAAACCGCACAGCATAGAGTTGAAGAACAACCTGAGGATTCCTATTATTTATACTTCTTGCAATGAAGCCAAGGATTCTGTTAGCTTTATTGCGAACACTAATGCACTGTTGTCTTGGTTTTAGATTTCTACTAGCCGGAACTCCTAAATCCCTTCCGCAATCCGTAATATTAAGATCTACTTTATTTAGTTTATATGTGGCATGGTTATTTTCCTGTCCAACATCCAGAACTTTGCATTTGTCTATATTAAATTGCATCTGCCACTTCTCCAACCACTGCAACAGTCTATTCATATCATCCTGGAGTGCTCTAATGTCCTCATTAGAATGAATTGGACGGCTTATTTTGGTGTCATCAGCAAATTTGCTTATGTCGCTATTTATCCCCTCATCTATGTCGTTTATGTAGATTGTGATCAACAAGGGGCCCAACACTGACCACTGTGACCGCTTGTGACGTGCCCCCATTCCGATTTCTTCCCATTTATACAAACTTTCTGCTGCCTATTCGTCAACCATGCCTCTACCCAGGAAAACATTTCTCCTCCTATTCCGTGTGCCTTAAGCTTCCTCAATAGCCTCTAATGTGGAACTCTATCGAAAGTCTTACTGAAGTCCATATACACAATATCATATTCAATACCATGATTTACCTCCTCAAATACCTTAGTGAAGAAAGTTAGTAAATTCGTAAGACAGGAACGCCCCTTTGTAAAACTGTGATGAGATTCATTAATCAGTTTATGCCTTTCGAGACGGCTGCGAATTGCTTTGGCAATTATTAATTCCATAAATTTTTCCACTATGGAGATAAGGCTTATTGGTCTATATTTCGAAGCTAAGGACCTGCCACCTGCCTTGTAAATAGGTATTATATTTTCCATTTTCCACTTAACACGCACTGTGCCAGTTTGTAGTGATATATTGAAACGATTAGCCAAAGGTTTGCAAAGTTCTTCTTTACATTCCTTTAACACCCTTGCAAACAATTCATCAGGACCTGGGGATTTGCTAGCTTTTAATTTCTCTATTTGTCTGAGGATCATGTCACTAGTTACTGCAATTGTGCGTAGTTTATTATCGTCCTGTTCTACAAAATTTATTATTTCTGGAATTTCGCTAGTATATTCCTGAGTAAAAACGGAAAAGAAGTAAGAATTGAAAATTTCACACATTTTCTTATCACTGTCAGTGATCTGACCTGAGCTACTCTTAAGTGGGCCTACCTTGTCTCTAATCTTCTGTACACCTGAAAGAACCCTTTTGGGTTAGTCTTCGAATCCCTTGCGACCTTAGTCTAATAATTCCTTTGTGCTTTTCTTATTCCTTTTTTTTATCTATCTCTTTAATTGAATGTATTGGTTTCTTAACTGCTCATCCCCTCTTTTGATACGCCTATATATGTCTCTCTTTTGACCAATGAGATGTTTCAATCTATTGTTCATCCATTTGGGATCATTTTTGTTAGATCTTATTTCAATACTCGGAACAAAAGTTGTCTGGGCAGCTAGAACTATGCTGTGAAAAACGTCATATTGGCATCCAAGATCACCTACCTGACCCATAATGAGGACATCCCAATTTAGCCCACCCTTGTAATTTTTCAGTCCCATTAAATCAGCCAAGCGAGAGTCTGGGACAAAGATTTGATTGCAGTTATTCGGGTGACTCTATGATATATTGAAACTATGTGATTTGTGATCACTTTCCCGAAGCTCATCATTAACCTCAAGATTATTAACTAGCGATTCTTTGTTGGCAAGAACCAAGTCAAGTAGATTGTTTCCTCTAGTTTGTTCTGTCACAAACTGTTTTAAAAAGCAATCCTGAACCGTATCAAAAGAGTCACTAGACTCAATATTTCCTGCCACATTGTTCCAATCAACTTGTCTAAAGCAGGAAAACCAGTAAAAGAAATGATGGACTATGTGACAAGAAAATGCAAGTAGGCAGAGGAGAGGTTTGTTCCCAAGGTAAATAGAAATAAGGGGAAGATCAGAACGAGTCCTTGGTTCACCCAGAGGTGTAGGGAGGCAAAAACTAGGTGTACTAGGGAATGGAAAAGGTATAGAAGACAAAGAACCCAGGAAAATAAAGAGATCAGCCGAAGAGCCAGAAACGAATATGCACAGAGAAGGGAGGCTAAGCGACAATACGAAAATGATATAGCATCGAAAGTCAAGTTTGACCCGAAGCTGTTGTATAGCCACATCAGGAGGAAAACAACAGTCAAGGACCAGGCAATTAGACTGAGGAAGGATGATGGGGAGTTCTCAAGAAACGACCAAGAGTATGTGAAGAGCTCAAAACGAGATTTAAAGAAGTATTTATAGTGGAAACCGGTAGGACTCCAGGAAATCAGAACAGGGAGGTACGCCAACAAGTGCTGGATGAGGTACACATAACCGAGGAGGAGGTGAAGAAGCTGCAATGTCAACTTGATACCTCAAAGATGGTGGGACCAGACAACATCTCTCCATGGGTCCTTAGAGAGGGAGCAGATACGCTGTGTGTGCCATTAACAAAGATCTTCAACACATCCATTGAAACTGGGCAACCCTGTAAGGTATGGAAGATGGCAAATGTAGTCCTATTTTTTTAAAAAGGAGACAAACACAAGGCATTAAACAACAGACCTGCTTCTCAAACGTATATAGTATGCAAAGTCAGTGAGAAGATCATCAGGAGGAGAGTGGTGGAGCACATGGAGAGAAATAAGTGTAAAATCGACAACCAGCACGGTTGCAGGGAAGGAAAATCCTGTGTCATGAACCTACTGGAGTTTTATGACAAGGCAACAGAAGTAACAACAAGAGAAAGAGGGGTGGATAGACTGCATTTTCTTGGAAAGCAAGAAGGCCTTCGTATAATGCTTAGTTTGTTTGGTGATGCTGAAAGCTGCCACCAATGTTTAATGGGTTTATTGGTAGTATGGTAGCGGGGTTCAAATGATGCGTCTTTGGAGGCTTCTTACTGTATTGTTAAGTCGTGGTGGGTACACAGGCTTGTGTGTTGTGCCCATGGCCCAGGAAGGGCCATCCCATGAGAGAGAGCTAGGAGTAGGCCTTGTTGACTGAGTGACGTGAACAGCCAGAGTGAGAGCGTGGCAAGGGCAGGCAGGCTGGCGTGCCCACCGAGAGGCCTGGCTACAGAGGGCAGCATCTTAGTGCCACGAAATATGAACTAAGCTGGCAGACAGCATGGGCTGTCTGTGCAGACAGTACAGGCTGTCTACATACGCTCGGCCACCTACCTCGCATCATCCTGACGCGACAATACTGGTGGTAAAAGAAACTCTGTCTCTCTCTCGTAGGAACAGGGCACAGAACACAAAATAAAAACATATATGGACATGGAAAAAAAACTTCCTACAGGGAGGGAAGAAAAAAACATGTGGGGTGTGCTAAACATCGTGGTCAAAGGCAGTGAACGCCGAAGGGCATCACTGCACGCCTTCCTGCGTCTGAACAGATACTGCAACACAGGAGACATCGCTGCGGCTGAGCTGTGATGTAACAGTGTACGGTCTCCTCTGGAACGGTGAAGCAGTCATCGTAGGAGTCGCTGCAGGTTTTCACTCAACCTGGGGCACGACATGCTGGTGCCCTCGAGTGAGGCGTCGACAAAACTCAGCAACTGGGCAGGACTTCTGGCAAGTGACTCAGGAGGACACTTCTCGACTGGTACTGTCGCTGGGCTGTCACTGCCATCGAGCGTGGAGCGAGTTGAGGAGCGAGTCGTGGTAGAGATGACTGGGCGAAACATCTGGGAGTCGGAACATCATACACCAGACTGCAGTGAGAGAGCTAGCAGTCAAAGTGACATCTTCTTTGTGCAGGCTGCTCACTGAAGCTTGTGACATGAGGCTGACACAGCGCCTGCCGACAGGGCTAACTGCGGCAGTTGGAGTTATAGCAGAGGTTAGTCTAAGGATCCCCAGACTTGTTTCTCTACATATAACTGCACTCTGAAGGTCTGGAGGTGAAGTGAAACAAATCTCGATGGGAATCGTAGCAGGTACGATTCTGCAGAACATCTATGAGCGGCGAGCATAAGAGCTTTCTGTACAAGGGGGCTCATACACTCAGGGGCTGACTGATAACAGCTGTCAAACACACTGGTCACACGGGTGACTTAACACAGTGGTGCTACTCAGGTCTGGCTCAGACCTCACTGGACACACGGAAACTTTACACACCCGCGGTACATGTGGTACTCTAACATGTGAGAACACTGACTGAGAGGAATTCACACACAACATATATCTTCTCTCAATCTGCTCGACAATACTGAAATAATTACTGAACACTCGATGGTGACATCATGTGATGTCAGGCGTGATGACGTCAGCAGCACTGTGACGTCAGCAGACATCTCGAGGTGACGTCAGGCAGACATCGTGACGTCGTGAAGTTGAGCAGCATTGTCGGTGACGTCGATGTGATGTGGGCAGCAGACCACAGCATGTGACCTGGGACATCTGGTAACTCACGTGGCTTGTAGATCTACGTGACATCGCCCACTCCCACGTGGCGTCGGGGTCCACGTGGTGTCGTGATCTACGTGGCTTCGAGTGGCCTCGGGCACTCGGATACACAGCACTGGCAATGAATCACACGAAAAACAGCAGAAAACAGCAGAGGGAGTGGGCAGTGGTGAGTGTATGGTAGACGGGTGAGGGTGAGTAGGGCGAGCATGGGCAAGGTGAGGAATGGCCATTTCCTCCTCCTCCTCCCCCAAACACGTGAAGCTCACACTGGACGCAGAAATCACCACAAAACTCACCTCTGGCTTGCTGAAACAGCTGTGCTGAGCTAAACAACAACAGCAACATACAAGTGACGCTGAACACGTGACTTGAGAAACAGCGTGGGACGCTGTAGCGTGGGGTCGCTGGGACACCACTTACAATTCTCGAAGAAATTCGGCAAATTTCGGCTGGATCCTGATTGTACCTGTGTCTAGATGCTCAAACGTGCAGACGCGACATCAGGATAACTCGTTGAGAGATGGATGCTTCTTGCATGGGGTGATAGTGAAGATGACTTCATCCCTTCCTTCCTCTCTCCAGGCAAACACAACTGCTGCGACCACCGCTGCCCACCATTTATAACGAGGTTACTGCAAAACCTAGAGGATAAGGCACACATAACAGGAAAGTCACTGCAATGGATCAGAGAATACCTGACAGGGAGGCAACAACGAGTCATGGTACGTGACGAGGTGTCAGAGTGGGCGTCTGTGACAAGCGGGGTTCCACAGGGTTCAGTCCTAGGACCTGTGCTGTTTTTAGTATATGTGAATGACATAACGGAAGGGATAGACACAGAAGTGTCCTTGTTTGCAGATGATGTGAAATTAATGAAGAGAATCATTTCGGTCGAGGATCAGGCAGGACTACAAAGAGACCTGGACAGGCTACAAGCCTGGTCCGGCAACTGGCTCCTTGAATTTAACCCTGCCAAATGCAAAGTCATGAAGATCGGGGAAGGGCAAAGAAGACCGCAGACACAGTATAGTCTAGGTGGCCAAAGACTGCAAACCTCACTTAAGGAAAAAGATCTTAGGGTGAGTATAATACAGAGCACATCTCCTGAGGCGCACATCAATCAGATAACTGCTGCAGCGTTCGGGCGTCTTGCAAACCTAAGGATAGCGTTCCGATACCTTAGTAAGAAATCGTTGAAGACTCTGTACAGCATTTACGTTAGGCCCATACTGGAGTATGCAGCACCAGTTTGGAATCCACATCTGGTTTGCAACGAGACTAATCCCAGAGCTAAGGGGATTGTCCTACGAAGAAAGGTTAAGGGAAATTGGCCTGATGACACTGGAGGACAGGAGGGTCAGGGGAGACATGATAACGACATATTAAATACTGCGTGGAATAGGCAAGGTGGACAAAGACCCGATGTTCCAGAGATGGGACACAGAAACAAGGAGTCACAGTTGAATGCTGAAGACTCAGATGAGTCAAAAGAAAGTTTGGAAATATTTATTCAGTCATACAATTGTCAGGCAGTGGAATAGCCATGAAAATGAAGTGGTAGAGGGAGGAACCATACATAGTTTTAAGACGAGGTTTGATAAAGCTCATGGAGCAGGGAGAGAGAGGACCCAGTAGCAATCAGTGAAGAGGCGGGGCCAGGAACTATAAATCGACCCCTGCAACCACAAATAGGTGAGTACAAATAGATGAGTACACACATGCACGCACGCACGCACATACACGCATGCACAATCATTCATACACATACAAAGACACATACACACACATAAACACACACCACACACACACACACAACACACCCCACACACACACACACACACACACACACACACACACAACACACACACACACACACACACACATGTTCTGAGTTTTGAATATATAGTAGAGTTACAAGTAGAGAGGGTAACAGAAATTGAATGAGAAAAGCCAAACTATGAAAAAGGGGACTACACAGGTACGAGGAACTTCCTGTAGGAGGTTCAATGGGACAGAGAACTGGTAGGAAAATCAGTAAACGACATGATGAAATATGTAACAACAAAATGCAAGGCGGCAGAGAAAAGGTTTGTTCCCAAGGGCAATAGAAATAATGGGAAGCCAAAGCGAGTCCTTGTTTACCCGAAGGTGTAGGGAGGCAAAAACTAAGTGCACCAGAGAATGGAAAAGGTACAGGGGGCAAAGGACCCAGGAAAATAAAGATATTAGTCGAAGAGCCAGAAACGAGTATGCACAGATAAGGAGGGAGGCCCAGCGACAGTACAAAAACGACATAGCATCGAAAGTCAAGTCTGACCTGAAACTGATGTAAAGCCATATTAGTAGGAAGACAACAGTCAAAGACCAGGTGATCAGGCTGAGGAAAGAAGATGAGGAACTCACAAGAAACGATCAAGAGGTATGTGAGGAGCTGAACATAAGATTTAAAGAAGTATTTACAGTGGTGACAGGAAGGCCTCGGGGAGGAGATAACAGAGTGGGACACCAGCAAGGAATATACCAACAAGTGTTGGATGACATACACACAACTGAGGAGGAGGTGAAGAAGTTGCTAAGTGACCTTGATACCTCAAAGGCAATGGGACCGGACAACATCTCCCCGTGGGTCCTTACAGAGGGAGCGGATATGCTGTGTGTGCCACTAACCACAATCTTCAATACATCCCTTGAAACTGGTATGGAAGGCGACAAATGTAGTTCCCATTTTTAAAAAAGGAGACAGAAAAGAGGCACTAAACTATAAACCAGTGTCATTGACGTGTATAGTATGCAAAGTCATGGAGAAGATTGTCAGAAGGAGAGTGACGGAGCACCTGGAATGGAACAAGAGTATAAACACCAACCAACACGGATTTATGGAAGGTAAATCCTCTGTCACAAACCTTCTGGAGTTTTTTTGATAAAGTAACATAAGTAAGACACGAGAGAGAAGTTTGGGTTGATTGCATCTACTTGGACTGCAAGAAGGCCTTTGACACAGCTCCTCATAAGAGATTAGTGCAGAAGCTAAAGGTTCAGGCACGTATAACAGGAAAGGCACTGCAATGGATCAGAAAATACCTGACAGGGAGGCAACAACGAGTCATGGTACGTAATGAGGTATCACAGTGGGCACCTGTGACGAGCAGGGTCTCACAGGGGTCGGTCCTAGGACCAGTGCTATTTTTGGTATATGTGAATGACATGATGGAAGGGCTAGACTCAGAAGTGTCCCTGTTCACAGATGATGTGAAGTTAATGAGGAGAATTAAATCAGGTGAGGATCAGGCAGGACTTCAAAGAGAACTGGACGCCTGGTCCAGCAACTGGCTTCTCTAATTTAGCCCTGCCAAATGCAAAATCACGAAGATCTGGGAAGGGCAAAGAAGACTTCAGACGGAGTATAGGCTAGGTGGCCAACGACTGCAAACCTCGCTCAAGGAGAAAGATCTTGAGGTGAGTATAACACCGAGTACGTCTCCGGAAGCACACATCAACCAGAAAACTGCTGCAGCATATGGGTCCCTGGTAAACCTGAGAACAGCGTTCCGATACCTTAGTAAGGAATCATTCAAGACACTGTACACCGTGTATGTCAAGCCCTTACTGGAGTATGCAGCACCTGTTTGGAACCCACACTTGATCAAGCACGTCAAGAAATTAGAGAATGTGCAAAGGTTTGCAACAAGGTTAATTCCAGAGCTAAGGGGAATGCCTTATGAAGAAAGGTTAAGGGAAATCGGCCTGACGACACTGGAAGGACAGGAGGGTTTAGGGGAGACATTATAACGACATAAAAATTTACTGCGTGGAATAGACATGGTGGACAGAGACAGGATGTTCCAGAGAGGGGACACAGAAACAAGGGGCCACAATTAGAAGTTGAAAACCAAGATGAGTCAAAGGGAAGTTAGGAAGTATTTCTTCAGTCAGAGTGTAGTTAGGAAGTGGAATAGCCTAGCAAGTGAGGTAGTGGAGGTAGAAACATAGCTTTAAGATGATGTATGATAAAGCTCATGGAGCAGGGAGAGAGAGAACCTAGTAGCACTCGGTGAAGAGGCGGGACCAGGAACCGAGTCTGGACCCTTGCAACCACAATTAGGTGAGTATACAAACATACACATATAATCACATGCACACTCATGCACACATATACAAACCTAACGTAATACATTAGCTCATAAATACCCCCCACCACACACACACACATTTTTACACAAAGCTTAATGAGCTAGAACATCCTAACATGATTTAAAAAATGTGATCCCAAAAGGAAGGACGTAAAGGCAAGGGAACCGATGATGGCTGGTCTGAAAAGGAAGAATTGATAGAATGGCTCAAGAACAAAATGGAATAAGAATGGGAAAAAAAGTTAAATGAGCTTTGCAATATCATGTTAGAGAAGATATCTGCAGAGAGCAAGAAGTGGGAATCACAAGGTGTGGTAGCCGAGGCAAAGATACAGAGAACAGAGGAAGAAATGGCTGTACTGATGCAGGATATGAAGATGAGGTCCGAAAGGAGCAAGGTGACTGAAATGGGAACATCAGGAGGCAGTGAGGGGACTGAAGGAAGGGATGGTGCTAAGACATCTTTTGCAGCAGTAATATCAGGCCATCAGAGTGTCCGGGAGATTATAAGGGAAACAACAATGGAGATACTTAAATCAGATTCAGAGATATGGAAGGAAAAGAAATGGGGAAGGAGAGGTCAATAATTATTCAAGGGCTTCAGGAGGCTGAAGGGAAGACCTATGATGAAAGAAAGCATCAGGATGAAACAGAGATTAAGAACACCAATAGAATAACAGGGGAGAAAGACATGTCCCAGGTAGAAAATTTTTACAGACTTGGGGGGTATTCAAGGGAAAAAAGTCGACCAACCAAATTAACATTCATGACAGACACGGTACAGAACAGGATACTACAACGGAAGCCACTGTTAAAGGACTCTCCAGATTATCAACAAGTGTACCTCAATTGAGACAGAACACGACAGGAAAAGGAACAACTGAATGTGAGAGCAAGACGAAACGAGTGGAAGGAAAGAGAGACAGGACAGGCATTGACAGGAAAGCTCAGCCTTTGGAGGAACATCAAACACAAATGATTACAGAAACCCTTCAACCCTTGTTACCACATATCAACCAAACACAATAACCAGAAATAAGCCACACTCCATAGCCCCCTCCCATAAGCACTAATTTCACAATCACAGCAGCCTTCCATAATATTCCACCCTGCCTCCCACCCTCAAAGCCTGCACATTTCCCTTCCATTTCCCAGAATACAGTAACAGAAAGGAAGCTAAAGGTATGGTACGCCATTGCAGATGGAATAACATATAAGAGTGAATAGTGACAAGAACGAATCATTGATTCATCACATGACATCATAGCAATAACAGAGACAAAGCTTACAGGGATGATAACAGATGCAATCCTTCCACCTGGATATCAGATTATGAGAAAAGACAGAGAGAACAGAGGAGGGGGAGGAGTAGCACTGCTCATCAAAAACCAGTGGAGTTTTGAGGACTTGGGGGGAATGGACAGAAGGGAAACAGACAACTTCATTGTAGGAACACGTCAGACTGGGTGTCCAAAGGTGATGATAGCACTGATGTATAACCTACCACTGAACAGCAGCAGGACAAGACAAGAGTATGATGTGCACATAGGGCAATGGTGAATACACTAGCTGAAGTGGCCATGAGGGCTCATATGAGTAAAACAAAATTACTTATAATGGGGGATTTCAGTCACAAAGAGATTCACTGGAAAAACTTAGAGCCACTTGGGGGACCAGAAACATGGAGAGATAAGATGTTGGAGACTGTATTGGAGAACTTCATGTACCAACATGTTAGGGATACAACCAGACAGAGAGGAGAGGATGTTGCAACAAGACTGGACCTCATATTCACCTTGAATAGTTCAGACATAGGAGATATCACACACAAAAACCCCTTGGCAGTAGTGATCATGATGTCCTGAGTTTTGAATACCTCGTAGAGTTAACATTGGAGAATGCAGCAGCACGAGAACAACGACAGAAGCCGAACTTCAAAAAAAGGGGGCTATGTAGGAATGAGAAGTTTCCTGCATGAAGTGCAATTGGAAAGAGAACTAGAGGGAAAGACAGTAAATGAAATGACCACTAAGTGCAGGGAGGCAGAAGAGAAGTTCATACCAAAGGGTAACAGTAAAAATAGTAAGAGCATAGTGAGCCCATGGTTTAACTGGAGGTGTAAAGAGGCCAAAGTCACGTGTGCTAGAGCATGGAAAAGATACAGAAGGCAAAGGATTCAAGAAAACAAGGAGTTGGGCAGATGAACCAGAAACCAATATGCAGGGATAAGAAGAGAGGTCAAGAGGCAATACGAGAACGACATAGCATCAAAAGCCAAATCTGAACCAAATTTGTTATACAGTCACATTAACAAAAAACAACAGTCAGGGACCAGGTAATCAGGTTGAGGAAAGAAGGAGGGGAGCTCAAAAGAGGGATCAGGAACCATGTGATGAACTAAACACAAGATTTAGAGAAGTATTCACAATAGAAACAAGAATGCTTCTGGCAAACCGTGGAGGTAGGGTGCACCAGCAGGTGCCGGACACAATACACCCTAACTAAGGTAGAGGTGAAGAAACTGCTAAGTGAACTAGATACCTCAAAGGCGGTGGGACCAGATAACATATCTCCATGGATACTGAAAGAGGGAGCAGAGGAACTGTGTGTGCCGCTAGTGGCAATCTTCAGTAAATCTATCGAAACTGGGCAGTTGCCTGAGGCGTGGAAGACAGTAAATGTAGTTCCAGTTTTTAAGAAAGGAGACAGACAGGCAGTGTTAAACAACAGACCAGTGTCACTGACTTGTACAGTAAGTAAAATCATGGAAAAAGCTATCAGGAGAAGAGTGGTAGAACATATTCAATATATTGAGCTCATACATGACAATCAGCACGGCTTCAGAGAGCTATCAAAACTTTGGGGGCCCAGTCCCTGGACCCATTACGTACCTCTGTAATCTGTAAATACCTTTGTAACTTGTCATGATTGTGACCAGACTTACCTGGAGTTCATTACCTTTGTAAATTGTGAGTTCATTACCTTTGTAAATTGTGAGTTCATTACCTTTGTAAATTGTGAGTTCATTACCTTTGTAAATTGTGAGTTCATTACCTTTGTAAATTGTGAGTTCATTACCTCTAACTTGCTCAGCTATCAAAACTTTGGAGTCCAGTCCCTGGACCAATTATGTACCTCTGTAATCTTTTGACTACCGCCCACAGGATGGGTATGGGGTGCATAATAAACATATTAAACTAAACTAACTGCTCCTTCACTACACTCAAGATGACCCTTGACCAGTTACAAGCCGACCCAGCATTTCGACCCAAGATTACAAGACTACTCATCGTTTCCTTCCAACAACTGCACAACATAAGGAATGC
Organism: Cherax quadricarinatus; assembly: GCF_026875155.1. Lineage (NCBI taxonomy): Eukaryota > Metazoa > Arthropoda > Malacostraca > Decapoda > Parastacidae > Cherax > Cherax quadricarinatus. The sequence goes on from NC_069426.1 coordinate 12,008,059, forward strand.
CTCCCACACTGAAGAAATGAAGTAACTCCTGACTCACAATTTAATGACACCTGACCAATCAAGAAGCTAGCCTCCCTTGACTACGCCTCCAGCTTCTGCCAGCCGCCAATCAACATCAAGATGCAGCAATCTTCCGTCCAGCAAGTTGCAGTCAGCACCCGCAGAGTTCCTGCTGTCTTCTACGTCGTCTTCGTTATTGTTTATCCAGGCTTAGCAGTTGGGTCTAGTCCTGACTCTTCTCTCTTCGACTCAAGACATTCCTCTCACCGTCTATTCTTCGCACTGTCCCCACTTGCCCCTCGCCCCTCGTGGGTCCTTACCTGTGAGTCCTTGATTGATTACTTATTTTGTTTTTTAATTTGGACGAATTACTATTCCATTCCCTCAGAGGCATATTTGCACTTTGCATTATTTTATTAGCCTCTCCATAAGTCATTAACAGTTCCTCTTCATTTGACGTCACACCCAGGAAACTCCACATAAAATTGTTTGCTCATTACTTTACTCAATGGACTTTCCATACGTTTAAGGTGTGCATTTATCGTCGCTTGAAGTAGGAACGGACTGGATGTAGCACCAAATAATACGCCCCTAAAGCGAAAGGTTTTCAGAGGGCTAAGTGGGTCACTAGGATTCTCAGGCCATAAGAAGCGAGTACAATCCCAGTCAGCCTCTTGTAAACCCACTCTTAGGAAAGCTTTACTTATGTCAGCCGTAAAGGCATAATTCTTCACCCTGAAATTTAATAAGATATCTCCTAATTTTTCGTCAACGATGGACCTGTCATCAAACAGTCATTTAAACTAGGCACATTTTTGTTACTCCTGGCACTACAATTAAACACAATCCTCAGAGGAGTGGTCTTAGAATCCTTCTTCACTCCGTGATGTGGCAAATAGTGACCATAAATCTGGGCTTGCTCAGGAGGTACCTCTTCTATAAATTTATTAATTGCTCAGCAATTATATCATTATAGGCAGTTAACAATTCTGGTGTCTTACTCAGTTCGCAGAGCTGAGCCTTTAACTGTCCATATGCCATTCTGTAATTAGTGGGCAATTCTGGATGGTTCAGTCTCCACGGAAGTCGTACCCAGTATTGTCCAGATTCAAATTTTACAACTCTCAGGTGTTGTTCCTGAATAAAAAAATTGTCTGGACTTTCTTCATTTACATTTATTCCAATGCTGTCTAATTCCCACAATTTATGCACTGGCTCAACACCATCCTCTATGGAAGAATTATACTGGGGTACGATTTCATGAGTAAGACACACAGTTATGGTATTTGTAGTTTCCTCTAGTCATGAATTATTATTACGAGGAATCCTACCATACATTACATGTCCTCCTGCAGTCTTCAAAAGGGTGACACCACATTTCTTTACCGTACCCTTTACAAAGGAGGCATAATAGTCACTACCTATCAAAATATTTATTGGGCCTACAGAATCATCACTTACACCAGAAGGTGCTAAATTTACATTATGTGAGAGTCTTTCTGTAGCTTTACTAAGTCATACTGTAGATATTTTCTCTGTAAGTCTATCTGCAATTACTACATTAACACGTTTTTTTCTCATTGCCCAACCTGACAGTTACATAAACAGTGTCATACAGTTGAGCTCTTTTATCTGAGAGAAAACCATACAATTTTAGAGTGGTAGGATCGCCCATTTGTACTTTCATCCCATCAAGACATTTACGTTTTATAAAAGTACGCTGGGATCCCTGTTCCAATAATGCAGTTACATTTTTTGATCGGGGGTCGAGTCCGAGCTCCTGAGTGTGTGTGTGTGTGTGTGTGTGTGTGTGTGTGTGTGTGTGTGTGTGTGTGTGTGTGTGTGTGTGTGTGTGTGTGTGTGTGTGTGGTGTGTGTGTGACTCAACAATCAATATTTGCACCAATAACTCATTACAGTTGTGACCGGGTGTGGAAGTGTGAATTGCTCATTACTCTATAATTTGTTCATGATTGTAGCCAAAGTATAAACGTAAGTAACCATTCTACAGAATTCATTACCTTTGTAACTTGTGAGCTCATTACCTTTGTACCTAGTTCAGCTATCAAAACTTTGGGGGCCCAGTCCCTGGACCCATTACGTACCTCTGTAATCTGTAAATACCTTTGTAACTTGTCATGATTGTGACCAGACTTACCTGGAGTTCATTACCTTTGTAAATTGTGAGTTCATTACCTTTGTAAATTGTGAGTTCATTACCTTTGTAAATTGTGAGTTCATTACCTCTGTAACTTGCTCAGCTATCAAAACTTTGGAGTCCAGTCCCTGGACCAATTATGTACCTCTGTAATCTTTTGACTACCGCCCACAGGATGGGTATGGGGTGCATAATAAACATATTAAACTAACTTCAGAGATGGGAAATCCTGCATCACAAATCTACGATAAGGTAACAGAAGTAAGACAGGAGAGAGAGGGATGGGTAGATTGCATCTTTCTGGACTGCAAGAAGGCTTTTGATACAGTACCACACAAGAGACTGATGCAAAAAATAGAGGAGCAGGCAGGAGTAATAGGAAAAGTACTGCAATGGATCAGGGAATACCTGACAGGAAGGAAACAACGAGTGTTGGTACATGATGAAGTGTCAGAGTGGGCGCAAGTGTCGAGTGGGGTTCCATAAGGGTCAGTCCTAGGTCCGGTTTCTGTTTCTTGTATACGTGAATGACATGGTGGAAGGAATAGATTCAGAAGTGTCACTGTTCGCTGATAATGTGAAACTAATGAGGAGAATACAAGCGGGCGAGGATCAGTTAAGATTACAAGGGGATCTGGACAGATTACAAGTCTGGTCTGACAAATGGCTCCTGGAGTGAAACTCAGTAAGTGTGAGGTCATGAAGGTTGGGGAAGGACACAGAAGACAGGTTAGGAAATTATAACATAACAAACATGTCCCCTGAGGCACACATCAATCAAATAACTGCTGCAGCATATGGGAGATTGTCAAACCTGAGATTGGAGTTTAGACATCTGAGTAAGGAGTCATTCACGACATTATAAACTGCGTACGTCAGGCCTATACTGGAATATGCATCGCCAGTATAGAAACCTCACCTAGTTAAACACATCATGAAAATGGAGAAAGTGCAAAAACTTGCAATACAATTAGCCCCGGAACTGAGGGGTATGTCTTATGAGGAGAGGTTAAGGGAACTCAAACTGATGACACTAGAGCAGTGGTTCCCAAACTTTTTCAGCTTGTTACCCAATTTAACATGCCACATAAAGCATGTTACCCCTTTCACAAAATGTTGTTATTATTGATATATATGGCTAAATTAAAACACTTGAGATATTTTCTTTTATTTATTGTATTTGAACATTGTGCATCTCTAATGACTATTACCAAAGATGTCAAGAACATCAGTGGGATGGATGGAGTTGCATACTTGAAGCTAGTTTAGGAATTCTTGGCTTCATACCAGCTTATGTCTACCTCGGCTGATGCTCACAGATAAACTGACAGTGTGAAATAGAGGCAGCCTCAGGAAGTGAGTGACGCGTACTGGACAGGTCGATCTGGGCTACTGAGTGACTTTTGTCCTGAAGCATACTTGTCAAAATACTTTTGGGTTTCCACACACTTAGCTATATATTTTCTTCTTTTTTAATACTGTATATTAGTTTTTGATTTTTTATTGCTATTTGGTTTAAACTTTTTATTTACTTAAAAGGTTTATTTAAAATTTTATATATTTAAGACAAAGTTAAAAAAAATCCTAAACCCGGGACCGCATTTTTTTCTTGATTTCAGAATTCATAACTTTTTTTCGTCACCCCCCATTCCCCCCAAAAAGGTTAAATTCCCCCCGGGGGGAATTTACCCCCAGTTTGGGAACCACGCACTAGGGGATAGGAGGATGGGGAAAGGGGCATGATAAAACGATAAAAACTGAGGGGGAATTGCAAGGGGATAGGGCTCAATGTTTCAGAGATGGGTACAAAAAAAGGGACACGATTGGAAGCTGAAAACCCAATAAATCATAGGATGTTGGGAAAGTTTTCTTTACCATAAAGTTGTCAGGAAGTGGAAAAAACGGGAGAGTGAAGTATGGAATAATTTTCCCATACATAATTTAAAAAAAGGTAGAAAAAGCCCATGAACGGATGAATTAGTACGACCAATGAAGAGGTAGGAAATAAAACATACTGGAGGTGATCTTGACTGCAGCAGAACACAAGAAAAAGGCAAAAAACTGAAAGTTAGGGGTACAAAAGATGAAAAGGAGGAAAAAAAGACAAAGAGATGACAGGAGAACCCAAAACCAGGGAAGAACAATACATTGGGGCATTGAATTTTTGGTCAAAGCGCACTCTTCAGGCTTGTTCCTTATTACATCATAGATTCGTGCCAAATATGAAGTTATTGGTTGAGGTTTAGCATACTGCATTTGCGATTAAAATTTTAGAATAGTCTTATTATGATGGCAGCGCAGGTTTTTGTCTGTATCTATTACTCTGCAGTATTTTAAACATTAAAGGAATTTTAAAGTCGGAATTGCGGGAAGAACGAAACCATAATGAAATCAAAAAAAAACCCAAAGTATTTATTTTCTTATGCCAAATAAAAGTCGAGAACAAACATCCAGATTGGGCCCCTACTTAAAAAGAGGGGTCTACCAATGACAACAGGAAATGAGTGAGCACTCAAGCCCGTATGATCACTTTTTAGCAAGCCGTAACCCAACGAAGTCAAAGACAAAATGAATTTTTTTGAGAACCACAGATTGGTAAATACAAGGACCTGACGTTATCCGACCCAAAAGACTTCAAAACAGGCAAAAAATGCATCCAACGCATTTTGGCCCCCAGGCAGACCATGGAACCCCGGGTTTTTGTCGGAACTGTTTTAACTTCCTTGAGGGGACATAAAAACGGGGGGTCGTCCCACATTTGCAAAAACAACAAAGCCCCACTCCCAAAGTGGGCATAAAAAGCATAGCAAAAAACACGCGATAGCGCTAACACCCCCATATCTAAAAATCTATAAAGGGCCCAAGAAGAAGCCCCACCCATCTAGATACCCACAATTTCACAACCCAGGCCAGTAAGGGGTTTTGAAACAGGTCGCTCCGTCTATCCCAAATACTGGATCCAAAAGACAAGGGCCTTAGTACATAAGATAAAAAGAAAGCAGATGTAAAAACCAGACTTTTCAAAACCTTTGACAAGTGTGACCATGGCTAATAGGGGACAAAATGCCTTTCTAAAGGAAAAACAGTAAAAGTTGGGAGAAGGGTTTTTAATTTCCTGGCAAAAGAACACAAAGATATAGTCAACTGATAAAGTCTGTGGCGGCTATGGTGAAAAGCTTTGTTCCCAAGGCACAGCCGCTCCCCTCTTGTTCCTCTCCCCCATATTACATAGACAGAGATGTAACCACAGCCGTGTCTTTTTTTGAGATGACCCCCGAACTGCATGACAGGTCTTCCATGCGACCTGCAAGACTCCCGGCGACATCAACCCAAATTTTCAATGGGCGCAGAAAAACAACATGAAGTTCAACGATGAAAACTTTAGTTTCTCCGATATGGTGAACGGGGAAATTAAAACTTATCAAGTAAAATCAATTTTCAACCTTTAAAAGAACGAAAAAACTAACGTCAAAGACCTGGAGTGTCATGTCGGAGGATCCACCTTTAGGGAACATAAAAAATGATCAACGACCCCTCTTCAGGTCGCTTGTTTATCTGTGCTGGAAATATTGTACACACTAACACAACCCTTTAAGGTAGGTGGGGAAATTTCTGACCTAGAAAATGTACAGAGAGCCTTTAGGCCGCAAACTGCGATAAACCACCTCAGTTACTGGGAGCGCTTTTAAATTCCTAAACCTTACCCCTAAAACGCAAAGGGGGGGGAAAATACTGATTTAACCGGAAAATCCGGAGGGCTAAAAACCCAAAATTTTCACACAAAATAAAAAATCTCTCCCAATAGCAAAAGTCCCACAGATGGGCAACATCCTTTTAATTTAAAACGGGGGCCACTAGTACGATAAGAGACAACAAAATGAGTGTCAGGGGGCCCCGACTGTTTAACACCCCCTCAGCATACTCAGGGAATTCCAATAGACCCCTGGCGTCTTCATGCAGGCATGGGCAGGCACCTAAAATCACTACCCGCCAACGGGTCGGTTTTGTACACTGATTTCTTGCGGCCAGCATTAACAGCCTGGTGATCGGCCCCCGATCCACTCGACGTTGGTCACAAATCAGGCCGGGGGCGTGCACCCGTAACTCTCTCCAGGTATACTCCGGTAAAATTGAATTTAAAGAGAGATTTTATTACCTATTCATTTTTAATCACTGCCCACCTTTGGCACAGAATCGAACAATTTTAACACATTTTGGAGGTTCTTTCGGGTATCATTTTGATTGTTGCCCTTAAATTCTCATTGGGTTGAGGGCAGGACTTTACAGGCCAATTTTGAAAAGTTTATTTTCTGTTTCGAAGACTGTCGCATTTTTTTCCCCGGGAACTGGAAAATGCCTTTACATCAAAAAATCCTCCCCCAATGGAAGCAAATAAACGCATGGATTGCCTTGTATTTGTCATGTTCATCGTTTCCCTAAAAATAACAAACCGTTTAGTGCCTGTGTTTTTTGGGGCTTGATGAATGAATCCATTTCAAGAGTTTTTCTTTTTCCTTCTCACTACCACTATCGACCCATGTACTTAAAATGCCCTCATGTAAATATAACTTTTTTTTTTGTTTATCTTCTCCTTCCCATATGACTGAGTGCCCACCCCACCGTTGTTTCTTCAAGCAGCTCAAAAATTGTTTTTTATTTTGCTTTCTGGCTGTTTGTCAACTTCAAGGACCTTCATTGAACAGTTGAAGAAAATTTTC
>NC_069426.1:12015433-12036791 GCF_026875155.1 Cherax quadricarinatus
TGAGAAGCTCAGGTTTTGACAGGTCCAGATCACGTTTTGTCGTGATCACCTGACGGGAGTGATAATGTCCTGGGCTGCGAACCTATGACTGACTGATAGACTTTCTGACAATCTGACAGACTCTCTGACACATCCATCACACCCGGTTGGCTTTTGTTTAGACCCTCCCTTATGTTATCTGTTAACATTACTATTATTGTCGCTTTATTTGCTCTGAGTATTTATTATGAGCAAAAAATATATTCAGCATTTAGTGTCCAGTGACTCAGAGACTCGAAATACCAAAAAATGATTAAGGAAAATAGAGGACGATGATATAAAACATTTTCGTAAGTATTGCAATTGGTCAACTGCAGCTAAATTAAGTGACAATGTAAGACACAAAATTACTGCCAAGCTCAAGAAAACTGAAGAACCATTAATTAAGTAAAAAAAAGAAAAACAATGCTTCAGTTTGAAGGACTTAGCGATTATGTAACAAGTACAGAGGGAAATATATTTTTGTTCATTGCTGAACATTGTTCATTATGAGTAAATGATCACGTAAGTGAACTCTGCAAAGAATATTTTGCAGACAGTTCTTGATGTAAGAGCCTTAAGCTCAGGAGGACAAAATGTAGTATAGTTGTGTACGATGTACTGACATCATATTTAAGTGATGACTTGAAAGCTGTTACTGGAAATAGTAAATTCAGCTTATTAATAGATGAAAAGAATGATATTTCTGTAACTAAAACATTAGGTATTATTCTGAGACAAACTGAGGTTACTTATTTAAACTTAACTGAATTGTATGATGGCAATGCTGATGTTATATACGAGGCTTTAAGGAATACTTGAAAAATGATGAACTTTAGTTTAATTGACTGGTTCGTCATAAACTGCATCCCGACACGGGTTTTAGTCTAATAGTGTGAGATCTGGAAAGAGATGTCTCTGAGAATCTGAAGTTGATAGCTATGACGTCTTTACCTGTTGAGATGTCGATCTAATTCAATTATTCTGTGTGGAGTGTCTTGCTGTAGTCCCTGTGCGTTCTACTGTAAAGCATTTAAGGTAGTAGAGTGAACTGAGGCCATCAGGCAACCCCCCTTGTTTTGGTTTGGGTGGTCGGGTACATTTGCAAATATAATGGATGTAGTCTACATTGTCCAAAACGAATATAATGATCTTCACAATAGTTCTGAATGTCTCTTTGTTTTCTGCTGAGTCTATTAGGTCACATATGACCTCGGTGAAGCAAGTGATTGTCAACTTCATTTGATTGCTCAGGGGGCACCCACCACTGAGCAGCAGCCTCTTCTGGACGAGGCTGCTGCTCAGTGGTCGGTGCTGTACCTGATGCTGGAGGCTGGACAACTGGGGTTTCCCATGCTGCCATGACTTAGCGGAGCTTCCTGGGTAGTGCAGGTTCCAGGTTTGATGCTTCTTTGAGTAAATGTTTTAGAAAACTTACAAGATGGTGGATATAACACTTATGCAACGCTTGGGAATCTTCATCTTAGTAACGTTTCGCCAGCCAGTGGCTTCTTCAGTCCAATGCAGAGAAACGGTGTAAGATAAGGAATTTGAAGTAATCAGTCCCTCAGCCTCTAGCCGACATGTTGAGTCCATTAATCTTGGTAAAAGTGCAGGACATTCACAGAGAAGAGGTGATTTAATCACTATATATACTCATTCTTAGTTATCTCTATTGTTAGGTAACTATTCCGAAACGTTTCGCCTACACATTATGCTTCTTCAGTAGAATATAGAGGTGGCAGCAGAAGCAGAATATATGTAAAGACGATGTAATCAGTCCACCACCTTTCATGACGTAGTTATGAGGTGGTCAGTCCCTCAGCCTGGAGAAGCGTTCTCCATCATAGTGTGGAACAATGTGATACTGAAGTAACAGAATAGACTAATATATTGTCAAAGGTGCGGCGCATATGTTTGACGGCAGGACAGTAGAGTGGCTGGGTAGGTCCTTGTTAAATTCAACCCTTCTCACTCGTAATTAGTGGTTAGGAAAAGAAATATAAAAAATGTCCTCTGTACCAAGATACCGTTAGGTTGTATTGTCTGACACTGAGAATATGATAGTGGTATATAAAATACCGACAAGTGGATAAGCATTAATATTGTAGAAGTCACTTGTGGCAAAACGTTTCCTCAAATAAATGACCTGAACTGTACATAATTGTTTTACGTACCTGCTATAAAGGGGCAATGAGAAAAAGATGAGGATGATATATAAAAGTGGACTTGATAGCCAAAGAAATTTTCTGTGTGAAGTGGAATGAGGATTGGAACTGTATGACAGAGCTGTAGATACCGAAGTAAAGTTGCAGGAAATGCAAAGAGAATATATGTTTTAATCGAGAATATAGAGAGGACAAAGACAGGAAAAGGTTGTAGGTTGCTAAAAGAAGTAACAGGTTTTTGTGTGGATGGTGAGGCTTAGGTTAGGGTATGTACGGGCGAGATGATTATTTTCCTGTGAAAGAGGGTCTTACATGATATTCGATGTTTCCAATGTTTTTCTTACATATTTATTGATAGGACTGTAAATGAAATGAACACTGTGATGCTGGGGAGAGATGTGGATGAAAAGATAACGGATTTAATACAAAGTAGAAGTTGTCGCAGTTGCTTTTTCCTGATGACACTGTTCTTATGGGAGAATCTTAAGAGAAGTTTCTAATGTTGGTGGAGGAATTTGAAAGGGTTTATAAAAGAAGGAAATTGCATGAATACACAAGAAAGAACAAAGTGAGGTGAATGACGAACTCTCTAGACTGGATGAAAGACTAGAAATCAGAATGGATGTAGTAAATGTGAGCAGAAATTGGGGAGTGGACTCGTCAGCCAGAGAGTTGTGTGCAAAGTCTTGACTAGAAATTTGATTACTAGAAATATTTCTTTTCGTTACTGGCATGGACAACAAGCCTATACAACAGCATAAGGTTGGAAAAAAACGAATGAACTGAAAAAAATCCTAAACCATTATTCATTAAAACATCCATAAAACAAATTAAAATTTGAATACGAGATTATACCACTTGCTTCTATAACGATAAATATGTAAAATCACACATACACACGACTCACGTTGCCTCAGTAATGCTGCGGTGACCACTGGTGAGACGAATCCAGGTATAGTTGCCACTGTGTTGGTGAGGCCTAAGAGGGAACCTGCTAAGTTAGGGGAGAGGTCCTGATGGGAGGACATATAGCCACTGTAGACGGCCCCGTTGAGCCCGACTGCCACACACAATACTCCCATAGCCAGCTTCTCGTCGCAGTTGACGAAACACATGGCAATGAGACCAAGCATTGGCCCGAATATAACCTGAGGAAACATCTAGAGATAAGAATGCAAGAAAGGAGGAGCACTGCAGCAGGCTACAGACCCATGTAGGCAGGTGCATGCTTTCACCCAACCACTCATTTATTGGTCCAACCAATACTTAAAGGTACCATAGGTTCCCGATTCCGTGAATCTTACTAGAATTTGTACATGAATGGTATACAATACCAACAAGATAAAAAATTTCATCTTGTTGGTATTGTATACTAATCATGTACAACTGTCAGGCACTGCAACATCATGGAATCTTGATTCAGAGGACATCTTCACAACCTTCTTCTCGAAGACTCGAAGACTATTACCACTAACCCGTCCCTCTGGTATGACTAACTTCCACTGAGGACAACCGCCAGTATAAGCGCCAGTCTTCTTGCCTGCGATCCAGTTTCTCCACGACAACGATGCTCTTCGCACCAATTCCAAGGCTGAGGGACTGATTACCTCATCTTTTTTATATAGTTCTAGTCTTTCAGTTATGTCCTTGATTATGTTATTGATAAACCACTGGATGGCGAAACGTCTACAATGAAGATACTCAGATGTTGCACAAATGTCTAATTTTATACTAGAGTGTGTTCCACTCATTCAGAGCTCTAATGTGAAACCAGTGCTTTTCTACATCCTTTCTAAATGTATAATGTTTACAAACATGAACCCACTGCGTTTGTCCTGTCTTCGTTAGACACTAATGTTGCTCTTCATTTCCAATAGTTCATTTCTATCTTCCATTTGAGTTCTTTAATCATACTCTCATTAATTTTGTGCCTACAGAGAGCAAATTTCGTGTCCTTAGTCAGAAGAATTAGAAAAAATAGGCAACATCTGGGTTTCTTTATAATATAGACGTTTCGCAAACAAGTGATTATCAATACAACACAACAGAATGAAGAGGTAAAAGATGAGGTACTCAGTCCCTCTGCATAATAGCTGGTACTCAGTACCGTCTTGATGAAACTGAAGCACAAACAGCAAGACGTGGGCTTATATACCGGAGTCAGATGAGATGAAGGTATTACCACTGGTTTAGCCTCAGTGAATTTCATGACTTGTCCAACATCGTCCCTATGTTGAACACACGGGTTTTGTGGTCATCATTTCTCCCAGCATTTTTCCCCTCAAGGAAGGTTCCTTGATTGTTGGTGAGGGGCTCATGATTTAGGGAATTGGATCTGTGCTCCAGTTCCCCAAATTAAGCCTGAATGCCTTCCACATCCCACCCCCAGGCGCTGTATAATCCTCCGGGTTTAGCGCTTCCCCTTTGATTATAATAATAATAATAATCCAAGCATTTTTGTGTTCGGTGATCCCAATGTCCTATATGTGGGGGAAGCAGCCAGATTTCTGGACATTAGGATCACCGAACACAAAAATGTTTGCAGAAATGATAACAGTAAAAACGCGTGTGTTCAACATAAGGACAACGATGGACACCTCATGAAATTCAGTGAGGCCAAACTAGTGAAAGAAGACGATTTAAGACGTGCAGGAAAAAGCCTATAATTACACCACATTTACTTATAGTGTCGTGGTGAGAGTAGTAGTGGAGAAGATCGCGTTGGTAGGTAGGCTTTCGATAGACTTTAAAACGAAGTTCATAGTCAGCTTTGCAGAGAACATCCAAAATGGATGAATAATAGGCTCAAATTCTTTTAGAACAGAAGAAAGGAATTTATATGCACATCAAAAGAGGTGAGGTTCATATTATGAATCAGTATATTGACATTAAGAGGGACGTTAAAAAGGTGGATAAGAAGAAAAGCTGAACGGGACTACGAAATTAAGTTGCTAGGGATTCGAAAACTAACCAAAAGTTTTTTTCCAGGTGTATAGAACAAAAGTTAGAGAAACCATAGGTCAGCTTAAAAATAACTCTGGGCATCTTATTGACAAGGAGAATGAAATGTACTCTATTTTTAATAATTATTTCTCTCGGTTTTCACTCAGAAGACACTAGTAATATCCCTACAATTAGGTTTTATAGTGGGCCTAAGAAGAATAAATTAAGTAATATAACAGTCACTAGCGAAATGGTTATGAAACAAGTAGACCGACTGAAACAAAATAAATCCCCAGGCCCTGATGAGCTGTTTTCGAGGGTTCTTAAGGAGTGCAAAATGGAACTCTGAACCATTGACCAACATTTTTAATATATCTCTTCAGACAGGTGTAGTGTCCGATATTTGGAAGAGGGCAAATGTAATTCCTATTTTTAAAACAAGGGACAAGTCGTTACCGTCAAATTACCGCCCAGTAAGCCTAACCTCAATTGCAGGCAAATTACTAGAGTCAGTTATAGCTGGTAATATAAGAAGCCATCTGGATAAGCATAATTTGATTAACGATACACAACATGGATTCACGAGAGGCCGTTCCTGCCTAACTAATTTACTAACTTTCTTCAGGAAAGCTTTTGAGGCTGTTGATCATGATAAAGAATTCGATATTGTTTATTTAGATTTTAGTAAGACTTTTGATAGAGTACCACATCAGAGACTGTTAGGGAAAGTGACAACTCATGGCACAGGGGAGGGAATAATCACCCCATCCCCCGAGAACCAAGAAGGATGGATCACTGTGGACAACAACAAGAAGCGCCGTCCGTCCAAGGAGCAGACAAACCAGCTCAACCAACCTGGCAAATTCAAGGTGAAATCTTACGGGGAGCACAGAACCCACTACGGCGTCGTTACACACCTGGAATCACGACACAACCTTAGGTTCAAGATATGGTTCAACCTGAGAGGTGAACCAATACTGACTCCTCTCAACGAAAATAGACTTTGAGACAGACCGCTCCTTCACCTTGGAGGAACTGGATTCTCGACAGAAGATCAAGGGTGCAGTGATGCGATACCCTCTGATGGTGTCCATCGAGGCAGTAGCTGCTCACTCCAGTGCGCTGTCAGCTCAACTTCTCAAAGCAAAGACGGCAGGCAACGCACTAACCCAGTAGGTCCTCACACAGCATGTCGAACCGCTGCCATCCCAGTTGGACCTCGGTTCTTGGGGCAGTTACGATGTCAGGACCTTCACGGAAGAACCAGTTCGCTATTTCAAGTGTCAGCGTTACGGACACCTAAGTGCACTCTGTTCGAACAGAGTAATCTGCGGTGTCTGCAGCCAGCACCACCCTACCGAGGACTGCATCACCAAGCTGAAAAATGCATCGCCACCCACTTCACAATGCCCGAACTGCAGGAAGAAACACCATGCCTGGAATTCTTGATGCCCCGAGAGGCTCACCAGAATTCAAGGAGTACAAGAATAGTATACAATACCGACAAGATGGAAACTGAGACACATGTCCAACATCTGGGTATCTTTATTGTAGACGTTCCGCCATCCAGTGGCTTTATCAATACAGATTTTAGAACATAATTTGAAGACAGTAGAACATATACAAAAGATGAGGTAATCAACCCCTCAGCCTTGGAATAGGTGTGAAGAGCACCATAGTCAAGAAGATTCTGGAGCAGAGGCAAGGAAACTGGCGCTTGATTACAAAGAATTCTTCAGCACTTGTGCAACCTTTGGACAACGACCTACTTACACTAGTGGATGGTCCCACTGTGACCCCGCCTCCTGCTACGACTCACCTGACTGCAGTATATAAGCCATCTCTCTGGCCCTATGCTGTACTTCCTGCAAGAGTGATGGACTGAACACATCGACTGCAGGCTGAGGGACTAATTACCTCAAACTCCTCCTCTCCGTTTACCTTCCTGCTTTGTATTGGACTGATGAAACCACTGTGTGGAGAAACGTTTCTTAAATAAAGATTCCCATATGTTGCATAAGTGTCTCAATTCTTAAACTTGTCGGTTTTCAAAACCATTCATAACATCTGTCAGACACTGCAACATCATGGGATCTTGATAAAATGATTCTTCAACATTTGTCCAACCTTTGGACGAAGACCTACTTCTACTAGTGGATGGTCCCACTGTGATCCCGTCTCCTCCTGCTTCGACTCGCCTGACTGCAGTATATAAGCCACCTCTCTGGCCCTATGCCATCCATCGGCTTCGTTTGGGTTTTCCCACAGCCAAGATAATTGTAGACAAGCCAGAGGAGAGGATGTGCAGTACTGCCAGCACGTTGTCCAGCGCCCCCTAACACACTATCTCCTGGAGTGCCAAGCTACTGAGACACTCCTCAATTAACTAGCACTGATGTCCCCTCCCGAAGAAAACCCAGAGAAGACTGCGGCTACACTAGTATACCATGGAGTCAACGAAATACACAAGCTGTTTGCCCGTGGATAACGACATATTCTCCTTGATAGTATCCACACTTAGGAGCACATACGGTGTTGTCGCTTATGAGATGCACCAGATGAACGACCAGAACAGTGCTTGAGCAGCATACGTTGCAACATTGCAGACCCTTTCTCCTTCGGGAACCAGAAACGTGTCATCGCAAGATTAAGACCCGTGTCAGGACTCCGGTCTTGGCGAACATTATACACACATACATATGCTGTACTTCCTACAAGAGTGATGGACTGAACACATCGATTCCAGGCTGAGGGACTGATTACCTCAAACTCCTCTCCGTTTACCTTCTTGCTTTGTATTGGATTGATGAAGCTACTGTGTGGTGAAAAGTTTCTTCAATAAAGATTCCCATACGTTGCATAAGTGTTTCAATTCTTCAGCGATGTAATAACTTTTATTGCAAATCACACCCTCAAGGTCCACAATGGAACATTCAGGACCTGAGGGACAAACAGCACCTCTTGTTGGAGGCAGTAATTCGGGATCGGGTTGACATCGTCTTGCTACAAGAAACTCTGACTGTCCCAACTATGTGCCCAAGACTCCCCCATTTTACTGAGTATTTTTGGCACATGGAAGCGGGCGTTCACTGCACAGGCACAGCTGTATTCCTATCAGATGCGATACCTCACGAGGTTATAGCCAACCCTGTAGACTGTGGGAAGGATGTCGAGAAACAGGCCATCCTTGCACACATAGCTGGGGCGCCCATTACCATCTATAACATTTACAAGAACCCAAGACACATCCTCGACATTGCAGAGCTCCTCGCACTAGCACGCACTGAGTGTATTATTGTGGGTGGAGATTTCAACACATATCACCCAATGCTGCACTCTCACTCAGCAACCAATGCTGCTGGCAGACACATAGCAATGCTCCTACAAGATATTCCAGAGGTCAAATTGCTAAACAATGGAGACCCCCACACACCTGTTGGGCGGCCGCCTCGACCTTACCTTCGGGACAAAAAACTCGCAGCGGGGAGCTACATGGGAAACTCATCCTAACATAGTCAGTGACCACTTTGCAGTGATCACCACCTTCAAAATCAACAGCCCCCCCCCCCCACACACACAGTTGTGGTGCCTCCTAGATGGGACGTAAAGAGGGCCAACTGGAAGGTATTCCAGGATTATCTTGGATTACTTGGAAAGGTTTGGATACTGAGGATTACAGTGCAGTCCCAGAACCTGCAGAAATTGACTACACACCTCCCAACAATTCTCAACCAAAAGTGAATTTGTGCAAAATTATGCTTAGGTCATTTGTAAGCATGGAATATCAGGAAAAAATGGAACATGCAACTTTGAGCATCCCAAAAAATGCAGCGACCTCCTATCTAAAGGAGTGTGTCGTTCTTCTTCCTGTACTTTCTTTCACCCAAAAATGTGTCACTCCTCGGTCCTCCAGAAGCAGTGTTACAACATCAACTGCCCTGCATACCATCTAAAAGGGACCAGGAGGCACAGACCCCACAAGACAAAACAACATAGCTGCGACAACCCAACTCAAGATGATTTTTTAGTGACGGGAAACGGAAAAAGAAAATGGAAGGAAATAAAAAAAATAGTCCACCACCTTGGAGCCTTTTTGGGAAACGGGGGGGCGCAGCCAGTGGCCACCCATGGCCCTCCAGAACTAAACTACTGATCCCAATAACAAAATCCCCCAAAAAAACACGGGAATACAGCCTCGTTCATATTTGCTAATATACAGGGCCTTAAGCCATCCACAAACACAAAATACCTTTTATCAGTGGACTTCTAGAGGAGTCTAATTGCAATGTTTGCAGCCTTCACAGAGACTCACACAAAAGATCACTTTGACAGTGAAAATATGGATAAGGGGTTACAACCTTTTTAGACACGACAGAAAGAACAGGCAACAAGGGGGGTTGGCCTGTATGTCAAAGAGTTCCCTCATCTGCACGAGTGGTGAACACCACGAATGAGGTAGTTGAAGTTATTCATAAAGATCGAGAACCAAAGCCTAGTCATTGTGGTTGTATATAAGCCACCAGAGCAACTTCCAAACAGTTCAAGGAACAGCTACTAAAAAATTGATTACTGTCTGGAAAATCTTCCAGCCCCATCCCCAAACATCTTACTGCTTGGTGATTTCAACCAAAGGGCATACAAATGGAAGAATGTAGCGAATAATGTTATAGCTGAAACAATCCCCGGAGGTAGCGCAGATGAAAGGTCACACACACATGAGCTACTAAGTCTTGCGAAAAACACACCTTAAGCCAGCAGATAGTGGAGCCAACAAAAACTAGAAAACACACTTGACCTTATCTTCAAAAATAATGAGACCTGATAAGAGACATAAGAATATCAAAAACAACTAATTCCGATCACAACCTAATCGAAGTCCAGACGTACATGCATAGGGGTCCTGATCAGCAGAGTGGCATGTACCTGTGAAGGTGTCTTCACAAAATGCAACTTCAACAACAAGAACATCAACTGGGACCAGGTAAACCATGTCCTAAATGAAACATGTTGGGAAGATATCTTAAATAACATGGATCCAAACCAGTGCCTTGAAAGGATCAACTTCCTGGCAGCTGAAGCTGTTCTAGGCATATTCCCCTAAGAAAGAAGAAGAGGAGGAGTAAACTGGAGAGAGAAAGATGCTCCCTCTACAGAAAACGCTGAAGAGTCACAGAGCTTCTCAGGAGTGCTAGAATATCTGATACACGAAAGGAGGTGCTGACCAGGGCAGTGGAAACTATCGAACTTAAGTTAAATGACTCTTACAGGAACCAGGAGAGACATGAGGAGCTTAAAGCTATTAGTGAAATTGAAAGAAATTCGAAATATTTCTTTTCATATGCCAAAAGCAAGGCAAATACCACATCTAGTATCGGGCCCTTACTCAGACTTACACAGATGAAAACAAGGAAATCAGTGAAATACTGAAATCCCAGTACGACTCTGTGTTTAGTGAGCCACTAATAAGTCTGAGGATCGACGACCCAAATGATTTCTTCATGAATGAGCCTCAAAACTACATAAATGTATGCAAGATTTCCGACATTACCCTAATTCCGATAGACTTCGAAAAAGCAATTGACAACATGCCCATGCACTCAGCCCCGGGCCCCGACTCGTGGAATTCTGTATTCATTAAGAACTGCAAGAAACCCCTCTTGCATGCCCTAAAGTACACTAGGGAGGAGGAGCTTGGACAGGGGTTTGAAATTCCACAGTCACTTAATTAAAAAACGGATACAGCCCCACTCCATAAAGGTGGCAGCAAAGCATTAGCTAAGAACTATAGACCAATTGCTCTGACGTCCCACATCAAAAAAAATCTTTGAAAGAGTGCAAGAAGCAGGATTACAAATCACCTGGATTCCCAAAATCTGCACAATCCAGGGCAACGTGGTTCAGGGCAGGTCGCTCCTGCCTCTCACAACACTGGATCACTATGATATGGCCTTGGGTGCACTGGAAGAAAATCAGAATGCAGAGGTAATATACACAGTCTTTGCAAAAAACGTTTGACAAATGCGATCATGGTGTAATAGCGCACAAAATACGTGCTAAAGGATAACTGGGAAAGTGGGGAGATGGATCTTCAACTTCCTAACAAATCGAACACAAAGAGTAGTGGTCAATAGAGTTAAAAACGGAGGCTGCCCATAGTGAAGAGCTCTGTTCCACAAAGCACCCGTAATCGCCTCCATCTTATTTCTCATCCTCATATCAGACATAGACAGAGATGTACACCTCAGCACCGTATCATCCTTTGCGGATGATACTAGGATCTGCATGAGGCTGTCATCTGCTGAGGACGCGGTTAACCTCCAAGAAGATGTAAACAAAGTTTTCCAGTGGGCAACGGAAAACAATATGATGTTCAGTGAGGACAAATTCCAACTACTCCGTTATGGAAAACTGGAGAAGATAATAACTAGAACAGAGTATACTACAAACTCTGGCCATACAATAGAGCGGAAAAATAATGTAAGGGACCTGGGAGTAGTATTGTCTGAGGATCTCACTTTCAAGGATCACAACAGTGCCACGATCACAAGTGCAAAGAAAATGATAGGATGGATAATGAGAACGTTCAAAACGAGAGATGCCAAGCCAATGATGATCCTTTTCAAATCACTTGTTCTCTCTCGGCTGGAATACTGCTGTACATTAACATCTCCATTCAAAGCAGGTGAATTGCAGATCTAGAGAGTATACAGAGATCCTTTACTGCACGTATAAGTTCTGTCAAGCACCTTAGCTACTGGGAACGCTTGGAAGCACTTGACTTGTACTCGTTGGAACGCAGGAGAGAGATATATATCGTAATCTACACTTGGAAAATCCAGGAAGGAATGGTCCCGAATCTGCACACAGAAATCACTCCCTACAAAAGTAAAAGACTGGGCAGGCAATGCAAAATACCCCCAATTAAAAGTAGGGGCGCCATTGGTACAATAAGAGAAAACACCATAGATGTCCGGGGCCCAAGACTGTTCAACAGCCTCCCATGAAGCATTAGGGGAATTACAGTAAACCCCTGGCTGCCTTCAAGAGAGAGCTGGACAGATACCTAAAGTCAGTGCCGGATCAGCCGGGCTGAGGCTCGTACGTTGGACTGCGTGCGGCCTGCAGTAACAGCCTGGTTGATCAGGCCCTAATCCACCGGGAGGCCTGGTCATGGACGGGCAGCGGGGGCGTTGATCCCCGGAATAACTTCCAGGTAACCTCCAGGTTTTGACTGGTGGTCCCCATACACTCCATCTGAAAACTCTTATACGGCTGAACAGGAACTAATCACTGTTCTCATCCAGGCGGCAGAGTATGCAATTCCAAAGAAGTTCGCAGGACGCACTCACAAAAGAAATGGTGGTTCTACAACGATGAGGTGCGGGAGCAGAACCCCCGCGTAACCCTACAGAAGAGAACAGGAATACTCTGAGAGCCATTGTGCAGCATGCCAGCAGAGTCTCCCTCAGAGTTAAAAACTGAGAAGTGGCTGGAGTGGTGCTCAACATTCCGGCATCACACTACCTTATCTGAGATATGGAGCAAGCTTAACATCGCAACTGGCAAAAGCAAGCCTCGGCCACCAGCACACCCGAACCCATCCCAGGAAGCTGAAAAACTGGTGAAGCTCTTCATTTCCAGGGGGGGCCTCCACTCAGTTCCCACAGGACATCCGGAATATGAAGACGGATCTTCTGCCACAACGTCAGTTAATGATACAAGCTGAATGTGAGTCTGAAGATGTGACTGATGAAGACCTCACGGACTTGGAACTCCGACATGCCATTAAGAACACATGTAACACTGCCCCGGGCATCGATGGTATCACGTACTCCATGAATGCACGGGCTGGTCAGAGTGGATGGGAGGCCATACTAGGCGTCATAAACAAGTCGTGGAGGGCCGGGACACTCGCAGCAGCTTGGAAGGTGGCTACCATTGTACCAGTTCCAAAGCCCAAGGACCCGGCCAGCATGAGACTCATATCGTTGACCAGCTGTTTAGCCAAGACTGGTGAAAGAATGGTGTTAAACCGCCTCCTATGGAAATTTGGACCGCCTCATTATCACATATTTGGCTTCACCAAAGGAGTGGGTACAGCAGAGGCATATCACCCTACCAAGCCAGATTGCTGATAGTAAAAAAGAACCTAGTATCGTCGTCTACATCGACCTTGGAAGGCATTGGGCCTAGCCAGCCCACAGCAATTCTAGCATTACTATCTCGGAAGAGGATCAAAGGACCCCTCCGGGCCCTGGATAGAATCCTACCTTAGGGACAGGCGGCTTGTGTAGCTTTCAGGGACACTACTCTTCATTTAAAACCCTGGAAAACGGCACGCCACAAGGAGATGTACTCAATCCTACCCTGTTTAACGTCCTTATGCAAGAACTTGTGAGCCTTCCCGCCATAGTGGTACGCAGCTGCTCAGCTATGCTGATGATCTTGTACTCGTAGTGAATGGGAAAGTTAATTTCGATCGACAGGCCCGAGAGCTTTGGACCTAATAACGCAGTCTTGCAAGGAACTAGGCCTAAAGATCTCTGCCGAAAAATCTCTTCATTTATGTTCAAGGGACCAGATCCTGTGACAACAGATTACGTAATTCAGGATGTAGAACTTGAGTGGACAGGCTCCTACCCACACTTGACAATCTACATTGATAAAAGGCTACCTTTCAGAACAGGTCGAGTTGTCTGATCCCGTGCTCAAACTCAGACTCAACGTCATGGAGCCATGACGAGGCACCGTGCAGGGGAGAGCAAAGAAGTATTTCGCTTGTACTATATACAGCTGTGCGCTTGCTCAGTGACTACGGTGCACCGGCGTTAGCTCATCTCTTTCCGCAGAGCAGGCAAAGGGAGGAGGTCGTATAAAACCAGGCGATAAGAACTATTCTTGGGCCCCCATCTGGACCAGCACAGTATGTCTCAGATTTGGGCCGGCTTCCTTCCCGGGCTGATAGAGTAAGAGACATAAACGTCTGCAAAGAAGCCAAAATTCTGCACCAGCAGCAAGGTACCCAAACTGAGAAGATGGTTATTGGCAGCCATGACACAATCCCACACCTTTCACGGACGACTCCTGGATTCATTCGTTTTTTTCTACTGGGCGGAAAAACTGCTGCCTATACAACTACTCCTTGAGAAGAGTTGTGACCTTCCTATTGCTGGGGTAACATCCACCACCTCCCTGGTCCCCAGATCCAGCCGATGTTTCTGTCATGCAACTACCTACCCCCAAGCGTCTCTGCAGTCAAGACACCCTCAGCAATCATGCTGAGACAAGCATGGCACTGGCAGAGAGACGCACATGTGCAGTGTATTTCAAAGATGGTTCTGTCGACCTGAAAGGAAGAGAGAAGCAACTAGATGTACCACAATGGTCCACACAAAGGCTGGCGACTCCCTGACCACTGCACGATCCTTCAAGCTGAGCTGGTGGCAAATTCAGCAGGAATTGTCACATGCCTGCGTCATTGACTCCGACCTGTCATACATGTGACCCACCTCTGCAATCAATGCCCTCTCCCATCTCCAACCCACAGGACATTTTTACCTCATCACATCGATTCTGAGCATAATGACAGCCTTAGAAGTTCAGGGTAACAAATCGACATTGAACTGGATCCCCAGACATGCTGACATCAGGGGGGAAATGAGGCGGCAGATGATGCGGCAAGGCAGCCACAGATTTTCCACATGTTGGGATCACTGCCCCCATCAGTCTCCGCCAGACTAAACCCTTTGTGGCCCCCCAGAGCAATGAAACTTATGGGGAGGTCCTAGGTGAAAACCCCATCTAAACAGTGGTACCGAGCAGCGGCTCAGAAAGAACTCCCTTCATATGATAGAAGCTGGTCTAGAGCGCAGTGTACCACCATCCATCGGCTTCGTTTGAGCTTTCCAAAGTCAAGATGATGGTAGACAAGGCAGAGGAGATGTGCCAGCACTGCCAGCACGTTGTCCAGCGCCTCCAGCGCCACACTATCTCCTGGAGTGCCAAGCTACTGAGACATTCTTCAGGCAACTAGCACTGATGTCCCCTCCCGAAGAAAACCCAGAGAAGACTGCGGCTACACTAGTGTATCATGGAGTCAACGAAATAGACAAGCTGCTCCCGTGATAACGACTTTATTCTCCTCGCTAGTGTCCACAGTATCAAGAGCACTATAAGTGAAGGTAACTCTAGGTTGCTGTGCGATAGCTGGGTTAATTGTTCTGACTAGAATTCTGGCTAATATCTCCGAAAGATTTCGTCCTAATACCTTCTGAGGTATTAACATGAATTCTACTCAAAAACAATAGACCCTGCGATCACATAACAACCTAGAGTTTCCTTCACTTACTCTACTACTACTACTACTACTTCTCTACTCTTACTACTAGCATATACAACAAAAACAACTATTACTACTACTATTACTAATGGTAATACTAATGTATATACTACTATACTAGTATTTAGTACTACTACTACAACTACTACTTCTAGACTATTTCTGTTACTAATATTAACATTGCTACTACAATCACTACTACTACTTCCTACAACATAGACCAGTAAGCCTACTCCATGTCTTATGGTCTTTCACCTCACTTGGTACCTATTTAAAACCTCTGTGTTCATGTATTATTATTAACGGCTTAAAAAATATCGTGCAGAGGGGCAACGTTTTCACAGTTAAATGTCATATCAGTGGCACTTGTGTCATTTTACCTAACATAAGCTATCATGTTTTTCATTCTTTCGTCTCTGGTGTTGCAAGTCATTTGTTTCCCATAAACTCGAATGCTAATATCTTCAATCAATTTAAAGTTCTCTACAACACAGCGAAGACTCCCGTCGACAGAGTTGGTTAATGGTTCCCCCATGCCCTAGAGATGCTCATGTCTCTCGTTATTCATATCTTGTTTGCCAAAGAAATTATAGAAGTTTTAAAACGAATGTGATTTGCAAGTTCTTTACATTACTTATCTGGCCAACAGTTTACATTAATTGCTCTAGACATCCATTCATTGCCCAGTCTTCTAGGCAAATTGCTACATATGATCGGGATCCCTCCCTTGGACCTAATTAGGACTAGTATTTTCCTATACTTAGAAGCTCCTGTCTCTACCGATATCATATTCCAGCATTTATGACAGATAATGACCCTGTTCCAAATTTACCTTACATAATATTATCACCGGGTTGACTATGTCACCTTCCTATCCCAGTTACACAAGGCACGGCCCAAATTTAAATTTAACTTGTGAGTCGTGACAACGAGTATATCTTTACCTTCATTAGTTAAGGAGTAAGTGGTGCCCATATTGTCACTGATCAAGAAGTTATTCATCTTGGAGAACAGAAAAGCGATTTTTTTTGCTGAAATCTTCTCCTATAACTTTCATCAACTTCTCACTTGTTACTATTCCCAAAACCTCTTCCTCATTGCTGTTTACTTGTTTTCTTTTGCTAACCCCAACAATCTCAACCACATTATTATACTTAATCAAAGCAAAATTTCAATTTCTTATTATCTTCTCGAGAAGTAGAAAATCCTTGTTTAACACATTGGGGATTTGACACAATAATATATTACATTTTAGCAAGGTATCACAGTGACACTTCACTATTTTTCCCAAAGATAGCAATAGCGCTGATCATACTGGCACCTAATTCTGGTTAGTCTAAGACAACACCTGAGGCTGGGTGGAAGAGGTCATGTCTGACTCTGAGAAGTGGACCACAAGTCTGAGTCTGTATGTTAAAGCACAAGTCTGAGTCTATGTATTGGGGGGACAAGTCTGAGTCGGGTAAAGGTAAACAAAACTGAGTCTTTGAATAAATGGTTTAGAAAACCGACAAATTTATAATGAGACACTTTTGTAACATTTTTAGTATCTTATTCTGGAAACGTTCTGCCAGCCAGTGGCTTCTTAAGTCCAATACAAAGGAAAAATGAATATTAAAATGGTATACAATATCGACAAAATTGAAGAAAACATATACAACAGATAAGTATCTTCATTTCCAAACGTTTAGCCTACATAGTAGGCTTCCTCAAAAAAGTACAGAGGAGTTTAGCAGAGGTAATACAGAGTAAATACGATGTAATCAATCCATCACCCTTGAAGACGTAGATTTGATGTGGGTTAATCCCTCAGCCTTGAGAAGAGTTATGTTCCACAGTCGAAACACTGGGAAGTGTAAGCAGCAGTATGGAGACTTATGTGGTGTCAGAATTATAAGTTTCCATACTCATCACCTCAAAATTTCGTCTTCAAGGACGATGGACTGATTACATCGTATTCACATTTTTTACTGCTTCTGCTAAACTATTCTATACTCGACTAAGGAAGCCTACTGTGTAGGCGAAACATTTCAGAATAAAGATGCCTAACTGTTGCATATGTGACTTACTCATCACAAAGATAGGTGGTTGATGAACATTTGAGGTGATCAGAACACATCGACTCCAGGATGAGGGACTGGTTACCTTAAACTCCTCCTTATCTCCTGTATATTGGACTGAATATGTAAACTCTTGTGTATTGGACTGAACAAGCCACTAGCTGAAGAAACTTTTCCAGAATAAAGACACCCAGATGTTGCACAGTGTCTCATTAAGTCTGAGGCTGAGGACAAGTCAGGCTAATTAATGGATGACAAGTCTGAGGACAGGAGAAGATGCAGGTACCAGGAAAATACGACGGTGGCGTTGAGAAACTGAGATATATGTTGAGAGTATAAGACAAGAATGAGTGGAAGCAAGTCCTCTATGTTAATGTGTTAAGTACGAGCGAGTGGAGGTGAGTGTATTCAGCAACAATGAAGACAGGGGTGTTGTCAGTGTGATACTGTTAAACGAGTATAGAGAGTATATGGTAACTCAGGCCAACAGTCCAGGACCATTAACAAAATCGACCACTCTCAAGTAATAGACTGGTCAAATAAACTATCACCTCAGCACATCAGAGGATAGGGCCACATGATCACATAAATTATCCCAACAGTACACAGAGATCATACAGAAACCTCACAACAAAAATAGGGAAGCAATATACACAAAATCAGCTCAATACTGACAGACGACATTGCCGCTAATACTCACCGATGCTCAATGGAGACCCTTCTGACGGCCAGGTTAGAGACCTTGCTAGCAGCGAGGAGCCTGTCAACAATGCTGCAATTACACCAGGCTGAAGATCCACATAACCAGATAAGGAAGAGCAGACAACAGTCCATTCTGTGGGGGGAAAGTTGACACTCATGAGCTTAGCTACTTAAGGAAGGAGGTGGTACACCTCCGAAACTGATTCGTTTGCCAAAACCCTATCTAGCCATGGATATTTAGTCCCACCATTCTGGTGGAGATAAGGTATTTCATCTTATCCTCTAGGAATACTAGGAACAGTAAAAAAAATTTTAATACATATTTTTTTTAACACGTCGGCCGTCTCCCACCGAGGCAGGTTGACCCAAAAAGAAAAGAAAATCCCCAAAAAGAAAATACTTTCATCATCATTCAACACTTTCACCTCACCCATATATAATCACTGTCTTTGTAGTGGCGCTCAGACACGACTGTTCAGAAGTCCCTCCAAACTGCCAATATCCCAAACCCCTCCTTCAAAGTGCAAGCATTATACTTTCCCATTTCAGGACTCAAGTCTGGCTAACCGGTTTCCTGAATCCTTCACAAAATATTACCCTGTTCACATTTTTAACAGCTCGTCAGGTCTCAAAAATCATTGTTTCCCCTTCACTTTCCCATCTAACATACTTACAGATACTTGCTGGAAGTCCATGCCCTCGCCCACAAAACCTCCTTTACCCCTTTCCTCCAACCTTTCTGAGGAAAAACCCCCTTTTGCGTCTTTCCTTTCCCCACAGATTTATACGCTCTCCAAGTCATTCTACTTTGATCCATTCTCTCTAAATGACCAAAACACCTCAACAACCACTCTTCAAACCCTCTGATAATACCTTTAGTAACTCCATACCTTCTCCTAATTTCCACACTCCGAATTTTTCTGGGATGTATTTACACCATATTTTTGCCCTTAGACAGGACATCTCCACTGCCTCCAACCGCCTTCTCGCTGCAGAGTTTGCAACCCAACCCTTCACACCCATATAAGAGTGTTGGTACCACTATACTTTATACATTCCCTTTTTTTGCCTCTCTGAATAAGGTTTCTTGTCTCCAAAAGATACCTCAATGCACCACCCACCTTTTTTTCCTTCATCAATTCTTATGGTTAACCTCATCCTTTATAAGCACATCGGCTGACAAGTCAACTCTCAAATATCTGAAAGCATTCACTTCTTCCATACTCCTCTCTCAATGTGATGTCCATTTTTTCTTCATCTAAATCACTTGATACCCTCATCACCTTACTCTTATTTATGTTTACTTTCAACTTACTACCTTTACACACCCTCCCAAACTCGTCCAATAACTTTGCAACCCTTCAATAGAATTTCCCATAAGCACAGTATCATCAGCAAAAAGTAACTGTGTCAACTCTCATTTTGTATTTAATTCCCCATCATATAATCCCACCCTCTCCCCAGCAACCCTTTTCATTTACTTCTTTTTCAACCCAATCTACAAATATATTAAATAACCATGGTAACATTACACATCCCTATCTAAGACCCACCTTTACAGGGAAGTAGTCTCCCTCTCTTCTACAACCCTAACCTGAGCCTCACGATCCTCTTAAAGACTCTTTCAAACATTTAGTAACTTACTACCATTCCATATATTTGCAACATCTGCTACATTTCTCCCCTATCCACTCTATCAAGTGCCTTTTCTAAATCCATAAATGCAATGAAAAACTTCCCTACGTTCATCTAAAAAACTGTTCCCCATATATGTTTCAATGTAAACACTTGATCTACGTATCCCCTAAAGCCTCCTTGCTCATCTGCAGTCCTACTCTCTGTCTTACCTCTAATTCTTTCAATAATAACCTTAACGTTACTTTTCCTGGTATACTCAATAAACTTGTTCCACTTAATTTTTACAATATCCTTTTTCCCCCTTCCTGTTATATAAATGAAATATACATGATCTGTACCAATCCCTTGATACCTTCCCCTCTTTCACACATATTTTAATAAAAATACCAGCTACTCCAAAACGATGTCTCTCCCCCCCCCCTACTTCTAACATTTCTGACATGATCCCCTCAATTTCTGTTTTTGTTACCCACTTACATTCTACGTAATGCCCCACGAAAATCCCCCCACTCACATCCTGCTCTTCTTCACTCCTAAAAGATTATACCCCCTGACCAATGTGGGAAATTACGGCCTCCCTTTTTTCATTGACATTTAAAAGTTCCTCAAAATATTCTCGCCAGTACTCAATATCTTCAGCTCCTCATCTACTAACTCCCCTACTCTGTTTTTAACCGTCAAATACATGCGTTCCCTAGACTTTCTTAACTTGGTTTATCTTTATTCCCAAAATTTTTTTCTTATTTTCAGCAAAATTTTTTGACAGTGCCTCTCCTACTCTCTCATCTGCTCTCCTTTTGCACTCTCTCACCCCTCTCTTCACCTTTCTTTTACTCTCCATATAGTCTGCTCTTCTTATAACACTTCTCCTTTGTAAAAACCTCTCATATGCTGCCTTTTACTTTTTATCACCCCTTTACTTCATATTCCCCCTATCACTCCTCTTTCCTCCTGCACCTACCCTCCTATAGCCACAAACTTCTGCCCCCACATTCTAATACGTATTTTTTAAAACTATTCCAACCCTCTTCACCCCTCCCCCCACTACTCATACTTGCCCCCAGTCCACCTTTCTGCCAATAGTTGCTTATATCTCACACTAACTTCCTACCCTTAGTTTATACACATTCATCTCTCTCTTACTTTCTGTTGCCAATTTCCTTTTGTCTCATCAACCTATTGCTTTAAATAATGATCTGATATAAACCGTTGCCCTTCTATAAAAAACGTACATCTGGAGTCTACCCATCAACCTTTTATCCACCAAAACATAATCTAACAAAACTACTTTCATTACATGCTATATCACATCTTGTTTTATTTATTTATCCTCTTTTTCATAAAATATGATTACATATTACCAAACCTCTTTCTACACATAGCTCAATTAAAGGCTCCCCATTTTCATTTACCCCCGGCATCCCAAATTTACCTACTACTTCCTCCACAACATTTTTAAACTTTTGCTCGAGATCCCAACCACAAGTACT
>NC_069426.1:12037291-12069791 GCF_026875155.1 Cherax quadricarinatus
CGGATTTGAACCCGCGGTCAGGTCTCAAAAAACTCCAGATCGTCGCGTTAGCCACTGGCCAGCTAGCTTCAATAAGATCTGACCGCCCGTGGTATGGTTTGTTTTGCAATCGTGTCATTACGATTTCGTGAGTCATTGCCCTCAGACTCGACATTTTCACTACCTCTAGCCTCCGTTTTGCAAGATTCACCACCCGTGCTTCTCACTCATATAAGAGCTTTGATACTACTATACTCTCATACATTCCCTCTCTTTCTTTCCTTGATATTTTTTTTTGTCTCTATAGACAACTTAATTTTTCCTATCAATCAATTCTGTGAATCACTTCGCCTTTCAAAGACCCATTTGCTAACAAGGAAACTCTCAAATATCTACATCAATTCACTGCCTTTATACTCCCTCCCTCCAATGGTGACATCACGAATCCTTGTCCATGGCCTACTTTTACTGTGAAATAATTTCTCTCTTATGCATA
The DNA here is from genome assembly GCF_026875155.1 of Cherax quadricarinatus. Lineage (NCBI taxonomy): Eukaryota > Metazoa > Arthropoda > Malacostraca > Decapoda > Parastacidae > Cherax > Cherax quadricarinatus. The sequence goes on from NC_069426.1 coordinate 12,037,767, forward strand.
TGTGTGACTCACTATCCTCGTAAAAACTCTTAACTGCTTTCAGTAACCTACCACCTATTCCGTACATTTGCGGCATTTGCCACATTGCTCTCCTATCCACCCTCTCATATGCCATTTCCAAATCCATTAATGCAACAAACACCTCTTTACCCTTATCTAAAAACTGTTCATCTATATGCATCAATATAAAAACTTGGTCTAACCCCCTTCCCCCCAAATCCCCAATATCTTTCTAGCCTGTATTCCAAGGAAGAAAGATCAAGGGACTTCAAACGTTCCTGGTAATTAAGATGCTTGATGTTTGACTGTATTTGGACTTGCAGTGAAGATTCTTTGTACATTCTCCAGATCTGCAATTTCACCTGATTTTAAAGGGGCTGTTTTCAAGTATTCCAGTATTTGTTCTTAGGCTGTATTCCAACCCTTTTCTTGAACAGGGATGTTGGCGAGTATCAACTGTTTTTATGTCATCAGTGAAAAATCGGCAGATACCAGTCGATATTTTGTAAAATAGTAATGTTGCACGTTTGCTTAATAAACACAACAATAGTACTCTACCTAACGATTACCAGGGTTATTCACACTCAAACACAGACACACACACAGACACAGACACAGACAGATAGACACACACACACACACACACACACACACACAAGGAAACATCCCAGACATAATAGCATTCACAGAAACCAAACTCACCAGAAAGATAGAGGGAGGAGAGGAGGAGGAGGAGGAGGAGGAGGAGGAGGAGGAGGAGGAGGAGGAGGAGGAGGAGAAGGAGTTGCACTGCTCATTAAAAACCGGTGGGGGATTTGAGAAAATGGAAGGAATGGATGGCATGGGCGGAAGGGACTACTTAGAAGGAACAGTCCAGTCTGAGAGCCATAAGGTGATAATTGCAGTAATGTACAACCCACCACAGAACTGCAGGAGGTCAAGAGAAGAATACAACGAGAGCAACAGAGCAATGGTCGACACACTAGCCGAGGTGCCCAGAAGAGCTCACATGGGGGGAGCAAAGTTACTAGTTATGGGTGATTTCAATCACAAGGAGATTGACTGGGAAAACCTGGAGCCCCATGGAGGTCCCGAAACATGGAGAGCCAAGATAAAGGATGTGGTACAGGAAAACCTCAAGCATCAACATGTTAGAGACACTACCAGAGAGAGAGGCGAGGATGATCGAGCAAGACTGGACCTTGTATTCACCTTCAGTAGTTCGGAAATCGAGGTTATCATGTATGAAAGGCCCCTAGGAACTAGTGATCACGTGGTTCTGTGCTTTGACTACATAGTTGAGCTACAAGTGGAGAGAGTAGCAGGAATGGGATGAGAAAACCAAACTACAAAAGGGGGGGACTACATAAGCATGAGGAACTTCCTGCAAAACGTTCATAAGAACATAAGAAAGAAGGAACACTGCACAGGCCTGCTGGTCTATGCAAGGTAGCTCCAGTTCTCCTCACCGGTCAGACCTGACTGCCCCCTTAAGGGAGGACCAGTGCATCCGACCTAGTAGCACAAGCTACTCAGGTCCGATTCACACCCACCCACCCACACCCATTCATGTATTTTTCCAACCTATTTTTAAAATTTCACAATGTCTTAGCGTCTATGACGGTACTCGGGAGTTTGTTCCAGTCATCCACACCTCTAATATCAAACCAGTGCTTCCCTATATCCTTCCTGAATCTGAATTTTTCCAATTTAAAGCCATTGCTGCGAGTCCTGTCTATGTTAGATATTTTTAGCAGGCTATTTACATCCCCTTCATTAATTCCTGTTTTCCATTTATACACCTCAATCATATCCTCCCTAATTCTATGCCTTTTTAGAGAGTGCAGGCTCAGGGCCCTTAGTGTATCCTCATAAGGAAGATTTCTGATACATGGGATCAACTTTGTCATCCTCCTTTGTACGTTTTCCATTGCATTTATATCCATTCTGTAATACGGTGACCAAAACCGCACAGCATAGAGTTGAAGAACAACCTGAGGATTCCTATTATTTATACTTCTTGCAATGAAGCCAAGGATTCTGTTAGCTTTATTGCAAACACTAATGCACTGTTGTCTAGGTTTTAGATTTCTACTAGCCAGAACTCCTAAATCCTTTCCGCAATCCGTAATATTAAGATCTACATTATTTAGTTTATATGTGGCATGGTTATTTTCCTGTCCAACATCCAGAACTTTGCATTTGTCTATATTAAATTGCATCTGCCACTTCTCCAACCACTGCAACAGTCTATTCATATCATCCTGGAGTGCTCTAATGTCCTCATTAGAATGAATTTGACGGCTTATTTTGGTATCATCAGCAAATTTGCTTATGTCGCTATTTATTCCCTCATCTATGTCGTTTATGTAGATTGTGGTCAAGAAGGGGCCCAACACTGACCCCTGTGGAACACCGCTTGTGACGTGCCCCCATTCCGATTTCTTCCCATTTATACAAACTTTCTGCTGCCTATTCGTCAACCATGCCTCTACCCAGGAAAACATTTCTCCTCCTATTCCGTGTGCCTTAAGCTTCCTCAATAGCCTCTAATGTGGAACTCTATCGAAAGTCTTACTGAAGTCCATATACACAATATCATATTCAATACCATGATTTACCTCCTCAAATACCTTAGTGAAGAAAGTTAGTAAATTCGTAAGACAGGAACGCCCCTTTGTAAAACTGTGATGAGATTCATTAATCAGTTTATGCCTTTTGAGACGGCTACGAATTGCTTTGGCAATTATTAATTTCATAAATTTTTCCACTATGGAGATAAGGCTTATTGGTCTATATTTCGAAGCTAAGGACCTGCCACCTGCCTTGTAAATAGGTATTATATTTTCCATTTTCCACTTAACACGCACTGTGCCAGTTTGTAGTGATATATTGAAACGATTAGCCAAAGGTTTGCAAAGTTCTTCTTTACATTCCTTTAACACCCTTGCAAACAATTCATCAGGACCTGGGGATTTGCTAGCTTTTAATTTCTCTATTTGTCTGAGGATCATGTCACTAGTTACTGCATAGTTTATTATCGTCCTGTTTTACAAAATTTATTATTTCTGGAATTTCGCTAGTATATTCCTGAGTAAAAACGGAAAAGAAGTAAGAATTGAAAATTTCACACATTTTCTTATCACTGTCAGTGATCTGACCTGAGCTACTCTTAAGTGGGCCTATCTTGTCTCTAATCTTCTGTACACCTGAAAGAACCCTTTTGGGTTAGTCTTCGAATCCCTTGCGACCTTAGTCTAATAATTCCTTTTTGCTTTTCTTATTCCTTTTTTTTATCTATCTCTTTAATTGAATGTATTGGTTTCTTAACTGCTCATCCCCTCTTTTGATACGCCTATACATGTCTCTCTTTTGACCAATGAGATGTTTCAATCTATTGTTCATCCATTTGGGATCATTTTTGTTAGATCTAATTTCAATACTCGGAACAAAAGTTGTCTGGGCAGCTAGAACTATGCTCTGAAAAACGTCATATTGGCAACCAAGATCACCTACCTGACCCGTAATGAGGACATCCCAATTTAGCCCACCCTTGTAATTTTTCAGTCCCATTAAATCAGCCAAGCGAGAGTCTGGGACAAAGATTTGATTGCAGTTATTCGGGTGACTCTATGATATATTGAAACTATGTGATTGGTGATCACTTTCCCCAAGCTCATCATTAACCTCAAGATTATTAACTAGCGATTCTTTGTTGGCAAGAACCAAGTCAAGTAGATTGTTTCCTCTAGTTTGTTCTGTCACAAACTGTTTTAAAAAGCAATCCTGAACCGTATCAAAAGAGTCACTAGACTCAGTATTTCCTGCCACATTGTTCCAATCAACTTGTCTAAAGCAGGAAAACCAGTAAAAGAAATGATGGACTATGTGACAAGAAAATGCAAGTAGGCAGAGGAGAGGTTTGTTCCCAAGGTAAATAGAAATAAGGGGAAGATCAGAACGAGTCCTTGGTTCACCCAGAGGTGTAGGGAGGCAAAAACTAGGTGTACTAGGGAATGGAAAAGGTATAGAAGACAAAGAACCCAGGAAAATAAAGAGATCAGCCGAAGAGCCAGAAACGAATATGCACAGAGAAGGGAGGCTAAGCGACAATACGACAATGATATAGCATCGAAAGTCAAGTTTGACCCGAAGCTGTTGTATAGCCACATCAGAGGAAAACAACAGTCAAGGACCAGGCAATTAGACTGAGGAAGGATGATGGGGAGTTCACAAGAAACGACCAAGAGTATGTGAGGAGCTCAAAACGAGATTTAAAGAAGTATTTACAGTGGAAACCGGTAGGACTCCAGGAAATCAGAACAGGGAGGTACACCAACAAGTGTTGGATGAGGTACACATAACCGAGGAGGAGGTGAAGAAGCTGCTATGTCAACTTGATACCTCAAAGATGGTGGGACCAGACAACATCTCTCCATGGGTCCTTAGAGAGGGAGCAGAGACGCTGTGTGTGCCACTAACAAAGTTCTTCAACACATCCATTGAAACTGGGCAACCCCGTAAGGTATGGAAGATGGCAAATGTAGTCCTATTTTTTTAAAAAGGAGACAAACACGAGGCATTGAACAACAGACCTGCGTCTCAAACGTATATAGTATGCAAAGTCATTGAGAAGATCATCAGGAGGAGAGTGGTGGAGCACATGGAAAGAAATAAGTGTAAAATCGACAACCAGCACGGTTTCAGGAAGGAAAATCCTGTGTCATGAACCTACTGGAGTTTTATGCAAGAAAGGGGAAAGTAACAACAAGGAAAGAGGAGTGGATAGACTGCATTTTTTTGGACTCAAAAAAGGGCCCTTTCGTAAAATGCTTATTTTTGTTTGGTGTGCTGAAGTGCCACCAATGTTTGTGGGTTTTTTTGGTAGTATGGGGGGGGGGGTTTTACTTTATTGTTAAGTCGTGGGGGGTTACAGGCTTGTGGTTGTCCCGGCCAGGAAGGGCCATACCACGAAGAGGCTAGAGTGGGCCCTTTTTTGACTGGTGCGTGGCGCCAGAGTGAGAGCGTGGAAGGGCAGGCAGGCTGGTGCGCCACCGAGAGGCCGGCTACAGAGGGCAGCATCTTAGTGACGAAATATGAACTAAGCTGGCAACAGCATGGGCTGTTGTGCAGACAGTACAGGCGTCTCATACGCTGGGCCCCCTCCCCGCGATCCGAGCGACAATATGGGGTAAAGAAACTCGGTCCTCCCGTAGGGAACGGCACAGAACACAAAAAAAAAACATATTGGACATGGAAAAAAAACTTCCTACAGGGAGGGAAGACAAAAACATGTGGGGTGTGTTAAACATCGTGGTCAAAGGCAGTGAATGCCGAAGGGCATCACTGCACGCCTTCCTGCGTCTGAACAGATACTGCAACACAGGAGACATCGCTGCGGCTGAGCTGTGATGTAACAGGGTACGGTCTCCTCTGGAACGGTGAAGCAGTCATCGTAGGAGTCGCTGCAGGTTTTCACTTAACCTGAGGCGTTGACAAAACTCTGCAACTGGGCAGGACTTCTTGCAAGTGACTCAGGAGGACACTTCTCGACTGGTACTGTCGCTGGGCTGTCACTGCCAGCGAGCGTGGAGCGAGTTGTGGTAGACACGACTGGGTGAAACATCTGGGAGTTGTAACATCATACACCAGACTGCAGTGAGAGAGCTAGCAGTCAAAGTGACATCTTCTTTGTGCAGGCTGTTCACTGAAGCTTGTGACATGAGGCTGACACAGCGCCTGCCGACATGGCTAACTGCGGCTTGACGAGTGTCATTCTCTCGGCAGTTGGAGTTATAGCAGAGGTTAGTCTAAGCGTCCCCAGACTTGTTTCTCTACATATAACTGCACTCTGAAGGTCTGGAGGTGAAGTGAAACAAATCTCGATGGGAATTGTAGCAGGTACGATTCTGCAGAACATCTATGAGTGGCGAGCATAAGAGCTTTCTGTACAAGGGGGCTCATAGGCTCAGGGGCTGACTGATAACAGCTGTCAAACACACTGGTCACACGGGTGACTTAACACAGTGGTGCTACTCAGGTCTGGCTCAGACCTCAGTGGACACACGGAAACTTTACACACCCACGGTACATGTGGTACACTAACATGTGAGAACACTGACTGAGAGGAATTAATTAACACACGACATATATCTTCTCTCAATCTGCTCGACAATACTGAAATAATTACTGAACACTCTATGGTGACATCATGTGATGTCAGGCGTGATGACGTCAGCAGCACTGTGACGTCAGCAGACATCGTGACGTCGTGAAGTTGAGCAGCATCGTCGGTGACGTCAATGTGATGTGGGCAGCAGACCACAGCATGAGACCTGGGACATCTGGTAACTCACGTGGCTTGTAGATCTACGTGACATCGCCCACTCCCATGTGGCGTCGGGGTCCACATGGTGTCGTGATCTATGTGGCTTCGAGTGGCCTCGGGCACTCGGATACACAGCACTGGCAATGAATCACACGTAAAACAGCAGAAAACACAGCAGAGGGAGTGGGCAGTGGTGAGTGTATGGTAGACTGGTGAGGGTGAGTAGGGCGAGCATGGACAAGGTGAGGAATGGCCATTTCCTCCCCCTCCTCCCCCAAAACACGTGAAGCTCACACTGGACGCAGAAATCCCCAAAAAAACTCACCTCTGGCTTGCTGAAACAAGCTGTGCTGGCTTGAACAACAACAGCAAACATACAAGTGACGCTGAACACGTGACTTGAGAAAACAGCATAGGACGCTGTAGCGTGGGGTCGCTGGGACGCCATTACAATTCTCGAAGAAATTCGGCAAATTTCGGCTGGTTTCCTGCTTGTACCTGTGTCTAGATGCTCAAAGTGCAGACACGACATCAGGATAACTCGTTGAGGGGACGGATGTTTCTTGCATGGGGTGATAGTGAAGATGACATCATCCCTTCCTTCCTCTCTCCAGGCAAACACAACTGCTGCGACCACCGCTGCCCCCCATTTTAACGAGGTTACTGCAAACAGAGGATAAGGCACACATAACGGGAAAAGTCACTGCAATGGGTCAGAGAATACCTGACAGGGAGGCAACAACGAGTCATGGTACGTGACGAGGTGTAGAAGTGGGCGTCTGTGAAAAGCGGGGTTCCACAGGGTTCAGTCCTAGGACTTGTGCTGTTTTTAGTATATGTGAATGACATAAAAGGAAGGGATAGACACGAACTGTCCTTGTTTGCAGATGATGTGAAATTAATTGAAGAGAATCATTTCGGTCGAGGATCAGGAGGACTACAAAAAGACCTGGACAGGCTACAAGCCTGGGGCCGGCAACTGGCTCCTTGAATTTAACCCTGCCAAATGCAAAGTCATAAAGATCGGGGAAGGGCAAAGAAGACCGCAGACACAGTATAGTCTAGGTGGCCAAAGACTGCAAACCTCACTTAAGGAAAAAGATCTTAGGGTGAGTATAATACAGAGCACATCTCCTGAGGCGCACATCAGTCAGATAACTGCTGCAGCGTTCGGGCGTCTTGCAAACCTAAGGATAACGTTCCGATACCTCAGTAAGAAATCGTTCAAGACTCTGTACAGCATTTACGTTAGGCCCATACTGGAGTATGCAGCACCAGTTTGGAATCCACATCTGGTTTGCAACGAGACTAATCCCAGAGCTAAGGGGATTGACCTACGAAGAAAGGTTAAGGGAAATTGGCCTGATGACACTGGAGGACAGGAGGGTCAGGGGAGACATGATAACGACATATTAAATACTGCGTGGAATAGGCAAGGTGGACAAAGACAGGATGTTCCAGAGAGGGGACACAAAAACAAGGGGTCACAGTTGAATGCTGAAGACTCAGATGAGTCAAAAGAAAGTTTGGAAATATTTATTCAGTCATACAATTGTCAGGCAGTGGAATAGCCTAGAAAATTAAGTGGTAGAGGGAGGAACCATACATAGTTTTAAGACGAGATATGATAAAGCTCAGGGAGCAGGGAGAGAGAGGACCCAGTAGCAATCAGTGAAGAGGCAGGGCCAGGAACTATGAATCGACCCCTGCAACCACAAATAGGTGAGTACAAATAGATGAGTACACACATTCACGCACGCACGCACATACACGCATGCACAATCATTCATACACATACAAAGACACATACACACACACACACACACACACACACACACACACACACACACACACACACACACACACACACAACACACACACACAAACACACACACACACACACACACACACACACACACACATAGCGGGAACACTTCACTCTGGAGGTCCCAAGGTGGTAATAGCAGTGATGTATAACCCACCACAGAACAGCAGGAGGCCAAGGCAAGAGTACGACGAGAGCAATAGAGCGATGGTTGACACACTGGCTAGAGTGGCCAGAAGAGCTCATGCATGCAGGGCAAAGCTCCTGATCATGGGTGACTTTAACCACAAGGAGATCGATTGGGAGAACTTGGACCCACATGGGGGCCAAGATACATGGAAGGCTAAGATGATGGAGGTGGTACTGGAAAGCTTCATGTGCCAACACGTAAGGGACACTACAAGAGAGAGAGGAGAGGATGAACCAGCAAGGCTGGACTTAGTATTCACCTTGAGTAGCGCAGATATCGAGGACATCACATATGAAAGCCCCCTTGGGGCCAGTGACCATGTGGTTTTAAGCTTCGAATACACAGTAGAGCTACAAGTGGAGGGAGAAGCAGGAAGGCCAGGACGAATGAAGCCAAACTACAAGAAAGGGGACTACACAGGAATGAGGAACTACCTGAACGGGGTTCAGTGGGACAGAGAACTGGCAGGGAAGCCAGTTAATGAGATGATGGAATATGTAGCAACAAAATGCAAGGAGGCTGAGGAGAGGTTTGTACCCAAGGGTAACAGGAATAATGAAAAAGCCAGGATGAGCCATGGTTTACCCAAAGGTGCAGGGAGGCAAAAACCAAGTGTGCTAGGGAATGGAAGAAATATAGAAGGCAAAGGACCCAGGAGAATAAGGAGAACAGTCGTAGAGCCAGAAACGAATATGCACAGATAAGAAGGGAGACCCAAAGACAATATGAAAATGACATAGCAGCGAAAGACAAATCTGACCCGAAACTGTTGTACAGCCACATCAGGAGGAAAACAACAGTCAAGGACCAGGTAATCAGGCTAAGGAAGGAAGGAGGAGAGACAACAAGAAATGACCGTGAAGTATGTGAAGAACTCAACAAGAGATTCAAAGAAGTGTTCACAGAGGAGACAGAAGGGACTCCAGAAAGACGGAGAGGTGGAGCACACCACCAAGTGCTGGACACAGTGCACACAACCGAGGAAGAAGTGAAGAGGCTTCTGAGTGAGCTAGATACCTCAAAGGCAATGGGGCCAGATAACATCTCCCCATGGGTATTGAGAGAGGGAGCAGAGGCGCTATGTGTACCCCAAAACAACAATATTCAATACATCTATCGAAACAGGGAGATTGCCTGAGGCATGGAAGACAGCAAATGTAGTCCCAATCTTTAAAAAAGGAGACAGACATGAAGCATTAAACTACAGACCAGTGTCACTGACATGTATAGTATGCAAATCATGGAGAAGATTATCAGGAGAAGAGTGGTGGAACACCTAGAAAGGAACGATCTCATCAACAGCAGCCAACATGGTTTCAGGGACGGGAAATCCTGTGTCACAAACCTACTGGAGTTCTATGACATGGTGACAGCAGTAAGACAAGAGAGAGAGGGGTGGGTGGATTGCATTTTCTTGGACTGCAAGAAGGCGTTTGACACAGTTCCACACAAGAGATTGGTGCAAAAACTGGAGGACCAAGCAGGAATAACAGGGAAGGCACTACAGTGGATCAGGGAATACTTGTCAGGAAGACAGCAGCGAGTCATGGTACGTGGCGAGGTGTCAGAGTGGGCACCTGTGACCAGCGGGGTCCCGCAGGGGTCAATCCTAGGACCAGTGCTGTTTCTGGTATTTGTGAACGACATGACGGAAGGAATAGACTCTGAGGTGTCCCTGTTTGCAGATGACGTGAAGTTGATGAGAAGAATTCACTCGATCGAAGACCAGGCAGAACTACAAAGGGATCTGGACAGGCTGCAGACCTGGTCCAGCAATTGGCTCCTGGAGTTCAATCCCACCAAGTGCAAAGTCATGAAGATTGGGGAAGGGCAAAGAAGGCCGCAGACGGAGTACAGTCTAGGGGGTCAGAGACTACAAACCTCACTCAAGGAAAAAGATCTTGGGGTGTGTATAACACCAGGCACATCTCCTGAAGCGCACGTCAACCAAATAACTGCTGCAGCATATGGGCGCCTAGCAAACCTCAGAACAGCATTCCGACATCTTAATAAGGAATCATTCAGGACCCTGTACACCGTGTACGTTAGGCCCATATTGGAGTATGCGGCACCAGTTTGGAACCCACACCTAGCCAAGCACGTGAAGAAACTAGAGAAAGTGCAAAGGTTTGCAACAAGACTAGTCCCAGAGCTAAGAGGTATGTCCTACGAGGAGAGGTTAAGGGAAATCAACCTGATGACACTGGAGGACAGGAGAGATAGGGGGGACATGATAACGACATACAAAATACTGAGAGGAATTGACAAGGTGGACAAAGACAGGATGTTCCAGAGATTGGACACAGTAACAAGGGGACACAGTTGGAAGCTGAAGGTACAGATGAATCACAGGGATGTTAGGAAGTATTTCTTCAGCCACAGAGTAGTCAGTAAGTGGAGTAGTTTGGGAAGCGATGTAGTGGAGGCAGGATCCATAAATAGCTTTAAACAGAGGTATGATAAAGCTCAAGGCTCAGGGAGAGTGACCTAGTAGCGATCAGTGAAGAGGCGGGGCCAGGAGCTCGGACTCGACCCCCGCAACCTCAACTAGGTGAGTACAACTAGGTGAGTACACACACACACACACACACACATGGTGAGTGCAGACGTGGGTACACAAGGCTCCGAGAGCCTTCGTGTTTTTGAGGCGTGTAATAACCCCTAGCAGTAATCAGTGGTAGTGACAAAGTCAGTGAACAAACCTACGAGTGATAACTATAGTTATTAGTTGAAAAATTCGAGGGGAAACCTAAATTCAGTATTTTCTTTTAAAAGTGCCAAACCGTTGTGGATCTACTAGGCACTGTTGCCACACAGATACAAACATAAAAATATCAAAGTGAGTGTGGAAACGGGTGATCAAGAATTACCAGCGTTTGGTTAACAAGTGAAATGTGGGGCACCGTAATGTGAGAGTGAAAAAGTTAATAGGCAAAGGAGAAAGAAAAATAAAATATACAACAAGGGAAGGTGGCAGTAGGCCTACTGAAGCAGTGACGTCACAACAGTTTGTATGCCATTATACATATAAAGTGTAACACCGAATGTGAAGTGTATTCTGTAATAAGTGAAAAGTGAAATCACTTGAGGAACGCGGGATGCATGAGCATATATGGTTATAAACATCATGGGTGAAGGAGTTACAAAATAGTGAGAGAAGGCCTATGTACGATGGCTACGTCATCAGCTTCTGGCAACTTGTCATCACACCGCTGTCAGTGCAAGTATTCCACCTGTTGAGGTTGCATTTTGCAAGATTGAGTCTGGCCCTGCATCACTGTTAGATACTGGTCACTCACTCCTGCAAGCCATTACCAGAATTAGAGTAGAAATAGCATAGAGGAGAGTGCAAGGAGTAAAACGGTAGTGAGGGATAACGTCAGACACTTAAGCTGAGACAAGCTAAATTTTACAACCTAGCTACTTTCTGAATTTTAGAAGTAGAATCGATAAGTGTTACAAGTATTGGTAAGCTTAGAATTACTGGTATCTACCGGTATTCATTAGCAGTATGAATACTTAGAAGTGGGGGCACACACACACACACACCTCTAACTAGGTGAGTACACACACACACACACACACACACAAGGAGAAAGATCTTGGGGTGAGTATAACACCGAGCATGTCTCCGGAAGCACACATCAATCAGTTAACTGCTGCAGCATATGGGCGCCTGGCAAACCTGAGAACAGCATTCCGATACCTTAGTAAGGAATCATTCAAGACACTGTACACCGTGTATGTCAGGCCCATACTGGAGTATGCAGCACCTGTTTGGAACCCGCACTTGATAAAGCACGTCAAGAAACTAGAGAAAGTACAAAGGTTTGCGACAAGGTTAGTTCCAGAGCTAAGGGGAATGTCCTATGAGGAAAGATTAAGGGAAATCGGCCTGACCACACTGGAGGACAGGAGGGTCAGGGGAGACATGATAACGACATATAAAATACTGCATGGAATAGACAAGGTGGACAAAGACAGGATATTCCAGGGAGGGGACACAGAAACAAGAGGCCACAATTGGAAGTTGAAGACACAAATGAGTCAGAGAGATAGTAGGAAGTATTTCTTCAGTCATAGAGTTGTAAGGCAGTGGAATAGCCTAGAAATTGACGTAGTGGAGGCAGGAACCATACACAGTTTTAAGACGAGGTTTGATAAAGCTCATGGAGCGGGGAGAGAGAGGGCCTAGTAGCAACCGGTGAAGAGGCGGGGCCAGGAGCTAGGACTCGACCCCTGCAACCACAAATAGGTGAGTACACATACACACACACACACATACACACACACATACACACACACACACACACATACACACACATACACACACATACAACACACACATACACACACACACACACACACACACACACACACATACACATACACACACCACACACACATACACACACACACACACACACACACACACACACACACACACACACACACACACACACACACACACACATACACATACACACACAGGAACAAGCACTTGTAAGCTGTAGTACACACGCAAACACACACATACACAGGATTTCACACCGTCCTGTGAACTGACCATCTGAACCTTGCTCCTCTCCCCCCCTCTTCCTATCCTAAGTAGAGACCTATCTCTACCTTTCTCACTCTTTACCTATATCTCTCTCTCTCTACCTATCACTCTCTACCTATCTCTCTCTCTCTCTTCCCTCTCCCATCTCTCCCCTCTAACATCTCTTACCTCTAACACCTCCCCCCCTCTAACATCTCTCCCCCTCTAACATCTCTCCCCTCCCATTATCTCTCCCCTCTCCCTTTCCCCATCTCTCTCCCCTCCTCCCCTCCCTCTCCCCCTAGTCTCTCTCCCCTCTCGCTCTTCCATCTCCCCCCTCTTTCCCCCTTTCTCCCCTCTCTGCCCCCTCTCTCTCCCCCTCTTTGCCTTCTCTTTCTCTCTCTCTCTCCCTCTCTCCCCCCCCCCCTCCTCTCTCTCTCTCTCTCTCTCTCTCTCTCTCTCTCTCTCTCTTGCTCTCTCTCTCTCTTGCTCTCTCTCTTCCCCATTTTCCCTTCTAACTCTCCCCTCTCCTACTCTTCCCTTCACTCTCTCTCCCCCTCTACCTTTCCCTTCTCTCTTCTCTCACAAAAAAAAAAAATGGTGGGGACTCGCAGGAACCAAGGATCAGATGAGAATGGTTCTGGTAGGGAGGAGTGGATGGAGGAGCAGTGGAAAAGGATGGAACAAGAGTGGGAGAGAAAATTAGGAGAGCTTTCTGAAAAAATGGAGAAAGAGCTCTCTGTGAAATTGGAAAAGAGGTTGGAGAAGGAGACAAAGAATTGGGAGGCACAAGTCGAAACTGCAATAGCCAAGATAAGGGTCCTAGAAGTTGAGATAAATAGGCTGAAGCGAGTTACAGGGGCAGTGACCAGAGAAGACACAGCATATGAAGCTGCGAGGCCGAACAGGAAGGAAGGAATTATGAATTATGCTAAGGTCATATCAGCCTGCCAAGGAGGACCAAGGAGTGAAAGGGAAGAACAGTTGGTTGCAGATGGAGAGGGTGATAGGTCGAATGCTGAGGCACAACCAGGCTATCAAGAGCCACTGGAAAAATCAAGGGAGAAACTGACCACATACAGGCAGGATCCAGAGTCACAGAGGGTGAGGCAATGGGAGGAAGAAAGGGCAAAATCAGTGTTTATCCATGGGCTTCAGGAGAGAGAGGAAAGGACACACACTGAAAGGCAGCAGGAAGAAAGAAAGGAGATTGAGAAAATCATCACGGAAATAGGTGAAGAGATGGACGAGATGTAAATTTTTCAGAGAATAGGAGGGTACTCGAAGGGCAGAAACCGACCAATCAAGCTGATTCTCAGGACGGAAACAGTGCGGAACAGGATCCTCCATGAGAAACCGCGATTGAAATACTCGGAAGAGTACAAGAGGGTGTTCCTAGACAGAGACAGAACAAAAACAGAACGACAGCAGCTGAGGGAGAGGACAAAAAAGCGAAAGGAGCTAGGAAAAGAGACAAGGATGGAACCAGCAGAGGTCAGTCAGAGCAGAACAGAACAGCAAGGGCAAGCACACACACAACTATTCTCAGAACCATACAACCTATCACACCATCCCAACACACACTACAATCCATACCCACAGCCTCCACCCAACACTGAGCTATAGAATCCCACAGTATGCCACCAGGTCTTCCACCCTCACAGGACCCCCAAACCACAGTGTTGGAAAGGAAACTGAAGGTATGGTACACAAACGCTGATGGAATAACAAATAAGTGGGAGGAGTGGCATGAAAGAGTCAAAGAAGCATCACCGGACATCATAGCTCTCACAGAAACCAAGCTTACAGGTATGATAACAGATGCCATCTTTCCAACGGGATACCAAATCCAGAGGAAAGACAGAGGGAACAGGGGGGGTGGAGGAGTGGCGTTGCTGATCAAAAATCGCTGGAATTTTGATGAGCTGGAGAGAAGAGACAGCGGAGAAGAAAGTGATTACATAGCGGGAACACTACACTCTGGAGGTCCCAAGGTGGTAATAGCAGTGATGTATAACCCACCACAGAACAGCAGGAGGCCAAGGCAAGAGTACGACGAGAGCAATAGAGCGATGGTTGACTCACTGGCTAGAGTGGCCAGAAGAGCTCATGCATGCAGGGCAAAGCTCCTGATCGTGGGTGACTTTAACCACAAGGAGAACGATTGGGAGAACTTGGACCCACATGGGGGCCAAGATACTTGGAGGGCTAAGATGATGGAGGTGGTACTGGAAAACTTCATGTGCCAACACGTAAGGGACACTACAAGAGAGAGAGGAGAGGATGAACCAGCAAGGCTGGACTTAGTATTCACCTTGAGTAGTGCAGATATCGAGGACATCACATATGAAAGACCCCTTGGGGCCAGTGACCATGTGGTTTTAAGCTTCGAATACACAGTAGAGCTACAAGTGGAGGGAGAAGCAGGAAGGCCAGGACGAATGAAGCCAAACTACAAGAAAGGGGACTACACAGAATGAGGAACTACCTGAACGGGGTTCAGTGGGACAGAGAACTGGCAGGGAAGCCAGTTAATGGATGATGGAATATATAGCAACAAAATGCAAGGAGGCTGAGGAGAGGTTTGTACCCAAGGGTAACAGGAATGATGAAAAAGCCAGGATGAGCCCATGGTTTACCCAAAGGTGCAGGGAGGCAAAAACCAAGTGTGCTAGGGAATGGAAGAAATATAGAAGGCAAAGGACCCAGGAGAATAAGGAGAACAGTCGTAGAGCCAGAAACGAATATGCACAGATAAGAAGGGAGGCCCAAAGACAATATGAAAATGACATAGCAGCGAAAGACAAATCTGACTCGAAACTGTTGTACAGCCACATCAGGAGGAAAACAACAGTCAAGGACCAGGTAATCAGGCTAAGGAAGGAAGGACGAGAGACAACAAGAAATGACCGTGAAGTATGTGAAGAACTCAACAAGAGATTCAAAGAAGTGTTCACAGAGGAGACAGAAGGGACTCCAGAAAGACGGAGAGGTGGGGCACACCACCAAGTGCTGGACACAGTGCACACAACCGAGGAAGAAGTGAAGAGGCTTCTGAGTGAGCTAGATACCTCAAAGGCAATGGGGCCAGATAACATCTCCCCATGGGTATTGAGAGAGGGAGCAGAGGCGCTATGTGTACCCCTAACAACAATATTCAATACATCTATCGAAACAGGGAGATTGCCTGAGGCATGGAAGACAGCAAATGTAGTCCCAATCTTTAAAAAAGGAGACAGACATGAAGCATTAAACTACAGACCAGTGTCACTGACATGTATAGTATGCAAAATCATGGAGAAGATTATCAGGAGAAGAGTGGTGGAACACCTATAAAGGAACGATCTCATCAACAGCAGCCAACATGGTTTCAGGGACGGGAAATCCTGTGTCACAAACCTACTGGAGTTCTATGACATGGTGACAGCAGTAAGACAAGAGAGAGAAGGGTGGGTGGATTGCATTTTCTTGGACTGCAAGAAGGCGTTTGACACAGTTCTACACAAGAGATTGGTGCAAAAACTGGAGGACCAAGCAGGGATAACAGGGAAGGCACTACAATGGATCAGGGAATACTTGTCAGGAAGACAGCAGCGAGTCATGGTACGTGGCGAGGTGTCAGAGTGGGCACCTGTGACCAGCGGGGTCCCGCAGGGGTCAGTCCTAGGACCAGTGCTGTTTCTGGTATTTGTGAACGACATGACGGAAGGAATAGACTCTGAGGTGTCCCTGTTTGCAGATGACGTGAAGTTGATGAGAAGAATTCACTCGATCGAAGACCAGGCAGAACTACAAAGGGATCTGGACAGGCTGCAGACCTGGTCCAGCAATTGGCTCCTGGAGTTCAATCCCACCAAGTGCAAAGTCATGAAGATTGGGGAAGGGCAAAGAAGGCCGCAGACGGAGTACAGTCTAGGGGGTCAGAGACTACAAACCTCACTCAAGGAAAAAGATCTTGGGGTGAGTATAACACCAGGCACATCTCCTGAAGCGCCCATCAACCAAATAACTGCTGCAGCATATGGGCGCCTAGCAAACCTCAGAACAGCATTCCGACATCTTAATAAGGAATCATTCAGGACCCTGTACACCGTGTACGTTAGGCCCATATTGGAGTATGCGGCACCAGTTTGGAACCCACACCTAGCCAAGCACGTGAAGAAACTAGAGAAAGTGCAAAGGTTTGCAACAAGACTAGTCCCAGAGCTAAGAGGTATGTCCTACGAGGAGAGGTTAAGGGAAATCAACCTGACGACACTGGAGGACAGGAGAGATAGGGGGGACATGATAACGACATACAAAATACTGAGAGGAATTGACAAGGTGGACAAAGACAGGATGTTCCAGAGATTGGACACAGTAACAAGGGGACACAGTTGTAAGCTGAAGACACAGATGAATCACAGGGATGTTAGGAAGTATTTCTTCAGCCACAGAGTAGTCAGTAAGTGGAATAGTTTGGGAAGCGATGTAGTGGAGGCAGGATCCATACATAGCTTTAAGCAGAGGTATGATAAAGCTCACGGCTCAGGGAGAGTGACCTAGTAGCGATCAGTGAAGAGGCGGGGCCAGGAGCTCGGACTCGACCCCCGCAACCTTAACTAGGTGAGTACAACTAGGTGAGTACACATGTTCTGAGTTTTGAATATATAGTAGAGTTACAAGTAGAGAGGGTAACAGAAATTGAATGGGAAAAGCCTAACTATGAAAAAGGGGACTACACAGGTACGAGGAACTTCCTGTAGGAGGTTCAATGGGACAGAGAACTGGTAGGAAAATCAGTAAACGACATGATGGAATATGTAACAACAAAATGCGAGGCGGCAGAGAAAAGGTTTGTTCCCAAGGGCAATAGAAATAATGGGAAGCCAAAGCGAGTCGTTGTTTACCCGAAGGTGAAGGGAGGCAAAAACTAAGTGCACCAGAGAATGGAAAAGGTACAGGGGGCAAAGGACCCAGGAAAATAAAGAGATTAGTCGAAGAGCCAGAAACGAGTATGCACAGATAAGGAGGGAGGCCCAGCGACAGTACAAAAACGACATAGCATCGAAAGTCAAGTCTGACCCGAAACTGATGTAAAGCCACATTAGTAGGAAGACAACAGTGGAAGACCAGGTGATCAGGCTGAGGAAAGAAGATGAGGAACTCACAAGAAACGATCAAGAGGTATGTGAGGAGCTGAACATAAGATTTAAAGAAGTATTTACAGTGGAGACAGGAAGGCCTCGGGAAGGAGATAACAGAGTGGGACACAAGCAAGGAATATACCAACAAGTGTTGGATGACATACACACAACTGAGGAGGAGGTGAAGAAGTTGCTAAGTGACCTTGATACCTCAAAGGCAATGGGACCGGACAACATCTCCCCGTGGGTCCTTACAGAGGGAGCGGATATCCTGTGTGTGCCACTAACCACAATCTTCAATACATCCCTTGAAACTGGTATGGAAGGCGACAAATGTAGTTCCCATTTTTAAAAAAGGAGACAGAAAAGAGGCACTAAACTATAAACCAGTGTCATTGACGTGTATAGTATGCAAAGTCATGGAGAAGATTGTCAGAAGGAGAGTGACGGAGCACCTGGAATGGAACAAGAGTATAAACACCAACCAGCACGGATTTATGGAAGGTAAATCCTCTGTCACAAACCTTCTGGAGTTTTATGATAAAGTAACATAAGTAAGACACGAGAGAGAAGTTTGGGTTGATTGCATCTACTTGGACTGCAAGAAGGCCTTTGACACAGCTCCTCACAAGAGATTAGTGCAGAAGCTAAAGGCTCAGGCACGTATAACAGGAAAGGCACTGCAATGGATCAGAAAATACCTGACAGGGAGGTAACAACGAGTTATGGTACGTAATGAGGTATCACAGTGGGCACCTGTGACGAGCGGGGTCTCACAGGGGTCGGTCCTAGGACCAGTGCTATTTTTGGTATATGTTTATCTGGAGTTTATCTGGAGAGAGTTCCGGGGGTCAACGCCCCCGCGGCCCGGTCTGTGACCAGGCCTCCTTAGGTCAGTGTCCCAGGATGCGACCCACACCAGTCGACTAACACCCAGGTACCCATTTTACTGATGGGGAACATAGACAACAGGTGGAAAGAAACACGTCCAATGTTTCTACTCTGGCTGGGAATCGAACCCAGGCCCTCACCGTGTGAAGCGAGAGCGTTAACCAGAAGTGTCCCTGTTCACAGATGATGTGAAGTTAATGAGGAGAATTAAATCAGGTGAGGATCAGGCAGGACTTCAAAGAGAACTGGACGCCTGGTCCAGCAACTGGCTTCTCTAATTTAACCCTGCCAAATGCAAAGTCACGAAGATCTGGGAAGGGCAAAGAAGACTTCAGACGGAGTATAGGCTAGGTGGCCAACGACTGCAAACCTCGCTCAAGGAGAAAGATCTTGAGGTGAGTATAATACCGAGTACGTCTCCGGAAGCACACATCAACCAGATAACTGCTGCAGCATATGGGTGCCTGGTAAACCTGAGAACAGCGTTCCGATACCTTAGTAAGGAATCATTCAAGACACTGTACACCGTGTATGTCAAGCCCATACTGGAGTATGCAGCACCTGTTTGGAACCCACACTTGATCAAGCACGTCAAGAAATTAGAGAATGTGCAAAGGTTTGCAACAAGGTTAATTCCAGAGCTAAGGGGAATGCCTTATGAAGAAAGGTTAAGGGAAATCGGCCTGACGACACTGGAGGACAGGAGGGTTAGGGGAGACATTATAACGACATAAAAATACTGCGTGGAATAGACATGGTGGACAGAGACAGGATGTTCCAGAGAGGGGACACAGAAACAAGGGGCCACAATTGGAAGTTGAAAACCAAGATGAGTCAAAGGGAAGTTAGGAAGTATTTCTTCAGTCAGAGAGTAGTTAGGAAGTGGAATAGCCTAGCAAGTGAGGTAGTGGAGGTAGAAACATAGCTTTAAGATGATGTATGATAAAGCTCATGGAGCAGGGAGAGAGAGAACCTAGTAGCACTCGGTGAAGAGGCGGGTCCAGGAACCGACTCTGGACACTTGCAACCACAATTAGGTGAGTATACAAACATACACATATAATCACATGCACACTCATGCACACATATACAAACCTAACGTAATACATTAGCTCATAAATACCCCCCACCACACACACACACACACACACACACACACACACACACACACACACACACACACATTTTTACACAAAGCTTAATGAGCTAGAACATCCTAACATGATTAAAAAAATGTGATCCCAAAAGGAAGGACGTAAAGGCAAGGGAACCGATGATGGCTGGTCTGAAAAGGAAGAATTGATAGAATGGCTCAAGAACAAAATGGAATAAGAATGGGAAAAAAAGTTAAATGAGCTTTGCAATATCATGTTAGAGAAGATATCTGCAGAGAGGAAGAAGTGGGAATCACAAGCTGTGGTAGCCGAGGCAAAGATACAGAGAACAGAGGAAGAAATGGCTGTACTGAAGCAGGATATGAAGATGAAGTTCGAAAGGAGCAAGGTGACTGAAATGGGAACATCAGGAGGCAGTGAGGGGACTGATGGAGGGGATGGAGCTAAGACATCTTTTGCAGCAGTAATATCAGGCCATCAGAGTGTCCGGGAGATTATAAGGGAAACAACAATGGAGATACTTAAATCAGATTCAGAGATATGGAAGGAAAAGAAATGGGGAAGGAGAGGTCAATAATTATTCAAGGGCTTCAGGAGGCTGAAGGGAAGACCTATGATGAAAGAAAGCATTAGGAGGAAACAGAGATTAAGAGCACCAATAGAATAACAGGGGAGAAAGACATGTCCCAGGTAGAAAATTTTTACAGACTTGGGGGGTATTCAAGGGAAAAAAGTCGACCAACCAAATTAACATTCATGACAGACATGGTACAGAACAGGATACTACAACAGAAGCCACTGTTAAAGGACTCTCCAGATTATCAACAAGTGTACCTCAATTGAGACAGAACACGACAGGAAAAGGAACAACTGAATGTGAGAGCAAGACGAAACGAGTGGAAGGAAAGAGAGACAGGACAGGCATTGACAGGAAAGCTCAGCCTTTGGAGGAACATCAGACACAAATGATTACAGAAACCCTTAAACCCTTGTTACCACATATCAACGAAACACAATAACCAGAAATAAGCCACACTCCATAGCCCCTTCCCATAAGCACTAATTTCACAATCACAGCAGCCTTCCATAATATTCCACCCTGCCTCCCACCCTCAAAGCCTGCATATTTCCCTTCCATTTTCCAGAATACAGTAACAGAAAGGAAGCTAAAGGTATGGTACGCCATTGCAGATGGAATAACATATAAGAATGAATAGTGACAAGAACGAATCATTGATTCATCACCTGACATCATAGCAATAAGAGACAAAACTTACAGGGATGATAACAGATGCAATCCTTCCACCTGGATATTAGATTATGAGAAAAGACAGAGAGAACAGAGGAGGGGGAGGCGTAGCAGTGCTCATCAAAAACCAGTGGAGTTTTGAGGACTTGGGGGGAATGGACAGAAGGGAAACAGACAGCTTCATTGTAGGAACACGTCAGACTGGGTGTCCAAAGGTGATGATAGCACTGATGTATAACCTACCACTGAACAGCAGCAGGACAAGACAAGAGTATGATGTGCACAATAGGGCAATGGTGAATACACTAGCTGAAGTGGCCATGAGGGCTCATATGAGTAAAACAAAATTACTTGTAATGGGGGATTTCAATCACAAAGAGATTCACTGGAAAAACTTAGAGCCACTTGGGGGACCAGAAACATGGAGAGATAAGATGTTGGAGACTGTATTGGAGAACTTCATGTACCAACATGTTAGGGATACAACCAGACAGAGAGGAGAGGATGTTGCAACAAGACTGGACCTCATATTCACCTTGAATAGTTCAGACATAGGAGATATCACACACAAAAACCCCTTGGCGCTAGTGATCATGATGTCCTGAGTTTTGAATACCTCGTAGAGTTAACATTGGAGAATGCAGCAGCACGAGAACAACGAGAGAAGCCGAACTTCAAAAAAGGGGGCTATGTAGGAATGAGAAGTTTCCTGCATGAAGTGCAACTGGAAAGAGAACTAGAGGGAAAGACAGTAAATGAAATGACCACTAAGTGCAGGGAGGCAGAAGAGAAGTTCATACAAAAGGGTAACAGTAAAAATAGTAAGAGCATAGTGAGCCCATGGTTTAACTGGAGGTGTAAAGAGGCCAAAGTCACGTGTGCTAGAGCATGGAAAAGATACAGAAGGCAAAGGGTTCAAGAAAACAAGGAGTTGGGCAGATGAACCAGAAACCAATATGCAGGGATTAGAAGAGAGGTCAAGAGGCAATACGAGAACGACATAGCATCAAAAGCCAAATCTGAACCAAATATGTTATACAATCACATTAACAAAAAAACAACAGTCAGGGACCAGGTAATCAGGTTGAGGAAAGAAGGAGGCGAGCTCAAAAGAGGGATCAGGAACCATGTGATGAACTAAACACAAGATTTAGAGAAGTATTCACAATAGAAACAAGAATGCTTCTGGCAAACCGTGGAGGTAGGGTGCACCAGCAGGTGCCGGACACAATACACATAACTAAGGTAGAGGTGAAGAAACTGCTAAGTGAACTAGATACCTCAAAGGCGGTGGGACCAGATAACATATCTCCATGGATACTGAAAGAGGGAGCAGAGGAACTGTGTGTGCCGCTAGTGGCAATCTTCAGTAAATCTATCGAAACTGGGCAGTTGCCTGAGGCGTGGAAGACAGTAAATGTAGTTCCAGTTTTTAAGAAAGGAGACAGACAGGCAGTGTTAAACAACAGACCAGTGTCACTGACTTGTACAGTAAGTAAAATCATGGAAAAGACTATCAGGAGAAGAGTGGTAGAACATATTCAATATATTGAGCTCATACATGACAATCAGCACGGCTTCAGAGATGGGAAATCTTGCATCACAAATCTACGATAAGGTAACAGAAGTAAGACAGGAGAGAGATGGATGGGTAGATTGCATCTTTCTGGACTGCAAGAAGGCTTTTGATACAGTACCACACAAGAGACTGATGCAAAAAATAGAGGAGCAAGCAGGAGTAATAGGAAAAGTACTGCAATGGATCAGGGAATACCTGACAGGAAGGAAACAACGAGTGTTGGTACATGATGAAGTGTCAGAATGTGCGCAAGTGTCGAGTGGGGTTCCATAAGGGTCAGTCCTAGGTCCGGTTTCTGTTTCTTGTATACGTGAATGACATGGTGGAAGGAATAGATTCAGAAGTGTCACTGTTCGCTGATAATCTGAAACTAATGAGGAGAATACAAGCGGGCGAGGATCAGTTAAGATTACAAGGGGATCTGGACAGATTACAAGTCTGGTCTGACAAATGGCTCCTGGAGTGAAACTCAGTAAGTGTGAGGTCATGAAGGTTGGGGAAGGACACAGAAGACAGGTTAGGAAATTATAACATATAACAAACATGTCCCCTGAGGCACACATCAATCAAATAACTGCTGCAGCATATGGGAGATTGTCAAACCTGAGATTGGAGTTTAGACATCTGAGTAAGGAGTCATTCACGACATTATAAACTGCGTACGTCAGGCCTATACTGGAATATGCATCGCCAGTATAGAAACCTCACCTAGTCAAACACATCATGAAAATGGAGAAAGTGCAAAAACTTGCAATACAATTAGCCCCGGAACTGAGGGGTATGTCTTATGAGGAGAGGTTAAGGGAACTCAAACTGATGACACTAGAGGATAGGAGGGATGGGGTAAGGGGCATGATAACAACGTATAAAATACTAAGAGGAATTGACAAGGCGGATAGGGCTCAAATGTTTCAGAGATGGGATACAAGAACAAGGGGACACGATTGGAAGCTGAAAACCCAGATGAATCATAGGATGTTAGGAAGTATTTCTTTACCCATAAAGTTGTCAGGAAGTGGAATAATCTGGAGAGTGAAGTAGTGGAAGTAAGTTCCATACATAACTTTAAGAAAAGGTATGATAAAGCTCATAGAACAGAGTGAATTAGTATCGACCAATGAAGAGGTAGGGACATAATAACATACTGGAGAGTGTATCTTGACTCCAGCAGAACACAAGAAGAAAGGCAGAAACTGAAAGCTAGAGTACAAAGATGCAAGGAGGAAAAAAAGACAAAGACAGAGATGAGCAGGAGAACCCAGACTAAGGAGAAAGAACAGGTACATTAGAGAGCATTGAAGTTTTGGTCAAAGCTGCACTCTTCAGGCATTGTTCCTTATATACATCATAGATTCAGTGCCAAATATGAAGTTGATTGGTTGAGGTTTAGCATACTGCATTTGCGATAGAAATTTTGGAATATGTCTGTATTACTGAGTAGTGCAGCGCAGTGTTTTATGTACTGTATCTATGTACTCTGCAGTATTTATAAACATTAAAGGAATCTTATAGGAGTCAGGAATTGCGGGAAGAACTGAAAGCCATAAACGAAATCAAAAGAAAACCAAAGTATTTCTTTTCTTATGCCAAATCAAAGTCGAGAACAACATCCAGTATTGGGCCCATACTTAAACAAGATGGGTCCTATACAGATGAGAGCAAGGAAATGAGTGAGCTACTCAAGTCCCAGTATGACTCACTTTTTAGCAAGCCGCTAACCAGACTGAGAGTCGAAGATCTAAATTAATTTTTTATGAGAGAGCCACAGAATTTGGTAAATACAAGGCTATCTGACGTTATCCTGACGCCAAATGACTTCGAACAGGCGATAAATGACATGCCAATGCACTCTGCCCCAGGGCCAGACCATGGAACTCCGTATTGATCAGGAACTGCAAGAAGCCCCTATCACGTGCTTTTAACTTCCTATGCAGAGGGAGCATAGACACTGGGGTCGTCCCACAGTTGCTAAAAACAACAATAGCCCCACTCCACAAAGTGGGCAGTAAAGCAATAGCAAAGAACTACAGATCGATAGCGCTAACATCCCATATCATAAAAATCTATGAAAGGGTCCTAAGAAGCAAGATCCCCACCCATCTAGATATCCATCAATTACACAACCCAGGCCAGCAAGGGTTTAGAGCAGGTCGCTCCTGTCTATCCCAACTACTGGATCACTAACGACAAGGTCCTATATGTACTATAAGATAAAAAGAATGCAGATGTAATATACGCAGACTTTGCAAAAACCTTCGACAAGTGTGACCATGGCGTAATAGGGCACAAAATGCGTGCTAAAGGAATAACAGGAAAAGTTGGCAAATGGATCTATAATTTCCTGGCAAACAGAACACAAAGAGTAGTAGTCAACTGAGTAAAGTCTGTGGCGGCTATTGTGAAAAGCTTTGTTCCGCAAGGCACAGTACTCGCTCCCATCTTGTTCCTCATCCTCATATCTGACGTAGACAGAGATGTAAGCCACAGCACCGTGTCTTTCTTTGCAGATGACACCCGAATCTGCATGACAGTGTCTTCCATTGCAGACACTGCAAGACTCCAGGCAGACATCAACCAAATCTTTCAATGGGCTGCAGAAAACAACATGAAGTTCAACGATGAGAAACTTCAATTACTCCGATATGGTGAAAGTGAGGAAATTAAAACTTCATCAGAGTATAAATCAAGTTTCAACCTGTCAATAGAACGAAAAACTAACGTCAAAGACCTGGGAGTGATCATGTCGGAGGATCTCACCTTCAGGGAACATAACAATGTATCAATCGACACTCTTCAAGTTGCTTGTTATATCTGTGCTGGAATATTGCTACACACTAACAGCACCTTTCAAGGTAGGTGAAATTGCTGACCTAGAAAATGTACAGAGAACCTTCAAGGCACGCATAACTGCGATAAACCACCTCAGTTACTGGGAGCGCTTGAAGTTCCTAAACCTGTACTCCCTAAAACGCAAGTGGGAGAGATACATGATTATATACACCTGGAAAATCATAGAGGGACTAAAACCAAACTTGCACACGAAAATCAAAAATCTCTCCCTACGATAGCAAAAGTCTCAGCAGACGGTGCAACATCCTTTCAGTGTAAAGCAGGGGTGCCACTAGTACGATAAGAGACAACAAAATGAGTGTCAGGGGCCCAAGACTGTTCAACAGCCTCTCAGCATACATCAGGGAGATTACCAATAGACCCCTGGCTGTCTTCATGCAGGCACTGGACAGGCACCTAAAATCACTACCTGACCAACTGGGATCTGGTTCGTACTCTGGATTACTTGCGGCCAGCATTAACAGCCTGGTTGATCAGGCCCTGATACACCACGACGCTTGGTCACAAATCAGGCCGCGGGGGCGTTGACCCCCGTAACTCTCTCCAGGTATACTCCAGGTATAATTGATTTAATGAGAGATTTGATTACTTATTCATTTATAATCACTGCCACACGCTTTGGCACAGAATCGAACAATTTTGAACACATTTTGGCAGGTTCTTCGTCGTGGTATCATTTTGATTGTTGCCCTTAAATTCTCAGTTGGGATGAGGTCAGGACAGTTTACAGGCCAATTTAGAACGTTTAGTTTACTGTCTTCGAAGACTGTCAGCATTTTTTCCGGAAGCTGGAAAATGCCTTTACTATCAAGAAAGTCTCTATCCAGCAATGGGAAGCAAATAAACTGCATGGATTGCCTTGTATTTGTCACTGTTCATCGTTCCCTCAACAGTAACAAACCGTCCAGTGCCTGTATTTTGGCGCTTGATGAATGAATCCATTCTCAAGAGTTTTGTCTTTGCTCCTTCTCACTACCACTCATCTGTACCCATGTACTTCAAAATGCGCCTCATGTCAATTTTTTCGTTCATCTGTCGTCCTTCCCATATGACTGAGTGCCCACCGCAGCCGTTGTTTCTTCACAGCAGCAGTCAATAATTGTTGTTTATCTGCTTTCTGGCTGTTATGTCAACTTCAAGGAGCCTTCATTGAACAGTTGAAGAATCAACATTTATGCCAGCAGAAGCCAAATCTGTCTGTAGATCTTTACTGGTGTTCTTGGGATTCTTAGTACTATTTCTCATGATAACCTTGTCATCATGAGTTGCTATCTTGCGTTTTTCTTCTACATCTTCCTCGACACAGCGCTCCACAGTCATCTTATTTCACAATCCAACCAACAATTAACTTTGCTAAGCTCAAATTTCGGCGATCTATCTAATACTCAAATCACCATGTTTTCTAAGACTTGCAATACTGGCGGGCTTCCTAGGTGTAATATCCATCATGAATTTCAACAGTAATTATGAACTGAAGGGGAGGATTAGGCGAAAACACATTCACTCATGGAGCATACTTGCAGAAATAGCCTTACAGAACAACAACTTTCGTAGCACTGACGAGAAATATGATAAATAATTACAAAATTTACCTCCGTCCGAGCTAATTTCCACACTATTACATGATCCTACTGCATTTATATATTCTCATGTTTCTTATGAAGTCTTTATAAATTTCATCTCTAAGGCAAAAACACTGTCTTAATAAAGAATCCAATCTCCCATTGTGCCTTTGTTTTGTGAGAAGATGAGAGCAATAAGTAAGGTAATATAAGACAGAGAGTGTGTAATAATTCAATGAGTGTAATACATTAAGTCAGAGCTTTAATAACAGGGAGAAGAAAGACTAATAGTAAAATATATTAGCTATGAAAGAGTTCAATAATCTCCAAGAAGTACAAGAAGTACAAGAAGTACAGAGCAATGTTACGACGGCTAGGGTAAATTAAGTTTAATTGTGGAATCAGAAGTCTAATAGCAGAGTAAAATAAGATTAAGGCATATATAATAAGCCAAATATAAACTGTTAAAAGATAATTAATTGAGCACACTAAGTGTAATAGCAAAGAGCAATAAGCCTAGAATGAGTTAACATTGAATCTACTTTTCGGTGATAGTGTGTAATCCTAATGCCAAGATTACCTTGTTCTCTAGGTGACTCCAAGAAGAGATACTGACCGTCCGTGAAACCTTCAGTAAGATGATGTACATATCTTCCGTTTCAGCTTCATCAGTAAGATTTAGTGACCATGGCAAGACAGAGAGCTTTTCTACACTTCTGCAATAATCATTAAATATACATCAGTTACCTTATTTTGATGAACAAAAGGTACATGCTAAACTTTCACTGCTGAAGAATCTGTGAGTGGGAGTGACAGCTCTTTCCAAATGGTGGTATTGTCTTATTTTATAGGAGTGAGCTTTATAAGGAGTAAAGGAAGCTATGGTAACATTCATTTCATCGTACATAATTTTATAAGGAAATGGATCCCTGAGAATATATATACAGTATATATATATATATATATATATATATATATATATATATATATATATATATTATATATATATATATATATATATATATATACAAGCCCGGGAGGGTGGAAATCTTTAGCTCAAGTACTTTTCACACATCTCTGTGCTTCATCAGGAGCTATGCAAAGTTTTTACCTCAGAGTAGCGCAGTGTGCTTTGACACCAATCATAACCTCGCAGAGTGAGGCTAAAGCTGGTGTCAATCAGTACTGTGCTGCTCTGAGGAAAAAACTTTCCCTCACTCCTTCAGTTGCTGTCTTGTAACAAGGCATAGCACCTGATGACGCGCTGAGAAGTATGAAAGTACTTGAGCTAAAGATTTTCACCCCATATGGTTTGTTTTGCATTGTTAAGATCGCTATATATCAGTAACAACACTACACTAGCCAAGGGGTCGAACCCATGCTGCTTTGGCCTGCCTCATGGTGAGTGGTGGGCGAAAACACATGATGCTCTAGTCCACGGGACCACACAATCCTTAACAATGGCACATCCAGCCAAGTTAGATGTTGTACCTGCCATCGAAGGACATGCGGTGGTGTGGACGCCTCTGAGCTGATTTCATTCTACTCCCTCTTTGTGTATTAGCTCAACGAGTGGTATTGATCAATAACAACACTGCACTAGCATTGTTCCCCTGTCCACTCTTTCATACGCCTTTCCTAAATCCATAAATGCCACAAAACCCTCTTTACCCTTATCTAAATATTATTCACCAGTACACTTTACCAGGTATACTAAACAGACTTATTCAACTATAATTTTTACACTCTCTTTTGCCCCCTTTACCTTTATACAAAGGAACTATACATTTTCTCTGTAAATCCCTAGGTACCTTACCCTCTTTCATACATTTTTTAAATAAAAAAATTAACCACTCCAAAACTATATCCCCACCTGCTTTTTACATTTCTTTCTTTATCCAATCAATCCCAGCTGCTTTACCCCCTTTCATTCTACTCACTGCCCCACGCACTTCCCCCACACTCACAACTGGCTCTTCCTCACTCCTATAAGATGTTATTCCTCCTTGCCCTATACACGAAATCACAGCTTCCCTATCTTCATCAACATTTAATAATTCTTCAAAATATTACCTCCATCTTCCCGATACCTCTAACTCTCCATTTAATAACTCTCCTATTTTTAGCTAACAAATCCATTCGTTCCCTTGGCTTTCTCAAATTATTAATCTCACTCCAAAACTTTTTCTTATTTTCAACAAAATTTGTTGATATCATCTCACCCACTCTCTCATTTGCTCTCCTTTTACATTTCTTCACCACTCTCTTAACCCTTTCAGGGTTGGTGCTGTACTAGCATGGCTTACGCGCCAGGGTTGGTGCCATTCTAGTACGCGTAAATTCTAGCGGCCTCAAATTAAGCGGGAAATGACTGGTAAGCTTAGATATGAGAGTAAGGGTCTGTGTGGTCAGTGTGGGCACTAAGAAAATATCGGGCACCCAGTGGTGCACTGTGGGTGCGCCATTTCAGTACACCTTGTCCAACATGCCTCGCAGTAAGAAACTCCTCACTCCTTGGCGAAATGGGATACTTTTGTTCCCCAGTGACAGTTCAAATACAGATGGAAGTGTCAGTGAAGATGACTTTCAAGGTTTTGAGGAGGTTGTGACCGAAACTAATGACCATAATACCCGTAATAGTGACGAAAACTCAGACGAACCTCACCCTTCAACTTTTGGTGCTGGGGCGTCTTGTTCAAGTCCGGTTGTACCAGAACGGAAAAGGAAACTCGTATTTTCTCGTGTCCGCAACTCAGATGTGAACAATGGTGATGATAATGATAGTGAATATAAACTCCAAGCTCTTCAAAACAGTTCTAGTAGCGAGAGTGAGGTGAAATAGTCTCCAGTGAAGCGTCTGTATATAAAACGGTATATGCGCTCTGGTAGTATGCCATATGCTATTCCAAGGGTAAGGAGTACACCATGGAATACATCCCATGGCCGTACAAGAGGCATAGATAGTGAAAATGAAGATGATAGTGTTGCAATTGAGTTGAGAAATGTGGATGCGGCAGCAGATGGCAGTGGTTATAGTGGTGCCAGCCGTGAGGCACCAGCAGTGGGCCTAGTTGGTACCCACGCCGCTGAGTCAACTCAGCTACAACAAAGGCCACCCTCAAACACCCATCCACCACACCAACCTCTGCAACCATAACCTCCACAACCACTTGTCAATATCCAGTACCCATCAGCAGACCGCACCTGGGATTGGCAGGTAGGCGACAATTTTGTTCCCAATTCCCATCACTTTGATGAAAGTCAAAGTGGAATACCGCCATCTTGTACACTAAGGAAGAATGACACTGAACTGGAATGTTTCAAGTTATTCTTTGACGAACCCCTAATGGAAATTATTGTCAGGGACAGCAGCAGATACTTCGAATACACCAAGGCAAACACAATACTTTCACCAAAATCACTTCTACACCAGTGGAATGAGGCAAGTCTTGCCGAGATGTATCTTTTCTTTGCCACAATAATGCTTGTGCCACGTGTGTATAAGCACAGTGTCAAATCATATTGATCGACAGACCGCCTGACTGCAACCCCAGGTTTCAGTGATAATATACCAGTGAATCGATTTGTGCTACTATTACGTATACTACACTTCTCAGACAAAACCAGGCCTGACAGAAACGACAGGTTATATAAGATAGGAATGTGTTTGTACATGTGAAACAGAAATTCAATATGTATTTTTATCCCTTCGGGAAGCTTGTTATTATTGAATCTTTGATTCTGTTCAAAGGGAGACTCTCATTCAAGCAGTATATACCAAGCAAAAGGAAAAGCTTTGGTATAAAGTTGTTTGTGCTTTGTGATTGCTACAGCGGTCTTGTATTGTATATT
Source organism: Cherax quadricarinatus (assembly GCF_026875155.1). NCBI lineage: Eukaryota > Metazoa > Arthropoda > Malacostraca > Decapoda > Parastacidae > Cherax > Cherax quadricarinatus. The sequence continues at coordinate 12,068,874 of NC_069426.1, forward strand.
ATTGTGTACACTGGAAGTAATACACTGCAAAATACCAGGAAGTTGTTGGGTATCTCTGGTGATGTGGTTAGAACAATGATGGAACTATATCTTGGTAAGGGGCATATATTATATACTGATAACTGGTGCACAAGCCCCTTACTCAGTGATTTTTTGCGAGTGAGCATGAGAGATGTGTGCGGTACAGTGCGTGGAAATCGTAAGCACATGCCTAAGTTCGACGGAGACACCCGTAGATATGAGGTGCAGGCATTTGATGCCAACGACATCATGGCATTTCGGTGGCATGACAAACGAGATGTCACACTGTTGTCATCAGTTCACCCTAACGAAATGGCAAACAGTGGCAGGCAGAATAGAGAAACCAATGAACCCATTCCAAAACCTGCAGCTGTGATGGACTACAACCTCAACATGCGTTCAGTGGACAAATGTGACATGCAGATTGGGTTTGTTGATTGTGTACGCAAGAGTTATAAGTGGTACATAAAACTCTTTTTCCATATTCTGGACATTTCCATGCTCAATGCTTATAATATGTATAAGATAAGGATCAGAAACAAACCACCACATGGCGAATTTTGTTTGTCTGTCATCAGGAAAATAATAATTAAGTACCAAGTAACAATACCTGCAATAGAAAACCGCCTACGAAATTATCAACAACTACCCTCTCGTCTGAGGCCTGGTGATCACTTCCTAATGAAACTGCCTGCTACTGCTTACAAGAAAAAGGCTCAGAAGAGGTGTTATGTCTGTGCACATACAAAAAAAAAAAAAACACTTATTATGACCCACTTTTCACATCCGACCCTTATTTTAATCCACATGATCCTTGAAATCATACATTTATATTCCTTCTACTCTCTCCATAACTGATCCTTCAACATTATTGCTATCCCTTATTTATCTAACTCT
>NC_069426.1:12074791-12239503 GCF_026875155.1 Cherax quadricarinatus
GGTTTCATTTGATAGAATCAAAGATATATTATAAGACTGATTTTAGTACTGAAAAAGGCTTAAAACTGAGCACAAAGTAGCGAAAATGTTAAATTTTTGCCGATGTTCAAGAGTAAACAAATAACGTCACACGTCTAATACACGTCAACTGGCGGGTCTAATATACTTACCCGAATGTGCTGATATTATTTATACAATTATTACAGTATTGCATAAAAGTAAATCTTCTATTTTTTGGTGTCAATAAAAATTCATTATGTGAATAAAAAATTCATTAAGGAGCATTTGTCTAACCTTGACTAATGATTCTGTTGACGTTGATTACACTTATAATATCGAAAGGATTTGCGTCTATGATTTTTTTAATAATATACAATTTGTCCAAAGTATATATCTATTCCACAGAGAGAAATTAGGTCAAGTAATAATGATCCCCAATGGATGAATAGAAAACTGAAGCAAAAAAAAGGCACTTCAGATGAGGAGAGGATAACCTTATTGGCCAATATCCTTATTAAAAAAAGAGGTAAAAATGGATTGGGAAAAGTTCAACGACTTATGGAAAAAAAATTAAGGTTCCTAATAAATCAAAGACAAGCCCAAAAGCTTTCTTTCAAGTTTATATCACAAAGATCAGAAAAAAATAACTGGGTGTGGGGGAGGTTACTGTAATGAGCAGGAAATGTGTTTCATTTTTAATGGTTATTTCTTGTCATCGTCTTTTCACTAATATATATATATATATATTTATATATATATATTTTATATATATATTATATATTTTATTATATATATAAATATTTTTTTTTCAACAAGTCGGGCCGTCTCCCACCGAGGCAGGGTGACCCCAAAAAAGAAAGAAAATTTCCCCAAAAAGAAAATACTTTCATATCATTCAACACTTTCACCACACTACATATAATGACTGTTTTGCGAGGTGCTCAGATTCAACAGTTTAGAACATATACGTATAAACGATACACAACATACCCCTCCAAACTGCCAATATCCCAAACCCCTCCTTTTAAAATGCAGGCAATTGTACTTCCCATTTCCAGGACTCAAGTCCGACTATATGAAAATAACGGGTTTCCCCGAATCCCTTCACTAAATATTACCCTGGGTCAGACTCCAACAGATCGTCAGGTCCCCAAATTATTATTCGTCTCCATTCACTCCTATCTAACACGCTCATGCACGCTTGTGGAAGTCCAAGCCCCTCGCCCACAAAACCCCCTTTACCCCCCCTTTCCAAACCCCTTTTGAGGGACGACCCCTACCTCTCTTTCCTTCCTATAGATTTTATATGCTTTCCATGTCATTCTACTTTGATCCATTCTCTCTAAAAGACCAAACCACCTCAACAACCCTCTTCTGCCCTTGACTAATGCTTTTATTAACTCCACACCTTTTCCTAATTTCCACACTCCGAATATTTGCATAATATTTACCCCACACATTGCCTTAGACAGGACATCTCCATGCCTCCAACCGTCCCTCGCTGTGCATTTACCACCCAAGCTTCACATCCATATAAGAGTGTTGGTATACTATACTTTCATACTTTCCCCTTTTCTTTGCCCCCATAGATAACGTTTTTTTTTGACTCCACATATACTCAACGCACCACTCACCATTTTTCCCTCATCAATTCTATGATTAACCCTCATCCTTCATAAATCCATCCGCCGACAACGTCAACTCCCAAGTATCTGAAAAACATTCCCTTCTTCCATACTCCTCCCCCCCAAATTTTGATATCAATTTTTTTTATCTAAATCATTTGATACCCTCATCACCTTACTCTTTTCTTTTGTTCATTTTCAACTTTCTACCTTTACACACATTCTCAAACTCATCCACACCTTTGAAATTTTTTCTTTAGAATCTCCCATAAGCACAGTATCATCAGCAAAAAGTAACTGTGTCAATTCCCATTTTGAATTTGATTCCCCAAAATTTTAAATCCCACCCCTCTCCTGAACACCCTAGCATTTACTTCTTTTACTGGGATATTTTTATATATATATTATATATATATTATATATATATATATATAATATATATATAATATATATAAAATATATGTCGTGCCGAATATGTAAAACTGGTCAATAGCAAGAACTCATTTAAAATTAAGTCCTTTCTAAAATTTTCTTATCGTTTAAAGATATATTTTTTTCATTAATGTTGATGAAAAAATTTATAATTTTGCACTAAAAGAATTTAGAAAAACTTACCTAACCTTATTATAACAAGAACAATTTATTTTGGGCCTAACCCAACTAAATATATATTTTAGATTTGTTTACAAAAATTTAAATACTAAACAAACACAGTGAAATATATTTTTTTGTCAGGTTCAGAATGATTTTGGCGAAAGTATTGGTATACATAAATTTTCGCTTGACCTATATGGCAAGATAAACGTTGCAATTAAGCCAAAATCGCAAGTTCTGCCTATTCGGCACGCATATATATATATGTCGTGCCGAATAGGCGAACTTGCGATCTTGGCTTAAATAGCATCGCTCATCTTGCCATATAGGACAAGTGAAAATTTTTGTATGCAATAATTTCGCCAAAATCATTTTTGAACCCAACGAAAAAAATATAATTTTTTTGTGTTTGTTAGTATTAAATTATTGTAAACAAATTAAAATATATTTAGTTGGGTTAGGCTAAAATAAATTGCTCTTGTTATAATAAGGTTAGGTAAGTTTTCTAAGATTCTTTTGGTGCAAAATTAAAATTTTTTACATTAACATTAATGAAAAAAAATATATTTTTTAAACGTATAAGAGAAAAATTTCAGAATTGGAATTAATTTTAAATAAATTCTTGCTAATTGACCAGTTTTACATATTCGCACTATACAAAATAATTATATATTAAAATATATTATATATATATATATATATATATATATATATATATAATATATTATATATATATATATATATGCAAAACAACCACTCTGAAAGATGAGAAATTCCAAGCGCTTTCGTGACTACTCACATTCTCAAGGAACTATGAAAGTGAAGCTCCAAGGAAGCTATATAAGGGGTCGGCCAGCACCTCACTATCAGACCCCACAACGGTTTAAACACGTGACGCGCGGCGAGCCAACTTGGAAACAGGCCCTTTTGCAAAACTCACCCCCAAGTTTATTTATTTGCCCAGTGTATTATTAAATTCTACCCAAATTCTATTAATTATAATGGATCTAATTTATAAAAACCCAAAAGGAAATATTCATTTTATTGCCCAAAAACTGCTTTTTATGAAACAAGATTCAATTATTTTCCCTGTCGACCATGGACTTGCTTGATCTACTTTCTCAACTTTTTGAAAATCAATTGGATGGTTAAATCTCTTACATGATAAATAGAGCATTGAATCTTGTCCAGTTCTAATGCTATATTTATGTTGTTTTAATCTTAGTTCAGAATTTTACCAGTTTGACCGTAATAAACTTTATCGCAAATTTTACAAGGAATCTTATAGACACATCCATCAGCATTTTGGGGGGAATTCTTAATCAAAAGTTTTTTTACTGTATCAAGATTTTTGAATACAACTTTAATATTAAAAGTCTTAAGAAGAGAAGGCATATCAAACAAGTTTTCATTGGGTAAGGAAGAACAACAATATTTTTAGTTGAATAAGGCTGGTTGCCCTTTTTTGGATTATAAAAAGTGTTCCTAGCAACTTTAAAAGATTTATCAATTACATTTCTTGGGTATTTTTAAATCATTACCTATTTCATAAATTTTGGATATTTCTCATCTATGACTCAAGACTACAATATTTATAATGTGAGTAGTCACGAAAGCGCTTGGAATTTCTCTATTCTTTCAGAGTGGTTTGTTTTGCATATTTTGAAATCACTGTTTATTGTGATCTTATTGCATATATATATATATATATATATATATATATATATATATATATATATATATATATATATATATATATATATATGTATGTATATTAATATCCCATTAATTAATAATTATTCATGTCCTGAGCTAAACAGATTAAGTAATATTGCTGTCTTGAGGGACATGGTTATGAAACAAGTAGATAAAATGAAACAAGATAAGTCACCCGGGCCCAGACGAATTGTTTTCAAGTGAATTTGAAAACAATTCGTCGATTCACACTTGTCTGTTAACACAGAGAAAGAGTTATTGGTCTTTGCAGTAGTCTACCTGACCATCCTTATCTTCAGCTTCATGCCATTCACTTTTATACGGTGTCCAATCCTTAGTCCAATCTTTGACAAAGATGTTTTCTGTGTCCATGTTTCTGAGATAATCCTTGCACATTCCTTAAGCCACTGAATCTATTCTCTAGCCTCCTGTAACTCTTGTCTTAACCTGAAGATACAGATGTTCAAGGTTGAGAAAAGCAATCATGCATGTCCTTTTATGACAAATACCACCTTACTAAAGTAATCTAGGATTCTAACCAGACACCTAGCAAAACTCTTAAGCAACATCAATAATGCGTTTACGCCATTCTGGTGAACTCAACAGCATCCAAAATTCGCACGTCTTAAACAAGAAGCTCTTCAGCTCTTCAGCCTAGACCCCTCCAGGAAGGTTCCTTGATGTTGGTGAGGGGCTCTTGATTTAGGGAATTGGATCTGTGCTCCAGTTCCCCGAATTAAGCCTGAATGCCTTCCACATCACCCCCCCCAGGCGCTGTATAATCCTCCGGGTTTAGCGCTTCCCCCTTGATTATAATAATAATAATCTTCAGCCTAGACGTGACTTCTCTATTCACTAAAGTTTCAACAGCTCAAGCCATCGTTCTCCTTCGACGAAAAATTTATCACACCCTCGACTTAATGGCTCCAGCCAGCGATTTTGTTGATCTCTACGAACTTTGCGTTGGTTTCAGTTGTATCTTCATCGAAAACTCTTTGTGCAGACTTTCTTCAGGCCGATGAGTTCACCAATAAGTGATATTTTGGCGAGCGTATACACGAAGCATCTTGAAGCAAGGAAATTCTCTTTTATCATCCCCTACTTGATCACCTGGCTCAGTTATGTTTATGGCATCTTCATAATATCTAAAGAATTCAACGATTATGCACGCCAACACAAACCCACAGAGATCGAGCCCTCTATCCAGTTCACAGGCGAGAAGGAAGTCGATAGCACTCTATCTTCTTCAATGTTCTTCTCTGTAACTCTAATCATGAGCTACGTTTTAAAGTCTCTCGCAAACCTACCAATAAACACGATGTTCTCCACTACAGCTAGCACCACGACACCTAATCTACAGGCTACGTCATTATAGACTTTTCCTACGTGCTTATCGTATATGTAGCTGCAAAAATCCTTGGAAAAAGGCACTTTCCTAGAGAGAACTTTTCTAAACTTTGATATCATTTTTTCCTCAGATAATGCAGACGGCGCACACACTTCTTCAACTCGTAAATTACGCAGCAACCCTATTGTTGTTTAGATAAAAGGCTCAGAGAACCGACCGGCCACTCAAGAAAGGTTCCTTGACGTTGGTGAGGGGTTCTTGAGCTAGGGAATTGGATCTGTGCTCCTGTTCCCTAAATTGATTCCGAATACTTTCCACATCCCCCCACAGGTGCTGTATAATCCTAAGGGATTATACAGCACCTGTGGGGGGATGTTGCTTGCTCGGTTCAATACAGTGAAGGATATTTTAAGATTAAGAGTTTGAGGTAATCAGTCCCTCAGCCTGAGGTCGATGTGATTCAGCCCACAAATCTTGATAAGAATACAGCATATACGCGGAGGAGGAGCGGCTAATATACTGCTGACAGGTGAAGCGAAACAGACGTAGGTTGTGTCATCTTGGTAAAATTCACAGGTAGAAGTAGGTCATGCCTATAGGTTAAGCAGGCGTTGAATTCATATATAAATATCCCAAGATGTTGCTGTCTCTGACAGGAATGTTGGTAAATGGCTCAGAAAACCAGCAAGCTTTTATCGATAAGTTAGACATTTGTGCAACACTGGGTATCCTTATTGTGGAAACGTTTCTACAGTGTCGCACAAGTATCTAATTTATCAGTTTGTCGGTTCTCTGAAACATTTATCTATATTTCTGTCAGATGCAGCAACTTCATGGGCTCATGATACAGGAAATTCTACACTGTGACATGCCTGTCCCATAGGCAAGTAATTCTTCCACCTGTGGATATTTTCACGGGTAAATGTGCATCGTCAGTGTTCTCTCCGAAACCAAATACCAAGTATTCACAATTTTGCTACTATTAAAGACTTCACCAGTGAGAGATAACAAGTCAAACGCATGACAAAAGTTTATACAATCCCCTGCAACGAGGATGATTAAAATATATGTGGGAAAAACATCGGGAGACCTCTACCACACATTTCTGAAAAATATACCAGCAGAATGTTTTAGGGAAATGCTACAGGCTAAGTCAAATTGTAAATAATGGTCTGTAAGGGGACTTATCCTGAAAGACAGCTCTCGCCTACCCAGCTGTCCCTATAGGCGATGTACTTGAGACACCGTCGTATGCACTCCCTAAGGAGTGGTATGGACAAAAAATGGGGTATAAGTATAATTACCTCTAGGGGTGTTCTGTCAGTATTTTTCATAACTGAATACTGACTAGATCTTATACATGTGCTCACTTGTGTTAGGCTAAAAATTCTGCCTATAACCGGGCTTATGGTAAGTTACTAGATCGTATCTTGGTTCTCAACTGTGCAGTCAACTGGACTACAATACATCATAGTATACTTATCTGGGTATATGTATTGGACCCTTATTAATAACCAGGGTATCGGTGTCTTGATTGAAGCAGACGTGTTCTCTGTGTAAGAATGGTGTATAATACCGACAAGATGAAATTAAGACACATATGCAACATCTGAGTATCTTTATTGTAGACGTTTCCCCATCCACTGGATGGCGAAACGTCTACAATAAAGATACCCAGATGTTGCACATGTGTCTTAATTTTGGACGTGTTCTCTGAAGAATGTCGCACTATGCTCTCTCAGGATCACAACACTCATTATTACTGTACATCAGGTATTGTTTATCATTCACAGTCTTATCACTAAAGAAGCTGATCACACTTCTCTGTAAATGTTTTGCTGTGTTCTATGAGATACTTTTAAGCACAAAAATGTGTGGATCATTGTTCTTTGTTCGTTATCCCGTCATCAATGTATCCCTTGGCAGGGCTAAAAGCAATCTGAGCCAAGACGCCCCTCGCTTGCCCCCAGCTACAAACAAAAAAGCTGATATAGGATATTTCCACTGTTTGCCAAACTTCCACCAGGAAGCAATGCAGAATGCTTGATTTTTGCTCTCTGGCATAGATAACAATATACACTATCTTTAACATGGTAATAAAGTGGGTGTAGGATTTTCCTTAATTGTCCTGCTAAGGTAAGAGATTGATTGTCTCTCATTAAACCACACTATTTGCAACACTGGTCTCTTGTAAGGAGTTGCATGACCCGTGACTGGTATACACTGGTTAAACATCTACTTGTAATTATATGATGTGGAAGTAAACAAGATGCTTGCCCCTTCTGGAAGGGCTGGGCCCCTCAGGGCTGAAATGGGCTAAAGGAGGCTGATATCCCCCTCTTGGAGAAAATTTCTCCACTTGGGGGGCAGCAAAAGTTCGTTGCTACTTATCCCTTAACATTAATTTGATTTCCTCACTCGCCACCACTGCTGCTTGTCTTTTTTTTAACAGTTTTAGTCTGTGGGGTTTCTGGAGAATCACTAATTGTGTTTTCAACACTAGTTTATTTATTGTCCGCTTATTTATTACACCTTTGCTCAAAACATCAACTGTCCTGATGATTCCATTTGCATCAGGATATATGGATACAATTTTTCCTAGAGGCCATTGGGACATCGGAACATCATTGTCAATAATCACTATGTCACTAGGTCTTAAGGACTTATGATTTTCAGGAACACCAGCTCCATAGAAGTGTTCTCTCAATGAGGTGAGATAGTCTTCTTGCTAAAATTTTTCCCAACGTTCAGTCACTTTATTCAGATGTTTTAATTTACGTCTGATTTGCTCAGGTTCGAAATAAGTAGGATCCTCTATGATTTTTTTATCACTCATGGGTGGAACAGGTTCGAGCCTTCTGCCATGGAGTAAATGAGATGGACTTAACACTTCTAAATTACCCAGATCATCGGTAACATAAGTTAGAGGACTGTTGTTGACTCTCTTTTCTATTTCAGTCACAACTGTACGAAATTCTTCCAAGTCGATTCTCTGACGATGAAGAGGTTTAAACAACGTTTTACAATGCCGATCGTTTTTTCGTAAAATCCGCCGTGCCATGGAGATTTAAGAGAAATGTATCTCCAACGGCAACTGCGTTGATTCAGCATCTGTTGTACTTCTGGTTGATCAAAGATCTTGCTTATATAAGCAGCACCAGCAACAGAGTTCGTTGCATTATCTGAAGTCATCAGTCTGGGACATGCCCTTCTGGCTGCAAACCTTCTGAATAATTTGTAAAAGTTTCAGCAGACATGTCAGTGGCTACTTCTAGATGTACTGCTCTAGTTGTAACACAAGTGAACAAACAGATGTACACCTTGATGGGAACTTTGTCAACTCTTTTGGTTAAAACTATTGGTCCAGTGTAATCTAAGCCTGTCACCTCAAATGGAGTGACGTGACAAACTCTTTCAGAGGGAAATGGAGGTGGACCTGGATACTAATATACTCGCATACCGTAGTGACGAGTAATGCAGTCCCTTATTTGTTTTTTCACACTTTGTCTACCTTGAGGTATCCAGTAGGATTGTCGTATATGACAAAGTGTATCAGCTACCCCACCATGTAACAAGTTACGGAGGGAGTTTTGAACAACCAGTTTTGTTAGCCAATGATTCTTGGGGATCAATATTGGATGTACGGCTTCTTTAAGTAGTGAAGAATTTCGAATTCTTCCTCGACATCTTTTAATCTTTTCTGAGTCAAGATAAAGTCCAAAAGAATTAATTATATCAGGTTTCTTTTGGGATTTATCTTGTGTTTCCAGAAATTTATATTCTATAGAGAAAAAATCTTTCTGTATTAGTTTCACCCAGTATTTAATGGGTTCAAGACATTCATAATCAGGTTTTATTCCTTTAATGAATTTAAAGACAAGAGCTGTAACTCTTAAGAGTTTACCCAAAGATGAGTATTTAGATCCATCAATGACTATTTCTGTTGTGTCTGCAGTATTTACACAAATTATTTCTGCTGTGTTCAAGCAGACTGTTTCTTCTGGCATAATATGAGCTTTTTTCTGAGGCCAGTTATTTTCATTAGAGAGCCAGTTCGGTCCGTGGAGCGATAATTTATTATCCACAAATTTTTGGAGTGGGACACCACTTGACAACATGTCAGCTGGATTCTCTTGTGTAGAGACGTGGAGAAAGAGATAATCTCTCAGCATCTCTTTTATTTCTGCTACTCTGTTCTGTACATAGACCAACTTACTCTTATTATTTCTTAACCACTGGAGAACTGCTTCATTATCACTCCAGATCGCGGTTTTTTCAATAGTGAGATGATCAATTACTTTGTTGAGATAGACAGCTAATTTTGTACCTACATAGAGTGCTGTCAGTTCCAATTGTGGTACTGTTCTGTCCATCAAGGGTGCTACCAAAGACTTTGAAGTAATTAGTGTACTTCAGCATTACTCATGTAAGCTACAGCGCCATAACCTCTGGTTGACGCATCACAGAACACATGTAATGAGTAATTGTTTCCCTCTTCACCTATTTGCCTGGGAAATTGAATTTGATGAAGTTGTTTAAACTCCGTGGATATTTCATCCCATGCTTGACTCATTTCTAGAGACAAGTTCTCATCCCATCCGATTTTTAGCTTCCATGCATCTTGCATAAGCATTTTACCCTTTATGGTAATTGGTGAGACTAGTCCTAGAGGATCAAAACATTGTGATACCTCTGATAGTAAACTACATTTGGTGAGTGTACTGCATGATTTATTGTTTATCCTTTAGAGACTCAAAGTATCTTCCTGTGTGTTCCAATTAAGTCCCAGCATATTGTTGCAATCAGGAATTTCAGCTTCAGAGAAATCTTCTTTGATAAGTTCCCTAATTGCGTTGAATCTGTATTCCACTTCCTGAAATGTGGATGTTGAAAAATGGTTTACCAGCTAAGATATAATTTATAATTTTAAATATTGGAACACTTAGCTGATAAAAGACAGCAAATCGTCTACACAGCCGCCCCTGCAGACGAGGTCTTGAATTGTTGTCATGATCATCTCTCAACGGGCTGGAATAGATCATATTATGTAAACAATAAATTACCCCTAGGGGGTGTTATGTCAGCATATTTCATTCACTGATTGCTGACAAACCTACGTGCGTAGACTCAAAGGTCTGCATATCACCGGGGTTCATGATAAGTGACTAACTCACGATTTTATACTCAACTGCGCAGTCAATAGTAGTTCATCACGAGTTAGAACACTTACCTGGGTATATGTATTTGACCCGTAATTACGCCCGGATATCTGTTGAGTTGATTGAAGAATAGTGTTCTTTGAAGAATGTCGCACTACACTCTGTTGGATCGCAACACTCGTTGTTACACTGTTCATCAATAATTGTTCACACAATATCACTAAGAAGTTGATCACACTTCTCTGTTTATCGTGGTTTGTGAGACACTTTGTTCACACTAACACACAGATCGTTCTTTGTTGGTTATCCTGACGTCAGTGTCACTTAAAGTAGAGTCAAAAGTAATCTGAAGACGGCATAACGCCCTACGCCGTTACTGCCCCTCACATAAAAGAAAAGCTGACCTAGTATCTTTTGCTTCCTTGCCACTTCCTAGATGAAGTAAAGCAGAATGCTTGAATCTTGCATAGAAAACAATGTCCACTATCTTTACCATGGTAATAAAGTGGGAGCAGGATTTTCCTTAATTGTCCTGCTAAGGTAAGAGATGGACTGTCTTTTATTAAATTACACTTTGCAACACTGGGTCTTGCACGGAGCTGCGATCGCTTGACCACACGTCGCATACTGGTACTGTATCTGGGATCAATTACTCGCTGTAGCAGTAAACAAGATGAGAGTAAGACACATGTGCAACATCTGGGTATCTTTATTGTAGACGTTTCGCCATCCAGTGGCTTTATCAATACAAATTCCAGGACATAACTTGAAGACAGTAGAACTATGTACAGAAGATGAGGTAATCAGTCCCTCAACCTAGGAGTAGGTGCGAACAGCACCATAGTCGTGGAGATTCTGAAGCAGAAGAAAGAATCCTGGCGCTTATATAGTAACGTCATGTGAAGCAGACGAGGGCAAATTCACTGGTTGGCGGGATTCCCCAGTGGAAGTAGGTCCGTCCCAAAGAGATGGGTTAGTTGTAGTAGTAGATGTCGTAGTCGTGAAGGTTATGTACATGTCCTCAGAATTAAGATTCCATGATGTTGCAGTGTCTGACAAGTTGTGTACGAATGGTATATAATACCGACAAGATGAGAGTAAGACACATGTGCAACATCTGGGTATCTTTATTGTAGACGTTTCGCCATCCAGTGGCTTTATCAATACAAATTCCAGGACATAACTTGAAGACAGTAGAACTATGTACAGAAGATGAGGTAATCAGTCCCTCAACCTAGGAGTAGGTGCGAACAGCACCATAGTCGTGGAGATTCTGAAGCAGAAGAAAGAATCCTGGCGCTTATATAGTAACGTCAGGTGAAGCAGACAAGGGCAAATTCACTGGTTGGCGGGATTCCCCAGTGGAAGTAGGTCCGTCCCAAAGAGATGGGTTAGTTGTAGTAGTAGATGTCGTAGTCGTGAAGGTTATGTACATGTCCTTCCACTGGGGAATCCCGCCAACCAGTGAATTTGCCCTCGTCTGCTTCACCTGACGTTACTATATAAGCGCCAGGATTCTTTCTTCTGCTTCAGAATCTCCACGACTATGGTGCTGTTCGCACCTACTCCTAGGTTGAGGGACTGATTACCTCATCTTCTGTACATAGTTCTACTGTCTTCAAGTTATGTCCTGGAATTTGTATTGATAAAGCCACTGGATGGCGAAACGTCTACAATAAAGATACCCAGATGTTGCACATGTGTCTTACTCTCATCTTGTCGGTATTATATACCATTCGTACACAGTAAACAAGATGCTTGCCCCTTCTGAGAGGGCTGGGCCCCTCAGGGCTGTTGAAAGGGGCTGAAGGGGGCTGATACCCCCTCCTGGAGAAAATTTCTCCACAGTGGAATACAGATTTGCTTAGTTGCATATTTGCTTCTTTCATCTCCTTGTTAGCTTCTCTGTATAAGGATTTCAAATCCTCCTCTTTATTCACACTACCTTGAAGATTGTCCACATAGAAACTTTTCTTTAAGATTTCTTTGAAAGGACTTTCAGATTTCTTCAAATGTGTATTTAGTGTAGCTTCTAGTAAGAATGGAGAGGATGTTGCACCAAATAATACTGACTTGAAACGATAAATTTTCACAGGACTTTGAGGATCAAGTGGATTTTCAGGCCACAAGAATCGAGTATAATCTCTATCTATTTCTTGTAGTCCTACTCATAAGAAAGCTTTGGAAATATCAGCCTTGTAGCCACATGGGTTTGTTCGAAATTTCATAAGCACGTCTCCAAGCTTGTCAGTTAGTGAGGGTCCGGTCATCAGTCATTAAGACTTGCTACATCTTTATTTGCACGTGCGCTGCAATTATATACAACACGTAGTGGAGTGGTTTCAGAATCTTTTCTAACTCCGTGGTGCAGGAGATAATGAATTTCTGTCTTCAACTTGTCTTCGACTACTTCCTCACAGAATTTATTTTCTAACTGTTCTTGTATATTACCATAGACAGTCAGTAGCTCAGGATTCTTCATGAGCTCATGTATTTGTGCTTTCATTTGTCTAAAATCCATGCGATAATTGCTAGGCAGATGTGTTGGATTTAATTTCCATGGTAACATAACCCAATACTGTCTATCTTCATTTTTGACAGTGTCTAGATATTGGTTATAAGTCTGAGACTCTTGTGGGTTTGGTTTATTTACATCAATACCTATCGCATCTAAATCCCACAACTTATCAACTGGTTAATTCATTTCTTCCAGTAATGAGAGTTTTTTCGGCGGTACATGATCAGCGGTTATTCTCGTAACTAGTACATTTTCCACTGAATCAATATCAGTTTCTTTCCCACTTTGAGAGGGAATGGGACCACACATCATGTGGCCTCCTGCTGTTTTTAGCAAGTGAACATCATGTTTACTTACTATTTTCTGCACAAAACAGTGACAATAATCACTTCCAATGATTAAATCAATTGGACTAATTGAGTCCGTCTGTATGTCAGGACAGGCTAACTTGACCTTAACGGCTTTTAGAGCTACAACTGTTTCTTTTAATCCCTGGATCTGCACAGACTTAGGCAAATCATCTACTACCACAGCTTCTACTGTCTTTTTTATGTTTCCTAGACCAACAGTGAATCTGGCTAGGTCATATGTCTGTTTACCAGAATTGTGGAAAAAAAACAGCTATTTCTAACTGTACTTTGGCATAGGGTTGTTTATCCAGCTTCTACAACACTGATCTTCTTATGAAAGACCTTTGTGAGCTCTGATCAAATAGTGTTAGCACATTGGTTTTGTGTAATTTATTAGGTAACTCAACTCGAGGTATAGCTGATGTTTGTTGACTTCCTGATTCTGTGGAAGTCTTCTGCTGTTCAGCATAAGTATTTGGGCATAATGCTATATGATGCATATCCTTGCATTTAAAACACTTCTTCAGTGAGTATTTTCCTTCTTTGTGTTCACCTAAACACTTGATACACCTTTTCAGCTGATGAACACGTTGTTTACGTGCCTCCACTGATGTGTATTGAATACAATACTGTGCCCAATGTGTTCCATCACAAAGTACACATTTTGGAGTACATTTATGTGTGACAGTCTGTTTACTGTCTGTTGTATTCAAAGCTTGATAAATGCCTATATGGGATTTCCCATTCTGTGGTTTAGTGGGAGTAGTTATACTCTTTTTATACTTAGTTGAAGGTTTGTTATCCACGGGATTTGTGGATTCTTCATCTTGTCTCGTTGCTTGCATGCATGAAACTATTGTTTGTAAACCATTGCTAATTTCTTCACAAGTGAAATAGCGTTTATTGAACATAATATTTAATTTTTCAATAGTTTGTGGTGACAACTTATCTTGTACAATACCACTGATAAACCAATCACATTGCTGTAAGTCATATTTAGCACCTAGAGACCTGAGACTATTGTCTAATATGATCCTAAATGTCTAAGTCTGAAAAACAATGTTTGGGTGGCTTCAAGCTTGATATTAAGACTGCATGTCTAACTCTGGCCTTGTCAGCATCAAAGTAATTGTCTGCTAATACACGTAAGGCTATTTGATAATTGCCTTTAACAACTGGAAATGACTTAATCAGTTTTCAGGGTTCTCCCTTCACAAGACATTTAAAATAATTGAACTTAGCAATCTCATCTATGTCAGTTCGTGAATTTACCATGGATTGAAAACCACTAATAAATTCTTCGCAATTATGACCTAGGAAAATAGGCAATGACAAGATAGGTAAGTTTGGTAATGGGATACCTATTGTGGCAATTGTTGTGGCAGGTGCAATAAGTGTCTGAGCACTAGTTACAGTAGATCTCTGTGACAGTTTTGTGGAAGGTAGCCTGTACTCCTGTCCGCCTTAATTGTTGACATTCGTCTCTCGACCTCCGGGGAGAGAGGACGCACGCCTAGTAGCTACACCTGCCCTCTGGTGGTGACCTTTAGCAACTGGAAGGCAAAATGGCGTATCGAGTGGGTCAGCGGATCAACACTGTTTGTATACAGCTGGTACGTGTCACGCTCACTGGAGAAACGATGAATACATTGCTACCCGCCATCATCAGAGACGTCTATGGTGTCCCCAACGATGAAGTATATGGTGTAGCCTTAAATGGGATGACCAGAGTATTCCTGAAACTGAATCGTACCGGCGTCTACGACAGACTTGTTGACGAGTACCAGGAGAGGAAGGTGACTGTGAAGTCGGCAGTGGACGTCGTCTTGCACGACGTATCTAGGTACTATACGTGGGTGAAGGTGAGAAACGTCCCTTTCGAGGCGACTGCGTATAGTATACAGGAGGTCTTCAACAGTTATGGTAAAGTTCATTCGGCTACGATGGGAGTATGGAAAGATGGGCCATATGAGGGACGACCTGAGGGTTCTTATACCCTCAAAATGACGTTGGCTAGGCCTATACCGTCCTACGTCATGCTAGTGGATTACAGGACGCAGGTCTTTGTGCACTATGCCGGCCAGAGAAGGACCTGTCGATTATGTAGCTCCTACGACCATATGGCAGCACAGTGTCCTAGGAGGCAGCCTACCAGGGCTCCTGATACGTTGGCAGTGGAGCAGCAGCCTTGTGAGTTGATGCCGGAGTTGGGAGAGGAGGAAGCAGGGACGAGTGGTCGTTGGAGTGAAGAGGTTGATCGGGAAGTACCGACGGTCGGTACCTGTGTTACACTCCCGGTAGGTTAGGGGGAGCAGACAGGACCGTCGGAGGCTCCATCAGGAAGGAACGATGTTCCTCAGGAAGATTTACTGGAGGACGTGTTGAGAGGTTTTTTGGACGGGTCGGGGACCTCCGCCTTAAGTGCTGCCGAGGCTGATGTGAGGGAGGAACAGCAGTCTGTGGTACAAACATTGTGTGGAACTCGCTTAGAGCAAGTGGTGGAGGTGGAGGTCCATCAGGAGCATTTGTCGGATGATGACATGTGTTTGGGTAGTGTTTCTAGGAAAAGGCCCGCTGGCACGGTTGAGGCCGAGGAGGTACTCACGCCGGGGCAGAGGCCGGGCAAAAAAGCTTGGGCAAAGGATGAGGAGTTGCTGGACCAAAAGGATCTGGTGGATCCTGATTTATGTAGTGAAAGGGTAAAAGGTGGGGAGGGAGCCAGGGGAAAGTCTGGTGAGGCGTCGGGTCGACGCACAGGAAAAGGTAGGCAAGCCACAGAGGCATAGAGGGAAGCCGCCGTTCTTATAAATTTCAGGTGTGTCACTCTAAATGTGAACGGTCTCAAGGCTGAGATCAAAACTGTGTGGTTTGTATGGTTCTTACGTAGGTTCCAGGTGGATGTGTGTTTCTTGCAGGAACACAATCATAAGATTGGTAGTGAGTTGTTGTTGCATGGGTATAAGTTGTATGTTAGTTGTGCTTGGCAGTTGAAAGGGGGGATGGCGATAGCGATAAAGGAGACCAGCCCCTTGTATGTCACAGGTTGGGAGGAGGCAGGGGGGAGGGCTGTGCGGGTAGATGGTGTATGGGGTGATAGAAGGGCATGTTTCATAGGAGTGTATGTGCCGGCATCGAGCAATACACGAGTAAAAGCGAATTTTGTGAGGGAAGACTTATTGTACCATCTGCGGGGATTGCCTGCCATCACGATTATTGGTGGGGATTGGAATTGTGTAATTCGGGGCCAGGATGTTGAACCGAGGGGGGCGGGTTATGTATTACGTGTTCTGAGGGATGTGTTGAGGGACGTGGGTGTTGTAGATGTTGCAGGGGGAGGAGGTTATATGGTGGAGCACACGTTCATTTGCAAGGGGTATGCTGCAAGACTAGACAGGATTTACGTCATGAAGGGATTGGAGGTCAGGAGGGTGCAGACTTTTGATGTGGGTTTCTCGGACCATAGGGCAGTGATAGTGGATCTGTTGTGGGAAGGTGCTGTGCATATTTACCCCGGCTATTGGAAGTTGAATGTGTGGCTGCTCAGGGGGAAGGGGGGGGATGGGTTTTGAGGAGTGGTGGAATGGGTTTTGGGGAGATAGGGATCGGGCTATGGAGCTTGTAGAATGGTGGGAGTTGCGGGCGAAACCTGGGATTGCGAATTTTTATAGGGTCAAGGGCCGTGAGGAAGTGAGATGGAGATATGGTTTGCAGAATTATTTGGAGGGACAGTTGCAGGCATGTTACAGGAGGGGGGGGTGGGGAGGGAGAAGATATAGCACTGCTTCGAGGTAGAATTGAGGAGATTCATAATGAACGTTTTGACGTGATGCATTTTCGTTCAGGGTTGGACGATGTGTTGTGGGGGGATAAACCGACTGGGTATGTGCTGCGTAAGTTTAGGGAGCGTAGGAGAGTGACCACGTTATTGCAGTTAGAGACTAGTGCGGGAGTGGGGGATTACCCGGAAGGTGAGGTCCTCATCTCCACTGAGAGTATGAGCATTTATGCAGGTGAATGGCTCAGGAGAAAATGGAGAGAGGGTGGGAGGCGGGGCACCTGGCAGGCATCTTTCGGTAGGGGGGTTCATAAGGTTATAGGAGAAAAGGATAGGGTGGGGTTAGAGGCTGATATTAGTGAGGCTGAGGTGGCAGATGCGGTCTTCAGCATGCACACGGGTAAGGCGTCAGGCATTGACGGTTTGCCTATTGATTTTTATAGGGCTTATTGGGGGTGCATGAGGCATTGTTTAGTTGGGGTTTTGAAAAATATGCTAGATGGAAAGACAATGGGTGAGTCACAACGTACAGGCATAGTAGTATTAGTGCCAAAGAAGGAAGGGGCGCGGGCACTGAGTGCTTTCCGGGCAATTTCCTTAATGTGCGCAGACTATAAGGTATTCGCAAAGATCTAGGGACTAGAAGGAAGGCAGTTCTCGGATCGCTTTTACACAGAGGTCAGTTTGGGATTCCAGGGAGGAGTATGCAGGATGGACACGGGCACATAAGGGATTTCTTAGAGGGCTGTGGAGGGGGGGGGTTCTAGGGGTTGATTGGGAGAATGCGTATGATTGTGTGGACAGGGTGTTTTTCATGAGAGTTTGTGTGATCTGGGTTTTGGTGCCAGGGTGGTAGAGTGGGTGGATGCATTGTATGCGGGGGCGATCATGCGTGTGCAGGTGAATGGTAGGTTGGGTTCTGGGATTCGTATAGAGAGGGGTTTGCGGCAGGGTTGCCCACTTTCACAGCTATTATTTGCTCGTGTTCAGAACCCATTTTATGAGATTTTAGACCGAGAGTTGTGTGGGGAGGGGGTTGAGGGGAATGACGGGGGGGTTGTGGGTTACGTTGATGATACGACGATCTTACTTAGTGGAAGGGAGGATTTTTCAAGGGTGGGTAGAGTCATCGAGAAGTTTGGGACCGTAACAGGAATGAGGGTAAACAAAAGCAAGTCGATGTTGTTACAGGTGGGCACCTGGGTAGGCGGGAGATTGGGTCAGGGGTTTGGATGGAATGTCGTAGAACGGATTAAGATTTGTGGGATTTGGTATACAGCGGACAGGCAGGACAGTAGAAAGATTAATTCAGAGGCAGTTAGGGACAGGGCAGTGGGTAGGCTACGTAGCCTTCGGGCCAGAGATGATACGTTGCACCAAAGGGCTGTGATTGTGAATTCGTTGGTATAGAGTAAGGTTTGGGGAGCAGCGGCAGTATATCCCTTGAGAAATTGTGATGTAACAGACATACAGAGGAGGGCATTAAGGTATATATGGGGTTATGGGAGGGCGTGGTTGGGACGTGACATAGTAATGACTGGGGTGCATCAGGGGGGGATTGGGTTTGTTGGCATTGGGGCCCAGGGTAAGGGCAATATACGTCAAGGTGACATACCTCAGTGAGGGGGGTCTGGGGGCGGCGTGTGGGGGAGGTGATGCGGGACTTACGTTGTTGGTGGAGTGGGAGGGACCTGGAGGTGTGTGAGGATATGTTGAGGTATATGTTAAGAGTGCGAGATGTGTGTCATTTGCGAATAGGGAGGCTGGTGGGAGTTGAGTATCATCGGGAGATGCTGCAAGGGGTGGCTGTCTTCCCCACATATAATTGGAGGGTAATATGGGAGGAATTTCGAAAGTTAAGAATGCCTGCAAGGGTGAGAGAAGTGGTCTACAGATTCCTCATGGGGACATTGGCGTCAAAACAGGTGTTGAGGCAGATGGGATATGTGAGTGATGCTTCATGTGTGCATTGTGGTGACGTGGACAAATGCTTTCCATGTGGTGTACTTTTGTCCTTTTTTGGAAAATGTAAGGGTGTGGTTGAGGGTTGTTTTTTGGATTATTGGGAGGGGGAAGGGCTTTACTTTTAGACGTGGGAGGAGTGTCTAATGAGGTAGCGAGGGCGTTAAGGTATATAATGGTTGATTTTTTGTATGTTTCTTGGGGAATGAGGGAGGTGGGGGGTAATGTCAGGATCAAGGCCTTAGCGGCAAGTTTTTATAGGTCGGTGGGTAGGAATAGGAGCTTATATGGGGGTCAGTGGGTTGCTCTTTTTCCGGAGAGTTATCGGGGACTGACTGTGGCACGACTACTACAGTTGGTGCCGGGGAAAGGCAGCAAGGGGTTGGTTTCCGGAGGTGAGTGATGAGTACTTGGAGATGATTGTAGTAAGGAAGAGAAGAGATGGTGGCTGCTCTAGTGGTGTATGTGAGATAACATGATGTAAGGTCTGTCTGTGTGAAGGCCTTTGTGTGTGTGTGTGTATGTGTGTTGAGTGTGTGTGTTGAGTGTGTGTGTTGTTGTGTGTGTGGTGTGTGTGTGTGTGTGTGTGTGCGTGTCTGTGTGAGAGTGTGTGTGTGGGTGGGGTGTTCTGTTATTGAAATGGGGCTTCTGTGTGAGAGGTAGAGGTTTTTGGTAAGATTTTCTTGCTTCTGTGGGTTCGCCATTGCGTCCTTTCGATACATTTCAAAGACGGACAAAACTGGAATTTTTTTAAGAAATAATGAGCTAAGAATTATTTGTGTTGTAAAAGATGCGGGGTTTGTTATTGTTGCCCCAGAGACTAATGTTATGATTCCTATCCTATTTAACAACTGTAATACGGGCGAGGTGCCTGCATGCACCAGGCTCATGTATTTCCTGTATATTTAACTTTGTCAATGTTAGATGTTCTGTGTATGAGAGTGGGCATTGTACATTGCCCTATTCAGTATTCCTTCCTGTTTGGAAGTTAATGAGGTAGGAATGTATATACACACGGATTAAGGGTATATTTCACCTGTTCATACTGAGTACCTTGTGGGTGATGGGAGGAGGCACACATCTTAGAATTTTTTTCTTATTTATCATTTATTCTAGAGTAGGCAAAGTTCCATATGATGTGTATTTGGGTTATATGGGGTGTGGGGAGTACGATTTAGTCTCCTCGAAAACATTGTAAGGGGGTTTTAGTTTTCGAGAATCTATGTACGTAATATGTTACTATACAAAATAATTGTATGAGAAATGATTTGGTGTATACTTAATGTTTTGTATATAAAGTTTTTATACAAAATATGCATAAGTGTAACAGGTTTTGTTTTGTAGCTTTTTTTGTTAAGGAATGCTCATGTGTAGGTTCTTCTGTTTCATTCCTAGTTAGGCTTGTTTTTTCTCAGTGTTGAGCTTTTTTTGTTAATTTTATGTATAACAACATGTAGATTGTATACTGTATCCTTAAATAAAAATATAAAAAATAAAATTGTTGATCGCTAGAAGTACCCAAAACATTTTTAATTTTATCATGTGGATTTGATTCTAGGAATTCACTTTCATATTTCGCATAATCTGAATTAATTATTTTCATACGCTGAGTAAGTATTTCCAGGTTTGCCTCAAGATCATCAAAATCTATGTTTTTATCTTGAGTTAACAATATACAGACTGAAATTAATTGTTTTAAATGTGTAATCTTAATCTGTAAAGAGGTAAATTGAATATTCAGACAAGCCATTTTACTTGAATACTGATAATTCAAGCACCACACTTAGAGTGTTTACACTCTACACTGCTGTAACAGGTGAGTCTTATTATGATCGAGTCAGCAATAATAAAGTCAGACACTACTGACCCACTAACCGTAACCTCAGGGTCAATGACCTTGAAGGGTGCAGGGTACATATGGCTGGACGATGCCTTCTGTCCTATGTTGATGTGGTCTCAGCTTGGAACACTGATGAATCACCGTAAGTAATGCCGTTATACATTTTATTCACTAAACATCAATATAAATGTCACTGCATATCTGTAAATCACACATATATTTCTTACATATATATAAATGTCACTGTTAATATATGAAAGCTTACACTTTTATATAATATCCTTTAATATAACAGTTAAATCTATGAGACTAACATAAACACAATCTCGTCTCTTAATTTGTGTCTATAAACATTATAAACAATATGTCTATATACACTCAACACAAACTGAACATCATCTGGCTTGATGCTATGTCAGTGCTTCTTGAGTTTGGTCGCCAGTAGATGACAAGTGCCATCCCCTGTTTTCTGCTGGGTGATTGGGTGAGCCTGTGGAGAAATTTTCTCCAGGAGGGGGGTATTAGCCCCCTTCAGCCCTTTTCAGCCCTGAGGGGCCCAGCCCTCTCAGAAAGGGCAAGCATCTTGTTTACTGCTACAGTAAGTAATTGATCCCAGATGCAGAACGAGTATGCGACGTGGCCAAGTGACCGACACTCCTTGCAAAGTCCAGTGTTGCAAGTGTAATTTAATAAAAGACAGTCCATCTCTTACATTAGCAGGACAATTAAGGAAAATCCTGCTTCCACTTTATTACCATGGTAAAGATAGTGTATATTGTAGTCTATGCTTAAGACAGCAAGAATCAAATATTCTGCTTTGCTTCATGGAGGAAGTGGCAAGGAAGCAAAAGTACTAGGTCAGCTTTTCCTTTATGTTAGAGGGGCATTGGAGAGGCGTAGGATGCTGTGAGGTCAGATTACTTTTGACTCTACTGAGAGTCACACTGACGCCAGGATAACCAACAAAGAACACTGATCCATGCGTTAGTGTGAACAAAGTGTCTCACAAAACACAATAAACACTTGCAGAGAAGTGTGATCAGCTTCTTCAGTGATAAGATTGTGAACAATAAAAACAAATCTTGTGGAACATAGTGTACCAGTGTGCGTATTCCTAGACTATGGAAGACGTGGACATCCAAGGACACTTCAGCTTCTATCAAGTCACTGATATCTGTCGAGGGTGTGAAGAACACCATAGCTCACGCTACAAGAGCAAGGTAGGTTACAGATTTCTTGTAGGACGGGGGACTGCGCAGTTCTTGTGTTGCAAGGAGTTTGTAATCGACCTATATTCGGCAGTGAGGTGCAGACTTTTGAGTCCACACAAGTATGTACATCAGCCATCAGTGAATGAAATATGCTGACATAACATCCCCTAGGGGTAATTTATTATTAACATAATATAATCTTTTTCAGCCTGTTAAGAAGTGGATGATACAGCTTTTCAAGACCTCATCTGCAGGGGCGGCTGTGTGGACGATTTGCTGTCTTATCAGCTAAGTACTCCTTATATTTAATCAATCTTAGCTGGTAACTTATTTCTCAACAGTTTGGTCATGCTCGAACCGGATAAAGGCCACACTGTGGTACAAATATGTTGTACTACAGTGTACAAATAACCTACGAGCCAAGGTCCTTCAAAAAAAGCTGTAAAACTAGTGTTTTACAATATAAATCGGTATAAATGAGTCCCTCCTGACTCAATCACAGAGAATGGGCAGCCAAAAGAAAACAGGCGCTCGTGCAGCGTTCACCCAAAGAAAACGAGAGCTGGGTGACTCACCCAACAAGAAAACGAGGGATGGCACCCGTCATCTACTTCTCTCTACTGCTCAGCTCGAGAAACGCTGATGACAGCAGCAACCCAACTGATGTTTAGTTTGTCTGAGTGTATATACACATAGTGTTTATAATGTTTATAGACAGATTAAGAGACGAGATCGTGTTTAAGTTGTAGACAGCCTGTACTGTCTGCACAGACAGCCCATGCTGTCTGCCAGCTTAGTTCATATTTCGCGCCACTCAGGTGCTGCCCTCTGTAGCCAGGCCTCTCGGTAGGCACGCCAGCCTGCCGGCCCATGCCTCCGCCTCACTCACACAGCGGCCTAGCAGGAAGACACAAGTGCTCCCAGCTCTCTATCGTGGGATGGCCCTGCCCGGGCCATGGGCACAACACAAGCCTGTGTACCCACCACGACTTAACAATAAACACAGAAGCCTCTGAAGACATATCATTAACTCCCGGCTACCAGAATACCAAACAAAACCGTTATAAAGTCTCTTATAGATATAACTGTTATATTAAAGGAAACTATATATAAAGTGTAAGCTTTCATATATATATATATATATATATATATATATATATATATTAACAGTGACATTTATATATGTGTAAGTAATAATCACGTGTGATTTACAGTTATGCAGTGATATTTATAGTGTAAAGTGAATGAAGTGTATAACATCGTTATTTACGATTAATCATCGTTGTCAGGCTGACACAGCAGACTCAAGCCATAAACACCAGCCATATGTACTCTGTACCCTTCATGGTCATTGACCCTGAGGTTAAGCTTAGTAGTTCAGTAGTGACTGACTCAATTATTGTCTTTATAGACAAAGATTCCACAATTAGAAAATCTAATTTCAGTCTGTATAGGATTAACTCAAGATACAAACATAGATTTTGATGATCTTGAGGTCAAATTTTAATTACTTACACAACGTCTGGAAATAATTAATTCAGACTATTCACATTATAAAAATAAGTTTCTTGAATCAGATCCATCTGAGGATGAAATTAAAAATGTTTTGGATATTTTTAGTAATCAACAGTTTTTTTTTTATATTTTATTTATAACATACAATACATTAACAAAAGCATACAGCATTAGAGCATTGACAGATAATATAAATTCATCAATTTCTATACACTGCAATATGCAGTAATATGTCAAATATATACACTTCATGCAGCTGATAGGTGAATACTGCCATATACATAATTCATTACTACAAAATATAACTCTTCAAGTAATACAAAATAAAGAATCGTCTTACTCCTTCCCGACTGCTAATTTCAATATACACACACAATAATTACATGCCGCAAAAAATGCAAGCAGTATAACCCCCCCCCCCTATTTACCGCAGCTCACCAAAATGTACAGCATTTCACCGTTGTTTATTTAACTTACAAACTAACCATACTAAATTAAACTTAAGAACATATTATATTGAAAACAATAACAACTCTACAGTAGTGAAAATGCCAGCTGCTGTCCTAACATTATTTATATATACATATGTATATACATTATAAACTGAATTAGTTTACAATGGGAGTCAAATCCTATCTTTATTGCTGTCCCATGCAGCATTCTCAGACTTCTACTATTGTACGCTACTAGGATAGCCTTCAGCAGAAGGCATAATTAACAAATATTAAATAACACTAAGAACACATGAACTCAGCACTCCCATGCACATCCCAATTGCACACAATCATTCTCTCTTGCACTTATCACTCACCCACGCACATGCACACCAAACCAACATCTTTCGTTTGGCAAGCCCGTTTGGTACCCCCCCTTTTTTATCGAATGCTTTACATAACAAACTAAACCCACTTCCCCCCCCTCACAACTCTAGCAACTCCCCAACAGTGATGGACCTGTAACCCTCAGTGAAAATCTCCCTCCCATCTCCTCCCAATAAATTTCCGATTCCTATTCATTGTCCTACAAAAAAAAACCTCGCTAAAAAATCGTTTCCTCGTCTCCTCATTATCCACCCCTCTCAAATTTCCCCCCGATATGTACACGAAATCCACCATGATATAAGCTACTCCCTGTGCCACATTCTCCCCAACCCCCCTATATCAAGACTCAGCGCTCTCAACACTGACACCCCAGTTCCTCCTAATCCTCCTGACCCCCTTTCCCCAGCCATTCCCTCACACTCCCCAAATAATCGCAAAAGTATACCACATATAGGCTGTCTCCAACTCCCCGCATAACCACACCAAACCCTCCTCTATGACACGTCTTTTTCTGAGGACTAAACCAGTACGAATCCTGTGTAAAAATTTAAACATGACTCTCGCACCCGGGGCCCAGCTTTATTTTACCAACAGACTCCATATAGCGCCCCATCATAATCGGGAACAGCCCCTCAACTGGGGCCCCCTTACCCTCAAAATTCGATATAAATCCCTCACCTTTAATTTGTCTTGCCGGCGCCCACAAAGTGCCCTCAACAAAATCTCACACCCCCTCCTTTCCCCACCCCATACTTTCCCCTCAGAATATCATCAACTTTGCAGCTGCCCCCTCTTCCCCCTAATTTTTTCCACTCCCACCTACGAAAATCATTTCACCCCCCCCTTCCCAGTCCAAAAAACCCCAAAACCCCTCCCCCACGGGGAAAGAAACCACCCCCTCTTCACCATTCACATCCTGGCCCCAAAAAGAACCAAAAAACCCTTTCAAGGGATACAGTAACTCAGCCCCCGCAAGGGAAAAACTGCGCTACATACCATCCCTTTACTGTACAGCAATACTTTTATAACAATCCCCCATTGCAATAATGTCAATGAAGGGCCGAACACCCCCAACCGATGTTCCACCGTTCCAACCATTCTCAACGAATTCGCCCCCAGCCCCCGTAGGGTTTGCTCCATACAAAATCCCACATATTAAAAACTTCCCTTCCTGCCTTCTCACCACATCACAGCCCCAATCAACTCTTTCTCATCCCCTACCCCATGATCTTTGTTTTCTCAACTTTTACCGTCATCCTGTCCCCCCTCCAAACATCCCAACCACCCCTCCCGCTCTCTCAATCTTGCCCCTTCTTACTAGGGTGTCGTGCTCCACGTAACCTCCCACATACCCTAATAAAGCCCCCCTCGACCCCTCCCCCCCCCACACCTGGTCCCAACCAACCTATAAAATGGATCTTGCACACATGCAAATAATAACTGTAAAAAGGGGGGAACCCCGCACAAGCCCCTTCCATGTTCCCCACACCCCCCCCCACTCCATTGATCAAAATCTCGTTTTTTGCCCCTTTATACAAACGTTTAAACCCACCCCACAATCTCATCCCCAAAACCTTGTTTGCTAAGGATCTGTCTAAACCCCCCCTTTTCCCCAACCTGATCATAGGCACCCTGCCAATCAATCGCCACCATAACCCCCCCCTTTCCTGCTCCCCCTAAAAAAACTCTAAACAAACCCCTTTAAATTCCTGCCCCATGACCATCGCCCGTCCTGGAAACCCTAGTTCCCTTTTTGAAACTACACATCCCACTACACATTTTAACCTATTCCCCAAAATCTTCGAAAAAAATTAAGTCCGCTCACATGAAGAAATCGCCCTGAATCCTTAATGTGTCTTGCCCCTTTACTTTTGGGCACAAGCACAACGACCCTGTACTTGCGTCCGCCCATTTCCCCCCCCCCCTTTTTCATTCTATTGAACACGTTACTAAAACCCCTTAACAATCCCAAGTTTTAAGTAAAATTCACTTGGTATCCATCAAACCTGGTCTTTGCCTCTGCACATGTCACAAGGCTCTCCATAACTCCCCCTCTTCAATATCACCACCCAAAGCTCCCTGCCTTTCCCCCAAAAGGCTATGGACTCTACCACACACCCTATAAAGATCCTCCCTATTAACTCCTTCATTTTTCCCCAATAATGCCCTACCACCATCCGCGAACAACTCACCCCTCCTTGTTTTTTAACACCTCCCTCCCTTAAAACCTTTCACCCAGTGTGCACTTCCAAACTGCTATTGTGGTCGCTGCCCCTCTGCGTTGTCTCCTCAACACCATGCCGATGGCTTGTCCCCCCAAAGACCCCCCTCCACCCCCCCGCCTGCACCCCACCGATGAAATCTCTCCTCCTGCACCCTTTTAAAAACCTGCTTTTCAATCATCTATTCCTCGTTTGGAATCCCCCTCCCACCACCCCTTCTCAGATAGATCCTACTATTTTCCAAATAATTGTTAATCCAACTTCAGTCGATTATATTTTCCCCTCACCCAGTAAAACCTAAAAATCCTCCCCTTTGGGCCCACACGCCCCCACCAACGTACAACTTATCAACCCTTTTTTTGCCCCCTCACCTATTTCCCTCCACAACGAAGCAAACCCCCCCTCCCTTCCTCACCTCAAGGATCGGTGTTTTTTTTCCAGTACTTCAAACCGTTTTTTACTAACGAATCCCCTGCCACCCCCACCCCCACTGCCGTGACTGAAAAAATTGCTTCGATATGTTTAAAAGACTACTGAAACCCCCTTTCGTTTATATAGACCACCAGTCTAGCTGCAATTCCCCCCCCTTACTACGATGTTTCACTTCACCAAAACCCCCCCAAAAAGCATCTCGTACCCCAATATCTCCACCGACTCGAACCGTTTTAAAAATTCTCGCCCCCGCTGGGGTCACATCAAATCTCCGATTATACAATTCCAACTCCCCCAATCATTGCAACCCTGGCAGGGTCTCAAAAAATACACCAACATCCCTTAAAACCATTTTACCCCCACGTTCTCCGCCGGAGCATCACTCCAACAAAGGGCAAAAGCGTTTTACCATCCCCCCACCCGTTCACTCTCATTATTTTTCCATCACCCCCCCCCAAAAAACCCTTTTCAAAAAAAACGGCTTGCCTCACAATTAAAAACCTACTCCCCCTTTTTAAACGTTCGTTGGCATTTTAAAAGCCCCATATCCCCACCTCCAGCAATTTTTTCCCGTTTTTTAAAATTATGCTCTTTTATAAAGGGAAATCTGCCCTTTAAAGTACAGCAGCCTCGAACCAACACACTTACCACTCTTACATAAACCATTAACATTAATTGTCATACACCTTGGCCTGCTTCGCCCCCCATTTCCCCACCACATTTTTTTCCGCGTCCCCGTAGCCTCATACACACCATCCTTTGGGACTCACCCCACCCCCTCCCTGCTAACCCCTTGCTGGGGTTTCTTTTTTTTCTGTGCCCTACACACACCTTCAATCCCCCTTTTTCCCTGTCTTTGTGCTGGAGTGAGGACGCATCCGATCCCGACGTACAGCTGCCGGCTTCCTCGACCTTCCCCTTTTGCCATCTGCTCCTGACCTTCCCCATTGTGCACCTCCACCTCTATCACCTCATTTCCCCCTTTTCACTACTTGGCCAAGCCGACATTTCATTCCTTCTCGAACCCGCATGCTTCACCTTTTCCCGGTACCTGTCTCCCATCGTTACCCCTGTCAAGGCTTCCTCCGATTAGGAACATCTGCAAAACTGCTCAACAAATACGTCAATTTCTACGCATTCGGACGTCCTTTTTCCGCCCGTGCTCACATCCTCTGAGATGCACTCAAATTGCGCACTGCACCCTCATCCCCCACCTCACGTTGCTTTTCCCCATTCCTCACTCCACAACCCCACCACCCCTACCCATCCTCGGTTCTGACTGTCACTGTAGGGCCCTCCCTCAAAATTTACTCCTTGGTTTCCTGGCCATCCCCGCCGCACACATTCAGCCGCTATGTGATCTAACCCTCACACGTCTACAAGTTCTACGTTGGCCAGCATAAGTTACAAGTTTTGGTCCTAAATTCCTCTAAGAACACTACAAGGTAAGGTTGCCCAGGTCATCTTTTGGCTAAAACACCTTTTTTATAAACCCCCAAAAAACCCCCGCCGCCCCTTGCCTTGGACTACGGTACAGTTCCAAACTTCCCGAACCCCCACTAGGTCACTTCATTTCCCCCGAAAACACATTCAACTTTACAACGTAAAAATTACTCGAAACATCGACCATCTTTTCCAGGGTGCCCTCGTAACCTCGATAGCAACACCTGAAAATGAGCAAGTAACCTCTAAAACGGTGATACAGCATTTCACAACTTCGGAGTTTCCATTTTAAAGGGTACACCGTAAAGGTCGCAATCCCAATCCATATGTCTCTCGAATAATCAGAGGCAACAACGTCAAAACCCGATCTTAGTAAAAGACCTTCATAATTCTTCCGACGTGCTAATTCGCGCGCCCCCAACCCATTTTTACAGCCCGGCTAGCACTTGCCCTTTAGAGAGGGGAGCAAACGTCCACCCTCACCGGCACTGGGGGAGGAATTAATAATCAACAGTTAAAGGTGGACAGGGGTACAGGCATCTGCCCTAAAACTGTCAAAGAGACCTACTGTAAATAGTGGTCAAACACCGTTCACCCCTAACAACAACAATGTCCCCCCTTTACCAAGTTTACCACCTTGTCATTACCTATTTTTTCAAGGGCAATTTTTTGAAGAATTCATTAGGGTTTCAACCACAGTACATTCACGAACTGACATAATGAGATTGCTAATTCAATTATCTTAAATGCTTTTAAAGGGGGGAAACCCCATAAATTGATTTAAATCATTTCCGGGGGTTAATAGCAATTATCAAATAGCCCTTACGTTCTTTCAGACAATTACTTTTTATGCTGACAAGGCCAAGTTAACAGCATCTTAAAACGAGCTAATCGCCAAACATGTTTTTCAGACTTACAGGCATTTTAAATTTACATTAGACAATACCAAGCAATGTGATTGGGGTTTTTCAGTGGTATTGACAAGATAAGTTGTCACCACAAACTATGAAAGATTAAAAATTATTTCAATAAAAGCTATTTCACTTGGGAAATTTAAAACAATGGTTTTCAAACAAAAGTTTTTATGCTGCAACAAAGAGACAAATAAAAATCCCAAATTTGTGGATAATAACCTTTACTCCGAATAAAAAGATATACCCACTCCCCCAAAACCCCGAATGGGAAATCCCATAAGGCATTTATCAAGCTGTGAGTACAACAGACAGAAAACAAACTTTTCACACATAAACGTACCCCAAAAAAGTGTACTTTGGGATGGAACACATTGGGCACAGTATTGTAGTAAATACCAACAGTGGAGGCACGTAACTCAGCCGAAAAGGTGCATCCAATGTTTAGAGAACACAAGGGAGGTAAATGCTCACGAAGAGTGTTTTAAATGCAAGGGTATGCATCATACAGCATTATGCCCAAATACTTTTGCTGAACAGCAGAAGACTTCCACAGAACAGGAAGTCAACAAGCAACAGCATTAAATGTGTAAACAATTTTAAAGCAACAGCTCCCCGAAAAGCTCTGATTTAATCTAAAAAATTTACACAAAACCAATGTGCTACACTATTTGATAAAGGGCTCACAAAGGTCCTTCATAAGAAGAAAGTGTTGCAGAAAATGAATAAACAACCCCTATGCCAAAGCACAGTTAATTAGCGGGGTTTTTCCACAATTCTGGTAAAGAGACATATGACCTAGCCAGATTCACTGTTGGTCGGGAACAGGAAAAAGACAGAAAGGAAACTGGGGTAGTAGATGATTTCCCCAAGTCGTGCAATCCGGGGATTAAAAAACAGTTGCACACTGAAAGCAGCTAAGGTCAAGTTAGGCCTGTCCTGACATACAGACGGACACTTTTAGTCCAATTGATTTAATCATTGGAAGTGATTATTGTCACTGTTTTGTGCAAAATATAGTAAGTGAACATGATGTTCACTTGCTGAAAACAGCAGGAGGCCACATGATATGTGGTCCCATTCCCTCTCAAAGTGGGAAAGAAACTGATATTGATTCAGTGGAAAATGTACTAGTTACGAGAATAACCGCTGATCATGTACCACAGCAAAAATCATCGTTACTGGAAGAAATGAATGAACCAGTTTATAAGTTGTGAGATTT
The DNA here is from genome assembly GCF_026875155.1 of Cherax quadricarinatus. Taxonomy (NCBI): domain Eukaryota; kingdom Metazoa; phylum Arthropoda; class Malacostraca; order Decapoda; family Parastacidae; genus Cherax; species Cherax quadricarinatus. Next base: position 12,105,456 of record NC_069426.1, read on the forward strand.
AGATGCGATAGGTATTGATGTAAATAAACCAGGCCCACAAGAGTCTCAGACTTATTACCAATATTTGGACACTGTCAAATATAAAGATGGACAGTATTGGGTTAGGTTACCATGGAAATTAAATCGACCACATCTGCCTAGCAATTATCACATGGCTTTCGGACAAATAAAAGCACAAATACATGAGCTCATGAAGAATCCAGAGCTACTGACTGTCTATGATAATATCATACAAGAACAGTTGGACAATAAATTCATTGAGGAAATAGTCGAAGACAAGTTGAAGACAGACGCTCATTATCTCCCGCACCATGAAGTCAAAAAAGATTCTGAAACCACTCCACTACGTGTTGTATATAATTGCAGCGCACGTGCAAATAAAGATGAAACAAGTCTAAAAACTGTCTGATGACCGGACCCTCATAACTGAAAGTTGGGCGTGCTTATTAAATTTCGAACAAACCCATATGCCTACACGGCTGATATTTCCAAAGCTTTCTTAAGAGTAGACTACAAGAAATAGATAGAGATTATACTCGATTTTGTGGCCTGAAAATCCAAATGATCTCAAAGTCCTGTGAAAAACTTATCGTTTCAAATCATATTATTGGTGCAACATCCTCTCCATTCTTACTAAAGCTACTCTAAATACACATTGAAGAAAATCTGAAAGTCCTTTAAAAGAAATTTTAAAGAAAATTTTCTATGTGGATAATTTCAAGGTACTGTGAATAAAGAGGATGATTTGAAATCCTTATACAGAGAAGCTAACAAGGAGATGAAAGAAGCAAATATGCCTCTAAGGATGTGGAATACAAATTCAAAGCAATTAAGGGAACTTATCGAAGATTTCCCTGAAGCTGAAATTCCTGATTGCAACAATATGCTGGGACTTAATTGGAACACACAGGAAGATACTTTGAGTCTCAAAAGGATTAACAATAAATCATGCAGTACACTCACCAAACCTAGTGTACTGTTAGAGGTATCACAATGGTTTGATCCTATGTGACTCGTCTCACCAATTATCATGAAAGGTAAAATGCTTTTGCAAGATGCATGGAAGCTCAAAATTGGATGGGATGAGAACTTGCCTCTAGAAATGAGTCAAGCATGGGATGAAATATCCAGGGAGTTTAAGCAACTTCATCAAATTAAATTTCCCAGACAAATAGGTCAAGAGGAAACAAGTACACATTACATGTGTTCCCGTGATGCTCAACAAGGTAAAGGCGCTGTAGCCTTCATGAGTAATGCTGAAGGAAGTACACTAATTACTTCAAAGACCAGGGTAGCACCCTTGAAAGGCAGAACAGTACAACAATTCGAACTGACAGCACTATGTAGGTACAAAATTAGCTGTCTATCTAACAAAATACTTGATCATAATCACATTAAAAAAACCGTGATCTTGGGGTGATAAAGAAGCAGTTCCCCCAGTGGTTAAGAAATAATAAGAGTAAGTTGGTCTACGTAGAGAATAGAGTAGCAGAAATAAAAGAGATGCAGAGAGATTATCTCTTTCTCCACGTCTCTACCCAAGAGAATCCAGCTGACATGTTGTCACGTAGTGTCCCACTCAAGAAATTTATGGATAATAAATTATGGCTCCACGGACCGACCTGGCTCTCTAATGAAAATAATAGGCCACAACAAAAAGCTCACATTATGCCAGAAGAAACAGTCTGCTTGAACACAGAAGAAATAAGTTGTTTAAATACTCCAGACACAACAGAAATAGTCATTGAGGGATCTAAATACTCATCTTTGGGTAAATTCTTAAGAGTTACAACTCTTGTCTTTAAATTCATTAAACGAATAAAACCTGATTATGAATGTCTTGAACCCATTAAATACTGGGTGAAACTAAACGAAAGATGTTTTCTCTACAGAATATAATTCTGGAAAAACAAGAACATTCAAAGAACCTGATATGATTATTCTTTTAGGACTTTATCTCGACTCAGAAAAAAATTATAAGAGTCGAGGGAAAAATTCATAATTCTTCACTACCTAAAGAAACTATACATCCAATATTGATCCCCAAGAAACATTGGCTAACAAAACTGATTGTCAAAACGCCCACAGTAACGTGTTACATGGGGGGAAAACTACACACTGTCAAATACGACAATCCTACTGGATACCTCAAGGTCGACAAAGTGTGAAAAACAAACAAAGAAATGTATTACTTGTCGTCACTATGATATGCGAGTATGTCAGTATCCAGGGCCACCTCCATATCCCTCTGAAAGAGTTTGTCCCTTCACTCCATTTGAGTGACAGGGGTAGATAACTGGACCCAAAAATGTTTAACCAAGGGTTAAATCCCAGAAGGTAACACGTTTTTCAAAATTGGTAACTAGAGCATTTCCCCTATGGTTTTCCAAACAAATTCTGCATAAACCTTTTTTTGAAGGTTGCAGAGAAAGGATTACAAAGATGATAAAATTCCCCCAGGGGTAATGCAACAGAACCTTTTTTTCTGGTACTGCTTGTTAAATTTGAAATTTTGATAAACCAGGGGGGAAACGATCTAACAAAAGTTTGTTGGCAGTTTCATCCACCTAAAACCCTCCCTTTCAATCCGCGGCATCTTAGTTATGAAAAAGAACGGCATTGAAACCACGCTTTGCGAAACGCTTTTTCAATTTCCTCAGAAGGAATGAAAAACTTAGGAAGAACGTCGTCCGTACAAAATTTTGATCAAATGTACAAAGAGATCAACCAACAGAAACCTCCTAATTATGACCGATTTTGGGGTCATGGAAAATTTAGAAGGAAGCCATTCATTTTTCCCGGAAACGAAGTTCCTAATGTCCCATGAAAAAGATAAAAAATCATTAGAGGATCCCACTTAAAATTTTAACCTTTACTCTACGAAGGGAACGTAAATTAAAAAACATCCTTAATAAATGATTTGAAACGTTAAAACATTTTGGAGCGGGGGAAAATCTCGGACCCCTCATTGAGAGAATATTCTATGGAGCTGATGTTCCTGAAAATCATAAGCTCTTAAGAACTGGTGACATAGTGATTATTGGCAATGATGGTCCGAGGTCCCAATGGCCACTTGAAAAAATTGTGACCATATATCCTGATGCAAATGGAAACATCAGGACAGTTGATGTTTTTAGCAAATGTGTAGTGAATAAGCAGACAATAAATAAACTAGTGCCGTTAGGTTTACACAATGTTGAAAATAAAATTAGTGATTCTCCAGAAACCACACAGACTAAAGCTGTTCAGAAAAGACAAGCAGCAATGTTGGTTAGTGAGAAATCAAATTAATGTTAAGTGATGAATAGTTCACCTGCAGCAAACCTTTGCCGCCCCCCAGTGTGGAGAAATTTTCTCCAGGAGGGGGGTATTACCCCCTTCAGCCCCTTTCAGCCCTGAGGGGCCCAGCCTTCTCAGAAGGGGCAAACATCTTGTTTACTACTACAGCAAATAATTGATCCCAGATGCAGTACGAGTATGCGACGTGGTCAAGCGACCGACCCTCCTTGCAAAGTCCAGTGCTGCAAGTGTAATTTTATAAAAGACAGTCCATCTCTTACCTTAGCAGGACAATTAAGGAAAATCCTGTTTCCACTTTATTACCATGGTAAAGATAGTGTATATTGTAGTCTATGCTTAAGACAGCAAGAATCAAATATTCTGCTTTGCTTCATGGAGGAAGTGGCAAGGACGCAAAAGTACTAGGTCAGCTTTTCTTTTATGTTAGAGGGGCATTGGAGCGGCATAGGATGCTGTGAGGTCAGATTACTTTCGACTCTACTGAGAGTCACACTGACGCCAGAATAACTAACAAAGAACACTGATCCATGCGTTAGTGTGAACAAAGTGTCTCACAAAACACAATAAACACTTACAGAGAAGTGTGATCAGCTTGTTCAGTGATAAGATTGTGAACAATAAAGACAAATCTTGTGGAACAGTGTACCAGTGTGCGTATTCCTAGACTATGGAAGACGTGGACATCCAAAGGACACTTCAACTTTTACACAAATAACCCGCACATTAAAGAGAGAAGCTTACGACGACGTTTTGGTCCGACTTGGACCATTGACAAAGTCAATGGTCCAAGTCGGACCGAAACGTCGTCGTAAGCTTCTCTCTTTTATGTGTGGGTTATTTGTGTATCGTTCCAGTCACGGTATTGTGCCTTTTTTGTTATATCAACTTTTATCAAGTCACCGATACCTGTCGAGGGTGTGAAGCACACCATAGCTCATGCTACAAGAGCAAGGTAGGTTACAGATTTCTTGTAGAACCTGGAACTGCACAGTTCTTGTGTTGCAAGGAGTTTGTAATCGACCTATAGTCAGCAGTGAGGTGCGGACTTTTGAGTCCACACAAGTATGTACGTCAGCCATCAGTGAATGAAATATGCTGACATAACACCCCCTAGGGGTAATTTATTATTAACATAACAATCTTTTTCAGCCCTTTAAGAAGTGGATGATATGTGGACGATTTGCTGTTTACCAGCTAAGTACTCCGTATATTTAATCAACTTTAGCTGGTAAACCATTTCTCAACAGAGCCAGCCAGCCCCCATTTTCTTTGGGTGATGGGTTATAGCTGGGTAGGTGCCTCCCATTTTCTATTGTGGCCTCCCATTCTCTATGATTGAGTCTGGATAGACTCATTTATTCTGATTTATATTGTAAAAACACTCGTTTTACAGCTTTTTTCGAAGGACCTTAGCTCATAATTTATTTTTACACTATAGTACAACACATTTGGACCACAATGTAGCCTTTATCTGGTTTGAGCACGACCAACTTTTAGGGAAATGTTACAGGCTAAGTCAAAGAGTGAATAATGAATTATAATGGGACTTATCTTGAAAGACAGCTCTCACCTACACAGCTGTCCCTGTAGGTGATGTCTTGAGAAGGCGTCGTAAGCACTCCCAAAGGGCTGTGTGAAAAAAATGTTGTATAAGTATAATTACCCCTAGGGAGTGTTGTATCAATATTTTTCCTAACTTAATACTGACTAGATCCTTATACTCACTTATGTTGGGCTAAAAATCCTGCCTATAACCGGCTTTATGGTAAGTTTCTAGATCGTATCTTGGTTCTCAGCTGAGCTGTCAATTGAACTACAATACATGATAGTATACTTACCAGGGTATATGTATCGGACCCTTATTAATAACCCGAGTATCGGTGTTTTCATTGAAGCAGACGTGTTCTTTGAATAATGTCTCACTCCGTTGGCTGCTAAAAGCAATCTGAGCTAAGACGCCCCTCGCTTGCTCCCAGCTACAAACAAAAAAGCTGATATAGCATATTTCCCCTGTTTGCCAAACTTCCACCAGGAAGCAATGAACAATGCTTGATTCTTGCTGTCTGGTCATAGACAACAATGTACACTTTCCTTAATATAGTAATAAAGTGGGTGCAGGATTTTCCTTAATTGTCCTGCAACACTGGTCTCTTCTAAGAAGTCGCATGACCCGTGACTGGTACACACTGGCTAAACATCTGCATGTAATTACTTGATGGGGAAGTAAACAAATGCTTGCCCCTTCTGAGAGAGCTGGGCCCCTCAGGGCTGAAAAGGGCTGAAGGGGGCTGATATCCCTCTCCTGGAAAAAAATTCTCCATAGAATGAACCACTTGTTTTGTTGGAATATCCAACGTCCATCACCATACCAATCCCTTATCTATGGCAGTAATTTGCGTTGTAGGACTTCTACATCCTTATCCTGGTTCATAGTACTCTCAACAATGTGTAAACTACTTGTTCCGGGAAAGGATATGACTCCCCACACTGATTTTCTGAGGAAATTTGACCGTCTTTTTCAGACATTCTGGCATACATTTCTCAGCTGGCCGCCATCATACAATCAGCACACTCTTATCCAATCAGAGAACATAACCTGCAACAATAGAAAAGACAATAGAAGTTGTGGAACAACCAGAGAAGCCACCAGGCCCGGTGGCCTGGTGGCTAAAGCTCCCGCTTCACACACGGAGGGCCCGGGTTCGATTCCCGGCGGGTGGAAACATTTCGACACGTTTCCTTACACCTGTTGTCCTGTTCACCTAGCAGCAAATAGGTACCTGGGTGTTAGTCGACTGGTGTGGGTCGCATTCTGGAGGACAAGATTAAGGACCCCAATGGAAATAAGTTACAGTCCTCGATGACGCACTGACTTTCTTGGGTTATCCTGGGTGGCTAACCCTCCGGGGTTAAAAATCCGAACGAAATCTTATCTTATCTATCTTATCTTATCTTAACACCGCCTGCAAGAGTAGTGAAGACAAAAGTAGTAGAACAGCCAGAGAAGCTAGATGGTAATCTTATTTTTTTCCGAATAAAATTGTCATTTTATTAATAATTAATGTTATTTTATGTACAACAACTGAACGGGATAGGTAAATCTAATTCTTACCTAATCCCTTTGCTAAAAATTGTGATTCTTAGCCCAGTCTAAACTATTCTGTATCATGGATTCAGTAAGTCGCAGTTTCTTTCTAGGACGATATCTCTTTGTGACTTGATGAAGACAACTGCGTGGCCGAAATGTTGTTTATCTTTCTTGTCGGTATTTTATGCCATATTTCTAATTATTTTTTCTATCTACCTAATAAAAAGGCAATAATTGTTTAAGAAAAAGGTAAAATAAAAACATCACGTCTAAGTTATTATTAAAATCTTGAAAATAATTTATATACCGAGTATTTCCCACATACAAAATCAAGCAGTATTTGGCTATTGAAAAATATATAAATATAATTAGTTAATTAATAGTTCTCATTTCGGCATCAATACTGTGATTATCTGTCATCTTATCATATTTTTGAGTTTCTTAATTAGTGTTACATATACGAGTTATCTCCTCTGGCGACCCTTGATATAAATAACTCGTATTAGATACCCCGAAGTGTCATATTGGTAGTGGGGAGAGAGAGAGAGAGAGAGAGAGAGAGAGAGAGAGAGAGAGAGAGAGAGAGAGAGAGAGAGAGAGAGAGAGAGAGTGGTCCCCACACCAGGGGATACCCCGAAGTGTCATATTGGGATTGGGAGAGAAAGAGAGAGAGACATAGAGATAGACAGATAGATAAATAAAGATCGTCAGTACGGCTTCAGGAAAGGTTACTTTGCTGCTGATCTGTTGTTAAACCTCTCCACTAAGTGGCACCAGTCACTGGATGAATCCAAAGTCAGCTGTGTGGTAGTACTGGACATTGCTGGCGCTTTCGACCGGGTGTGGCACCAGGGCCTCTTAGCAAAACTTCAAGCACTGGGAATTGCAGGCTCTACGCTATGTCTCCTCAGTGATTACCTTCATGGTAGATCTCTAAGTGTAGTTCTCAATGGAACGGAATCAGCAAGACATCCTATTGGGGCAAGTGTTCCACAAGGAAGCGTGCTGGGTCCATTGTTATGGAATGTCTACTTCAACGACCTTCTTCATCTCATCCCAGAATCACATGCATATGCAGACGACTGTACACTGACATTCACTTATCCAAGAGAAGAAATGCCAGCTGCTCTAAGCTACATCAATCACCAGCTGAGAGCTATATCAGCTTGGGGAAATAGATGGCAAGTAACATTTGCACCTGAGAAAACGCAAATGATGATCGTCTCTAGGCACCATGATGGTAATTGCTGGTGCAGTAGTAAGGATGAATGGGAGGATGTTGGCACCTGGAGAAGAAGTTGATATCCTTGGGGTGAAATTTGACTCCAAACTAACCATGAAGAACCATGTTGTAAATCTTGCAAACAAGGCAGCCAGGAAGCTTACAGCACTTCGCCGTATCTCCCATCTGCTTGACAGTAGGGGTTGCAAGATCCTGTACGAGGCACAAGTACGCTCGCACCTTGAGTATGCTCCACTTTCTTGGTTTGCCTGCCCCCCCCCTCTCATCTGCGACTGCTTGACAGTAGAGAACAGAGCAAGACGTCTCATCTCTCGCCTGGACCCATCCTGGATAGATCTGTCATTTCAGCAGAGCCTTCAAGATAGGAGGGATGTGGGTGGCCTTACTGTTATGTACAAGGCCAATATTGTCAAAATACCACACTTGGATCCACTTCGAGGACAGCGTGAAACAAGCTTTTATACCACAAGACGGGCAGAAAGCAGCAACTTCACTCTGGCTGTACCCTTCTCCAGAACATCACTCCATCTGAGATCATACATACCCAGGATGACTCGAGTATGGAACACATTCGTACAGCATAATGATGTCAACGAGATAAAGTCAGTTGATCAAATGAAAATGCTGGCCCACAGATGGCTCCAACTTCATCCTGTTTCCTACTTGTATGTCTCATAACAATAAAAATGCTTTCAAATGAGCTGATGTAGGTAACAGCTCTTAGCTTGCCAGTAAAGTTAGGAATCCTTAGCCTGTAAATAGCTGTCAATAAAGCTACGGATCCTTAACCTGTCAAACCCTGTGTAAAAAAAAAAAAAAAAAAAAAAAAAAAAAAAAAAAAAAAAAAAGAGAGAGAGAGAATAAGTAATTTATCAAACTTAAACAGTTTTAATAACATATCTGCTGGTAGGTAGCAGAACAATAACGTTATTAATCGGTTGGAACATTAATAATTCTCATCTCATTTGATAATCGTACTACCAAACTTACTTTTTATAACCTTAAATATAATAGTTTAAGGCATGAATATTTGACATGAATCCAAGTTCTGCCTCACTAATTTTCTTGTTCGAACGAGTGTTTATTGTAATAAAACAATGTAAATGACTACGTAATATATTATCACCACTAACTTCACCACTCGTTGTCAGGAGCGACCTACTCTAAGGTGATCACATATACGTAGCATAATGATGGTTAGTTGCAGTAGGTTCTTTTAACCCGTCAACGGTTGTTAAAATACAAATGGGAAACGAAGGAGCACAATGATACTTTTTAACAACAGTAAAATGTGAATCATAATTTACAGATTATTTATCCCCAAATTCAATCTGCCGATTTGAAGGTCACATCGTGTCTCCTTGATGCGAATCATTCTACAATATATCTGCCACACAGAATGCTGTAAACTCGGCTACGATAGTACTCTTAAGGAAGGGAGGTTGATATTTGAAGCATCGTGTGTGTAAGATAATGTTAGCTGTTCACCAGGGACTGGAGTGGATGAATAAGGATTTCACTTTGCAACAGTGGATGAAGTGTAAACTGTGTCTTTATGACCATAAGAATTGCCTGTAGAACCACATGAATGCTAAGAGGACGAGAGATACTGGCAAGGTGTGCGTCGTTCACTACAGTTCTATCAGGACAAAAGCAAAAGCAGGATCAAGGAAGCAGCCACTGTTGATTAATCAAGGGAATGTAGATAATAAGCTGAAAAAAATTGTTCTTTTTGATCAGGGTTTTTATATAATACAAATATTTCTAATGGACCTGATCCTGCGTTCCTCCCTTTCCGACACATGGGCATCTAAACAGGCAAATTCTTTTATTCCCTCATCCTCCCTTTCTTTTATACAATGGGTTTACATGGCTACGTTATGACTTCTTACCTTTATTTACAAGCTAAGAGATTTTGCATCTCTCCCTTTCCCCTCCTCTCTATCTCTTTCTCTCTCCTTCTCCCTCTCGCTCTCTTCCTCTGCCTTAACCTCTAACCTGTGCATTGTTCAGGACGTTTCACCCCATGTGACTTCCTCTTTGCCCACTCCCGTGTGACCTCCCCCTGAGTCTCACTTCAAGGCACCTGTTCCCTTCATAAAGCGGTGTGACCTCTCCTGAGTCTCACTTCAAGGCACCTGTTCCCTTCATAAAGCGGTGTGACCTCTCCTGAGTCTCACTTCAAGGCACCTGTTCCCTTCATAAAGCGGTGTGACCTCTCCCTGAGTCTCACTTCAAGGCACCTGTTCCTTCTTTAAAGCGGTGTGACCTCTCCTGAGTCTCACTTAAAGGGCACCTGTTCCCTTCATAAAGCGGTGTGACCTCTCCAGAGTCTCACTTCAAGGCACCTTTTTCCCTTCATAAAGCGGTGTGACCTCTCCTGATTCTCACTTCAAGGCACCTGTTCCCCTTCATTAAAGCGGTGTGACCTCTCCTGAGTCTCACTTCAAGGCACCTGTTCCCTTCATAAAGCGGTGTGACCTCTCCAGATCTCACTTCAAGCCACCTGTTCCCTTCATAAAGGGGTGTGACCTCTCCTGAGTCTCACTTAAAGGCACCTGTTCCCTTCATAAAGGGGTGTGACCTCTCCTGAGTCTCACTTCAAGGCACCTTCCCTTCATAAAGCGGTGTGACCTCCCCAAAAGTCTCACTTCAAGGCACCTTTCCCTTCAAAAGCGGGTGACCTCTCCTGAGTCTCACTTCAAGGCACCTGTTCCCTTCAAAAGCGGTGTGACCTCTCCTGAGTCTCACTTCAAGGCACCTGTCCCTTCAAAAGCGTGTGACCTCTCCAGAGTCCTCACTTCAAGGCACCTGTTCCCTTCATAAAGCGGTGTGACCTCTCCTGAGTCTCACTTCAAGGCACCTGTTCCCTTCATAAAGCGGTGTGACCTCTCCTGAGTCTCACTTCAAGGCACCTGTTCCCTTCATAAAGCGGTGTGACCTCTCCTGAGTCTCACTTCAAGGCACCTGTTCCCTTCATAAAGCGGTGTGACCTCTCCTGAGTCTCACTTCAAGGCACCTGTTCCCTTCAATAAAGCGGTTGACCTCTCCTGATTTCTCACTTCAAGGCAGGGTTTCCCTTCATAAAGCGGTGTGCCCCTCTCCTGAGTCTCACTTCAAGGCACCTGTTCCCTTCATAAAGCGGTGTGACCTCTCCTGAGTCTCACTTCAAGGCACCTGTTCCCTTCATAAAGCGGTGTGACCTCTCCAGAGTCTCACTTCAAGGCACCTGTTCCCTTCATAAAGCGTGTGACCTCTCCTGAGGTCTCACTTCAAGGCACCTGTTCCCTTCATAAAGCGGTGTGACCTCTCCAGAGTCTCACTTCAAGGCACCTGTTCCCTTCATAAAGCGGTGTGACCTCTCCTGAGTCTCACTTAAAGGGCACCTTTTCCCTTCATAAAGCGTTGTGACCTCTCCTGAGTCTCACTTCAAGGCACCTGTTCCCTTCATAAAGCGGTGGGGACCTCTCCTGAGTCTCTCTTCAAGGCACATGTTCCCTTCATAAAGCGGTGTGACCTCTCCTGAGTCTCTCTTCAAGGCACATGTTCCCTTCATAAAGCGGTGTGACCTCTCCTGAGTCTCTCTTCAAGGCACATGTTCCCTTCATAAAGCGGTGTGACCTCTCCTGAGTCTCACTTCAAGGCACCTGTTCCCTTCATAAAGCGGGTGACCTCTCCGGGAGTCTCTCTTCAAGGCACATGTTCCCTTCATAAAGCGTGTGACCTCTCCTGAGTCTCTCTTAAAGGGCACATGTTCCCTTCATAAAGGGGTTTGGACCTCTCCTGAGTCTCTCTTCAAGGCACATTTCCCTTCATAAAGCGGTGTAAACCTCTCCTGAGTCTCACTTCAAGGCACCTGTTCCCTTCATAAAGCGGTGTGACCTCTCCTGAGTCTCACTTCAAGGCACATGTTCCCTTCATAAAGCGGTGTGACCTCTCCTGAGTCTCACTTCAAGGCACATGTTCCCTTCATAAAGCGGTGTTGCAGTGTTGGTTAATACTTGGTCATGTCCAGTCGTAAAAATCAACGTAAACGATATTGATGATAAGCTATCGCGGAATATGAAAACGTATCTCGAATTATAATAAATCATCTATAACAATGATAAACCATCTTGGAATATGGCAAAAACCATCTTGAGAATAATATACCATCTATCAATTTAAAAATAATGTTCAGTGTAATTAACCATTTCAAAATGCGACATTCTACCTCGAAATTTGATAAAGTAAAAAAGGAAATAGTAAATTGTATTGAAGAATAATAAGACTTAAGAATGAACAAACTTAAAGACTATTTTTTAGGTCTGATCAGTAATCTTGGAGTCTGATTAATCATGGAGTATGAACTAACCTGAAGCATAATAAATCATCTACAAGTATGATCAACTTTACCTGATTTTAATAAACCGACAATAAGTGCGATACAATATTTCGATGAATGATAAATTAACTTGATGAAGAATAAATAATTTTAGAGTAATATTACGAATGCAGGTGTAGTCCGGTAGACTGTACATCTGCTCGTAGCACAATAACCAAGGTAGGAATGAGGAACTAGCAAAAGTTAGCAGTGAGTAAATACACATCTATTTCCTTCGCCAAAACGGAATGCAAGTATATGTACTATGTATATACACTATGTACAGAATATCAAGTTTGGAAGCAAGAGACACAATGAGAAATATAAGCGACCAGACTCAAGGTAAGTCTGCCAAATTTGATAAATGAATCCCAGATATCGCTACACAACTTTGGCTGGTTTCCTTGTAATTGGCTGGGTTGAATCAAGACTGCTAGCAGGACAGGGAGCCTCCCGCCTACTATACTTTTAGCAGCTGGGTCGCTGGTCAGAAGGGCATGCCTATATGTGTGTGTGTCACAAAAGCCGAATAAACTGCAACGTACTCTTAGCATGTCACAATTATTGATAAACCATGATGAATATGATAAACCATCTTCTACTATGATGGGATTTAACGTTAAAAGACTTCATTTGTTTTAATGTGGGGATACACAACAAAAATTGTAATAGTAATCATTAAGTAATGTATTATCAGTAGCCACTCTCGTAGATATACTGAACAACGATAACTGATAGGTCGTTGGAGGTCTGTCCTTGGAGTAATATTTACCTCGACACTCAGTGTCACTTAGTGTGAAGGCTGCCACTGCCGGTTCAGGTTGTGATCACATTTCTTTGGTTAATTCGTAGATTTGTTCTCCATGTTTCATGGGTTCAGGCTGTGAGCAGCTCTCACTTCCGTCTATAAAGAAGTTATTCTGATCTCCAGTGACCACAGGACCACGTTTTTCTCAGGTCCCAGATAATACAGGAGTTATACAATTCTTTCTGGCACACCGGTCTAAGTCACTAACGAATCTTTCTGATCTACGCACCATTACTGGGCAATGTCTATCAGCTTCTTGGTAAATATTTTGAGACTTCTGACTGAAAGTGGCCGAATTTTGCATTTCGAGGAGAATGCAGGATAACACCAGGAAAGCTCATTTTTTTCACTTTTTTTTTATTGTTTCCTTTTGCGCTGGAAAAATATATCGGTGAGGTCATGTGGTTATTTTGTTAGTGTCACAGACAGGAGAAGTTTACACGTAACCCAGTCATGAGTGAGAATACCTTAGTGTCATAATAACTAGTGTATGATGAGTAACTCAGAGCAATGATTGAATGTATTCCACAGTATTTACCAAGTACCTCTGGACCATTATGATTTGTTTTCTCTAAGTATCTCACAAACGTTTTTAATAGCCGAGTGAAACAATTACATGAAATGGCGAATCCTCGTTCCTGTTTTCTGTCAATTATCTGGGTATCTTTGTTGTAGGCGTTTCGCCATCCAGTGGCTTTATCAATACAAATTCCAGGAAGAATTAAGGTTGCTAAGCAGGAGATACGGCGATTAACGGAGGAGAACAATAGGATTCGAAGTAATCCTCCTATTGTGAGTCCCCAGGTTAAGAGGGGAGCTTGGTCAGTGGCCGGGCAACATGGAACCAAGCTGAGGATCAAGAAGACTGTTGGAGAGGCAGAAACAACGAGGACCCAAAAGACTGCTGTGGAAACTTCCAACGTATTTTCGGTGCTACCTGACGAATGTGGGCGTTCTACTGGGAATGTCACAACGAGCACCAAGGAATCATTGGCTGACGTGAGACCTCCCTGGAAACCGCAACGAAAACCATCGAGAACGTCTTGACGAATTCCACAAGTGAAGGTGTAGTGCTACCTAACGAATGTGAGTCGACTACTGGGAACATCACGGCGGACGTCGCCAAGAAAGGTAAAAACATTGTTGTTGTTGGGGATAGCCAGATTAGGTACATGGATAGGGCATTCTACTTGAAGGATAGGAGTAGGAGGCAGAGAGTGTGGTAGATAAGACACATAGGCAACATTTAGGCAACTTTATTCCGAAACGTTTCGCCTACACAATAGGTTTCTTCAGTCGAGTACAGAAAGTAGGCAGTAGCAGTAGAGATGTGAAGACTGTAGGCGAAACGTTTCGGAATAAAGTTGCCTAAATGTTGCCTATGTGTCTTATCTACCAAAATGTCGGTATTGTATACCATTTGAAAATCAGGCAGAGAGTGTGTTTTCCTGGGGCTGGGATGAAGGATACTGTTAGCCATCTGGATGACATCATGAGAGGTAATGGGAGCAATCCTATTATGTCTCAGTGCTGGAGGCAACGATGATGGCAGACGTAGGAGTGAGGACCTCATTAGCAGGTATAGGTCAGCAATAGAGATAATCAGAAGGAAGGGTGGGAACCCTGTCACATGTGGTATTTTGCCAAGGAGAGGAGTTGGAAATGAATGGTTGTCCAGAGCAATTGGTGTCAATTGCTGGCTGGACAAATACTGTAAGGAAAATGCGGTAACATTCATTGACAACTGGGACCTCTTCTATGGCAGGAATGACATGTATGCCAGGGATGGGGTTCACTTCTCTTGGTGTGGGGTGAGGGCACTGGCAACTGCAGTGGAGGGAGCTGTAGGACTTTAAACTAGGAATAGTTAGTGGTATGGGTTTTGGCGGGAAAACAGTGAAGTCTCAGTGTAGTAATATGAGTACTAGGAGAACTAGTAATAGGCAAAATGAGGTGGATATTGGAAAGCCAGTTCCACTAATTGACAAGGATAGTAATAGGTTTAGTGGAATAACAGAAAGGAGCAGGAAGGTTAAAGAGAAAGGAGGGTCCTTAAATATATATTACACAAATAGTCGTAGTGCTAGGAATAAGATGGACGAGTTGAGACTAGTTGCTAGTGCAGGTAACATTGATGTATTTGTCATAACTGAGACGTAGTTTAATTAAAAAAGTCGGGACATGCCTGCGGAATGTCACATTCAGGGTTTTAAATTGTTCCAAGTAGATAGAAGTATCGAGAAGGGGGGTGGGGTGGAATTTATAGGCGTATCAAAAGAGGTGAGGGTTATCTTATGAATCAGTATATTGACATTAAGAGGGACATTAAAAAGGGGATAAGAAAAGCTAAAAGGGACTATGAAATTAAAGTTTCTAGGAATTCTAAAACTAACCCAAAAAGATAAGATAGGTCCCTTAAAAATAACTATGGGCATTTTACTGACAAAGAGAATGAAATGTGCTCGATTTTAAATAATAATTTTCTCTCGGTTTTTACACAGGAAGACACTAACAATATTCCAGTAATTAATTTTTATAGTGGACCAGAAGAAGATAAATTATGTATCATCACAGTCACTAGTGAAATGGTTGTGAAGCAGATAGACCGACAGAAGCCAAATAAGTCACCGGGTTCTGATGAACCATTAACTAATATTTTTAATTTATCTCTTCAAACAGGTGTAGTGTCTGATATGTGGAAGATGGCTAACGTAATTCCTATTTTTAAAACAGGGGACAAGTCGCTACCGTCAAATTACCGCCCAATAAGCCTGACCTCAATTGTAGGCAAATTACTAGAGTCAATTATGTCCTTTCTGAATCTAAACTTATCTAATTTCAATCCATTACTGCGGGTTCTCTCTTGGAGAGATATCCTCAAGACCACATTAATAATCCCTTTATTAATACCTATCTTCCACTTATACACTTCGATCATGTCTCCCCTCATTCTTCGTCTAGCAAGTAAATGTAATTTAAGAGTCTTCAATGTTTCTTCATAAGGAAGATTTCTAATGCTATGTATTAATTTAGTCATCCTACGCTGAATGTTTTCTAACGAATTTATGTCGATTCTGTAATATGCAGACCAGAATTGAGCTGCATAATCTAGGTGAGGCCTTACTAATGATGTATAAAGCTGCAGTATGACCTCTGGACTTCTGTTGCTTACACTTCTTGAAATAAATCCCAGTAATCTATTTACCATATTACGTACGCTTAGGCATTGCTGTCTTGGTTTAAGGTTGCTGCTTACCATAATCCCCAAGTCCTTTTCGCAATCTGTATGGCTAAGTTCTACATCATTTAACTTATAAGTGCTAGGGTTATGGACACTCCCGAGCTTTAGAACCTTGCATTTATCTAAACTGAACTACATCTGCCTCTTTTCTGACCAAGAACAGAGTTTGTCTAAATCCTTCTGAAGTTCCCTAACATCTACGTTTGAATCAATTATCCTACCTATCTTTGTGTCATCGGCGAATTTTCTCAAATCACAAGTAATTCCTTCATCAAGATCATTGATATATATTATAAACAACAACGGGCCCAAGACTGATCCCTGTGGAACGCCACTTGTTACTGAACCCCACTCGGATTTAACCCCATTTATGGACACTCTCTGCTTCCTGTCTGTGAGCCATGATTCGATCCACGAGAGCACTTTTCCCCCAATGCCATGAGCTGCCACTTTCTTTAACAGTCTTTGGTGAGGAACTCTATCAAAAGTCTTACTAAAATCTAAGTAAACAATATCAAATTCTTTATCGTGGTCAACAGCCTCAAAAGCTTTACTGAAGAAAGTTAATAAATTAGTTAGACAAGACCGGCCTCTTGTGAATCCATGCTGAGTATCATTATTCAAGCTATGCTTATCGAGATGGCTTCTTATAATCTCAGCTATAATTGACTAGTAATTTGCCTACAATTGAGGTCAGGCTTATTGGGCGGTAATTTGACGGTAACGACTTGTCCCCTGTTTTAAAAATAGGAATTACATTAGCCACCTTCCATATATCAGACACTACACCTGTTTGAAGAGATAAATTAAAAATATTAGTTAATGGTTCACAGACTTCCATTTTGCATTCCTTAAGAACCCTTGAAAAAACCTCATCAGGACCCGGTGACTTATTTGGCTTCAGTCGGTCTATCTGCTTCACAACCATTTCACTAGTGACTGTGATGTTACATAATTTATCTTTTTCTGGCCCACTATAAAAATTAATTACTGGAATATTGTTAGTGTCTTCCTGTGTAAAAACAAAGAGAAAATAATTATTTAAAACCGAGCACATTTCATTCTCTTTGTCAGTAAGATGCCCATAGTTATTTTTAAGGAGACCTATCTAATCTCTACTTTTGTTCTATAGACCTGGAAAAAACTTTTTGGGTTAGTTTTAGAATCCCTAGCAACTTTAATTTCATAGTCTCTTTTAGTTTTTCTTACCCCCTTTTTAATGTCCCTCTTAATGTCAATATACTGATTCGTAAGATGACCCTCACCTCTTTTGATACGCCTATAAATTCCTTTCTTATTGCCCTAGTAGATTTTCAGCCTATTATTCATCCATTTTGGGTCATTTCTATTTTATCTAATTTCTTTATATGGGATAAACGCTCTTTGAGCAGCATGTATAGTGTTCAGAAAACTGTCATATTGATAGCTCTCTTCGTTACCCCAGTCAACAGATAAGTGTTCTCTAAGCCCATCGTAATCTGCTAAGCGAAAATCTGGGACTGTTACTGAGTTATCCCTACTATCATACTTCCATTCAATGCTAAATGTAATTGATTTGTGGTCGCTAGCACCGAGTTCCTCTGAAATTTCTAAATTATTAACAAGGGATTCATTGTTTGCCAGAACTAAGTCAAGCAGGTTATTACCCCTTGTAGGTTCTGTCACAAACTGCTTCAAAAAGCAATCCTGAACTACTACTAAGAAGTAGTATGATTCTAAATTCCCAGTCAAGAAATTCCAATCAATATGACTAAAGTTAAAGTCTCCTAGAATTACTACATTATTTTGCCTTGTGGCCTTAACAATTTCCTCCCATAGTAGTCTCCCTTGGTCCCTATCTAAGTTTGGGGGACGGTATATCACTCCTAAAATCAGTTTTTCATGCCCCTCTGAAAATTCTATCCAAACAGACTCTGTATGTGTTACTTCAGACTTACTACCCGTTTTTATGCAACAGTTCAAGCGATCTCGGACATACAATGCCACCCCACCTCCATTCCCGATACTTCTATCTACTTGGAACAATTTAAAGCCCTGAATGTGACATTCCGCAGGCATGTCCCGACTTTTTGAATTAAACCACGTCTCAGTTATGGCAAATACATCAATGCTACCTGCACTAGCAACTAGTCTCAACTAGTCTATATTATTCCTAGCACTACGACTATTTGTGTAATATATGTTTAAGGACCCTCCTTTCTCTTTAAGCTTTCTAATAGCCACCTCATTTTGCCTATTTCTAGTTCTCCAAGTACTCATATTACTACACTGCGACTTCACTGTTTTCCCGCCAAAACCCATACCACTAACTATTCCTAGTTTAAAGACCTAACAGCTCCCTCCACTGCGTTTGCCAGTGCTCCCATCCCACACCTAGATAAGTAAACCCCATCCCTGGCATACATGTCATTTCTGCCATAGAAGAGGTCCCAGTTGTCAATGAATGTTACCGCATTTTCCTTACAGTATTTGTCCAGCCAGCAATTGACACCAATTGCTCTGGACAACCATTCATTTCCAACTCCTCTCCTTGGCAAAATACCACATATGACAGGGTTCCCACCCTTCCTCCTAATTATCTCTTTTGCTGACCTATACCTGCTAATCAGGTCCTCAATCCTTCGTCTGCCAACATCGGTGCCTCCAACTCATCAAATGTGGCACTAAAACAATTGCAAAGAACCACAGACATCTGCCTGTCCCAGCTACAGGACCACTATGACAAGGTCCTGGATTAAACAAAATGCAGGTGTAGTATACATAGACTTTGTGAAAGCCTTCGTAAAGTACAAACACGGTGTAATTCCGCACAAAATAAGCGATAAATGAATAACAAGAAAAGTTCATAGATAACTCTATAACTTCCTAATAGATAACAAAAAGTGATAGTAAACAGAGAAAAGTCTGTGGCAACTACAGTCAAAAGGTCTGTTCCACAAGGCACAGTACTTGCTCCCATCCTGTTCCTCATCCTCATGTCTGACATAGACAGAGATGTGAGCAACAGCTCTGTGTCTTCTTTTTGCGGTTGACACCCAAATCTTTAAACATGCCGCAGAAAACTATGAAGGTCAATGACGAGAAATTTCAATTACTCAGATATGGAAAATTTGAGGAACTTAAGACTGCATCAGGATACACAACAAATTCCACCCACACAAGAGAGCGAGAAACTAATGTGAAGGACCTGAGAGTGATAATGTCAGATAATCTCACCTTCAAATACCACAACAACGTATCTACCTCATCTGCTATAAAAATTATGGGATGGATAATGTGAACCTTCAAAACTAGGGACGCCAAGCCCATGATAATTCTCTTCAAATCGCTTGTTCTCTCTAGCCTGGAATACTGCTGTACACTAACTGCCTCCTCAAGGCAGGCGAAACTGTTGACCTGGAGAGTATACAGAGAACTTTCACTGCACACATAAGGACAATAATGCACCTAAATTACTTGGAACGGATGAAGTTCCTCTAATTGTAATACATACAGCGCAGGCGAAAAAGATCCTAGACTTCACCTTACGAAACAGACAAAGCAAATGCGATAGTAATTATGGATAGGGCAGATTATACAAGAAAAATGAACATGCTATTAGAAGACAGACTCTTACGTGTTTCTGATCACATCACGAGAGACTGATCACATCGAATCTAGGTTGAGGGACTGATTACCTCAAACTGCTGATCTTCAACCATTTTCCCCTGTTATGGACTTCGCAAGCAACTTGTTGGTGAAATGTTTCCACAATAAAAAAAAATACCCCAGCTTTGCAAAAATATCACATTCTTGAACTTGTCGGTTCATTGAACAATATAACTCATGACTAGCGATTTGCCTATTTTCTAAATACAGAAAGTCAGCTAACTTATTGCAACTTTACGTGGATCGCTGCTTGTATTCAGTGGCTACAAAGCAGATTTTTTAATATTTCGATAATTACGACTCTTGTTACCTTGTATATAAAATAAACTTTTCACCACACTAGTAGGGGATAAAAACAAGAAATGAAAATAAAAATACTAAACCCAACAATAATGCATCATTAACTCATCTCTTTCAGAATCTTCCATTAGCGAGAACGAGAATTTGATAAGCGCAGTGCATCCCTAATCATCTTCGCCTCTGTGTCTCTCCTGTCTTCGTGTCTAACTAAACACAGAGGCACAACTGAAAGATTGCCCAATGGTAGGAGGCAGTGGAGACCCAGGAGGTACAGAGATGTCTGAGAAGAATGACCAGGTGGCCAACTCTGCGTTGGTTCTTCTCCAGGATCATAACTTGCCAAGTAATATAACCTGCTATATATTTTACTATAAACGTATTTACACACAGGTTGTCTAAACTTTTAACAGATGAGTAAAAATATTTCTATTAGTTAACAAGTAAATGCAGTTTTTTTTAGTTTCATTTGCTTGAAAATGGATTTTAATCAAACAATTACCTCCACTCAGTAGGCCAGTGCTTGCATGAACACACCAACGAACGCACACACAATCACGCATCTAATTACGCAGGCAAGCACACTTGTGCACATATACACAAAAAACACATACACACACCAGGGGCCAGGAGCTCTGAATCGACCCGTGCAACCTCAACTAGGTGAGTACAGTAGGGCTCCCTGAATCTTAGTGTTTTTAGGGCGCATTTAATAACTGGAAGAGGTCAGTGTTCGTGACAGAGTCAGTGAACATTACTAGATGTGAAAACATGGTTTATAAAGTGAGAAAGGCGAGGGGAAGAGCAAAGCTTTATAGAAAATATGAAAGTGCCAATATTGAGAAGAAGAGTGAGGTTAAGGCACACCTACCAGGCAGGCACCACTGCTGCCATTGATCTTAATTATACAAATAACAACAGGACAAATGGTGACTCAAAGTGAGAGAGAAGTGCAGAGATAGGTTAGTCTAGTAGCCACTAGACTAACCTATCTCTGCACTCTGCGGCGGATGAAACATTACAGCGAGTAAGAATACAACAAAAACAAAGAAACAAAACATACCGAAAAACTAGAGTGAGAACTGCAGAGTAGCATCATTCTCGGTCACGTGCTGCCTTTGATATACCTCTGATAAGTTTGGAGAGTCTCACTACTTTCGGAGCCCGGCCAGGGGTCAGGCTTGTCTGGTGCTTGCCTGATCAATCAGGCTGTTGCTGCTAGAGGCAAGCGGCCCCACATATCGATAACAGCCTTGTTGATCTGGCACCTGGTGAAGATACTTGTCCTGTTTCTGATATTTTCTAGTAAGCTGCCCATAGATAGGCTTCCTGTCAAGAAAATATGGAAAGAAGTGTAAATATCTGGGCAGAAAAGTGAAAACTTTAGGGGAATGAGCAGAATGTTTATGACTGTAGTTAGATAAACAAGGTCAGTGCCATATAATTTAGAAGGATCAGATATGTGCCATAATGCCAGAAAGGATAACAAGCAGCCCACTGCTACCCTTTGATTGCCAGACAGAAAGTCTTCACTTATTCTGTGGAAAATATTCAGGTAAATAGTTTCAGGTATTCTGCCATAGCTGAAAGTTAGGGTTCCACTCACCCCTAGAGAAGCCTGAGAGACAGAAACTTTAGCATTCAATATGAACGAGACATAGGGGTTAGGAGGTGTAACACCAGTATGCAGGTATAGAAGACGGTATAGATCCCCTAAACACACACACGCACGCACGCGCACGCACGCGCGCACACACACACACACGCACACACACACACACACACACACACACACACACAAATACACACACAAATACACACACAAATACACACACAAATACACACACAAATACACACACAAATACACACACAAATACACACACAAATACACACACAAATACACACACAAATACACACACAAATACACACACAAATACACACACAAATACACACACAAATACACACACAAATACACACACAAATACACACAGACACACACACACACACACACACACAGACACACACACAGACACACACAGACACACACAGACACACACACAGAGGCCAAGAGAGGAGTACGAAGAAAACAACAGGGTGATGGTGGACACACTGGCTGAGGTGGCAAGAAGAGCTCACTCGAGCAGAGCAAAGTTACTGGTAATGGGCGATTTCAACCACAGGGAGATCGACTGGGAAAACCTGGAGCCACATGGGGGTCCCGAAACATGGAGAGCCAAGATGATGGATGTGGTACTTGAAAACCTCATGCATCAACATGTCAGGGACACAACCAGAGAGAGAGGGGAGGATGAGCCAGCAAGACTGGATCTTGTGTTCACCCTGAGCAGTTCAGACATTGAGGACATCACTTACGAGAGGCCCCTTGGAGCTAGCGATCATGTGGTTCTGAGTTTTGACTATATAGTAGAGTTACAAGTGGAGAAGGTAACAGGAACTGAAGGGGACAGGCCAAACTATAAAAGGGGGGACTACACAGGTATGAGAAACTTCCTGCAGGAGGTTCAGTGGGACAGAGAAATGGTAGGAAAATCAGTAAACGAGATGATGGAATATGTGGCAACAAAGTGCAAGGAGGCAGAGGAAAGTTTTGTTCCCAAGGGAAACGGAAATAATAGGAAGACCAAAACGAGTCCTTGGTTTACCCGAAGGTGTAGGGAGGCAAAAACTAAGTGCAACAGAGAATGGAAAAGGTACAGGAGGCATAGGACCCAGGAAAACAAGGAGATTAGTAGAAGAGCCAGAAACGAGTATGCACAGATAAGGAGGGAGGCCCAGCGACAGTATGAAAACGACATTGCATCGAAAGTCAAATCTGACCCGAAACTGCTGTATAGCCACATTAGGAGGAAGACAACAGTCAAGGACCAGGTGATAAGGCTGAGGAAAGAAGGTGGAGAACTCACAAGAAACGATCAAGAGGTATGTGAGGAGCTCAACACGAGATTTAAGGAAGTATTTACAGTAGAGACAGGAAGGACTCTGGGGGGACAGACCAGATGGGGACACCAGCAAGGAATACACCAACAAGTGTTGGACGACATACATACAGATGAGGAGGAGGTGAAGAAACTGCTAAGGGACATCGATACCTCAAAGGCAATGGGACCAGACAACATCTCCCCGTGGGTCCTTAGAGAGAGAGCAGATATGTTGTGCGTGTCACTTACCACAATCTTCAACACATCCCTGGAAACTGGGCAACTACCTGAGGTATGGAAGACGGCAAATGTAGTTCCCATTTTTAAAAAAGGAGACAGAAAAGAGGCACTAAACTATAGACCTGTGTCATTGACGTGTATAGTATGCAAAATTATGGAGAAGATTATCAGGAGGAGAGTGGTGGAGCACCTGGAACGGAACAGGAGTATAAATGCCAACCAGCACGGATTCACGGAAGGCAAATCCTGTGTCACAAACCTTCTGGAGTTTTATGATAAAATAACAGAAGTAAGACAAGAGAGAGAGGGTGGGTTGATTGCATCTTCTTGGACTGCAAGAAGGCCTTTGACACAGTTCCTCACAAGAGATTAGTGCAGAAGCTAGAGCATCAGGCGCATATAACAGGAAGGGCACTGCAATGGATCAGAGAATACCTGACAGGGAGGCAACAACGAGTCATGGTACGTAATGATGTATCACAGTGGGCACCTGTGACGAGCGGGGTCCCACAGGGGTCGGTCCTAGGACCAGTGCTATTTTTGGTATATGTGAACGACATGACGGAAGGGTTAGACTCAGAAGTGTCCCTGTTTGCAGATGATGTGAAGTTAATGAGGAGAATTAAATCTGATGAGGACCAGGCAGGACTTCAAAGAGACCTGGACAGACTGGACACCTGGTCAGCAAATGGCTTCTCGAATTTAATCCTGCCAAATGCAAAGTCATGAAGATGGGGGAGGGGCACAGAAGACCACAGACAGAGTATAGGCTAGGTGGCCAAAGACTGCAAACCTCACTCAAGGAGAAAGATCTTGGGGTGAGTATAACACCGAGCATGTCTCCGGAAGCACACATCAATCAGATAACTGCTGCAGCATATGGGCGCCTGGCAAACCTGAGAACAGCATTCCGATACCTTAGTAAGGAATCATTCAAGACACTGTACACCGTGTATGTCAGGCCCATACTGGAGTATGCAGCACATGTTTGGAACCCGCACTTGATAAAGCACGTCAAGAAACTAGAGAAAGTACAAAGGTTTGCGACAAGGTTAGTTCCAGAGCTAAGGGGAATGTCCTATGAAGAAAGATTAAGGGAAATCGGCCTGACCACACTGGAGGACAGGAGGGTCAGGGGAGACATGATAACGACATATAAAATACTGCGTGGAATAGACAAGGTGGACAAAGACAGGATGTTCCAGGGAGGGGACACAGAAACAAGAGGCCACAATTGGAAGTTGAAGACACAAATGAGTCAGAGAGATAGTAGGAAGTATTTCTTCAGTCATAGAGTTGTAAGGCAGTGGAATAGCCTAGAAAATGACGTAGTGGAGGCAGGAACCATACACAGTTTTAAGACGAGGTTTGATAAAGCTCATGGAGCGGGGAGAGAGAGGGCCTAGTAGCAACCGGTGAAGAGGCGGGGCCAGGAGCTAGGACTCGACCCCTGCAACCACAAATAGGTGAGTACAAATAGGTGAGTACAGACACACACACACACAGACACATACACAGCCACACACACGCACACACTAACGACAATCTTCAACACATCCCTTGAAACTGGGCAACTACCTGAGGTATGGAAGACGGCAAATGTAGTCCCCATTTTTAAGAAAGGAGACAGAAACGAGGCACTAAACTACAGGCGAGAGAGATGGGTGGGTTGATTGCATTTTCCTGGACTGCAGGAAGGCCTTCACACAGTTCCTCACAGATTAGTGCAGAAGCTGGAGGATCAGGCACGTATAACAGGAAGGGCACTGCAATGGATCAGAGAATACCTGACAGGGAGGCAACAACGAGTCATGGTACATGATGAGGTATCACGGTGCACGCCTATAACGAGCGGGTTCCCATGGGGGTCAGTCCTAGGACCAGTGCTATTTTTGGTATATGTGAATGACATGATAGACTCTGAAGTGTCCCTGTTTGCAGATCATGTGAAGTTAATGTGGAGAATTAAATCAGATGAGGTTCAGGAAGGACTACAGAGAGACCTGGACAGGCTGAACACGTGGTCCAGCAACTGGCTTCTCGAATTCAACCCTGCCAAATGCAAAGTCATGAAGATTGGGGAAGGGCAAAGAAGACTGCAGACAGAGTGTAGGCTAGGTGGACAAAGACTGCAAACCTCACTGAAGGAGAAAGGTCTTGGGGTGACCATAACACCAAGCACATTCTCTGGAGGCACACATCATGCAGATAACTGCTGCAGCATATGGGCTCCTGGCAAACCTGAGAATAACATTCTGATACCTTAGTAAGGAATCATTCAAGACACTGTACACTGTGTACGTCAGGCTCGTACTGGAGTATGCAGCACCAGTTTGGAACCCACACCTGGTCAAGCACGTCAAGAAATTAGAGAAAGTACAAAGTTTTGCAACAAGGCTAGTTCTGGAGCTCAGTGAAATATACCATAAAGAAAGGTTGAGAGAAAACGGTCTGACTACACTGGAGGACAGGAGGTTCAGGAGAGACATGATAACGACATACAAAATACTGCATGGCATAGATAAGATGGACAGAGACAGAATGTTCCAGAGGGAACAGAAACAAGGGGTCACAATTGAAAGCTGAAGACTCAGACGATTCACAGGGATGTTAGGAAGTATTTCTTTAGTCACAGAGTTATCAGTAATTAGAATAGTCTAGCAAGTGATGTAGTGGAGGCAGGAACCATACATACATTTAAGACGAGGCATGCCAAAGCTCAGGGAGCAGAGAAAGAGAAGACCTAGTAGCTATCAGTGAAGAGGCGGGGTCAGGAGCTGAGTTTCGACCCCTGCAACCACAATTAGGCGAATACAATTAGGCGAGTACACACACACACACACATACCACATACACATACACTCACACACACTTACAAAAACACACAAGTTCTTTCTGAGGAAAAAAGTTGGGTTACCAAAGAGCTGGATGGAGAAGCACTCAGCAAGAAAATGGAGGAGAGGATAGCTGCTGAGAGCAGGAAATGGGAGCTACAAGCCATAGCAGCAGAATCATAGATACAGAGCTTAGAAGAGGAACTAGAAAATCTAAACCAGTCTAAAGTTCTGAAGAGCAGAACAGGCATGACATCAGGAACTGCTACATCAGTCACAGACGACGGGACTGTAGGGAACAAAGGAGTTATACCATATGCGGAGGCCCTTTCAGACCACCGTGGAGCCGGATAAAACACGAGGAGCACATGAGAAACAAATGATGGGAGTGAAGACAAGAAAGGAGCAAATCTATATACAGAGGCTCAAACAGACCACTGTGGTGCCCAGGAAAAGATGTGAAGGAGAAAAGACAGACTACTGAGCACAAGGATACCAGCTACAGAAGAAATTGAGGGAACACTTCAATGGAAGGAATTAAATCGTCTCAGGGATTGCAAAAGGAAATACAGTGAGTGGACAAAAGGGAGAGGTTTGTTATTGTCTATGGGCTCCAGAAAGTCGAAGAGGAAACTTATGAAGCAAGAAGACAGCAGGAGAAAAAAAATTGAAAGTATTATGAAAACAATATGAGAGGATGACATGACCCACATGACAATTTTTTCTGAAAATTGGGTGGTTTGCAAAAGGAAAATAATCGGCCAGTCAAAGTGATTTTCAAGGCAGAATCAGCTCGAAACAGATTCCTACAGGAGAAACCGTAATGGAATACAAGAAGTCCAAGACTGAAAGAGAGGGTACAAAGACACAAGGAGGAGCGCGAGGCAATGATGGAGATGAGCAGGAGAACCCAGACTCAGGAAGAAGTGCAAACACAACCTTCTTCAGAACCATCCACAGAAGGACCCCAACCACGACAACCCCAATGCAACCAAACAATCTAAACCAAAACACACACACTGTACCTTCTGCCCCCACCCCTCTCATCAAAAACTCCACCCCCACAGCAAACCACTATAGGTCGCCACCAGGGCTCCCACTCCCCCAACCCCAACGTTCTTCCCAGACCACAGTTTTGAAAAAGATGTTGAAGGTCTGGTATACGAATGCAGATGGAATAACAAATAGATGTGAGGAATGGAATGAAAGACTCAAGGAGACATCCCAAAACATACTAGCAGTCACAGAAACGAGACTCACCGGGATGATAACAGATGCAATCTTCCCACCCAGATATCAGATCCTATGGAAAGATAGAAGGGGGAGGAGGGGAATGAGGAGGAAAGGAGGGGAATGGGGAGGAAAGATAGGAGGGGGAGGAGGAGTTGCACTGCTCATTAAAAACTGATGGGGATTTGAGGAAATGGAAGGAATGGACTAAAATGGAGAAAGGGATTACACAGTAGGTACAGTTCAGTCTGGGGAGACATAGGGTAGTGGTGTATAACCCGCCACAGAACTGCCGAAGGCCAAGAGAAGATTATGAAGAGAGCAACCGAGCAATAGTAGACACACTAGCTGAGGTGGACAGAAGAGCTCACACGGGTAGAGCAAAGTTACTGACTCACGAAATCGTAATGACATGATTGCAAACAAACCATACCATGGGTGGGGTTTGAACCCGTGGTCATAGAGTCTTAAAACTCCAGACCGTCACATTAGCCACTGAGCCAGCTAGCTTCAATAAGATTCATCCAACTAGGTATCCAACTAAGTAGAGAGGCTAACAGGAGTAGGAAGGGAAAAACCAAACTACGAAAGGTATGAAAGGCCCCTTGGAACAAGTGATCACGTGGTTCTGAGCTTTGAATACATATAGTTATAAGTAGAGAGGGTAACAGGAGTAGGAAGGGAAAAGCTAAACTACAAGGTATGAGGAACTTCCTTCAGAAAGTTCAGTGGGAAAGAGAATTGGTAGGAAAGTCGGTCAACAAAATGATGGACTATGCAAGAACAAAAAGTAAGGAGGCAGAGGAAAGGTTTGTTCTCAAGGGCAACATAATTAATGGGAAGATCAGAACGAGGCCTTGTTTTACCCAAAGGTGTAGGGGAAGTGTAGGTGGGGAGTTCACAAGAAACGACCAAGAAGTATCTGAGGAGCTCAGCATGATTAAGGAAATATATACAGTGGAGACAGAGAGGATTCTGGGAGGCCTGAACAGAGGGGTACACCAACTAGGGATATACCAACAAGTGTTGGATGAAATACACACAACCAAGCCAGAGGTGAAGAAGCTGCTAAGTGACCTTCATACCTCAAAAGCAGTGGTACCGGACAACATCTTTCTGTGGGTACTTAGAGAGGGAGCAGAGACGCTGTGTGTGACACAAATGTAGTCCCAATTTTTAAGAAAGGAGACAGAATCAAGGCATTAAACTATAGACCAGTGTCATTGATGTGTATAACATGCAAAGTCATGGAGAAGATTATCAGGAGGAGAGTAGTGGAGCACCTAGAACGGAACAAGGTTATAAACAACCAGCACAGATTCATGGAAGGCAAATCCTGTGCCACACACCTACTGGAGTTTTGTGACAAAATAACGGGAATAAGACACAAGAGAGAGAAGTGGGTAGATTGCATATTCTTGGACTGTAGGAAGGCCTTCGACACAGTTCCTTACAAGAGATTAGTGAAAAAGCTAGACGATCACGCACATATAACAGGGAGGGCACTGCAATAGATCAGATAATACCTGACAAGGAGGCAACAACGAGTCATGGAACGTGATAAGGTATCACAGGGGGTGCCTGTAACGAGCGGGGATCCACAGGGGTCAGTCCTAGGACCAGTGCTATTTTTGGTATATGTGAATGATATGATGGAAGAGATAGACTCAGAAGTGTACCTGTTTCCAGATGATGTGAAGTTAATGAGGAGAATTAAATCAGATGAGGACCAGGCAGGACTACAAATAGACCTGCACAGGCTGGAAGATTGGTCCAGCAATTGCCTCCACAAATTTAACCCCGCCAAATGCAAAGTCATGGAGATCGAAGAAAGGGAAGGAAGACCACTGACTACAAACCTCACTCAAGGAAAAGGATCTTGGGGTGAGTATAATACCGAGCACATCTGAAGTTCTCATCAATCTGATAACTGCTGCAGCAAATGGGCACCTAGTAAACATGAGAATAGCGTTCCGATACCTCAGTAAGGAATCCTTCAAGACTCTGTACACCGTGTTCGTCAATGCCCATATTGTAGTATGCAGCACCAGTTTGGAACCCATACCTGGTCAAGCAAGTCAAGGAATTAGAGATAGTGCAAAGGTTTGTAACAAGGCTAGTCCCATAGCTAAGGGGAGTATCCTACAGAGAGAGGTTAAGGGAAATTGTCCTGATGACATTGGAGGACAGGAGAATTAGAGAAGACATGATAACTTCATCTAAAATACTGCAAGGAAATGACAAGGTGGACAAAGACAGGATGTTCCAGAGATGGGACATAGAGACAAGGGGTCACAATCGGAAGTTGAAGACTCAGATGAGTCAAAAGGACATTAGGAAGTATTTCTTCAATCATATAGTTTTCAGGAAGTGTAACAGTCTGGCATGTGACATAGGGAGGCAAGAACCATACCTAGTTTGATGAAACTCATAGAGCAGGGTGAGAGAGGAGATAGTAGCGGTCAGTGAAGTAGTGGAGCCGCAAGCTATGAATTGACTCCTGCAACCACAAACAGGTGAGTAAAAATAGGTGAGTACACACACACACAAACACACACACACACACACAGAAACACACACACACAAAGAAACACACACACACAAAGAAACACACACACACATAATATATATATATATTATATAAGCTGAAGTCACAGAAGCCAGGATACAGGATGAAGTGAGTTACAGGGCTATTGCCAAGAGGAGACATGACATCTGAAGCAGGTACATCCCTATTAAAAGAGTTGCTGAATGTAAAGGAGACAAGATTTATGCAAAGGCCCTGTCAGTCCAGCAAGCAAGGCCTAGGCATGTGAGGGGGAGAGCTGTTAGGAGCAGGGATAACAGTGAGAGGGGAGAAAAGATGAAAGGTCCTATGCAGAGGCACGACCATTCCGCCAAGAGTTACAGGATAAAATGAGGGAGACAATGGCTGTATTCAACCAGGACCCAGAGACAAAGAGATGAAGGCAATGGGAGGAGGAGATGGAGTAGTCACGGTTTATTTATGGGCTTCAGGAGAGCAAAGGGAGGACACACATTAAAAGCAGGAAGAAAAACAGGAAATTGAAAACATCATCAAAGAAATAGGTGAGGAGGATGTCACTGAGATAGTAAATATTCAGAGAATAGGAGGGTACTTGAAGAGGAGAAATCGGCTGGTCAAAATGAGTTTTAAGCAAGAAATGGTGTGGAAGAGGATCCTGCAAGAGAACCCATGGTTGAAGAAGTCATCAACATGCAAAAGGGTGTTCCTAGACCTTGACAGAACAATAACAGAATGACAGCAGCTGAGAGAGAAGACACAGAAACAAAAGGAGCTTGGAAAAGAGACAAGGACAGAGTCAGCCGAGAACAACTAGAGCCAGGCAGAGAAACAAACACAAGTACACACAGAACCACCGTCAGAAGCCCACATCCAAACATGTGTCCCATCACAAACCCCAATCCTCAATTACAGTTCTCATCAAGCATATTTTGCAGAATCCGACAGCACACTACCATACCTCTCACCACAGCCAAGCTCACACGAATAACAGATGCCATGCTTCCAACGGGATATCAGACCCTGAGGAAAGACATAGGGAACAGAGGGGGTGGAGGAGTAGCACTGCTCATCAAAAACCAATGGGATTTTGATGAGCAAGAGGCGGCTAAGGAGAAGCAAGAGACTACATAATAGGAACACTTCAGTCTGGAGGTCCGAAGGTGGAAAGTGTAGTGATGTATAACCCACCACAGAACAGTAACAGAACACTAACAGGGCGATGGTAGACACTGACTGTAGTGACCTGAAGGGCTCATGCGAGCAGGGCAGCTACTGATTGTGGGTGACTTCACTCAAAGGAAAATGACTAGGAGAACTTGGAGCCACATGGGAGCCTAGAAACGTGAAGGGCTAAGATGATGGAGGGGGTACTGGAAAGCCTTATGTACCAACAGGTAAGGGACAATACTAGAGAGAGAGAGAGAATAGGACGAGCCAACAAGACTGGGCCTAGTATTCATTTTGAGTAGTGCCCATGTTGAGGACATCACATATGAAAGACCCTTCAGGGGCAGTGACCACTTGCTCCTGAACTTCGAATACATAGAGATACATGTATAGAGTAAAGCAGGAAGGGCAGGACTAAAAGCCAAACTAGAAGAGAGGGGACGAATTTCCTGCACGGGGTTCTGTGGGACAGAGCACTGGCAGCGAAGTCAGTAATTGAGATGATGGAATATGTGACATCAATATGCAAAGAAGCTTTAGAGGTGTTTGTACCCAAGGGTAACAGAAATAACTAGAAGGCCAGGATGAGCCCTTGGTTCACTAAAAGGTGTAGAGAGATCTAAACCAAGTGTGCTAGAGAATGGAAGTATAGAAGCCAAAGGAGTGAGGAAAATAAGGAGAGGCGTTGAGCCAGAAAAGAATATGCACAATTAAGAAGAGAGGCCCAACGACAATACAACAACGACAAAGCAGGGAAAGCCAAATCTGACCCGAAGCTGTTGTGCAGCCACATCAGGAGGAAAACAACTGTCAAGGTTCAGGTAATCAGGCTGAAAAAGAAAGGAGGGAAGATCGCAAGAAACGACAGAGAAGTATGTGAGGAGTTCAAAATAAGATTCAAAGAAGAGTTCACAGAGGAGACAGAAGAGATTTCAGACAGAGGTGGGGTACACCATCAACTATTGGACACAATACATACAACCGAGAAAATAGTAAAGAGGCTGCTAAGCGAGATAAATTTCTCAAATGCCATCAGGCCGATAATATCTCTCCATGGGTCTTGGGAGAGGGAGCAGAGGAGCTATGTGTACCACTAACAATAATCTCCAACATATCTACCAAAAAAGGGCGTCTGCCTGAGGTATGGAGGACAGTAAATGTAGTCCCAATTTTTATAAAAGGAGACAGTCACGGAACGCTAAGCAACAGACGAGTGTCACTGAGATATGGAAAATCATGGAGAAGATTATCAGGCGAAAAGTGATGAGGCACCTAGAAAGGAATGAGCTTATCAGCAAAAACAGCACAGTTTCAGGGACGGGAAAAAGTGTGCCACAAATCTATTGGAGTTTTATGGCAGGGTGATAGCAATAAGACAAGAGCTCCTAAGGGTGGGTAAATTGCATTTTTCTGGACTGTTAGAAGGATTTTGACAAAGTTTCATCCAAGAGATTAGTGCATAAGCTGGAGGACCAGGCAGGTATAACAGAGAGGGCACTGCATCAGCTAGTCATAATATGCGACGAGGTGTCAGATTGGGCGCCTGTGACGAGCAGGGTTCCCCAGGTGTCAGTTCGAGGACCGATGCAGTTTCTGGTACATGTGAATGACATGACTGAAGGAATAGATTCAGAAGTGTCCCTGTTTGCAGATGATGTGAAGTTGATGAGAAGAATTCAATCGTACAAGGATGAGGCGGAACTGCAAAGAGATGTGGAGAGGCTGCAGGCCAAGTCCAGAAACTGCTCCTAGAGTTCAACACCACCAAGTACAAAGTCATGAAGATTGGAAAAGTGCAAAGAAGAGCGCAGGCAGAGTACATTCTAAGGGGCCAGAGACTACAAACCTGACTCAAGGATAAGAATCTTGGGGTAAGTATAACACCCGGCACATTTCCTGAGGCGCACATCAACCAAATAACTACTGCAGCATATGGGCGCCTAACAAACCTAAGAATAGCATTCCGACATCCCAATAAGGAATCTTTCAGGACCCTGTTCACCTATATGTCAGGTCTATATTGTCCTACGAGGACAGGTTAAGAGAAATCGACCTGAAGACACTGGAGGACAGGAAAGATAGGGTTGATGTAATAACGACATATAAAATACTGAGAACACTTGACAAGGTGGACTGAGACAGGATGTTCCAAAGATGTGACCCAGCAACAGGGGGTCACAATTGGAAGTTGAAGACTCAGATGAATCAGAGGGATGTTAGGAAGTATTCTGTCAGTCACAGAGGTGTCAGGAAGTGGAATAGTCTGGGAAGTGATGTAGTGGAGCAGGATCCATACATAGCTTTAAGAAGAGGTATGATAAACCTCATGTAGCAGGAAGAGTGACCTAGTAGTGACCAGTGAAGAGGCGGACTAGGAGCTGTGGCTTGACCCCTGCAACTTCAACTAGGTGAATACAACTAAGTGAATACACTCGCACACATACACATTCACGTCCTGACATTCATACTAACACGCTCACAAACACACTCCCTGAGGCCTAGTCACAGACCGGTCACGGGGGCATTTACCCCCGAAACCTTCTGGTACTCCAGGTAAACACTAACTGAAGGTTTTCCCCATACATCGTAAGACGGAAACAAAGTTCACGGGAATAATAACAGACGTGATTATCCTCAGATCCTTAGGAAAGACTGAGAAAAAGAAAAGGGAGGCGGAGTAGCTTTTCCCATTAAAAATCAGTGGGAGTTTAGAGGAAATGGAAGGTATGGACAGAATGGAAAAAGTGACTACACAGTAAGACCTATTCAGACTGTGGGTTCCAAGGTGGTGATTGATGTGATTTAAACGTAGCCCTTCAGGCTACCACTAGATGTGGTAGCCAGAAGGGTCATATAAGCAGTCCAGAGTTACTAATTATGGGAAAGCCTGGAGCAACATTTAGGATTACAAACGTGTAAGGATATGTTGGAGGCGGTGCTGGAAAATCTCATGAACCAACATGTAAGGGAGACAAGCACACAGAGGATAGGATGAACCAACAAAGCTGCACTTCGTATTCGCCTTGAGCAGTTCGACATTGGGGATATTACATACGATCAAAAGAGGAGTTTACAGTCATGATGCAAACAATTCCTGCTTGAGCTGCAATGGAGATGAGAACTGCATAGAAATATAGTAAATGAAATGATGGAACATGTGACCACAAAGAGCAGGAAAGCAGAAAAAAAATTTTCGAGAGGCCAATGCCAAATGCGCTAGAAAGTGTAAAAAGTACTGAATATAGGTTCATGGAAAATGAAGAGCTGAACAGAAGAACCAAACACGAATATGTATGGGACAAGGAGGGGGGCCCAGTATGAGAATGACATAGCATCGACAGCCATGTGTCACCCAAAGCTGTTATTCAACTACATCAAGCTGAGAAAGGAAGGGGGGGGGAGCTCTTAAGAAATGACCAGAAGTATAAGAAGAGTTGAGACAGATTTATGGAGGTATTCTCAGTGGAAATGGAAAGGTCTCTTGCAAACCGAGGTGGGAGGGAACACCAAGTGCTGTACACACTACACACAACCGAGGAGGGATGAAGGGCACTGCTATACGAAATAGATACATCGATGGAAGTGCGCCTAAACAATATCTCTCCATGGGGGCCTGAGAGAGGAAGCAGATGCACTGTGTGTGTTACTAACAGCAATCAACACATTGAAGCAGGACAACTACAAGAGGTGTGGAAGACAGCGAATGTAATTCCCCGTTTTTTTAAGCTACAGACCAGTGTCACTGACAAGTATGATATGTCAAGTCATAGAGAAGATAATCATGAGACGAGTGGTGGAGCACCTAGAAGGGACGGAGCTTCTACATGAAATCCAGCACGGTACCAGTGATGGGGAAATTATGTGGTCACAGACTAATGGAGTTCTACAACAAAGTAACGGGAGGGGAAGACAGAAAAAAGTGGGGAGGCCCACGGCATTTTTTTGAACAGAAAAAAGTTCTTACGGCACAGTTTTTGCACTAGGAATTGGTAAAAAAAAAGCTAGAGGTTCAGTCTGGAATAGCAAGAAAAGCATTGCAATGTCAGAGAGGGTCCCTGTGTCGAGTGCTGTTTCGCAAAGGTCAGTCCTATGGCCGGTGCTCTTTCTGGAATATAATGACAGGACGGAAGGTATAGATTCTGAGGTGTCCCTGTTGGCAGACGATGTGAAGTTAATGCGGAGAATTCAAGCGGAGTGGATTAATTAAGAGTGCAAACGGATCTGGACATGATGCAATCCTGGCTTGGCAAATGGCTACTGGAGTTTAACCCCACCAAGTGCAAAATAATGATGCTTGAGGTAGGACAAAGACGAGATGAAGTAAATGCCCCGGGGTCAAAAATAACCCCCTCACCAAAAAAAATATCTTGGGGGGGCTTCCACCGAGCACATCCTCCTGAGGCCCTGCAAACCTAAGAATAGCGTTTCGCTCTAAGCAGGAGTCTTTCCCAAAACAGTGAACACCGTGTCGTTGGGCCCTACTGGAGTATGGGGGTTTTAAAATAGGGAAAATTAGAGAAAAGGCAAAGGTTTGCAGCAAGACTGTCCCAAGTAAGGGGTTTCCCCTACGAGAAGATGTTAAGGGGAAAATGAACCGAACATCCTAAGGACGGGGATGGGGTATAATATGATAAGCTATAAAAGTTGAGAGAAATGACATGAGAACAACGACATTTCAGAGAGGGAACTACGAAACAAAGGGACAACAAAAGATAAAAACTCAGACGAGTACAAGGTGTTAGGAAGTATTTCTTCAGAACTAAAGTTATCCGAAATGAACAATCTGGAGGATTTTGTGGAAAAAATGACCTTTCATAGTTTTAAGAAGAGCTACGACAAAATTTAGAGTCATGGAGTGGGGTCTATAGCGACCAGCAAAAAAGTAGGCCGGGGCTAGAGATTAACCCCCATACCCCAAATAACGAGTACACACACAATGCAGGAACTGCGACCCGTTTTCAGGATTGATAGATCCAAAGTCATGGAGGGAAAATGGTGGACCCCCTAGAACAGAAAGAACTTATCAAAAACAACCAGCACGGTTTCAGGGGGCGGGGGGAAAAACCCGTGTCACAAAACCCACTGGAGTTCTAGACAGGGTGACAGCAATAAGACATTAGAGAGTGGGGTGGGTGGACTGCGTTTTCTTGGACCTGTAAGAGTGTTTTTAACAGTTCCACTCAAGAGATTGAGTGCATTGCTGGAGGACCAGGCAGGTATAACAGAGAAGGCTCTGTTATAGAGTCAAGGAATATCTCTTTGGAAGACAACAGCGAGTCATGGAATGTTACGAGGGGTCAGAGTGGGTGCCTGATGACGAGCGGGGTTTCTCAGGGGTCTGTCCTAGAACCGGTTGCTGTTTCTGGTACATACTGTGAACGGACATGGAGGAAGGAATAGACTCAGAAGTTCACTGTTTGCAGTTGATGTAAGTGGATGAGATGAATTCAATCGGTCGATCTAGAAGGCTGCAGGCCTGGTTTTAGAAACTGGCTCCTGGTCTTCAGGAAAGGCATAGAAGACCGTAAACGGAGTATCAGTCTAGGGGGCCAGAGACTACAAACCTCAGTCATAGGAAATGGATCATGGGTGAGTATAACCATGGGCATATTCTGGGCGCACATAACCAAATAACTGCTGCGCATATGGGCGCCTGCAAAAATAAGAATAGCTTTCCAACATCAATAATCGTCGGATCCTGTATACCGTGCATGGTCAGCTCTTATTGGAATATGCAGCACCCGTTTTGAACTCCACACCTAGCCAAGCACGCAGTGAAATTGGAGAAGTGCTAAGGTTTGCAAACAGACTATTCTGGAGCAAAGGGGCATGTCCTACGAGGAGAGGTTAAGGGAAATCGACATGACGACACTGGAGGTCTAGAAGAGATGGGAGGATATGATAACGACATAAATACGGTGAGGAATTGGACATAGGGGGACAGCAGTAAGTTCCTGTGTTAGGACCACAGACAAGGGGTAAGACTTGGCAAGGCTTGAGACTCAGATTGAATTCAGAGGATGGTAAGCTCATGAGCAGGAAGTGTGACTTGGTAGCTTACAGTGAAGAGGCGGGGCCAGGAGCTGTGAATCCGAACCTGCAACTACAACTAGGCAAGTACACACATAAACACACACACAACACACACACACACACACACACACACACACACACACACACACACACTTACACACACACCACACACACAACGAAAAGCTCCTCGGGGTCAATGATCCACATGGGTGTGAAAACTTATGTATTTTAAGCTTAGAATACATATTAGGTTACAAGTGGAAAGGGAAGCTGGTAGGGCGGACGAACGAAGCCAAAAACTACAAGAGACGGGACTAACAGGCATGATGACTTTCCTGCACGTGTTCAGTGGACAGAGCACTGGCAAGGAAGTCAAGTAAACGAGATGATGGATTATGTGACAATGATGTACAAGGAAGTTAGGATAGGTTTGTATCCAAGTGCAAGAGAAATATCGAGATGCCAGTCTGGAGTCTTTGGTTCAATCAAAGGTGTAAAGGGCCTGACGAAGGTGTGCTAGAAGAATGGAAGAAGTATCGAAGGCAAAGGGAACCCCAGGAAAATATGGACGAGCACAGGTAAGAAGGGAGGCCCCACGACAATCCGAAATGAAATAGCGAGGACCAGGTAATCAGGTGAGGAAGGAAGGAGGGTTAGATCACAAAAAAGCGACGAGACGTATGTGAAGAGCTTCAACATGAGAGTCATGAGGGGTTTTCAGAGGAGACAGAAGGGACTCCAGAAAGACGGAGATCTAGGGTACAACATAACTTGTTGGGACAACAATACATACAACCGAGAAAGAGTGAAGAGGCTGCGAAGAAAACAGATACCTCATAGATATGAGGGATAACTCTTTTCGTCGGGTACTCAGAGAGGAAGTGAGGTGCTTTGTATGATTACTTAACAATCGTTAACAGAATCTATTGAAACAGGGCGATACCTGAGGTATGGAAGGCGGACAGTCCCAATTTTAACTACAGAGAAGGACACGAGGCACTAAAACTACACCAGTGTCACTGACATGTATAAGTATGCAAAGTCATGGAGTAGTTAATTAGGAGAAGAGTGAAATGGGGGGTCCCCCTCCCCCCCCCCCCCCCCCCCCCCCCCCCCCACTAAAAGGATTGACTTATCGACGACAGCCAGCAGGCTTCTGGGGGGAGAATCCTGTGTCACAAACTCTGGAGTTCTATGACAGGGGACAGCATAAACAAGAATGAGGGGTGGGTAGACTGCGTTTTCCGGGGTTGTTAGAGGCTTTTGACAGTTCTACACAAGAGACTAATACATAAACTGGAGGACCATGCAGGTATAACAAGAGGTACCGGAATGGATCAGGGAATACCTGTCGGGAAGACATGGTACATGACGAGGTGTCAGGTGGGCGTCTGTGACGAGCTGGGTTTTACAGGGAATCAGTACTAGGTTAGGTGCTATGTTTGATACATGAAGCGACTGTAGACAGTAAGCCTACATGGCTAGTTCCATAGCTTCCACCAGGGCAAGCCTCTGGGTGGGCATGCAGGTCTGCCTCCCCCTCACTCGGCTCCAACTCAATGTAGAGCCAACAACAAGGTCTACTCTTTCACTCTCCTGGGCTGGCCCTCCGGCCCTGGGCATTTTACACTGGTTGTGTACCACAAACCGCCAAATAAATTAAGAAGCCTCCGAAGAGTACCATTCATCCACCACTACCAGATCCACCCCCGTAATCATCCCATGATAAATGGTGTAAGCGGTGGTCATTGTTGTCAGTGGAACGCCTTCCACCCGAACAAAAAATTAATTGAAAAAATAAAGAAACGACTCTAGGAAAAATAAGAATAATGACTTGAGAATTTAGTTAAAATTTAAGTGTAATAAAAATGGCCTCTGGTGCTGTAGTTGGGCAGGAGTAGGTAGGCCCTGGACAGATCTTTGATGTTAAAGATGTAGGCTATCCTGGGCGGATGGTAACAGTCCGATGTTTTGGAGTCTCCTTTACCACTTGGTTGGAGCACCACAAGTAGAATAAATAAGGGCCGGTAGTAGTCGAGTCATGTTAATAAGTCAAATTAACAAGTGACTACTCCTTTATCTGGCGTCTATCCTGGATGACCACGCCAGGAACAGAGCTGGTAATAAGAAAAAATAAACTGGTTACCAATGGTTATGATAATATAACATTTAAGAATGAAAAAGAGTGGTAAATGCCAAAATCATTACTGGTAACCAGCACACAAAAGAAAGCAACGAACAGTAATACTCCTGGTAGATCACCTCACCTGATCAGGAGAAGAGTGGAGGTGAAGTGACTCTCCAAACTTCAACCCACACCAGGTAAGGTTAATACTACCAGGAGTAGAAATTGAAACAAATCAGACACCAGGAACTAGAGTTTCGCCACTGCCCACTAGAGGGGGGTGGGGTGCGCGACGTAACTCGCTAATGGTTCCTGGTTGGCTGAACAACCCTAACCCCACTTACACCCACTTTTCCCTCACAACAGTGTGTTTGCCCGGAAGAGGGGGAAAAGGAAAGGAAAAAGCATTAAGTGTTGCCTTATTATCCCCCCATACAAAAAGATCCACTTATTCGCAAATCCTAAAAACCGTGTCAGAAATTTTTATTATCCAGCCGGATCCAGTTCAGACCGAAATTTGCTAAATTTTTTCCCGGGGAAATTTTTTTGGGGCATCACCCTGGTCTTCACAGTGCCGCATGCTGTTTCACATCAGTTTATATCCCCTGTGTTTCTTCTTTTTTTTCAGCCTGCACTGTTAAATCAGAAATTCAGATATGATTTGTGTGTTCTCTGCTTCCATGTGGGTGTTTTCCCAAAGTTTGAGCGTGGAGAGGAGGAAGAGCGGAGTTCCTCGCCTCACTCACCCATGCTAATCAGCCCCATAACCACTAGCTCCACTCCCTCTCAATTTTTTTCTGGAATTCAGTGTGATTTGTTTGCCAGAGCGTGTTCCAAGTGTCTGAGGTCCTCGAACTTGGGGTTCACGAAGCCACGTGTGGATCGGCCACGTGGAGGGGAGCCCCCTGGTTAACAAGCCAGATGTCCCAACGCTGTCACTCACTTTCTGGCGTCACAAGCTGCCGACATCACCCACGGGAAATAAAACGCAATACAGTACAATGTGATCCTTTATTGAAAAGTTTTCGCACTAGGGGGATTTTATCAACGTTTCTTGCCCATAGTGGGCTTTTCAACGTTTCTCGCACAAGGGGGCTTTATCAACGTTTCTCGAAAATGGGGGCTTTATCAAGTTTCTCGCACGGGGGCTTTATCAACGTTTTGCCATAGGGGGCTTTATCAACTTTTCTCGCACATAGCGGGCTTTATCAACGTTTCTTGCACATAGTGGGCTTTATCAACGTTTCTCGCACATAGCGGGCTTTATCAACGTTTCTTGCACATAGTGGGCTTTATCAACGTTTCTCGACAAGGGGCTTTTCAAGTTTTCGCACATAGTGGGCTTTATCAACGTTTCTCGCACATAGTGGGCTTTATCAACGTTTCTCGCACATAGTGGGCTTTATCAACGTTTCTCGCACATAGTGGGCTTTATCAACGTTTCTCGCACATAGTGGACTTTATAAGTCCAAAAAATTTTCCCTGGGTGGGAAGGAAAGCGAGATTTATCGATGAAGTTTTCTTTTTTTTTAAAACAATTTACAATACAAAGGGGAAAAATTTATTAAAGTTACCAAAATGCAAATCAAAATCCCCAATTTACCCTTACACAAAATAACTACACCAAAAAAAGTGTTCTGAACCCTGTCACTCCACCACCATCCCACCCCCAGTTATACCAATGATTCCCGTAAAGGTTTTAAACTTTTGTCACAATTTCACCCCCCCCCATCCGCAAAAAAAATAACCACCCCAACCAGACTTCATTTAAATTTGTTTAAAAAAATTTAAATTACACACTTAGGGTACAGTAACACCAAGACAAAAAAATTATATATAACAATGTTAAAAGGGGATAATGTCTTTCTTAACCAATGCACTTAAACCCGGGTGAAAAAAATACCTTTAAAAAATTAAATATTTCTAAGAAGGTTAAACAAAGAAGTCAAAACCCCCAAAAGGCAACTTATGTGCAATTATTTTAGCATGGTCCCCTTTATTTTTTAAACTTGTACATAAATAAAAATTTTAGTTATGAAAAACATAAAAGAATAATTTTTTTTTTTTATTGAGAGCATATTTTGTACAGCAAATACAATATTAGTATAAAAATTTTTGAAAAACAAAAAGTACATATAAAATTATGACCACCACACGTTTTTGGGACACAGGAGAAGAAACCCCAAAGAAAAAACAAAAAAAAAGCCCATAAACCCACACTATAAAACACTCAAGTACCTGTCGTTTATATAAAAAAAACACTGGAAATTATCACGTTCACTTTAATAAGTGTAACTTACAGCTGACAAAAGAAAACAGACAAACTATGTAGGTGTAAGTACAAAAATTCACCATGTTTTTTTGTCAAAAAAAAGCAATTCTAAAAAAAAAACTTTTTTTGGGGATTAATCACCAAAAGTATGTGTATCGCCAGGAACACACACCTCCCCCTGAGAACACCCCTCCCCCTGAGGTACAACACCTCCGCCTGAGGTACACACACCCCCTGAGGTACACACCCCCGCCGGGGACACACACCTCCCCCTGGGGTACCCCCCCTCCGCCTGGGTACTTTACCCTCCGCCTGAGGTCCCAACACCTCCGCCTAGGTCACACCCCCTCCGCCTGGGGAAACACCCTCCCCCTGAGGTACACACCCCTGTGGGTACACAACCCCCGCCTGAGGAACCACCTCCCCCTGGGTCACACACCTCCGCCTGAGGTACACACACCTCCGCCTGGGTACACCCCCTCCCCTGGGTACCCACCTCCGCCGGGGTCACACACCTCCCCCGGGGGTAAACACACCCGTCTGGGGTACACATCCGCGAGGTACCACACCTCCGCCGGGGTAACAACCTCCCCCTGGGGTACACACACCTCCCCCTGGGGTACACACACCTCCCCCTGAGGTAACACACCTCCGCCTGAGGTCAACACCCCGCCTGAGGTACACACACCTCCGCCTGGGTACACACACCTCCAACTGAGGTAAACCCTCCGCCTGAGGAAACACACCCCTCCCCCGGGGTACAACACCCCGCCTGAGGTACACACCCCCCCCGCCTGAAGTAATAACACCTCCCCCTGGGGTACACACACCTCCGCCGAGGTACACACCTCCCCCCGGGGGTAACAACCTCCGCCTAGGTAACACACTCCGCTGAGGTCCAAACACCTCCCCCTGGGAAAACCACCCCTCCGCCTGAGGTACACACACCTCCGCGAGGTACACACACTCCCCCTGGTACACCCTCCGCCTGGGTACACCACCTCCCCTGGGTACACACACCCCGCCGAGGTAACACACCTCCCCCTGGGTACAACCCCTCCATCAGAGTACACACACCTCCGCCTGGGTAACCACCCCCGCCTGAGGTCACACACCCCCACCTGAGGTAATACACCCCCATTGAGGTACACACCCCTCCGCCTGGGGTACACACACTCCGCCGGGGGTAC
Organism: Cherax quadricarinatus; assembly: GCF_026875155.1. NCBI lineage: Eukaryota > Metazoa > Arthropoda > Malacostraca > Decapoda > Parastacidae > Cherax > Cherax quadricarinatus. Next base: position 12,148,022 of record NC_069426.1, read on the forward strand.
ACAAAATTCCTTTGAGGTACACACACCCCCGCCTGAGGTAACACCCCTCCGCCTGAGGTCACAACTCCCCCTGGGGTACACACACCTCGCAAGGTACACACCCCCCGCCTGAGGTCCCAAAACACCTCCGCCTGGGGTACCCCACCTCACCTGAGGTACACACCCCCGCCGAGGTTCCACCCCTCCCCTGAGGTACCACACTCCATCGGGGAAACACCCCTCCCCCCTGGGTAACACACCTCCGCCTGGGTACACACCCCCCTGAGGACATACCCTCCTTTAGGTACACACCCCCGCCGGGGTACACACACCTCCGCCTGAGGTACACAATCCACTGAGGTACCACCTCCGCCTGAGGTACACACACCCCCACCTGAGGTACACACACCTCCCCTGAGGTACCACAACCCCGCTGAGGTGCACACACCCCCCCTGAGGTCACAACCTCCGCCTGAGGTACCACACCCCTCCGCCTGAGGTACACCCCCCCCTGAGGTACAACCCTCCCCCTGGGGTCCAACCTCCGCCTGAGGTACACCACCTCCGCCTGAGGTACACACACCTCCGCCGAGGACACCCCCTCCGCCTGAGGTCACACACCTCCGCCTGGGGTACACACCCCTCCCCCTGGGTCACACACCTCCGCCTGAGGTAACACACACACCTCGCCGAGGTACCCCCAACCCCTCCGCCTGAGGTACACACACCTCCCCCTGAGGTACACCACCTCCGCCTGAGGTCACACCCTCCAACTGAGGACACACACCTCCCCCCTGAGGTACACACACCTCCGCCTGAGGTAATACCCCTCCGCTGAGGTACACCCCCTCCCCCTGAAGTACAAAACCTCCCGGGGTACCACACCTCCGCCTGAGGTACACACCCCTCCGCCCGAGGTACACACCCCTCCCCCTGGGGGTACACACCCTCCGCCGAGGTACACACCCCTCCGCCTGAGGTACACACACCTCCCCCTGAGGTACACACCCCTCCGCCGAGGTACAACACCCCCCGCCTGAGGACACACACCCGCCTGAGGTACACACACCCCCGCCGGGGTTTACACACACCTCGCCTGGGACACAACCTCCGCCGAGGTACCCCACCCCCCCCAAAGGGGAAACACACACCCCCATTGGGTACAACCCCTCCGCCGGGTAACACACCCCGCCTGGGGTCCACACCCAAACCTGAGGTACTTACACCTCCATCTGAGTCACACACCTCCCCGGGGTACACACACCCCCGCCTGAGGTACAACAAGTCATCTGGGGACACCACCCCCCCTGGGGGACAACACCTCCCCTTGAGGTACACACACCCCCGCCTGAGGTCCAACCCTCCGCCTGAGGTAAAACACAACCCCCGCCTGGGTTTTACACACCCCCGCCCTGGGTACCCAAAACCCCGCCTGAGGTAACACACCTCCGCCTAGGTACAACACCTCCGCCAAAGGCACACACCCCGCCTAGGTACACACCCCGCGAGGTAAACACACCCCCGCCGAGGTACACACACCCCGCCTGGGTCACACACCCCCCGCCTGAGGTACACACACCCTCCCCTGGGGAAAACCACACAAACAACCCCCGCCTGAGGTACACACCCCTTTCCGCCTGAGGTACACACACCTCCGCCTGAGGTACAAACCCCCGCCGAGGTACAAAAAACCCTCCGTCGGGTAAACCCACAATCCCCCTGGGGAACACACCCCTCCGCCTGGGGTACACACACCTCCACCTGAGGCACACCCCCGCCTGAGGTACACACACCTCCGCCTGAGGTACAACCCCTCCGCCTGAGGTCACACACCTCCCCCTGGTACACACACCCCCCCCTGATGTACACACCCCTCCACTAGGTACAAAAACCCCCACCTGAGGTACCACACACTCGCCTGAGGAAACACACACCACCGGTACACAACCCCCTGAGACACCCCTCCCCCAAAATTTACATGGCCACAATTACTAAATTATCTTTTTGTTGTACACATCTTTGATTTATCATCATGTACAGTAAAGACTATCGACAAAATTTAAATTCACATCACTGGCTTCCCTAACCCAATGTGAAACATAAATAAAAATACTCTTCACAACCTATTCACGCACAAAATCAAGTGCAAAACAAAGGTGTATACAAGAGACATAGCAGTTGCAAATTCGTTCTCTATCACCCTTTCCCCCCTTTCCTCCCCCATTTGGGGAACCGCCCCTTTTTTGGTCATACAATGACCCTGTCCCCAGTCTCTAGCTGTACAGCGCTTTTAACCGTCACACGGACAGTATCACAATCACTACGAACCTCACCCAAACACCTTACAGATACACGCGTACATTATCTAAAAAATTTTTACCCCCTCCCAAAATAGGGTGGGTAATGACCCAAACATGGCAGGCTATTAACTAAGAGTGTGGTCACATCCCCTTGGAACGTACGCAAAAGTATAAACCCAAAATCCCCTCAACCAAAACCGGGTGCACTTTTATTTCCCGCTGTCAAACACTTACATCCTAACACCTACTAACCCCAAATGAACACCTTGTTTTGCCCCTAAGCCATCGCCTACCACACAAACCCCACACACACCACACCACAACCACAACACTCCGACGGCGAGCCCCCTTGGAACCCCCGGGTGCTTTCCCAAACTTGCCCAGCCAAAAAACAATTCCCCCCCCCCTACAAAGCTAGTAAACCCAAAAGTTAACCCCGATAACTGGGGGAAGGGTCCCCCCCCGGATCCATATATTTCCCTATTCCTGCAAAAGTCCCATAGAAAATAACGCCATTCCCTTTCCCCGCAAAAACCAATCCCCCTTCCCACGCTACCCCCGGACAATACACAAAAACTCCATTTAAAAAAAGCCAATGTGTTTTGACTCTTGGCACCCCTCCCACATCCTAACGCACTCTCAAAAACGGTATGCCCCCCTCCCACTCCTTTTATACCTACTCATCCAATCCCGAAAATTCCCCCAAAAATTCGCAGAAATACACCCCATGATAGCCGTTCCTCTCCACCCCCAAACCCCCACACCCCCTCTCCCCCATACTCGTACCCCTGTGAAACCCCTCCTGGGCAAAATGCCATGCAAGAAACTGAAAATCCCCCCCACCCAAGGCCTTTTTGAAGACGACACCAAATATCTCCCCCTCCATCAGGGGTAATTCCCTCCACCGGGCCCCCCGCCCAGCTCCAATCACTTCGCCAACACCCCACAGGATCTTTCCCGGCTCCCCTAGGACCTGAGGGTACGCCACCTCCTAACATTTTCTAAAACTGCACCCAATCCCTCTTCCTCCCTCATACAGAAGCTTTAACCCCCCCACACCCCCCTCGACATACTCCCTTGTAATAATAAAAACATTTTTACCAATGCCACAGATGCAAAAACCCCCCCCCCCACCCGACGTTCCGGCAGCATTTCCACCTCCCCTCAGCCAATACACCTGGAACCCTATAAACTTTAAAAACCCCTTTTTAAAATTTCATAATTCCTTGCCCCGTTATGGGGTGAACGCCACCACGTCCAAAACCTTAAATTGTAAACGTGTTTTCCAAAGTCAAATGGGGACGGGGCGCAACTCCCCAACTATGCGCACCTGTTCCCCAAAACGCTCGGTTCCCTCTCTCGACTGCACTTTATCCTCCATAAAACACTATTCCACATCCCAAGCTAAACCCTCACCCCCTCTCCAACCGATCCCCAATTCCCTGCCCGTTCCAATTTCCCACCCCTTTAAAAAGCTGATTTCTCCACTTTACCTAATCCCTGTACCTCCCCCAAAAGTCGAAGACTTCTCCCCCCCTCTCAAACTCTTTCCCTCCTGCACGGTCTGTCGTGTTGTCGATTATCCTACGATCCGGGGGGTTTAAAATTTTCTTTCTGAATTTTTAACCCCAGGAATCACGCATTAACGTCCGATTCCGCAAGGTAAAATTCACAGGGCAATCCATATATCCCCGGAGCCTTTCTCGTACACACACTCACCAATGCCCACCAAACCTCGCCCTATCTATCTCCACACCTAGGCTACTCGATCACTACACCCCAATGAACATGACACTAGTCGCAGATGCTACGCAAAGCCTCACCCCACTGCACTACCCCCCAAATACGCTCATACCATGCATCCACAAAAACCACTCACCCCCAGAATACAAAGGTATAATGTATAAAAACCCCAGCCATGTAGCGGCTACAGGCAAAATTTACTACTTCCCAAACACAGATAAAACAAAACAACTTTTTGGGGCAACTGCACCTAAAACAACCACATCATATAAACTTAAGAAAGCTATATACATAGATAAGAAAATAAAAAAATCTAAGTTAAAAAAATCACAGTTGATAAATCCGCCTTAACATATCAGGCGTAAGAGTGTAATTCTCATTGTAAAAGTCCGAGTCCAACTTGTATGGTTTCTCATCTTTCTACTACAATAATATGCTTATTATCTACACATTAGACAGTACAACCACACTGGACAAGAAACTGCCCATCATTTTCCAACATATATACTGCCCTACTCCTCACTCTGCACAGTGATAAGGAAAAGACCCCCTTCCTCATTTATACCTTATCCTTTATTCGTACTACCTTGAAGGAACATGAGGACTATATGAATGATGTATAGTCCATGACACACAAGAAACTGGCCAGCTCCACAGGTGCTAGCGCCCTGGTCCATACATTATTCACTCACGCATCACCATCCAACACTCACACAAACATTTGATGTCATCCATAACCAGGGAGGCGACCCTGTTGTCACCCATGACTTCCCTACCCCAGCAACACTTTCAGTCGTACCCTCCCGTCCCTCATACATAACAAGTCTGATAAAAACCTGTAATGTAAGGTGCCTATCTCCCTCTGAAAAATCCCTCTCCACCTCCTCCCATAAATTTCCTTATTTCTACTTACTGTTTATGGGAACTTTACAATAACCCTCCTTTCACCTCACTAACCTGTTTCCCCCGCACCCCACGCTATATATATATATAATCTACCATAATGTCCCCCACAGCTCTGATGACACTCTCACCCCAACCCCCCACGTCGGGGCTTAATGCTCTCAATACAAAAATTTTCCTTGACCTCCTATCCTATATATCCCCCTATTTAACCACCATGACACTCCTCAGTCCTTCACAAAAATATACTTTTTTTTCCTGGTTACCCCTTTCCAGGGGGAACTAACCTTTGGATCCCTCCTTCCAGAATGCCATACATCCATTCCCACACATACTTGGATCGTGCTTCACATGGTTCTCCATAATCATGTGGCAAGAGCTTACCCTAATACTGTGCACAGACACAATTGAATTGTATTTCCTCCTTAGTGAGACAGACAGCTTACCTCAAGGTACTTGATAAAATCAAACAAACGTGGCGCTTTTCTATAAAAAATTCATGAAACACACCCGATTAAAAGAGAGACTATTATACGCTCCCCCACAATCCGGTTTATTTTCTGATTCAAAAATCAACACGATACTGAGTGTCCCCGCCACCAAGACACACCCTCCATCCCCACCCTCACCAACCTTTTGCTTACAAAAAACATCACTCCGCCCATGCATCCTCAAGAATCCCGCTTCATTTCACCCCCTTTGATGAAATCCAATAATCTCTGATTGGGGAAGGTACAATTCCCTCCAAAAGGGTTTAAAAGCACCTTTTGGGTGATGTCCTTATTCCCCCATTGTGTCCCCTAAAAATCGCTGCCAGTGCCCCGATTCCTCCCTTACTGACACATGTCTGTAACCCATGGTATACACAAAGTCCGTGACTAGTAACCCCTTGCGTTCTGCACCGGCGCCCCTACCCTACTCAAAACTTAACGTCTAAAACGCTAATCCCCCCTCCACCCCCCTACGAAAACCCTACTGAACCTCTCCCTCACTGTTCCACCTTTCACAAAAAAAATACCGCAGAAAAAGTGTCAAAGTTCCACACACCAACACTCCCTACCCTCCTGCACACCCTATTTGCCCCCCACTTCTCCGATGGCAATAATGTGAAGAAAAATTTTAAAAAAACCTCCCCTTTCCAAAAAGCCCTTTAATGTAACCCTTTTAAACGGCCCCCTAAAACACTCCCCGCATGATCGGATATATACCTTCCACCTTAGCAACCCCCCCCCACCACCACCCGAGCGAGCTTCCCATTGACCCCGCGTGGGTCCCCGGGATAAAAAAAAAAAACCCCAACATTCCCTCACACATCTGGGAATCCTACCCCTCATCCAACGCCCCAAACCCCTTTTAAATCCCCCCAAAATCCTTGCCTCCCAACCCCTTCCCTCCCTAAAATAACTGGGGTTTAACTTTCCCCGGGCCCCAAAAAAACCTTTGATGCAAAGCCTTTAAACCCCAAACCCCTCCTGGGCATCCCGGGAAAGGGACACACAAATTTTTCGAAAAATTAGTAAATCCAAACCCCCAAATATATCGATATCCCACGCTTAAAACGGACGCTTCTCATCACACGTTTTCAAGGGATATATACCTACCACATGCCACAGCTTACCATACAAAAGCACATTCACCACAATAGCAATCCCGCCAATCTACCCAGAACCCTATCCCAGCTTCTCTCGAATTCACCTCTCTCGCCTCCTGAAGGATTCCCATATGAACAACCCCACACACCTTAATTTGACACACCAGGGGCCAGCCTTCTTCCTGTCCTAGAGCCCCACCCACGCCATCCCCCACCCTCATAAGCATAGACTTCCCTATTAACCGTCATCCCTGTTGCCCTTCTGAAACGCTCCACCAATTCACCCACCTTTCCAAGTGAGCTAGGGAATAGACGAAATATAGAAGGCAAAGGACCCAGGAGAATAAGGAGAGCAGTCGTAAAGCCAGAAATGAATATGCACAGATAAGAAGGAAGGCCCAACGACAATATGAAAACGACATAGCAGCGAAAGCCAAATCTGACCAGAAGCCGTTATACAGCCACATCAGGAGGAAAACAACAGACAAGGGCCAGGTAATCAGGCTAAGGAAGGAAGGAGGAGAGACAACAAGAAATGACCATGAAGTATGTGAGGAACTCAACAAGAGATTCAAAGAAGTGTTCACAGAGGAGACAGAAGGGGCTCCAGAAAGACGGAGAGGTGGGGCACACCACCAAGTGCTGGACACAGTACACACAACCGAGGAAGAAGTGAAGAGGCTTCTGAGTGAGCTAGATACCTCAAAGGCAATGGGGCCAGATAACATCTCTCCATGGATCCTGAGAGAGGGAGCAGAGGGGCTATGTGTACCCCTAACAACAATATTCAATACATCTATCGACACAGGGAGATTGCCTGAAGCATGAAAGACGGCAAATGTAGTCCCAGTCTTTAAAAAAGTTGACAGACATGAAGCACTAAACTACAGACCAGTGTCACTGACATGTATAGTATGTAAAGTCATGGAGAAGATTATAAGGAGTAGAGTGGTGGAACACCCAGAAAGAAATGATCTCATCAACAGCAGCCAATATGGTTTCAGGGACGGAAAATCCTGTGACACAAACCTACTGGAGTTCTATGACATGGTGACAGCAGTAAGACAAGAGAGAGAGAGGGGTGGGTGGATTGCATATTCTTGGACTGCAAGAAGGCGTTTGACATAGTTCCACACAAGAGATTAGTGCAAAAACTGGAGGACCAATCAGGGATAACAGGGAAGGCAGTACAATGGATCAGGGAAAGCTTGTCAGGAAGACAGCAGCGAGTCATGGTACGTGGCGAGGTGTCAGAGTGGGCACCTGTGACCAGCAGGGTTCCACAAGGGACAGTCCTAAGACCAGTGCTGTTTCTGGTATTTGTGAACGACATGACAGTAGGAATGGACTCCGAAGTGCCCCTGTTTGCAGATGACGTGAAGTTGATGAGAAGAATTCATTCGATCGAAGACCAGGCAGAACTACAAAGAGATCTGGACAGGCTGCAGACCTGGACCAGCAATTGGCTCCTGGAGTTCAACCCCACCAAGTGCAAAGTTATGAAGACTGGGGAAGGGTAAAGAAGACCGCAGACAGAGTATAGTCTAAAGGGCCAGAGACTACAAACCTCACTCATGGAAAAAGATCTTGGAGGGAGTATAACAACAGGCACATCAACTGAAGCGCACATCTACCAAATAACTGCTGCAGCATATGGGCGCCTAGCAAACCTCAGAACAACATTCCGACATCTTAATAAAGAATCGTTCAGGACCCTGACACAGTGTACGTAGGGCCCATATTGGAGTATGCGGCACCAGCATGGAACCCACAACAGCCAAGCACGTAAAAGAAACTAGAGAAAGTGCAATGGTTTTGCAGCAAGAACTAACTAGTCCCAGAACTAAGAGTATGTCCTTAAGGAGAGGTTAAGGGGAAATCAAAACCTGACGACACTGGAGGACAGGAGAGATAGGGGGGACATGAATAACGACATGCAAAAATACTGAGAGAAATTGACAAGGTTGACAAGACAGGATGATCAAGAGATGTACACAGCAACAAGGGGACACAGTTGAATTGAAGACACAGATGAATTCACAGGGATGTTAGGAAGTAATTATTCAGCCCTCAGAGTAGTCGGAAGTGGAATAGTTGGGAAGCCGATGTAAGTGGAGGAAGGATCCATACATACTTAAAGCAGAGGTATGATAAGCTCACAGTTCGGGAGAGTGACCTTAGTAGCGACAGTGAAGAGGCGGGGCCAGGAGCATGGGAACTCGAACCCCCGGCAACCTCAACTAATGAGTACAACTAGGTGAGTAACATCAACCAAATAAACTGCTGTAGCATATGGGCGGCGTAGCAAACTAAGAATAGCATTCCGACATCTCAAAAATGAATCTTTCAAAACCTGTAGATGGTGTTGTCACAGTCCTAAATTGAAGCATGCAGCACCAGTTTTGGAACCCACACCTAGCAAAGCAATGTAAGGAAAAAGTTAAAGAAAGTAAAAAGTGTTTGCAACAAAATTAGCCCAGAGCTAGAGGAGCATGTCCAAACGAGGAGACGTTAAGAGAATAAATCTATTACACTGAGAACAGGAGAGATAGGTGGATATGATAACAACATACAAATACTGAGAAGAATTCACAAGGAGGGTGGGTAGAGACAGGATGTTCCAGAGATAGGACATAGCACAAGGTGTGGTCACCATGAAGTTGGAGATTATCATATGAATCAACACGATGTTAGGAAGTTATATCTTCAGTCACCGAGCAGTCATGTAAAGTGAATAGTCTGAGAAAATATTAGTGGAGTCCGGATCGATACATGCTTTAAGAAGATGGTATGATAAATCTCCGAGAAGGAAGGGTGACCTAGTAACGGCCTGAGAAGGCTGGGCCAGGAGCTATAATCGACCCCTACAACCACAAATATGTGAGTACAGTGCACTACAGTACTACTGAATCGGTAAACTTATGCAAAAGAGTCTTCGAGGGATTTTTTACTGAAAGGAAAACCTAACAACAATACCCAGAACACAAAAAACAAAACTATCAACAGGAGAGAGGCTTAGGTTAATAATGACCAGGCAATTATGCCAGTAAAACCCGTCCGTGAAGTGCAGAAATTATATATCGAAAATTACATAACATATTACATGTATAGGAAATTTTTGCAATCCACCATTTATCCTTGTTCTCCTCCCAGGGCCCAAAGGCGTTGAGGGTATGTCGGCCACACTTTGGAGCACTTTTGGGATTTCTAGGAATATGTCAGCTGTAACGCATAGCGGTCAACCTTCTTCTGTTGCTATTGTGGCTATGTTATAGAAAACAGCACTGCACACTATATCAATAACTCCGACGTCTCCTGAAAGTGATGGGTGCACCGCAGTAAGAAACGACTTGGATGTTAACACTCCGGAAACAATGTGGATAAAAACAATGTTTGCATTACCAAAGTAACAATTAAGTTGAATCAAATTATTGTACATGTCATGCGACTAATAGGTAAAACTAGTTAATTAGCAAGATTCATTTAAAATTAGTCCTTTTTAAATTTTTCTCTAATGGGGTTGAAGGATGTCTCTTTCCTCATTTAATTTAAAGTAAAAATTAATAATTTTGTAAACCGAAAGATCCCTTAGAAAACTTAGCTTTAAACATATTAAACAACAGCACACAATATACACATAATTCAACTAATTAAAATTTTGACAAGTTATACACTAATTTAATATATAAAAACATAAATGAAAATAAATTTTTTTTCATTAGGTTAAGAAGATATTTCCGAAATTATTACATACACAAATTTTTGGATTTTGCGTTATCGGCAAGCAGACATTGCCTAATTAAGCCATAATCGTAAGTTATTACCAATTCGGCACGACATATATATATATATTTTATATATAGAATTATATAAATATTATATAATATATATATATATATATATATATATATATAATATAATATATATATAATTTTATATATATATATTAAATATATATATATATATATATATATTATATTTATATATATAATATATATATATAAATATATATAAATATAATATATATATATATATACATATATATATATATATATATATATATAAAATATACTATATAATAAATATATATATATATATATATATATATATATAAAATTCATTCTTCTTTTCAACACACCGGCGTATCCCACCGAGGCTGGGTGGCCCAAAAGGTAAAACGAAAAGTTTCTCCTTTCAAAATTAGTAAATATACAGGAGACAGGGTTTACTAGCCCTTGCTCCCACATTTTAGTCGACTCTTACAACACGCAATGGCTTACGGAGGAAGAATTCTGTTTCCACTCCCATGGAGATGAAGAGGAAATAAACAAGAACAAGACTAGAAAGAAAAATAGAAGAAAATCCAGAGGTATGTATATATATCTCTTCTTGTACATGTATGTGTAGTGTGACCTAAGATGTAGTAAAGCAGCAAGAACATACCTGAAACTTGCATGCAATGCCCATGAGACAGAAAAAAGGACACGCCACAATCCCTAAACCATCACGTAAACAATTACAGGCTTCGTTTTAACACTCACTTGGCAGGACGAGTAGTACCGTCCCTGGCGGTTTGCTGTCTACCAACCCTACTACTAGGATATATAAATATATATATATATAAGTATAAATATATATTATACATAAAATATATATAATATATATATATAATCTATATAATATATATATAATACATATTTATATATAATTCTATATATATATAATATTATATAAATAATATATATATATATATATATATAAATATATCTAAATAATCTATATATAATATATAATATTATATATATATTATATATAAATAAATATATAATATATATATATATATATATATAGTTATATCTCCAAACTGATAACTTGTACTGTGCCAAAACAAAAGCATCACATTGCTAAAACTCACAAACTGTATTTCGTCACTTAGCCATAATACAACTTTACCTCTTATTTGGTAATATTTTACAATTAAGAATAAAACTAAGTAATGCCCGAAATGCCTGCCATGCCTAAGCGTTCTAGTGGTACACTCGTAACACAAATTACTACAAGATAAACCAAACCCTAACCAAATTTCTGTAAACTCAGTACTGTAATCCTTTAGAGAATAAACTTTGAATTTGAATTGAATTTGAATATATATATATATATATAAAATTATATATTATATATATATATATAAATATATATGATATAAAGTATATATATATATATATATATATATATATAATATATATCGTGACCGAATAGGCAGAACTTGCGATCTTGAACCTTGTCTTTAATACCAACGCTCATTCACCATATGGACAAGCAAAAAATTTGTGTATGCCAATAATATCGCCAAAATCATTCTTAACCGAAACGAAAAAAATATATTTTCATTTTGTTTTTTAGTATTAAATTAGTGTAACAAATCTAAATAATATTTATCTGGTATAGGCTAAAATAAATTGTTTCTTGTTTATAATAAGGTTATAAATTTGGGATATTTTATAATATCCAAAATTTATGAAATAGGTAATGATTTAAAATACCCAAGAAATTAATTGATAAATCTTTTAAAGTTGCTAGAAATACTGTTTTTAACAATCCAAAAAGGGACAACCAGCATTATTCAACTAAAAAATGTTGGTTCACCCTTAACATGAAAACTTGGTTGATATGCATTCTCATCAATACTTTAATATTAAAGATTGTATTCAAAAATCTTGATACAGTAAAAAAAACTTTTGATAAAGAATTCCCCCCAAAATGCTGATGGATGTGTCTAATAAGATTTTCTTGTAAAATTTGCGATAAATTTTGGATTATTGACAACTGGTAAAAAAATCTCGAACTAAGATTAAAAACGAACATAAATATAGCATTAGAACTGACAAGATCCAATCTCTATTTTATTCATGTAAGAGATTTACCATCCAATTGATTTTCAAAAATTGAGAAAGTAGTATCAAGCACGTCCATGTCGACAGGACATAATTGGATTCCATGTTTCATAAAAAAGCAGTCAGACAATAATATGTAATATTTCCTTTGGTTTTATATAAATTAGAATATGGGTAGAATTTTAATCAATACACTGGACAATAATAGCTTGGGGGGAGTTTTGCAAAGGACCTGTCCAAGAGTTGGGCTCGCCGCGCGTCACGTGATTAACCATTAGTGGTATCTGATACGTAGAGGTGCTGGCCGACCCCGTTATATAGCTTTCCTTGGATGCTTCACTTCATGTCCCTTGATAATGTGAGTAGTCCACGAAAGCGCTTGGATTTCTCTATTCTTTCAGAGTGGTTGTTTTGCATATTCCGAAAATCACCTGTTTACTGTGATCTTATGCATATATATATCATATATATATATAATATATATATATATATAATATATAAATATATAATATAAGATAATATATATATATATATATATATATATATATATATATTAAATATAATTTTTTTTTTTTTTTTTTTTTTTTTCAACAAACCAGGCCTGTATCCCACCAAGGCAGGGTGGCCAAAAAGAAAAACGAAAGTTTCTCCTTTTTATTAAATTTAGTAATTTATACGGAGAAGGGGTTTACTAGCCCCTTGCTCCTGGCATTTTAGTCGCCTCTTACAACACGCATGGCTTACGGAGGAAGAATTCTGTTCCACTTCCTTCCCCCATGGAGATAAGAGGAAATAAACAACAACAAGAACTAGAAAGAAAATAGAAAGAAAACCCAGAGGGATGGATATATACATATAATGCTTGTACATGCCATGTGTAGTGTGACCTAATGTAAGTAGAAATTAGCAAGACGTACCTGAAATCTTGCATGTTTATGAGGACAGAAAAAAGGACACACCAGCAATCCTACATCATGTATAACAATTACAAGCTTTCGTTTTACACTCACATTGGCATGGACGGTAGTACCTCCCTGGGCGGTTGCTGTCCCTACCAACCTACACCTAGGATATATTATATATATATAACATATATATATATAATATATATATATATATATATAAATATATATATTCTTGCTATTGTCCATGGGGAAGTGAAAAGAATCTTTTCCTCCTAAGCCATGCGTGGTCGCATGAGGCGACTAAAATGCCGGACAATGGGCAAGTAACCCCTTCTCCAGTATACAATTACTAAAAAAGAGAAGAAGAAAAACTTTATAAAACTGGGTTGCTTAAATGTGCGTGATGTAGTGCGAGACAAGAAACAGATCTGATTGCTGATGTTATGAAAATGGGAATAACGAAGTTGATGTCCGTGGCCACAAAGCGAAACAAGCTGAAGGGGGTAAGGAGAGTTTTCAGTGGGGGGAAATAAATGGATTAAATCTGGAGTATCCTGAGAGAGTAGAGCAAAGGAAAGGGGTAGCAGTAATGTTAAATTGATCAGTTATGGAAGGAGAAAAAGAATATGAATGTGTAAATTCAAGATTGAATGTGGATTAAAGTAAAGGTTGGATGCGAGAAGTGGGTCATAATAAGCGTGGTATGCAACCTGAGAAGAGAGGAATGCAAGAGGAGAGATAGAGTTTTTGGAGATGTTAAGTGAATGTAAATAGGAGCTTTTGAACCAAGTGAGAGAGTAATTGTTGGTAGGGGACTTGAATGCTAAAAGTAGAGAAACTTTTAGAGAGGGTTGGTAGTAAAGTTTGGGGTGCCAGGTGTAACTTGATAATGGGAGCCCTTTGATTGAACTTTGTATAGAAAGGGGTTTTTAGTTATAGTAATACATATTTTTAAGAAAAGAGGTAAATAAGTATACACGATATGATGTAGGGCCGAAATGACAGTAGTTTGTTGATTTATGTATTGGTAGATAAAAAACTGTTGAGTAGACTTCAGATGTACATGGTTATATTATAGAGGGGCCACAGATAAATCTCAGATCACTTCTATATGTAGCCTACACTAGAGTAAAAGGTAGATAAGGGATACAAGGGAATATAAGCATCAAGGGAAGAGAGAGTGAAGTTTTATAAACTAAAAGAGGAGGCAGTTTAGGGTAAGATATAAACAGCTATTGGAGGATAGATGGGCTAATGAGACATAGGCAATGGGGTCGAAGAGGTATTGGGTTGTTTAAAAAAATGTAGTGTTAGAGTGTTTCAGCAGAAGTTTGTGTTACAGGAAAGTTGGGTGCACGGAGGGAAGAGGACGATTGGGGAATGATGAGTAAAGGGAGTAGTAAAGGGAGAAAAAGTTAGCATATGAGAAAATTTTTTACAAGTAAAGTGATGGCAAGGAGGGAAGAGTATATGGGAAAAAGAGAGAAGTTAAGAGAGTGGTGAAGCAAGTAAAAGAAGCAAAAGAGAGAGTGGGGTGAGATGTTATCAACAATTTTGTTGAAAATAAGAAAAAAGTTTTGGAGTGCGATAACAGTTAAGAAAGCCCTAGAGAACAAAGGATTTGTCAGTTAAAAATAGGAGAGGAGAGTTTACTAAATGGAGATTAGAGTTATTGGGAAGATGGAGGGAATATTTTGAGAATTGTTAAATGTTGATGAAGATAGGAAGCTGTGATTTCGTGTATAGGGCAAGAGGAATAACATCTTGTAGAGTGAGGAGAGCCAGTTGTGAGTGTGGGGAAGTTCGTGAGGCTAGTAAGGTAAAATGAAGGGCAAGGCAGCCGGGATTGGATGTGATAAAATTGAAATGTTAAAAGCAGGTCGGGGAATAGTTTTTGGAGTGGTTGGTGCAATTATTTAATAAAGTATGAAGAGGGGTAAGGTACCTAGGGATTGGCATGAGAGCGTGGCATAGTTCCTTTGTATAAGGAGCAAAGGGGATAAAAGAGAGTGCAAAATATAGGGGGATAAGTCCTGTTGAGTGTACCTGGTAAAGTGTATGGTAGAGTTTATAATTGAAAGAATTAAGATAAGACGGAGAATTAGGAAAGCATATGAACAAGAGGCTTTAGGAAAGGTAGGGGGTGTTTGGACCAGGTGTTTTACATGAAACAAATAAGTGAACAGTATTTAGATAAGCTAAAAGGTCTTTGGTGGCATTTATGGATTTGAAAAGGCGTATGACAGGGTGGATAGGGGGCAATGTGGCAGATGTTAGCAAAAGGTGGGTATGGTGGTAGGAGGTAGGTTACTGAAGCAGTGAAGAATTTTTAAACGAGGATAGTGAGGCTCCAGTTAGAGTAATGTAGGAAAGAGGGAAATTTTTTCCCAGTAAAAGTATGCCTTAGAACAAGGAGTGTGATGTCAACCGTGGTTGTTTAATATATTTATAATGTGGGTTGTAAGAGAAGTAAACGCGAGGGTCTTGGCAAGATGGCGTGGAGTTAAAAAGATAAGAAATCACACACAAAGTGGGAAGTTGTCACAGCTGCATCTTTCTGATGACACTGTGCTCTTGGGAGATTCTGAAGAGAAGTTTGCAGAGATTGGTGGATGAATTTGGTAGGGTTGTGCAAAAGAAGAAAATTAAAGGAGAATACAGAAAAGTCAAGGTTATGAGGATAACTAATAAAGATTAGGGATGAAAAGATTGAATTCAGAATGAGGGAGAGAGTAATTGGAGAGGTGAACGGTATCAGATATTTGGGATGGACGTGTCAGCGATGGACCTAAGAAAGATGAGGTGAATCATAGAATTGATTAGGGAAAAAGAGTGATGGTGCACTTAGGAGTCTGTGAGACAAAGAACTTTGTCCCTTGGAGGCAAGAGGGAATGTAATGAGAGTATAGTTTTTACCACGCTCTTATATAGGGTTGTGGAAAGCGTTGGGTGAATGAATGTTGCAGCGAGGAGAAGGCAGGAGCAGTGGAGATGTCGTGTCTGAGGGCAATGGTGTGTGTGAATATAATGCAGAGAAATTCGTAGTTTGGAAGTTAGGAGAGGTGGCGGGATTACCAAACTGTGGTCCAGAGGGCTGAGGAAGGGTTGTTGAGGTGGTTCGGAAACATGTTAGAGAGAAATTGGAGCGAAACAGAATGACTTCAAGAGTGTTCATCTGTAGTGGGAGAAGGAAGCGGGAAGGGTGTCGGCCTAGGAAGGGTTGGAGGGAGGGGGTAAAGGAGGTTTGTGTTGCGAGGGCTTTGGACTTGCATGAAGGCATCGTGAGCGCGTGTTTGATAGGGAGTGATATGGAGTCAAATGGTTTTTAATACTTGACGTGCTGTGGAGGTGATTCAAAGTAACATATATGAAGGAGTTCAGGAAACCGGCAGGCCGGGGGGGGGGGGCGGACTTGAGTCCTGGAGATGGGAAGTACAGGTGCCTGCACACTGAAGGAGGGGTTGTTAATGTTGCAGTTTAAAAAACTGTAAGTGTAAAGCACCTACTGGCAAGACATGATGGAGTGAATGATGTGAAAGTTTCTTCTTTTTCGGGCCACCCTGCACCCTGCCTTGGTGGAGAACGGCAGTGTGATAAAAAAAAAATAATAATATATATATAAATATATATATATATATAATATATATATATATATATATATAATATATATATATATATATATACATATATATATATAATATCATATATATATATATATATATATATATATATATAGTATAATCGAATATATTATATATATACATATATATATATATATATATATATATATAATATATTAATATATATATATATTATTATATACATATATATCATATATAGATATATATATATATTAATAATAATATATATATAATATATATATATATATAGTAATATATATATATATATATGAATATTTATATATATATATTTAATATATAAATATATAATAATAATCATATATATATATATAATATATATATATATATATATATATATATATATATTGATATATATATAAAAATAGTATACATTATATATCTATATATATATATATTATATATATATATATGTAAATTATATAGATATATATATATATATATATATATATATATATATTATATATATATATATATAATATATATAAACAAATATATAATATAAATATAGTTATATATATATATATATAATATAACTATATATATATATATATATCATATAAATGTATAATTTAGTAATATATATATTTATATAAAAAAATAAATAATATATAATATCTATAAATAAATATTATATATAAATATATAACATATATATATATATATATATTATAAAAATATATATATAATAATATAAATAAAATAAATCTATATATAATGTATATATATATAAATATATTATATATAACTAAAAAAGTATATATAATATATATATATTATAAAATATTCTAATATAAATCACACACGTAAACACACACACCAACTCATAAACAAACCCATCAATATACAATCCAAGGAAATGTACTCTACTACCCCACCGCTCTTTTCTCACTGGTGTCACCTTGTATAGAACTTCAGTAGGTATTCTGACACAGGATACGAGACCCAGAAACCGTGTTTGGCTGTTGTTGGATAAGCTCATTTTCTTTCTAGGTGGACCTACCACTTTCTCCTCCTGATAACGCTCCTATGACTTTGCATACATACATGCATGACAGCTTCTTGTCTCATTCTTTTTAAAAAAATTTAGGATTACAATTGCAGTCTTCCATACCTCACATAATCTCCACATATCGACATATGTGTTGAGTATTGTTGTTAGGGGTACACCTAGCACCTCTGCACCCTCTCTCAGGACATATGGAGAGATGTTATCCTGCCCCACCGCCTTTGAGGAGTCTAGCTCGCTCAGCAGCCTCTTCACTTCTTCCTCGGTTGAATGTATTGTGTCCAAGACTTTGTGGTGTACCCCACCTCTCTGTCTATCTGGGGTCCGTTCTGTCTTCTCTGTGAACACTTCTTTGAATCTCATGTTGAGTTCCTCACATGCTTCACGGTCATTTCTTGTTGTCTCTCCTCCTTCCATCCTTAGCCTGATTACCTGGTCCTTGACTGTTGTTTCCCTCCTGATGTGGCTGTACAACAGCTTCGTGTAAGATTTGGCTTTCGCTGCTATGTCATTTTTATATGTCATTTTCATTATGTCATCTCCCACCCTAATCTTGCCACCTTCAACACCATTGTTAACGAGGAGCTGCTCAAAATATCGACTTGGATGACAACTAATAAACTTGCACTTAACACTGTCAAAACCTACTGTATTATGTTTGGTAGCAGAGCAGATGTTGTGCAACTTAACATTAAGAATGACAACACTCTAACTGCCAGACATAACGAGGGCAAATTCCTTGGCCTATACCTCGACAACAACTTAAATTTCAGCAACCCATATCCAACACATAACAAAAAAAGTATCCAATACGGTGGGGATACTCTCCAAGATACGATACTACGTGCCGCAAAACTGCCCTTCTCACACCTATACCATCACTTTATATATCCATACCTTCACCTATGCTAATCTGTGCTTGGGTTCAACTGCAGCAACACACCTAAAGCCAATAAAAAACCCAACAAAAAGGCTGGAAGTAAGAAAATCACTAAATCCCATCCCAGGCAACACCCCCCCCCCTCCCCCCACTCTTCATAGATCTAAACTTACTACCTCTTCAGAACATCCACACTTACTACTGGCAATCTTACATCTACAGGACCTTAAAATTCCAATATTAACCTTGACCTCAAAACGCTTTCTTGATAGTTGTGACAGGATCCACAGGCATCACACCAGACACAAAACCTCTCTATGACATTCCCCCGTGTTCGACTAACCTTTACAAAAAATCCCATGTATTTCAAAGACCTAAAATCTGGAACACTCTACCTGAAAACTCCAGAACTGCAGACACATTCAATCACTTTTCAAAACTACAGTTAGAAAACATCTTACTCCCTGATATCCACCCCGACGGCTAACTACAGATAACCACCTGGTGGATCAAAATTACACTCACTCACACCACTGACTATAATCCCAGAAATACTAATCTTAATCTTAAAATAATAAATCCTAACTAGTCATAAGTTTGCCTATGATACTCAAATACAGACACCTTGTATTGTGCCGAAACAAAAGCATTCACATTGCTAAACTCACAAATTATGATGTAGTCACTTAGCCTTAATACTATAATCTGTAAGGATTTAATGTTAAGAATTAATCTAAGTCTGCTCGAAATGCCTAGCCATGCTAGGTGTCCTAGTGGCCCCTCTCTGTAATTAGTATTTTATAACATGTAAACCACAAAATACCCAAAACCTGTAAACCCCACATTGTAACCATTATAGAGAATAAACTTGAATTGAATTGAATTGTCGTTGGGCCTCCCAGCTTTCCTGTGCATATTTATTTTTGGCTGTACGAGTGCTCCCCTTATTCTCCTGGTCCTTTGCCTTCTATTCTTCGTCCATTCCCTAGCACACTTGGTTTGGCCTTCCTGCACCTTTGGGTGAACCACAGGCTCATCCTGGCTTTTCATTAATCCTGTTACCCTTGGTTACAAACCTATCCTTAGCTTCCTTGCATATTATTGTCACGTATACCATCATCTCGTTGACTGACTTCCCTGCCAGCTCTCTGTCCCACTGAACCCCGTTCAGGAAGTTCTTCATTTCTGCATAGTCCCCCTTCTTGTAGTTTTGCTTCAATCATCTGGCTTTTCCTGCTCCCTCCTCCACTTGTAACTATACTGTGTATTCGAATCTTAAAACCACATGATCGTTGGCCAAGGGGTCTTTGTGTGTGTGTGTGTGTGTGTGTGTGTGTGTGTGTGTGTGTGTGTGTGTGTGTGTGTGTGTGTGTGTGTGTGTGTGAGAGTGTATGTGCTCACCTAATTGTGGTTGCAAGGGTCGAGGCTCAGCTTCTGGCCCCACCTCTTCACCGTCTGCTACTAGGTCCTCTCCCCCCTGCTCCATGAGCTTTATCATTTCTCGTCTTAAAATTATGTATAGTTCCTGCCTCCACTACATCGCTTGGCAGACTATTCCACTTCCTAACTACTCTATGACTGAAGAAATACTTCCTAACATCCCTTTGACTCATCTGAGTCTTCAGCTTCCAATTGTGACCCCGTGTTTCTGTGTCCAATCTCTGGAACATCCTGTCTCTATCCACCTTGTCTGTTCCACCCAGTATTTTGTATGTCGTTATCATGTCTCCCCTGACCATCCTGTCCTCCAGTGTTGTCTAACAGATTTCCCTTAACCTTTCTTCATAGGACATATCCCTTAGTTCTGGAACTAGCCTTGTTGCAAACCTTTGCACTTTCTCTAATTTTTTGACGTGTTTGACCAGGTGTGGGTTCCAAACTGGTGCTGCATACTCCAGTATGGGCCTGACGTACACAGTATAAAAACTCTTGAACGATTCCTTACTGAGGTACTGGAACGCTATTCTCAGGTTTGCCAAGCGCCCATGTGCTGCAGCAGTTATCTGGTTAATGTGTGCTTCTGGCGATGCACTCAGTATTATACTCACTCCTAGGTCTTTCTCCTTGAGTGAGGTTTGCAGCCTTCGGCCTCCTAGCCTATACTCTGTCTGCAGACTTCTTTGCCCTCCTCCGATCTTCATGACTTTGCTTTTGGCGGGGTTAAATTCTAGGAGCCAGTTTCTGGACCACACATCCAGCCCGTCCAGGTTTCTTTGTAGACCTCTCTGGTCCGCATCTGATTTAATTCTCCACATTAACTTCACATCATCTGCAAACAGGGACACTTCTGAGTCTATCCCTTCCATCATGTCGTTAACATATACCAAGAATAGCACTGGTCGCAGGACTGGCCTCTGTGGGACCCCGCCCGTCACTGGCGCCCACTGTGATACCTCATCAAGGGCCATGACTCGCTGTTGCCTCCCTGTTAGGCATTCTCTGATCCATTGCAGTACCCTTCCAGTTATACATGCCTGTTCCTCTATCTTCTGTACTAATCTCTTGTGAGGAACTGTGTCAAAGGCCTTCTTGCAGTCCAAGAAAATGCAATCAACCCACCCCTTCCTCTCATTTCTTACTTCAGTTACCTTGTCATAAAACTCTAGTAGGTTTGTGACACAGGAGTTGCCTTCCATGAATCCGTGCTGGCTGTCATTCATAATCTTATTCCACTCCAGGTGCTCCACCACTCTCCTCCTGATAATCTTTTCCAAGACTTTGCATACTATACATGTCAGTGACACTGGTCTATAATTTAGTGCTTCATTTCTGTCTCCCTTCCTAAAGATGGGGACTATGTTTGCCTTCTTCCATACTTCAGGTAGTTGCCCAGTTTCAAGGGAAGTGTTGAAGATTTTGGTTAGTGGCACATGTAGTGTTGCTGCTCCCTCTCTAAGGACCCACGGAGAGATGTTGTCCGGTCCCACCGCCTTTGAGGTATCAAGGTCACTTACGAGCTTCTCCACCCCCTCTTCAGTTGTGTGTAATTCATCCAACACTTGTTGATATATCCCTTGTTGTTGTACCCCACTGTTTTGTCTTCCCATTGTCCCTTCAGCCTCCACTGTAAATACTTCCTGAAATCTCATGTTGAGCTCCTCACATACCTCCTGGTCGTTTCTTGTGAGCTCCCCAACTTCTTTCCTCAGCCTGATTACCTGGACCTTGACTGTTGTCTTCCTCCTGATGTGGCTGTAGAGTAGTTTCGGGTCAGACTTGACTTTTGATGCTACGTCATTTTCATTCTGCCGCTGCGCCTCCCTCCTTATCTGTGCATACTCGTTTCTGGCTCGTCGACTAATCTCTTTATTCTCCTGAGTCCTTTGCCTTCTGTAGTTTTTTCCATTCTCTACAGCACTCAGTTTTTGCATCCAAACACCATTGGGTAAACCAAGGGCTTGTTCTGTCCTTCCCATTTTTTCTGTTACCCTTGGGAACAAACCTTTCCTCTGCCTCCCTGCATTTTGTTGTTTCAAAGTCCATCATTTCGTTTACTGATTTTCCTACCAACTCCTGTTCCCACTGAACCTCCTGCAGGAAGGTCCTCATTCCTGTGTAGTTCCCCCTTTTATAGGTTAGTTTTTCTCTTTCTGCTCCTGTTATCCTCTCCTCTTTTAGCTCCACAATGTATTCAAAGCTCATAACTATGTGGTGACTAGCTCCTAGGGGCCTTTCATATGTGATGTGCTCAATGTCTGAGCTACTCAGGGTGAACACGAGGTCCAATCTTGCTGGTTCATCATTCCCTCTCTCTCTGGTAGAATCCCTAACATGTTGGTGCATGAGATTTGCCAGCACCATATCCATCATCTCGGCTCTCCATGTTTCGGGACCCCCATGTGGTTCCAGGTTTTCCCAATTAATCTCCCTGTGACTGAAGTCACCCATGACCAGTAACTACGCTCTTCTTGAGTGAGCCCTTCTTGCCACCTCAGCTAGAGTGTCCACCATTGCTCTGTTGCACTCATCATATTCCTCTCTTGGCCTCCTAAAGTTCTGTGGTGGGTTATACATCACTGCAATGAGTACCTTGTGTTCCCCTGACTGAACTGTACCTACTATGTAATCCATTTCTCCAATCTAGTCCATACCTTCCATTTCTTGATGCTACCACCGGTTTTTTATTAGAAGTGCAACCCCTCCTCCCCCTGCTCCTTCTATCCTTCCTCAGGATCTGATATCTGGGTGGGAAGATTGCATCTATTATTATCCCAGTGAGTTTTGTTTCTGTAATCACTACAATGTCTGTGGACAACTCCTTGATTCTTTCATGCCACTCCTCACATTTATTCATTATTCCATCTGCATTCATGTACCAAACCTTCAACTTCTTTTTAATAGCTGTGGTCTGGGGAGAGAGGTGGGTTAGGGGGAGCAGGTGCCCTGGCAGGGACCTATAGGGGGTTGGTGTGGGGGTGGGGTCTGTGGTGTGGGGTGTGGGGGCAGAAGACCTATGGGGGTTTCAGTGGGGGTGAGGGAGGTGGTGAGAGGGATGGGGGAAGAGGGCCTATGGGGGGTTACAGTGGGGGAGGGGGTTTGGTGAGGGGGATGGGGGTAGAGGGTACAGTGTGTGGGTTGCTGTGGTTACTGTGGGGGTGGGGTTTGTAGTGAAGGGGATGGGGGAGGGTACATTGTGTGGGTTACTGTGGGTTTCTGTGGGGGTGGGGTTTGTGCTGAGGGGGATGAGGCAGAGGGTACAGTGAGTGGGTTTTGGGTTAGGTCGTTTGATTGCTTTGGGATTCCCATGGTTGTGTTCCTTCTGTGGGTGGTACTGGAGGAGGTTGTGTATGTTCTTCCACATGGGCCTGATTTCTCCTGCTCTCCACCTTCCTTGCCTTCCATTCCTCCTTGCGACTTTGCACCCTCTCTTTCAGTATCATCCTTTCTTCTTGTGTTCTGTCTCGGTCGAGGTACACAGTCCAGAATGCCTGATTGTCCCTTAGGTGTGCTTTCTCCTGCAGGATCCGGTTTCGAGCTGACTCTGCCTTGAAAATCACTTTGACTGGACACTTTTTTCCCCCTCGCAAACCACCCAATTCTCTGAAAGTTTGTCAGCTGAGTTATGTCGTCCTATCCTATTGCTTTCATGCTTTTAATCGTTTTTTTCTCCTCCTGTTTCCTTGCCTCGTAAGTTTCCCCATCTACTTCTTGGAGCCTATAGACAAAAACAGCCCTCTCCCTTTCATCCTCCCATTGTGCTTCCCTGAGCATCCTCTGATTCAAATTAGTTCCTGCCATTGACACGTTGCTTCTTACTGTCTCTTCTCTATCCAGTGTCCCTCTGCTTATCTGTTCCTGGACATGGCAGATGTCTGTTAGAGCCTCTGTGTATAGCTTAGCTCCTTCATTGACTTTAGTCCCCTCATTAGTTCTTGCTGTTCTCCCTGCTTTTCCCAGGCCCCCCTTTGGTCCGATGGAGTCATCGCATACAATATATCTCCTTTGTCCCTACTGTCCCGTCATTGGTCACTGATGTAGTAGCTCTTGGTGTCATGGCTGTACTGTCCTTTGGTTCTTTAGGCTGTTTCAGATTCTTTAGTTCTTCTACTAAGCTCTGTATCTTAGCTTCAGCTGCTGTGATTTGTAACTCCCATTTCCTGCTCTCCTCAGCTATTTTCTCTTCCATTTTCTTGCTGATCTCTTCCAGCCTCCTCCCCCACTCCTCCTCTCTTCACGTGAGCTCTGCCTCCCAATCCTCTCTCCCAGGTCCACCACTCACTTAACCCACCATTCCTCTGGTTCTCCGTCCAGGTTTTTGGTGTCCCATGTTTCTTTTTCACAGAAGGAAGAGCTTATGCCAAGAGTGCTGTGGAGGGGGGTGTTTGTTGTGGGGAGGGAGGGGGTGCTTGTTGTGGGGAGGGAGGGGGGTGTTTGTTGTGGGGAGAAGAGAGAAGGAGACAGGGAGGGGAAGAGGATAGTGATCTGGAGGGGGGACAGCAGCAGGGGGAAGAGAGAGGGGGGGAAGACTAATGGGGACAGGGGGAAGAGCAATGGGGGGAGGAGAGTAGAAGGAGTAGGGAGGATAAGAAGGAAGATGAAGAGGGAGAGAAAGTGGGATAAAGAGAAACAGGGAGTGTGGGTTGAGTGTGAGTTAGAGAGAGAGAAAGGGGAAGGGAAAGTCAGAGTGTTTGGAGCATGTGAGTTGGGGAAGATCAGCCTTTAGTGTGCTTGCAGGCCTCGGAGGCGAGGGGAGAGGA
Source organism: Cherax quadricarinatus (assembly GCF_026875155.1). Classification (NCBI taxonomy): domain Eukaryota; kingdom Metazoa; phylum Arthropoda; class Malacostraca; order Decapoda; family Parastacidae; genus Cherax; species Cherax quadricarinatus. The sequence continues at coordinate 12,173,082 of NC_069426.1, forward strand.
AGGAGGAGAAGGAAGAGGAGGTGAGGGGGGAGATGGAGAAGGTATAGGAGGAGGATGATAGAGAGAGACAGAGAATGTGATTGAGTGTGTGCTAGAGGGTTAGAGAAGGAAGAGAAGGAGGATAGAGAGAGATAGTGTAGTTGAGTGTGAGTTAGAGAGAGGGAGAGGGAAAGAGAGGGGCAGAGGAGTGTTAGAATGTGTGGGGCGTGTGGGTTGGGTAGTGTTCTTGCAGGCCTAGGAGACGAGGGGAGAGGGAGGGGGAGAATGGAGGGTAGGTAAAGGAAATGGAGGAGGTATAGGAGGAAGACCAGGAGGAGGAAGGAAGGGATAGAGATAGGTAGGGGAGGTTGGTAGGGGAGGAAGGAGGGGAGGTGGGGGGAAGATGGAGGAGGCATAGGAGGAGGAGGAGCAGGAGGAAGGGGGGGAAAGAGAGAGGGAGGAGGGAAAAGAGAAGGGTAGGGGAGGTAGGTAGGGAGGAAGGGAGGGAAAGAGAGGGGAAGGGGAGGTAGGTAGGGAGGAAGGGAGGGGAGGTGGGGGAAGATGGAGGAGGTATAGGAGGAGTACTCACCTAGTTGTACTCACCTAGTTGAGGTTGCAGGGGTCGAGTCCAAGCTCCTGGCCCGCCTCTTCACTGGTCGCTACTGGGTTAGTCTCCCTGAACCGTGAGCTTTATCATACCTCTGCTTAAAGCTATGTATGGATCCTGCCTCCGCTATATCGCTTCCCAAACTATTCCACTTCCTGACTACTCTGTGGCTGAAGAAATACTTTCTTACATCCCTGTGATTCATCTGTGTCTTCAACTTCCAACTGTGCCCCCTTGTTGCTGTGTCCCATCTCTGGAACATCCTGTCTTTGTCCTCCTTGTCAATTTCTCTCAGTATTTTGTATGTTGTCATCATGTCCTCCCTATCTCTCCTGTCCTCCAGTGTCGTCAGGTTGATTTCCCTTAATCTCTCCTCGTAGGTCATACCTCTTAGCTCTGGGACTAGTCTTGTTGCAAACCTTTGCACTTTCTCTAGTTTCTTTACGTTTTGGCTAGGTGTGGGTTCCAAACTGGTGCCGCAAAATCCAATTGGGCTAATACAGGGAAAGGGTTGAAGATTCTTATTTGTGCGGAATGCTGTTCTAGGGTTTGCACGCCCATATGCTGGGTTTTGTTTTAAATTTTTACTCCCTATTTTTAAAATAAAGGTCCAGGCCCCCTTCCTGGTCGCTACTTGGGTTCACTCTCCCTGAACCCTGAGCTTTATGTACCTCTCTTAAAGCTATGAAAGGATCCTGCCTCCACTACATCGCTTTCCCAAACTATTCCATTCCGACTAACTCTGTGTGTGTTGATGTGTGTGTGTGATGTGTTGTGTGTGATGTGTGTCTGTTGTGGTGTGTGTGTGTGTGTGTGGTGTGGTGTATGTGGTGCGCTTGGTGTAGTGTGTGTGTGTGTGAGATGTGTGTGTGTGTGTGTGTGGTGTGGTGTTGTGTATGTGGTGTGTGTAGTGTGTGTGTGTGTGTGTGTTTGTATCACTATTTGTACTCACCTATTTGTGGTTGCAGGGTCGAGTCCTAGCTCCTGGCCCCGCCTCTTCACCGGTTGCTACTAGACCCTCTCTCTCCCTGCTCCATGAGCTTTATCAAACCCTCGTTAAAACTGTGTATGGTTCCTGCCTCCACTACGTCATTTTCTAGGCTATTCCACTGCCTTACAACTCTATGGACTGAAGAAATACTTCCTACTATCTCTCTGACTCATTTGTGTCTTCAACTTCCAATTGTGGCCTCTTGTTTCTGTGTCCCCTCCCTGGAACATCCTGTCCTTGTCCACCTTGTCTATTCCACGCAGTATTTTATATGTCGTTATCATGTTCCCCTGACCCTCCTTCCTCCAGTGTCGTCAGGCCGATTTCCCTTAATCTTTCTTCATTAGGACATTCCCCTTAGCTCTGGAACTAACCTTGTTGCAAACCTTTGTACTTTCTCTAGTTTCTTGACGTGCTTTATCAAGTGCGGGTTCCAAACAGGTGCTGCATACTCCAGTATGGGCCTGACATACACGGTGTACAGTGTCTTGAATGATTCCTTACTAAGGTGTCGAATGCTGTTCTCAGGTTTGCCACAGGGCCCATATGCTGCAGCAGTTATCTGATTGATGTGTGCTTCCGGAGACATGCTCGGTGTTATACTCACCCCAAGATCTTTCTCCTTGAGTGAGGTTTGTGTCTTTGGCCACCTAGCCTATACTCTGTCTGTGGTCTTCTGTGCCCTTCCCTATCTTCATGACTTTGCATTTGGCAGGATTAAATTCGAGAAGCCATTTTCTGGACCAGGTGTCCAGTCTGTCCAGGTCTCTTTGAAGTCCTGCCTGGTCCTCATCAGATTTAATTTCTCCTCATTAACTTCACATCATCTGCAAACAGGGACACTTCTGAGTCTAACCTTCCGTCATGTCGTTCACATATACCAAAAATAGCACTGGTCCTAGGACCGACCCCTGTGGGACCCCGCTCGTACAGGTGCCCACTGTGATAATCATTCGTACCTTGGGTGTTGTTGCCTCCCTTTTCAGGTATTCTCTGATCTTGCAGTGCCTCTTCCTGTTATATGCGCCTGATGCTCTAGCTTCTGCATTTCTTTGTGAGGAACTGTGTCAAAGGCCTTCTTGCAGTTCCAAGAAGATGCAATAACCCACCCCTCTTTTTCTCTTGTCTTACTTCTGTTTATTTTATCATAAAACTCCAGAAGGTTTGTGACACAGGATTTGCCTTTTCCGTGAAACCGTGCTGGTCTTGGCTTTTATACTCCTGTTCGTTCCAGTGCTCCACACCTTCCCCTGATATCTTCTCCATAATTTTGCATACATACACGTCAATGACACAGGTCTATAGTTTGTGCCCTTTTTCTGTCTCCTTTTTTGAAAATGGAACTACATTTGCCGTCTTCCATACCCCAGGTAGTTTGCCCATTTCCAGGGTTTTGTTGAAGATTTGTGGTAAGTGGGTACGCACAACATATCTGCTCCCTCTCTAAGGACCCATGGAGAGATGTTTGTCCGGTCCCATTGCCTTTGAGGTATCGATGTCCCTTAGCAGTTTCTTCCCTCCTCCTATCTGTATGTATGTCGTCCAAAATTTTGGTGTTTTCCCTTTTTGGTGTCCCCATCGGGTCTGCCCCCCCCAGAGTCCTTCCCTGTCTCTACTGTAAATACTTCCTTAAATTGTTTTTGAGCTCCTCCATACCTTTTTGATCGTTTTTTGTGATTTCTCCACCTTCTTTCCTCCCCTTATCCCTGGTCCTTGACTGTTGTTCTCCTAATGGGTATACAGCAGTTTCGGGTCGATTTGATTTTCGATGCTATGTGTTTTATACTGTCGGGGGCCTCCCCCCTTCTCGCATATCGTTTTCTGGCTCTTTACTAATTCCCTTTTTTTCCGGGGGTCCTATGCCTCCTTCCCTTTTTCTTCTCTGTTGCATTTTGTTTTTCCTCCCTACACCTCGGGAAAACCCAAAGATCTTTTTTGGTCTTCCATTATTTCTTTTCCTTTGGGAACAAAACTTTCTCTGCCTCCTGCACTTTGTTGCCACATTCCATCATTCTTTTTACTGATTTTCCTACCATTTCTCTGCCATGAACCTCCTGCAGAAGTTTCTCAACCTGTGTAGCCCCCCTTTATATTTTGGGCCTTTCCCCCTTCATTTCCTGTTACCTTCCCACTTGTAACCTACTATATAGTCAAAACTCAAAACCCAAAAATGATCGCTAGCCCCAAAGGGGCCTCTCGAAAGGATGTCCGATGTCTGAACTCTGGGGTGAACAAAGATCCTTCTTGGGGGCTCTCCCCCCTCTCTCTTGGTTGTGCCCCTGACATGTTGATGCATGGGTTTTTCAAGTACCACCCCTCTCTTGGTTCCATTTTGGGGCCCCCCTGGGGCCCCGGGGTTTTTCCCCAGTCGATTCCCTGGGTTGAAATCGCCCTTACCAGAAACTTTGTCTCTCGAGTGACTCTTCTTGCCACCAGCCAGTGTGTCCACCACACCCTGTTTTTTTCCCTTCGTTCCTCTCTTGGCCCCCTGCGTTCTGTGGGGGTTATACATCATCCCAAAGACTACTTTATGTTTCCGGACTGAAATTTTACCCACAAATTTGTCCTTTCTCCAATCATGTCCCTGCCCTTCCATTTCCCCAAAACCCCCTTGGTGTTTTATGAGCGTGCAACCCCCCTCCCCCCCTACTCCTTTTTCTTTCCTCAGGGTCTGATATCCTGTTGGAAATTGTGTTGTTATTGTCTCAGCGAGTTTTGTTTTTGTGACTGCTATGATGTCTGGGATTTTTTCCCGATTCTTTCATTCCCTCCTCATGTTTATCGTTTTTCCATCCCCGTTTGTGTACCAAAACCTTTTGTTTTTTTTCTATCATTGTGGTCATGCAAATATATTGGGGGGGGGGAGCGGGAGCCTTGGGGGGGCCCTATGGGGGGTGGGTGGTGGGGTTTTTGTTGATGGGGGTGGGGCGAATGCCCATGGGGGAGCTGTTTGGGGGGAGGTTTTTGATATGGGGGTTGGTGGCAAGGGGGAAAAGTGAGTGGGTTTTTTATAGGTTGCCAGTTCGTTGGGAATGTCGCGGGGGGGAGTCTTTTGGTGGGGGATTTTTTTGTGGGGTGTGTTTGCCCCTTCCCCCTGTGTCGGGTCCGCTCATTTTCTTTGCTTTCGTTCCCCCTTGCGTCTCTGTACCCTCCTTTCTGTAGTCCGTGTGGTGTGTGTATGTGTGTGTGTGTGTTTTTTGGGGGTCTCACCTAGTTGTACTCATAGTTAGGGGTTTCAGGGGCGAGTCCAACTCATGGCCCGCCTCTTCACTGGGCGCTACTGGGTTAGTTCCCCGAACCCTGAGCTTTATCTCCCCTGCTTAAGTATTATGGATTTGAAAAAATTAAAATTAAAGATATTTGGTAAAAAAAAAATTTTTAATTTGTTATTTTTTTAATTATGTTGGGGTATTTGGAAAAATTGGGTTTTTTGAATTTTTAAAAATTTTTTTTTTAAAAGTTTTTTTTTAGGTGGGTGATTTTTAAATTTTAAAAAAAAATTGGGGTTTTTTGAAAAAATTTATTTTAAAAAATTTTTTTGGTGGTATTTTCCAAAATTATTAATTGGGGTAAGAAGGTGTAAGGGGGCCTGATGATTCCTTTTTATTCGGAAAACTGTTTTATTTCTACCCCTATGCTCAACAGGGGGGGGAGGGGAAATGTTGTTGGGTTTTTTTTGTTGTTGTTTTGTTTTTTTGTGGTGTGGTTCTTAAAATTTGGGTAAAATTTATCTGGAAAATTCCCTTTTCAAAATTTTCCCCCTTCTCCCATGTATCACCTTAATTGTATTGGTAAAGTCTTTTATTCCCCAGTATAGCACAAGTGTCTTATTCATCAATCTGGGAATGATAATTCTATATTAGTGGAAATAATACCCTTATCCGATAGACTATGTGTAGAAATACACAAGAATAAATACTTCCTCCAATATCGATATTAAGCACAGTGTTAAAATTTGGTAAATTTAGTATGCTTGACTACAGTGACAACGTAGTGAGGAGAATTATTCCGCAGAACGGTGAGTTCGACTGGGACGACAGTACCCGCGGCCTCATCCTGGGTTCGTTCTTCTATGGGTACGCCTTGACTAATTTTGTGGGAGGGCGGATGGCGGAGTACTTGGGCGGAAAGATTGTGTTTGGCACAGGCGTCTTTCTCACCGCCATCCTCACACTCCTCTCTCCCGTATGTGCCAGGGCCTCCACCACACTCTTCATTATTATCAGAATCTTAGAGGGATTCACGGAGGTAAGACTCTTCCTCAGTGTACAGCTGATCAGAAGACTGAGAGTTCATAAACAAATCATAATGTCTTTTAAGTATTATTGTTTATACCATTATTGTTCATACCATATTGTTTTAATAATGTTTTAATAATTTCAGCCGTGTGTACTGAATAAATTTTTGTAATGAAGAGTATGACATATATCCAACACTTGAATATTTTGATTACCAAAACTTTTTGCCTGCAGAAAAGGCTTCTATATTTTTTTTCTTTTTTTTTTGTCTGAAGAAGGCTGCTGTGATGGCAAAACGTATCGACACTGTAGATACCCAAGTGTTGCACATGTGGCTTATTCATCAACTTCCCGGTGTTGTATTCCATTAATGTAAAATGTTTGTCTGTTCAAGGGTGTAACTTTTCCGTCAATGAACTTCTTGCTGGCTTCCTGGGTGCCACAGACTGAGCGGCCCAAGTTCTCCACTTTGGTGTTTGCTGGTATGTAACACTCGTTTTTTTTCTAGTTATATGCCTTTTAAAGATTAACATTAATTGTGTAGAACTGAAGTGGTAATAAAAAAAATTGCCTGTCTGTGCATTCGCGCTTACATGAAAATGTTGGCTATAAAAATCATTCAGAACAGAAATCGGTCAACGATGTAGTCAAGTTCTCAGTATATATTTCCTATCAAGGGCAGTGATTGTTCCTCTGAGAACTTTATCTTAACAGGTACAACTTCCATTTAACAACTGTATATCTACATATTCGTAATAATATCCAGGTCATTTAATATAATTAGAAATGTATAAATACTTGTATAAATGAAATTACGTGAAGAAGAAGTGTGCAAGCAGCAGCTTACCCATCAACTCCCAACAAATAGCAGAATGTTCGAGGAAGTGAGAATGCAGGAAATAACTGATACTTAAAGTAAATATGAATTAAAAATGTAAATCAATATATAATAGTAATCCTCTATAAACAATAAAAAAAATAACTGCATCAATGATTCATGAGTTAGTATGCAGGTGAAGTATTATGACATCTCGAAAGTGCACTGAGATACATGAAAGCATATATGGCTCACGAAATTGTAATAACTCGATTACAATCACAGAACAAGTAGAGATCGAATTCATGCTTCTGAATCCTATGTCTCACCAACGATAGGTTCGAATACCATCCGTTCTGTGATTTAATATGAAAGGATATCATATGTTTGCACCTATGTTACGATTAGTTCAGTAACCCAGGTGACACGTCACGCTGTCGATTTCATTGACTAAATAATGGAAAAATTAAAAAAATAACTATAAAATTCAACATCTATAAATTTTAGTAAGAAGAAAAATATTGTTACCTTTTGTCCAATATCAATGAAATTTTTACAGTGTTTTACAATGTTCTAGCTGACATAAGATGAAAGATAAAGGTCTAAATAAATAGGTAACAGGGGCGTTAAAGTGATATGTCAATAGACTGCATAATACAAAAATGTTGAAATATTTTTTTTGATTTGTCTTAGGATTTTTTGGAGGATAAAAAACAATAAAAACAACACAAAATGGAATATCACAAATCCCTATCATCATTTTGTAGAACCCTCATTTGCCAATAATGTGTGCATTATTATTATTATAATCAAAAAGAAGCGCTAAGCCACAAGGGCTATGCAGCGCTGCAGGGTAGGGAAGGAATCGAGAGTATTGGGCGATAGAAGGGGGGAGGGATGATCAGTAGGTTACAGAAAACAGCGGGGCAGGGGATAGTGCGGGGGTAGAGGGTAGCAAGAGATTGAGGTAGAAAGGGCTGGAGGTATCATCAAAGTTTGTGAAGTAAGTCAGTTGTTGTCAAAAAGTCAATGAGAGAGTCCGGATGAAAGGTGGGTCCATCAGCGAGAAGGGAAGTTAAAGAGAGAGCAGCAGAGCGAAGACGACGTTGGAGGTATATTCTGCGTGCTCGTTGATAAAGTTGGCAGTATAATGGAATGTGGCTAACCGGTAATGGAACCTGACAATTCTCACAGAGAGGAGCAGGGCGCCTCTAGATGAGATAACAATGAGTAAAACGAGTATGGCCAATGCGAAGACGGGAGAGAGTAGTTTCCCAACCTCGCCACTGGTGACAAGAAGATGGCCAGTAACCTATACTCGGTTTAATAGATTGAAGTTTGTTACCGAGCAGAGTAGACCAACGTTGTTGCCAACGGGTGTGAAGGAGGGTAGCTATTGCAGCAAAATAGTCCGTAAATGGAACACCTCTATATGAAACTGGTAGATCATGTACTGCTGACCGCGCAGCAGTGTCTGCCTGTTCATTGCCCTGTACGCCAACATGACCAGGGACCCAACAAAAAACAATATCTTTATGCTTGGAAGAGATATGGCGTAGCCAAAGTTGGATACGGAGGACTAAGGGGTGAGGTGTATCAAATTTCTGTATAGCCTGTAAAGCACTAAGGGAGTCTGAGACAACCACAAATGATGACACAGGCATAGATGCAATACGGATAAGTGCTGCAAGAATTGCATACAATTCAGCAGTAAAGATACTAGCCGATGATAATAAATGCCCTCGAAGGACGCTGTCCGGAAACAATGCTGCGAATCCTACGCCGTCTGTGTACACTGCAATGGCATGAGAATGAGAGTGGAAGTGGTCAAGAAAAAGAGAGTGGGAAGCTACCGTAAACAGTTGGGCTTTCGAGAAAGGGAGTGAGAAAGAACAGACTCGAACAGCTGGAACTTCCCAGGGGGGTAGGGAAAAGTGAGATGCTACATGAACATAGAGAGGTGGTAATTGAAGAGAAGACAAGAGCGAATGTAGGCAAAGAGAGAAGGGACGGAGCAAACAGGAGCAGCGAACAAATAAAGAATGTCTACTAATATCGGTGACCATTCTATAAATGGAAGGATTGTGGAGATCATGAGAGCGTACATAGTAGTGAAGGCAATGGGCATCACGGCGATCGGATAAGGATGGAACGTTTGCTTCTGCATAGAGGCTCTCAACAGGGAAAGAGCAAAAAGCACCAAGGCATGAACGTAATCCTTTGTGATGAATGGGGTTAAGGCTAGAGAGAGTAGCAGAAGCCACTGAATAGATCTGGTCACCATAATCAAGTTTCGATAAAATGAGGGTGGAATGTAGGCGAAGGAGAGTTCGACGATCAGCTCCACATGAAAGATGAGCAAGGGTTTTAAGAAGGTTCAGCCGGCTGTGACAAGTTGCCTTGAGAGATGTAATGTGAGGTTTCCAGGATAACCTACGGTCAAAGAGGAGGCCTAGAAACCTGACTGTATCACGTTCAGGGATATGGGAGCCATAGAGGTGCAAAGGATGATCGGAGATGACAGAGCGTCTAGTGAAAGTAATTTGGTGAGTTTTGGTACTGGAAAATTTAAACCCATTTGTGGTGGCCCAATTGGAAACACGGTCGACTGCATGTTGGAGAGAAACTTTAATGAGGTGACAGTCAGTGCCTGCACATGCAATAGCAAAGTCATCAACATAGAGTGATGACCAAATATTGGATGGAAGACTAGAGGCCAAATCATTTATAGCAAGGAAAAAAAGTGTTGTGCTCAGAACACATTCCTGGGGGACACCTTCAGCTTGGATAAAGTCCGGGGAGAGCACATTATTAACCCGAACACGGAAATGTCTGTCAGTTAAAAAGTTCTTAAGGGAGGATGGTAGATTGCCTCGAAGGCCTAAGGAGTGGGCTTGGGCCAAAATATTATGCCTCCAAGTTGTGTCATATGCCTTCTCAAGGCCAAAAAAATATGGCAGTAACTGAGTGGTTATTCGCGAAGGCATTACGAACATATGTATCCAAGCGTAGTAAGGGGTCTATGGTAGAACGGCCTTTACGAAAGCCATATTGACGAGTGGAGAGACTGTTGTGTCTCTAAATACCACACTAAATGTCTATTTACCAGGCGTTCCATCACTTTGCAAACTGCACTGGTAAGAGCAATGGGACGATAGTGGGAGGCTTCATGTCCCGTAGTATCCGGTTTGCGGAAAGGGAGAACAATGGAAGATTTCCACAGCTGTGGTAGAACTCCCTGTGACCAAATAAGAATGAAAAGGCGTAATAGGACTGCAAGGGCTGACTGATGTAAATGTTGTAGCATACGAATATGAATGTCGTCAGGCCCAGCTGCCGATGATCGGCAAGCTGAGAGTGTTGCCTCCAGTTCCTGAAGTGTAAAAGGCACATTATACTGTTCTTCTCTGAGAGAAGAAAAGTCCAAGGGTGCTAACTCTCTGGCAGACTTTGAGGAAAGAAACGAGGGGCATAGATGGAGCCTCTGAGAAATACAGACAAGATGATTGCCAATTTAATTGGCAACATCTAGTGGGTTTGCTATATCAACACCGGCAACCGGCAGAACAGGAGCCGGGTCAGGAGAATGTTTACCATTCGGTTTTCGTACTTTTTTCCAGACTGCACTCGTAGAGGAAGCAGAGGTGATGGTGGAGACATAATCTCGCCAGCAAGTGCGTTTAGTGTCACGGATGACACGGCGAGCGATCGCACGCTTCTGCTTAAAATCAAGAAGTCTTTCCGTGGTTCTATTGTACCGGTACCTGCCCCACACAGTGCGTTTCAAACGTACTGCACGAGCACAAGCAGGAGACCACAAAGGCACGCATTTCTGAGAATGCCTGCCCGAAGTTTGGGGTATAGAGTGAGAAGCTGCGGTTAAAACGGAGGACGAGAAGAGGTGTAAAAGCTCATCAATGGAGGACGAAGAAGGAACCTCACTAAAAACAGTTAATTGTGAGTAAAGGTTCCAATTTACCTGATCAAATTGCCAGTGTGGGTTACGAAGAGGTGGTGAATATGAAGGGAAGTAAAAATGATTGGGAAATGATCGCTGTCATGTAAATCCGGGAGAACAGAGCAGGTGAAGTCTAATGCGGCAGAGGAAGAGCAGACTGAGAGATCGATGCAAGAGAGAGTATGAGTCCGAGGATCAAAATGGATGTGAGTACCTGTATTTAAAACATGGAGGGTATGAGTAGCAAGAAAATCCTCTAACTGAATGCCATGGGAATCACAGTGAGACCCCCCACAGGAAATGATGGGCATTAAAATCGCTAAGTAACAGAAATGGTGACGGTAATGACGAAACAAGAAAGGCAATATCTGGGATAGATAATTCCCGAGAAGGAGAGAGATATAAAGAACAGAGTGTATACCACCTTTGCAAGTGGATACGGGCTGCTGTGTAATGCAACAAAGTACGAACAAATAGCTGATGGTATGGAATATCAGTACATAGAAGAAGGGCACTTTCATTAAAGGTCCCATCAGGAAAAGGATCTGAAGAATACAATAAATTATAGCCTGATATAGGATAGATAACAGCAGAGCATAATTTTGGTTCCTGTAAGCAAACACCAACAGGGGAAAACTGGGAAAGCAACATCTGAAGCTCACCCCAATTACCCCTGAGGCCGCGAATATTCCACTGTAAATAGGCCATGATTGGCAACGATAAAGATACCTGAAATCCGCAGGTAAGGGTACCTACGGACTAGAGGGGTTAGAAAAGTCCACATTCGGTGGCAAAGGAAAACGTTCAAGTAGCGAAGGAAAGTTGCGTAGTGAAGAAAGGGGTTGCGCAAAAGGAGAAGAGAAAAGAAAAGGAACAGAGGGTGGATCAGTGTCCATTGATGGTTTGGTCTCTGCAATATATTCAGAGATTGCTTCAAGTGTTTCAGAGTTCAGAGACGTCGTATGGGGGACAATATTGCAGATGGAAGGAGGAGTTTTAGTAAAGATCGGAGCTGTAATGGTAGGGGGGGGGAAAGGGTGGAGGGAACTGGAGAAGTGTGGGAGGGGACAGAAGAGGCAGAAACCTGGGAGGTGGCAGAAGAGGAAGAAACGTGAGGGGACAGGGGAAGAAGGCACAGTACGAGGAGGAGGATGAACCTCCACACTGTAACAGAGCCAGTGAAAGGGAAGACTCAGGTACAGAGACCAGGAAGGTAAAATGTGGAGGTGGATGAAGAGAAGGAGGGGTTAACGGAGATTTTTTGGGCCTCAGAGAAGTAGAGGGATGATTGGGAGAAGGTTTCGTACGAGGTCTTGTCGATACTGGGGTTTGTGAGGGAGGACACAAAGAAGTGAGGACAGAATGAGGAGTTGAAGTAGGGACGTCTGAGCCCAGGACAGCAAAAGAATTAGATACAGGAGTGACTATGGGGCTGGCAACCGCAGAGGAGGCTGCAGAAGATGTGACCCCAGAAATGGGGGGATGCTTTGAAACACGAGAATAAGAAACATGGGGCAGTCTCCCTTGGAGGTGATGAGAAACTGCCATAGCATAAGGGAGACCTTCTGCCTCTTTGAGGCAGCGAATTTCCCGCTCATGTAAGTAGACTTGGCAACGGCGAGAGTACGAAGGGTGAGGCAAGAGGGAGTTCGACTGCAAGACGTATTAGAATGGTCATCGGCACCACAGACTGGGCATTCGGCTATAGATCTGCAATAATTTGCTGGGTGGCCAAATCGCCAGCAATTCCTACACTGTTGTGGTGTAGGGATCACCTTCCGAACTTGTAACTGATGTCCTGCTACATAAAGAGAGGATGGGAGTTCATGGCTGTCAAAAGTTAAACGAGCCACATTGCACTTATGTTCTTCGTGCCCACGGGCAGGAAGAACATAAGTGTCTACCTTGAGAATTGGGAGATCTTGGAGTTCCAGATGTTCGAGAATGTCAGTGCCACATGTCTGGAAATTCCGTTGGACTATTGTATGGGGCAGAATAACAGTACCACTACTAGAATTGAGGGAATGATGTTTTCGATAGTGATAGGAATAGTGTCGATATGTGAAAGAAGAGAAAGATCATGAGCTTGAGTAGAATTCTGGACTGTGATGATGCACGTACTACTCTTAAGAGCATGGAAGGAAATATCTCTACCAACGTGGCGTAGGAGTGCTTTGCCAATACTATGGTCAGAAAGATAGGCAGTAGAAGAAGTCAGTCTTAATGTAAAGAATTTAGTCCATTGTGGGGTCTGAAAGTGAGTGTGGAGAGAGAGTGCATGACGTGTCGGTCTTTTCCGAGTAGAAAGAGAAGGTAACGAAGTAACATCATTAGGAGATCGTCGTTGATGTTTATAAGTGGGACCAGAGTCGGTCCGTCGTGGGACGGGCTGGCAATTCGAAAATTGCTGCACCGTAGAGGGAGAAGCCAGAAGCATAGTCAAAGGAGAGTGGAGGTCAGACAAATCGAAGGAGTCAGTGGAAGCCTCGGTACCTGAAGCGGGTGAGGAAACAGCACCTGCAAGAGGTACAGGGGGCCTTAGGAATGTCTGAAGAGTGGCCAAAAGATGAAGCGAGGTCAGAACGGGGTGCGGTAACAATGAGGGGCCCGGGGGTAGTGGGGTCATGGATCGGGTACTCCATGGTTAGGTTACTTCCTTCTTTTTGTTTTTAAGAAAAAAAGAAAGAAAAAATAAAATAAAAATAAAAAAAAGAATAAAAAAAGGGGGAACCGGGGAGGGATAGTTCCTAGGAGGAATGAAAGGGCCAGAAATCTCCCTCCATGCCCAAGAGGGCCTCAGCACCACAAGTAGCGCAGATGCAGCATGGAACCCATGCCATACCCTACCCATCATGCCAGTAAACCAGCAATCTGGGATAGCAACCTCACATCTGCCAAGCTACCTCGGTGGACAAAAGAGAGGGCAGCCGGATATCCACCACAAAGCATACCTCCTTCTCCCACCACCCCTGGAATCCAAAAGGTGGCTTCAAGAGATACACCCGTTGCCTGAAAGACACTCAAAGCCACCCTCCGGGATACTGGAGAGGGATCGGGACATCCCCAGGCGATCCAGATTCCACGACAAACTATGCCACCGCAAGAACCTCAACATAATGGGATGGACCCTGGTATCCTTTCCCCTACCCAGGAACTAGCACGCCTGGCCAAAAAAGGAAAGGCAAAAGGGAGGGGTGGGGAGGAGGAGGAAGAAAGGAAAAAGGGGAGGATGGGATGGGGAAGGGGGGATTTGAGGGTAATTAGGTTCGGTCTGAGGAAGAAGACTGACAGGTCTAATTCCTCAGAACAAGAGCCTCTTCACCACGCCAAGGAGCCCCCCTTGAAGAGGAATAATATGTGCAAAAAATATGTCAATCTGTCAAGTAGTTTGCAGAAAGTGTGGCCACAAATGTTAATACCTTCTTCTTAGGTAATAGACACATTACGTTTTCTGTAAAGCACTACAGTCACTGCACACCAAATGTCGGCACACCATTCAGCCCCACTCTCGTTGGCAGCCCGCAGACGACTGAGCTGCTATCGCTCAGCACACTAGTATGAAGTCCACAGAGACAATGACATGTAGTGTATTTGGAAAGAAACAATCAAAGGAATCGTAATTCTTGGAGTAAAAATAAAAACATGAAATGGCATCATGTCCTTTTGATGATAGCAAGAACAAAAAAAAAATACATTTTTGGAAAAAAGATAATTAGAAATATGATACAAGCAAGCTGATTGCATCATGATGTTGCCAGAATTATGCACTATATTTCTGTAAGAAAACGCTTTTTTCTAAAAATTTTCGATTTTTTCTCTCTTTCCAAGAATTCCTTATTTCCCCCTCAAAAGTAACGAGATAATCTTGATTTGAAGTAAATGTTAATTAGAGATCAGTGTTTGTGTATATTTCGCCTGCTCTTGCGAATTCCTTGCATTGTTAATATCTAGTAAGGCTGATGCATGCAGGGGATGAGATGAAAAGCTGTAAGCCTTCTCCCTGAAAGCTGGCTGCCTTGGATCAAAGTCTAGCGCAAGCTGAACTTCAAGGTATTGGTCCAGTGTGGGTAGATTGGCAAAGCATTGCGTACCTTGTTCCAAGGTTCGTAGGTTCGAGTCTCCTTCAGCCAGAGAGCAGTGTTTGTGTATATTTCGCCTGCTCTTGCGAATTCCTTGTATATATATATTATATATAAAATATATATATATATATATATATATTATATATATATATATATATATATATATTATATATATATATACATGCAATAAGATCGCAGTAAACAAGTGATTTTAAAATATGCAAAGCAACCACTGTGAAAGAGTAGTGAAATTCCAAGCGCTTTCGTGACTACTCACATGGTCCTTGACAATGTAAGTAGTCACGAAAACGCGTTGAATTTCACTACTCTTTCACAGCGGTTGCTTTGCATGTATATATACAAATATATATAATAAGATCACAGTAAACAGGTTACCAGAATATGCAAAAACAACCTGTGTGAAAGAATAGTGAAATTCCAAGCGCTTAAGTGACTTCTCACATCATCAAGGAACTATAGAAACAATACATCAAAGGAAGGCATATAAAGAGTCAAGACCACAACTCACCATCACATCCCAAAACAAAAAAAAACACCTGACGCATAACGACACCTGTCTCATAAGAAAGGAGGAACACTTCAGCAGGCCTGTTGGTCTGTTATAATGTTCTTTGCAAACTATCCAACTAATAAAATATTTGCCCAACCCAAGTACTCTACCGAAGAATTAAGATTTATTATTTGCTTAATGTATTATTAAATTCTTCCCAAATTTTATTAATTATAAATTAATCTAATTTATATAAACCAAAGGAAATATTCATATGATTTTCAAAACTGCTTTTTATGAAACAAGATTCAATTATATTTCTGTCGATCATGGACTTGCTTGATACAACTGTCTCAACTCTGTGAAAATCAATTGGATGGTTAAAATCTCTCACATGAATAAATAGGGTATTGGAATCTTGTCCAGTTTTAATGCTGTATTTATGCTGTTTTAATTTTAGTTCGAGACTTTTACCAGTTTGACTGTAATAAACTTTATCGCAAATTTTGGGGGGAATTCTTTATCAAAAGTTTTTTTTTACTGTATCAAGATTTTTAAATACAACTTTGATATTAAAAGTCTTAAGAAGAGAAGGCATATCAACTAAGTTTTCATGGTAAGGGAGAACCAACATATTTTTAGTTGAATAAGGCTGGTTGTCCCTTTTTGGATTGTAAAAAGTATTTCTAGCAATTTTAAAATATTTATCAATTAAGTTTCTTGGGTATTTCAGATCATTAGCAATTTCATAAATTTTGGATATTTCTTCATCTATGAACTCTGGACTACAAATACGTAAAGTTCTCAAAAACATTGATGAGAAAATCGACAGTTTAACTTTATCTTGATGTGAAGAATAATACTGTACACAGGAACAGTTATTTGTAGGTTTTCTGTAAATTTTAAATTTAATTTCTCTATTACCTTTAATAATTAAAACATATAGAAAAGGCAATGAGTTATTTTCCTCAAACTCAACAGTAAAGTTTATAGCTTAGTTCATTCTGTCTATCTCTGTCTCTGTCTAATTCTGTCTCTGCCTATCTCTGTCTCTGTCTATCTGTCCCTATCTCATGTACACATAGATACAATTATACGTAGTGTAAATTACCTAGGATAACCCAAAAATCCAGACTAAGTGCTATACTGTGCTTGTAGATATAAGACATAAGCATGACTGGCAAGTAATACACATATTCACTTGTTCAAGAATAAGACACGACGACTTTACATCATGTGAAATACCTGTTGGTTCATGAGCGGCTTTCTTTCATGAGAGCGGGTCTCTCTCTGCTTGTCTCTCTGAGACAAGTAGAGAGAGACAGAAACACAGGCAGACAGAGATAAACATAGACAGACCTAGACAGACAGTCAGAGAATTTTTTTTGATTATTATTAACACACTGGCCGATTCCCACCAAGGCAGGGTGGCCCGAAAAAGAAAAACTTTCACCATCATTCACTCCATCACTGTCTTGCCAGAAGGGTGCTTTACACTACAGTTTTTAAACTGCAACATTAACACCCCTCCTTCAGAGTGCAGGCACTGTACAGTCAGACAAATAGACAGCTAAAAACGAACAGATAGACAGACAGACAGAAACAAACAGACAGAAAGACATGTTTTTGTGTAACAGTAAAAAATAAAGCCTAGACAATGCACGATCATCAAATGTCATCACTGCTACACTGTCAGCAGTGCAGTGACACTCATCTTACACTGTACTTCAAGGAGTTTCATATATACTCCAGCATGTCTAAAACACTGCTAGAACCTGGCAAAAAAAGGCAAAAATCATTTCTTATTTATAAATACATTTTTCTTACTTAAAAACCTGTAACAAAAAAAATGGTGTAGTTTTTTGAGGGCTGGAATGGATTAATGGCCTTTCAGTTAATTTCAATGAGGAAAACTGATTTCATATACGAGCAAATTGAGTTACGAGCTGCATCACGGAACGAATTAAACTCGTAAGTCAAGGTACCACTGTGTGTATGCAATAATTTCGCCAAAATCATTCGGAACCTAACGAAAAAAATATATTTCACTCTGTTTGTTTAGTATTAAATTACTGTAAACAAATCTAAAATATATTTAGTTGGGTTAGAATAAAATAAATTGCTCTTGTTATAATAAGGTTAGATAAGTTTTCTAAGATTCTTTTGGTGCAAAATTAAATTTTTTTTACATTAACATTAATGAAAAAATATATCTTTAAACGCATAAGAGAAAATTTCAGATAGGACTTAATTTTAAATGAGTTCTTGCTAATTGACCAGTTTTACATATTCGGCACGACATATATATATATATATATATATATATATATATATATATATATATATATATATATATATATATATATATATATAAACAGACAGACATTGCACTGCTGCCTTGCTACTGGCAAGCCACAGTCGCTCCTCAGTAGTGTCCCTGCGATCCCAAGATCTCTTTCTCCTGAGTGAGGTTTGCAGTCTTTGGCCACCTAGCATATACTCTGTCTGTCTGGTCTTCTGTGCCCTTCACCTATATTCATGACTTTGCATTTGGCAGGAATTAAATTCGAGAAGGCATTATTTGATGGACAGGTGTCCAGTCTGTCCAGGTCTCGTTGAAGTCCTGCTGGTCCTCATACGATTTATTTTCTCCCATTAACTTCACTTCATTGCAAACAGGGACACTTCTGAGTCTAAACCTCCGTCATGTCGTTCACATATACCAAAAATTGCACTGTCCTAGGACCGGACCCCTGTCGGACCCCGTCGTCAAGGTTGCCCACTGTGATCTTCATTACCGTACATGGATCGTTGTTGCCTCCTGCGGTATCTCTGATCCATTGCAGTGCCCTTCCTGTATATGCGCTGATGCTCTATGCTTCTGCCTATCGTTGTTGAGGAGCTGTGTCAAAGGCCTTCTTGCAGTCCAAGAAGATTGCAATCAACCCACCATCTCTCTCTTGTCTTACTTCTGTTATTTAATCATAAAACACAGAAGTTTGTGACACAGATTTGGCCTTCCGTGAATCCGTGTGCTGGTTGGCATTTCATACCTCCTGTTCCGTTCCAGATGCTCCAGCCACTCTCTCCTTGATAATCTTCTCCATAATTTTGCATACTATACACGTCAATGACACAGGTCTATAGTTTAGTGCCTCTTTTATGTCTCCTTTTTAAATTGGGAACTACATTTGCCGTTTCCATACCTCAGGTAGTTGCCCAGTTTCCAGGATGTGTTGAAGTATGTGGTATGTGACTGCACAACATATCTGCTCCCCTCTAAGGAACCATGGGAAGATGTTGTCCGGTCCCATTGCCTTTGAGGTACTCGATGGACCCTTAGCAGTTTCTTCACCTCCTCCTCATCTGTATGTTAAGTCGTCCAACACTTGTTGGTTGTATTCCTGCTGGTGTTCCCATCTTGTCTGTCCCCCAGAGTCCTTCCTGTCTCTACTGTAAATACTTCCTTAAATCTACGTGTTGAGATCCTCACATACCTCTTGATCGTTTCTTGTGAGTTCTCCACCTCTTTTCTCAAGCCATATCACCTGTCCTTGACTGTTGACTTCTCCTAATGTGGCCCTATACAGCAGTTTCGGGTCAGATTTGACTTTCGATGCTATGTCATTTTCATATTGTCTCTGAGCCTCCCTTTTTTTGTGCATTTTCGTTTCTGGTCTTCGCTGATTCTTTTTTTTCCCGAGTTCCTGTCTTCTGTCCCTTTTCCATTCTCTAGTAACCTATTTTTTCCCTCCCTACACCTTTGGTAAACCCCAAGGCTCGTTTGTTCTTCCCCATTTTTTCTGTTTCCCTTGGGAACAAACCTCTCCTCTGCCTCCTTTCATTTGTTGCACATATCCATCATTTCTTGTACTGGTTTTCCCGTCAGTTTCCCTCTCCCCCCCCCGTGTCTTGAAAAAAATTCTTTGCCTGAGTATTCCCCCTTTTGTAAGTTTGGTTTTTTTCCCCGCCTATTCCTGCACCTCTCCACTTTGAGCTCAAAAGAGTCGAAGCAAGAACCACATGACATAGCCCCAGGGGCCTTTCATACAGATACCCTCGATGTCCGAACTACTCAGGTGAATACAAGGTCCACCCTTGCTTTTCTCCTTCCTCTCTCTCTGGTAGTGTCTCTAACATGTTGATGCATGAGGTTCTCCAGTACCACATCCATCATCTTGGCTCTCCATGTTTCGGGACCCCCATGGGACTCCAGGTTTTCCCAGTCAATCTCCTTGTGATTGAAATCATCCATAACTAGTATTTTGCTCCCCCCATGTGTGCTCTTCGGGCCACCTCGGCTAGTGTGTCGATCATTGCTCTGTTGCTCTCATCGTATTCTTCTCTTGGCCTCCTGCAGTTCTGTGGTGGGTTGAACTTACTGCAATTATCACCTTATATCCCTCAGACTGGATTGTTCCTACAAAGTATTCCCTTTCGCCCAGCCATCCATTCCTTCCATTTTCTCAAAACCCCACTGGTTTTTAATGAGCAGTGCAACTCCTCCTCCCCCTCTCCTCCCTCTGTCTTTCCTGAGGATTTGATATCCGGATGGAAAGATTGAATCTGTTATTATTCTGGTGAGTTTTTGTTTCTGTGAGTGCTGTTATGTCTGGGGATGTCTCTTTGATTCTTTCGTGCCACTCCTCATACTTGTTTGTTATTCCATCTGCATTTGTATACCACACCTTCAACTTCTTTTCTAAGACTGTGGTCTGGGAGGTATATTGGGGTTGGAGAAGTGGGAGACCTGGGAAAACTAGGGGTTTTGTTGCTGTGGGGGTGGAGTTTGGAATGTATGGGTGGGGCATTGGATGGGGCATGGGTGTTTTGATTTAGAGTTTTTTGGTTGCACTGGGGTTGACCTGGTTGGGAGGCTTCTATAGAAGTTGTGAGGGAGGCTGAAATTTGATCTTCTTCCTGGGGCTGGATCTCCTGTCTGCCTTCTCCATCCCATCTCTTTCCTCCTTTCGACTTTGTACCATGTGTGTGTGTGTGTGTGTGTGTGTGTGTGTGTGTGTGTGTGGTTGTGCTTTGGGTGTGTGTGTGTGTGTGTTGTTTGTGTGTGTGTTTGTGGGTATGTGTGTGTGTGTGTGTGTCGTGTGTGTGTGTGTGTAGTGTATGTGTTGTGTGTGCACACACCCTTAGTGAGATTGCAGGGGTCGAGTCCAAGCTCCTGTGTGTGTGTGTGTGTGTGTGTGTTGTGTGTGTGGTGGTGTGTGTGTGTACTCACTTATTTAAGCACCTATTTTGTGGTTGCAGGGTCGAGTCTTAGCTCCTGGCCCCGCCTCTTCACCGGTTGCTACTGGGCCCTCTCTCTCCCCGCTCCATGAGCTTTATCAAACCTCGTCTTAAAACATGTGTATTGTTCCTGCCTCCACTACGTCATTTTTAGGCTTTCCACTGCCTTACAACTCTTATGACTGAAGAAATACTTCCTAATATCTCTCTTACTCTTTGTGTCTTCAACTTCCAAATTGTGGCCTTTGTTTCTTGGTCCCCTCCCTGGAACATCCTTGTCTTTGTCCACCTTGTCTATTCCACGCAGTATTTTATATGTTCGTTATCAGTCTCCCTGACCTCTGTCCTCCAGTGTCGTCAGGCCCGCGATGTCCCTTAATCTTTCTTCATAGGAATTCCTTAGCTATGGAACTAACTTGTGGCAACCTTTGTACTTTCTCTAGTTTCTTGACGTGCTTTAATCAAGTGCGGGTTCCAAACAGGTGCTGCATACTCAGTATGGGCCTGACATACAACGGTGTAAGTGTCTTGAACGATTCCTTACTAAGGTATCGGAAATGCTGTCTCAGGTTTGCCAGGCGCCCATATGCTGCAGCAGTTTATCTGATTGATGTGTGCTTCCAGAGACATGCTCGGTGTTTTACTCACCCAGATCTTTCTCTTTGAGTGAGGTTTGCAAAGTCTTGGCCACCTAGCCTATACTTTTGTCTGTGGTCTTCTGTGCACTTCCCTATCATCTGACTTTGCATATGGCAGTATTTTTTTAATTCGGAGAAGCCATTTGTGGAACAGGTGTCTAGTCTGTCCAGGTCCTCTTTGAAGTCCTTGCCTGGGTACTCATCAGATTTAATTTCTCATTAACTTCAATCATATGCAAACAGGGACACTTCTGAGTCTAACCCTTCCATCATGTCGTTCACATATACCAAAAATTAGCACTGGTCACTAGGACCGACCCCTGTGGGACCCGCTCGTCACAGGGTGCCCATGTGATACATCATTACGTACATGAGTCGTTGTTTTCCTCCCTGCAGGTATCTCTGATCCATTGCAGTGCCCTTCCTGTTATATGCGCCTGATGTCTAGCTCTGCACTAATTTCTGGTGAGGAACTGTGTCAAAGGCCTCCTTCTTACAGTCAAGAAGATGCAATCAACCCACCCCTCTCTCTCGTGTCTCTTACTTTGTTATTTATCATTAAAACTCCAGAAGGTTCTGTTGTGACACAGGATTTGCGTCCGTGAATCCGTGCTGGTTGGCTTTTATACTCTTGTTCAGTCCAGGTACTCCACCACTCTCCTCCTGATAACTTCTCCATATTTTGCATACTATACACGTCAATGACACAGGTCTATAGGTTTAGTGCCTCTTTTCTCGTCTCCTTTTTAAATAATGGGGAACTACTTTTGCCGTCTTCCATACCTCAGGTAGGTTGCCCAGTTTCCAGGGACGTGTTGAAAGATTGTGGTAGTGCGCACGCACAAAATGTCTGCTCCCTCTTAAGGAAACACGGGGAGATGTTGTCCGTACCATTTCCATTGCCTTTGATGTATCGATTGTCCCTTAGCAGTTTCTTCACCTCCTCCTCATCTGTATGTATGTCGTCCAACACTTGTTGGTGTATATTCCTTGCTGGTGTTCCCCATTCTGGTCTGTCCCCCCCAGAGCTTCCCCTGTCTCTACTGATAAATACTCCTTAAATCTCGTGTTGAGCTCCTCACACTACTCATTGTCGTTTTCTTGTGAGTTTCTCACCTCTTTCCTCAGCCTCTATCACTTGGACTTGACTGTTGTTTCTTCCTCTAATGGGCTTACACAGTTTCGGGTCAGATTTGACTTTCGATCTGTTATCGGTTTTCATACTGTCGCTCGGGCTCCCTCCTTATCTGTGCATACTCGCCTTTTCCACCCCCCCCCCCCCCCCCCCCCCCCCCCCCTTCCCCCCCCCCCCCCCCCCCCCCCCCCCCCCCTTTCTGGCTCTTCTACTAATCTCCTTGTTTTCCTGTGGTCTATGCCTCTTTACCTTTTCCATTTCTCTGTTGCACTTAGTTTTGCCTCCTACACCTACGGGTAAACCAAGGACTCGTATTTTGTCTTCCTATTATTTCTGATTCCCTGGGAACAAACGTTCATCTGCCTCCTTGCACCTTTGTTGCACATATTCCATCATCTCATTTACTGTTTTCCAACCATTTCTCTGTCCCACTGAAACTCCTGCAGGGAAAGTTTCTCATACCTTTGTAGTCCTCCCCTTTTTAGTTTGGCCTGTCCCCTTCAGTTCCTGTTACCTTCTCCACTTGTAAACTCTACTATATAATCAAAACTCAGAACCACGTGATCGCTAGCTCCAAGGGGCCTCTCATAAGTGTTGTCTCAATGTCTTGAAATGCTCAGGGTGAACACAAGATCCAGTCTTGCTGGCTCATCCCCCCTATCTCTCTGGTTGTGTCCCTGGACATGTTGATGCATGAGGTTTTCAAGTACACATCCATCATCTTGGCTTCTCCATGTTTCGGGACCCCCAAGTGGCTCCAGGTTTTCCCAGTCGATCTCCCTGTGGTTGAAATCGCCATTACCAGTAACTTTGCTCTGCTCGAGTGTGCTCTTCGTGCCACCTCAGCAGTGTGTACACATCACCCTGTTTGTTTTTTCGGACTCCTTCTTGCCTCCTGCAGTTCTGTGGGGGGTTATACATCACTCATGACTACTTTATGTTTCTATGGGACTGAATTGTACACAATGTAGTCTCTTTCTCCAATCATGTCCATGCTTCCTTTCCTCAAAATCCCATCGGTGTTTTATGGCAGTTGCAACCCCTCCTCCCCCTCTACTCATTCTATTTCCTCAGGATCTGATATCCCGTTGGGAAGATTGTGTCTGTTATTGTCTCAGCGAGTTTTGTTTTCTGTGACTGCTATGTTTCTGGGGGATTTTTCACTGATTCTTTCGTTCATCCTATGTTTATTCATTATTCCAATCCGCGTTTGTGTACAAACTTTCAGTTTCGTTTCTATCATTTTGTGGCATGCAAGGAATATTGGGGTTGGGGGGAGCGAGGCCTTGGTGGGGGCCTATATGGGGCTGTGGTGTTGGTGGGGTTTGTGTGTGGGGTGGGGTCAGAATGGCCCATAAGGGACGCTGTTGGGGTGTTGAGGTTTTGGATATGGGGGTTGGTTGCAGAGGGAAAGTGAGGGGTGTAGGGATAGGTTGCTCAGTTGCGTTAGGGAATGTCGCGGTTGGAGTCTTTGGTGGGAGTTTCTGTGGGGTGTGTTTTTCCCTTTTTCCTGTGTCTGGGGTCTGCTCATTTTCGTCATTGCCTCTCGTCCTCCTTGCGTCTCTGTACCCTATCTTTCAGTGTAGTCCTTTCCTTCTTGTGTTCTGTCGCGTCGAGGTATACTCTCTGGTACCCCTGTTTGTCCCTCAGTCTTGCTTTCTCTTGCGAATCTGGTTCGGAACTTGATTCTTCCTTGAAAGTTACTCAGACGGGCGTATCCTTTCCACTCGCAAACCACCCAATTCTCTGAAAATTTGTCACCCTGGGTTCATATCGCCCTCACCTATTGTTTTCATGATGCCTTCAATCATCTTTTTGCTCCTCCTGTTTTATTTCTTCAAAGTTGGCCCCCTTGGCTTCTTGGTGCCCGTACACAAAAACTGACCCTCGCCCTTTCCTCCTCCCACTGAGTCTCCATCTGCTTCCTCTGAGGCATTTTATTTCCTTCCACTGACATGTTCTTGCCTTCAGTCCCTGTCATATCTGAAACTTCTATTTCTCAGTGAACTGTCTTTCATGAACCAGCTGTCCTTTCTACTTGCAATTAGCTGTTAAGAATCTCTGCATTATAGCATACCTTCATTGTCTTCGGACCTGTCATTTGATCTTAGTGTGCTGTGTGTGTATGTGTGTGTGTTTGTGTGTGCATTTGTGTGTGCATGTATATGTGTATGAGTGTGTGTGTGTGTGTGTGTACTCACCTATTTGTGGTTGCAGGGGTCGAGTCCTAGCTCCTGGCCCCGCCTCTTCCCGGTGCTACTAGGCCCTCTCTCTCCCCGCTCCATGAGCTTTATCAAACCTCGTCTTAAAACTGAGTATGGTTCCTGCCTCCACTACGTCATTTTCTAGGCTATTCCACTGCCTTACAACTCTATGACTGAAGAAATACTTCCTACTATCTCTCTGACTCATTTGTGTCTTCAACTTCCAATTGTGGCCTCTTGTTTCTGTGTCCCTGTAGTGATACTGGTCCTGTGAGGAGCAGCAGCAGGATAATACTGCACCACCTCTAGGGGCCCTTAACAACAACAACAACAGTTTGGTGTGGTCATGGGCACCAACACATGGTGTGTGATTCTCTTATACTTTATCCATTTATCTGCGATGCAGATTACATGGTGAGTTTAAATATGTGGCCTATAGTTATAACTTTTCTCTTGACATATGCAAGACATCACCATCCCTGTAGAAGCCATTATTAGATGTACTAGTCATTATATTTTGTGTTGGCAGAAGTACTATGAGATTCTATGTTCAATAAAGCTAGAGATAAGGCCTGTGTTTATCAACAACAATTTATTGAACATAGAATCCTGGGCTTACCTGGTGGTGATCCTGCGCTAGACTACATCACAACATGGAGGTTTACTGAAACCTGAGAGCTAGACTGTGACCCCAGCTTATCCAAACGGCTGCTCAGGAATGGAAGCACTGGTTTAAGACCTTTCTGAAAACTTCTTGGGAAGCCTTCCTAAAGAAGATCTAGATAAAATAAGTCTGCTCATCAATTTTTGTGTCACCGAAGATATATGAGGCTATTTCTGGTGTATACCTACGAAGATGCTATTCAAAACCCTCAAGTCTCAGTATATTAAACCCTACAAATGAAAAATCTTTGCACGCTATCGCCTTGATCTCGCCGCCAGCAGATTGATGAGTCCTTGAGAATACTTTCAAGCACTGAAAATCTTGATTGGTTAAGGAATGTCACTTCCAAGGCAGTGACAGCTGCTCAGTATTGTGAAGAGTCATCAGGGATTGCTTTTATCAGTGGCATGCAATCACCAATAAAAGGGCAGGGTTTTGGAGAATAAAACTCTCGACTTAGCTGCTGCCTTGACCAGGCAACGAGGCTCTAGATTCAGCCCAGAAGAATTCTGAAAAGTATACAGTACCGCTCAGCCTTCGCTAGAGTGGTAAGTGCTGCATTTCCTGGACCAAGACTTCTTGAATGAGTTACTGTGGGAACCTGCTCAGGGACAGCAGCAGCCGGTACGGATGTGTTCTTTTGTGGTTTTTCAAGACATCAACGCAAAGTTGTCCAGCTGTGAGCAATGTGCCATAAATGCACAAGAAAGGTCACTTTGCGAAAGTATGTCGTGCTAATGCATCAAACAAGGGCTAGTGCTCCCAACATTCAGTGATCATGCGACCTCTAGCTCGTGACTTCTGCGGCTACTCCAAATTTCACTGTCAAAGGCAGTTGTGAAAGTATCATCAAAGGAACAGAAAGTTAAGTAGAAAGGTCCCTAATTGGATAGGTGGCAGCTCAGAGAGTTCATCAACCTGACTTAGTTAACGCCCACTCCTTGACTGTACATCATTCATCAGGTACCGTCCATGGCATCAACATCTCTCTCTATTGCAGACCTTTAGGGTTTTGTAATGGAGGTACATCTCAAGCTTAATGGAAAGGATTATCAAAGAGTACATATAGCTATTCTGCCACAACTGTCTCTGATGATACCTAGGTCAGGACTTCAGAAGAATCTGCATGGTAGTGACACCTTAACATTATGGATGATGACTGCCTTCCTCTTGTTTGTCTGTAGGTCTTAGCACATTTAGGGTAGACCCACCAAAGCTTTTGCAAATCTTACCGCGGGAGTGCCTTCCTATCCAGCTAAGTCACGCCCCCCCCTGCCTATTCATTATGATGATCCGGATGTTCCATTGAGAAAGAAACTCAAGGCTGCAGAAGGAGGGTATTAAATAACCTAGTAATTCCCTTGCTGTACAGGTTGTTGATGTTAAAGATACTATAGGAAACGGAAGACTTGCTATCGATTACTCTGCGACAATCCCACAATACACTTCTTGATGGGTACCCTTCTACCTCGAATGATGATACAGTGAACAAAATTTCTCAGTACAATGTGTTTAGCACAACTGACTACAGAGTGCCTATCATCTAGTCCCTATAAGGAATGAAGATAAGCCATACACAGCGTTTCAAGGCTAGTGATGGCCTGTATCAGATTTACCTGAGTCCCTTTTTGGACTCTGTAAACTGGGGTAGCCTGCCTTCCAAAACGAATTAAGGATTCACCTCATTCAGGAAGAGCAACCTCATGGGAACTTACGCATATTTAGCTATGTTTATCATTTGTGGCAAGACCCAGGAGGAGCATGAAATCAAACCTGATAAGATTTTTTTGGAAGGCCGCCAAGAAGAAAATAAAATATCAGTTACAATGAGGAAAAGTGCACTTTTTTCAACTAAAATGCTTAGCATCCTTGTTATGTATGGAAGGAGGTTCAATATTCCCAGACCCTGAACGACTAAACCTCTACGGGAACTTCCAATGCCTCAAGACAAAAAGTCCTTCCGAAGAACTCTTTGTTCTTTGCTATATTGCTCACAATGGAATCTACACAATTTCCAAAGTAAAGTCCGCCCATTGAGTTCTACCACATTCCTGGTGACAAAGGAAGCTCAGAAGGCCGCTTTCCATACCTCAAACCAGGACAAGAAAACTCAAGTTTTTTTCAAGCCCATTGGATGAGTCCCTACCATCGAATTGGAAACGATGCACTGACATGTCATTGCAGCAGTCTTATCTCAGTCCAGAACGACTCAGTAGCCTTCTTTCGAGAACTTTTCGAGGATCAGAGAAATGTTACGCTGCAGTAGAAAAGTAAGCCCAGGCCATCATTAGAAGCAGTTCGCCACTGGAGGCATTATTAACTGGTAAACATTTCCCCATAAGGACTTGACCAAGCGTCCCCTGATGGTATATGTTCGACAAGATAGCACACAAGGTTAGGATAACGAAATGGCAAGATATTACCTAGAGGATGGAACTATCGTTGTTTATTACTTTGATATTCTGTACCGACCGGGTGAAGAGAACATCTCACCGATGCTTTCTCTAGGTCACACTGTGGGAGCACATGATCCATGATTTGCCAATCACACCTCCGCTCTCCCACAAGGCTTTGTGTCACCCAGGAGTTATGCGCCTAACCTTATTGTCAAATCAAAGACCATACCCTACTCCTGTGGAAGATGTGCGACAAGGTGATCAGAGAATGCAGAGTAGTTGCTGAGTGCAAGCCAAACTTTCATCACCAGAGAAGACTCATCTCATAAAATCCCCCCCGCCTCTCGAGAGACTGAATATAGATTATGCAAAAGGACCTCTACCAAGCACAATCAGAATATGTATTTCCTTAACATAGGTAGAGAATATTCAAGGTTTTCCCTTTGTTTTCCCCTGTGCAAATATGACTGTACAACTGTTATTAGTTGTCCTTTCCAGTGTACTCTCTTTTTGGTATGCATGCAAATATCCATTCAGACAGGGGATACTCGTTCATGAGTACCAAACAACAGGATTTTTTTGGCTACACAGGTATTGCTTGCAGCAGAAACAAACAATTCTTACAACCCTCAAGGCAATGGGTCAAGTGGAACTGTTCATAAATGGACTATATGGAAGGGCAGTTACAATGACATTGAAGCGCCAATCTACCTGTTGAACACTGCAAACTGTCCTAAATCTGATCCCATCACTCTATTAGATCAATGCTGTGCACAACTACTAATGCAACCCCTCATAAAAGACTCCTCAACTATTCACGTCCGTGTCCTCTATGGGAGCCTCCTTGCCCAGTTGGTTATGTCATCTCCTGGACCCGTTTACCTGAAGAGTCACCATCGGATGAACAAGAAGACTGAACCCTTTAGTGGAAGAGGTAGAGCTCCTGCAATCTAATCCACTTTCGCCCACATTCACTACCAAAATGGTGAATAGACACAGTATCCTACAAGACCTTAGCCCCTTTGAAATCCCCATTATTGTTGAATCTCCAAGAAACACCAATAGATGTAAAGATGCTTCGATTTCTCCTGGAAAGCCCCTTGAGACTACCTGTGGAAATTTATTTGGTCCCAAAAGTTTCCACAGGACAGATACGACAAACAAGTGGTCCCCAGCAATAGCCTTTATGGGACGGCTGAGCTGGGCGCCCTTAAACCCTCCCAAACAAACAGCATTCTCACTAGTCGGCAATGGATTGTTGGTAGGCATTTATTTAAATTATAGATTTACCCATCAGGGAAGGAGTACGTAGTTTTACTGTGTATACACTAAAATATTATGATTATTGAGACAACTGTAGATAATAATAAAGTAGACTAATACCTTAACATAGGTAGTAATAGGCCGATAATTACAAAACACTAGGATAAGTTAGCTAGGGGAGAAACTGCAGCCCTAGTTTGAACGAAAGAGAGGGTAAGGAAGAGAGCACCAGCTCCGTTCTACTTAAACAGACACCCACTGACAAGACATGCGTGAATCAGCAGACGGCGCCCCCAACGTGTCTTCACATTTGATACCTGGGGAAATCACTGGGTAGCGCACCTTCGAGTGTGACCGAAGATGACCCCGTCAGGGCCCATACATAAGACAAGACCTCCACTATATCTCGAAGAATTTCTTTGCCAGTGTCTGGGGAGATTGTGAAGTGCGTTGATAAGTGGGCCCGTGTGCAACAGCAGTGCATGCCCAGTAAGTACCAGTGTCCCTCAGGGCAGTCCTGAAAATAGTGTCCGTAGACTGCATAGTTAATACTAAGGGGATACATCCGCACTTGTTAATTACTTTTCTGAGGAGCAGCAGGAACACTAATAACGAATTGAATATTGCAGGAATTAAGGTCTTTTCTGGTTGTATGTGTTTCTGAGTGAAGTCCCATAGGGCTAGGCCTAAGCTTAGGGAAGTAGAAGATCAGATATATGCCTGCAAACCAAGTTAGTCCTTTATACATGCATGCGGCAATTCTGGCAACATCAATCATTTGGTGAAAATCAGTCCTAAAAGCCCTTGTGAGGCCTGAGGAACCCCACCTCGAGCTCGGTGGGTCAACAGAGTTATTGCCAGGTGGCAACTCACTTGGAGCAGTCCACACAAATTTTCCACAAAAGTGGTCCTTCGAAAACCGTGATGGTGAATAGTTTAGCACCGGTTAAGCTATCTAGCTAGGCCACAGTAAGGAACCAGTTTAACAAGAGTTAGGTTAAGCTAACTTAGCTAGGCCACAGTTAGGAACTCAGTTTAACAGAGATAGGTTAAGCTATCATAGCTATTGCCACAGTTTTTGAACCAGTTTAACAGAGATTAGGTTAAGTTAGCACCCTCGGCCCATGAAAACACAAGGCTATTCCCTAGCTGAACTAACACAGAAGTTATTTGCAGTAATTTTCAGGAGCAGGCCAGGTAGGCTAAGAAGCTTGTGCATTTAATTATTTTACAGTGATTCAAGTAATCCAGAGTAGGAGACTTGTGTGTTAATTTTTACTTTACAGAGGATTTGCTAGGTAGCCACAGTTTAGGCTAGGCTTGTGCAATATTTACAACAGTTAAGAAGCTCGGACAGATTAACCTAGTTATTATTTATAGGGAGTTTTTCTAAAAGCCAGTTCAAGTTATAGCACACTAGTTAGTTAGGATTTACCTTATCCAAACATCCACTAGCTGACAGAGTAAACTGGGCATTAGGCCAAGCTGTTTTACATACATTATTCATTTACGTTTCACAAGTTGATTTGTTGAATTGAATTTGTGTTAACCAAGTGATTTTAATTTGTATACTGCACATTCTACTGTGTGATTTTCATTGTCTTTGATTGCATTTTAATGTGGGGATTTGTGAATTGTACCTGAGACAAAGGTTTAAGTCCGTAATTATTTGCTGGCAATGTACAGTTTTAAGTGCTAGTTTAAGCTTTCACCATACGATCCACATTTTGGATTGGGATTTGAGAGAGCAAACAGTGTACATTTTTTGATTCAAAGTAGAGGTCAATATAATAAAGGGCATTTTAACTTGTTGTAAAGCCTTTGAGACTCGTTCCATTCTCACCTAATACCGTTTTTGCTGTGGGTGGCTAATTGAAGAACAAAATTAGTACTGTGATCTTAAACAAACCGCAACTAGGTAAGGTGAAGATGCAGTACCTAGACTGTCCCCAGCTCTAAGTCAGTTAAAGCGGTCCTATGGGAGCCTATAAGGGGAGCCTGAGCAATGCAAGCGAGGAGTGACGTACGGTCAAGGCACGATCAAGACGTAGACTGGATGAACTAGAGAGTTGCCTGAAACCATGGAGCAAAGACGGTGGGGCCTTTGAGAGATCATTTATCCTTTATGAGACAGAGTCCTATACCTACAGGCGATCAGAATGAACAGTCGAAGTAGCACGGACGGAACGGGACCATGACTGAACAAAGGGCAAGTTGTAAAGCAGAGATGAACTCTGCAGGCAGTTAATTAAGACTTTTCGAAGGCCGGTACAAATCCGTCAATGAACACGAACAATAAGCACGCCCAGTTAATGTTTTTGCCCCAGATTGCCCCAGTTGTAATTTACCAACGTTCGACGGAACCTTAACAGAGAACATTGCTACTGGATCAGTTTAAAGCCCAACAGATGACAGAGACGATTGTCAGATGCCGTCCAAATTACAATATTTTATGTTCACAGCTCAAGGGTAAAGCCTTGGACTGGTTCAGCATAACCAAACCACCGACACCAATTGCCAACACATCAAAAGACCAATTAAGGAACATTATGGCAATACTGAGAGGAGATAAAGGTAGCTAAACTTTATCGGTTGTTGGATCAAGAGGCTTGTCGCCATGACCGTCAGAGCTATAGAAGGTATCCAAATCGAAGTTTATGAGTTTGACGAATAGACTTAAAGATTTACATGATAGGGTAAGTCGGAAATGGTTCATCAGTCAGGTGATTACAGAGGAAACTGTCTGGCACTACAGTGCACGAGTTGCACATAAATATCGGACGAACCGGTTCATAATACACACAGATTCGTTTGAGGGTTGGGTGAACTCAAGTCTCGCCTGAGCAATAGGTCGGGGGGATAAATCGCCGACCAGTGGAATCAAACAACCCCTCCAAATACACGAGAGATAAGCTAAACCACCTCCTACTATGGTTTGGCTTATATGCCCAGGACAAAGTCCTCCACCCCCATAGCCAAGGGGAGAAGTTCATTTCAAGCGCCAGTAAGAGACGGTGCATGTTTTGTTAAAAGCGGAAGAACATTCTAGTTCAGGGTGTTCAAGCTTCACCACCTATAACCAAAGGGTTCAACGAACTAAGGGAATGAGACCTTTGTTTCAAGTGTTGTGGAGAACATTTAGCCAGGGACTGTAACGCCCAACTCGGGAGTAGACCCGTGGGGCTGCGGCAGGGTAAGCACCACAGTGCACTGTCACTAAGATGCCAGAATTAGCACAAGAGATAATAGAGCCAAACCCGCGAGAAAGGGCGGAGAGCAAAACGAGTCTGAAGTAGTGATAGTCTGGTGTGAGTACGCACCAAGAATTTGTTCTGGGAGCAGTTTCAAGGTTCGGTGGCCTTGCTCACCATAAATTGTGGTGGTTGCGAACGGGAAGAAGTCTGAAACAACCCTTTGTTCTTTGACAGTGGGGCCACAGAGATCCATCATAGCAGAGAGTCTAGCAACAAGTTAAGCTGGATGACAGTTTGGTAAGTTACATGAGGTGGAAGGGTTTGGTGGGTAAGTCCCCACGCAGGTCTATATCCAGTAGTCAATGTGACAGTCAGGTTAGCCGGCATCGCCGGGAAAATTCATCCTTGATAGTAAAGAGGCTGCCCAATATCATTACCAACTAAGGGACTGGCTGCAGCAGTCAAACGTTTGAGGGAGTTGGGAGAAGCTAGCGGAACCAGACATGCTACAGACAACGATAGTCAATGTAGGAACTAGGTAGGAGTGTATTACATAGACAGTCGTGTCTACGAGAAGGGTTAACAAGGGGGTGTTGGCCTGTACAGGACTCCAGCGGGGGTACATCGTAGGAGGCCGAGTAACCAGCACCTTCCCTCAACCCCGGGAAAGGAGGGCACTTGGGTATTACAGAGACTGAGGCTGTACTGTGATTCCCGGACTGGTGTGCATGAAGTCTGTCAGAACGCAAGTTGTCATATCTGACAGTGAGCCGGTCCCCATAAACTAGGGACACTTGGATTTAGTAGGGATTAAAGGTGACCAGCCGCCCCCTGAAACACGAAGAGAACATATCGAGATTACTTTAACCCAATGTGCAAGTTCAGGGACTGACATTACTGGGTGCGACTCCCATGGAAACCGGGACACCCAACAGCAGCCACACTAATTTCAAGAATGCACGGGTCAAGTATGAATTCAATGGTGAACTGCCTGACCAAAAGGGTCTGGTGGGGAAAATGATGATATTATTAAGGAACAGCTGGCCCTTGGGTTCATTGAGAAAGTGCCCAATGCCAGCCCTGGGAAAAGCACCCATTATCTTCCACACATGGCAGTCACCAAGGAGTCAGTAACCACTCCCATCAGCAGCAGACATTAGCAAAGCCTTCCTACGTATTGGGTTGCAGCCGACAGACATGGGACTACAAACAAGGTCTTGTGGTGGCTAACATGAGTTGTGCCCAAGCAAGGGTAATGATAACTACAGATTCAGGGCAGTGTTGTTTGGTGCCACTAGTTCACCATTCTTATTACAGGCTACCATAGACTACCACCTTGTGAACTGTAACGGCCCGCTTAAAGAATTACTGAAGACCCAATTTTTTAGTAGACAACATGCAAGTACCACCTCCATAAGAAAGTGGCTGTTGATGGACATTTTCCGAGAGTCCCCCTAATCAGGAATGCTCTCGCTAACATGCCATTGAGAGAATGGGTGACAAACAATCCAACGTTGCGGGGCACGGTGGCACGTGACCTAATGCTGGCTACTTCAGTACCTGAGGGTAACATCGGTGATGGGACTGGAGTGGGAAATCAAGGAAACAGAATAGAGCAAAGAGGAAACCTGATGGGGAAGGGAAGCTGACCAGGAGGTCTTTGCTGTAAGCAAAGTGCAGGACTGCCTCGATCCTTTGGGTTTGTTAGACACCCATCACCATTCGAGGGAGGATGCTAGTGCAACCGACCGGGAGCTGAACTAATGGATTACCCACACTGCCAGAACAATCTGCCAGGAGTGGGATCTGGTTAGCAAAGACTAGCGAATTGCATGAGTTCACATTCCCCCCAGGTCCATCGGTGCACCGGGTGGGATTATGACTTGCCCACGTTTTTTCTGTGAAGCCTCCTCCAGGGCCCCTATGGGGCAGTAGCGTAATTTGTGGCCGGGAACCAAGTCCAATCTGGTCCCCAGTCGTGCTCGTGGGACACCCCTGAAAAGGAATGCCACGAATCCCAAAAGCTAGAGTCATGGCGATGTTGCTGGAGCAGACAGTATAGGAGGTGTTGAGTAATCTGCGACGACACACACCTATTTATGGACAGCACAGAGGTTGCCTTACAGTGGGTCCAGAACGGCAGGTCTAAGCTTTCCCTAAGTCAGGAATCGGGTAAAGGAGAAACGGAACTTCAGTTCTACGTCAACAATTCGGTAATGTTCCTACAGATCAAAACCCAAGCCGACCTGTATAAGCCCCCCCGAGGTGTGACACACAAAAAGCGAGTAAAATCGAGATTTGGGTTCAAAGGCTCAGACGGTTACCGGCAAGGGATTGCTGCCGGAGGCAGAAATTTGGGTAGACAACCAGCAGCATAGTACACTTTGCGGGGGAACCCGACACTGAATTATTTTGACACCCAGGCGCTATCCTCTTTGGAGGAAACTTATAGGAGTCCACGGAAATGGTATTTCGATTTGTGAGG
This sequence comes from Cherax quadricarinatus, assembly GCF_026875155.1. Lineage (NCBI taxonomy): Eukaryota > Metazoa > Arthropoda > Malacostraca > Decapoda > Parastacidae > Cherax > Cherax quadricarinatus. Next base: position 12,207,485 of record NC_069426.1, read on the forward strand.
AAGCTGCAGACAAGGTAAGCCAAGGACGACGTTGTATCTCGTTTGTCCCCAGAGAATATTGGATAAGGCCAGTACAACCAAAGGGAGAGGTTTTCCAGGAGTGCTGGAGTACTTGCGACCAGGCAGTAGGTTTACGCTCAGGACGCGTGTCCAAACGACGACTCAGTGAACAGTAAATTGGTTTCACTCAATGGGATTGTTCCTATATCAATGCAGGCAATAAGATGCAGGGGAAGAATACAAAACTCCCTTGAGCTCAGCTATGGGCCCGAAACATCCCCCGTGCTACAGGGAAAGAGGGACTGGCGTCCAATAGCTAAGAGACAAATGGCCCATCAGAGGACCTTTACATGGGGGTTTGGAGATACCCTCTACCTGCCTACATCAGAATTTACTTGGGTACGAAGGTCGAGCAGCCATCAAAAGGGTGCTAAAGAGTTGCATTGTCTGGGCCGGCGGTATGAGGTGGAGGACCCTACCATACCCAGGTCCACCACTGCTGCCACAGGAGTGGTAACATAGTGACAGGCCCCATTTGAGACTGTGGGAAAGACTATTACTGGTGCTATCACATTGAAAGAACCCAGGAGATTGATAGGTGGGTGGGCCCTCAATGTTATAAGTCTGCTGTTTATTTGGGTGCACTACTCAATTCTGTTTACCTGGAGTTTACCTGGAGAGAGTTCCAGGGGGTCAACGCCCCCGCGCCCGTCTGAAGACCAGGCTCCTGGTGGATCATAGCCTGAACAACCAGGCAGTTGCTGCTGGCCAGCACGCAAACCAACAACGAGCCACCAGCCCGGTCAGATCAGGAAGCTGACTTTAGGTGCTTGCCCAGTGCCCGACTTGAAGACTGCCAGGGGTCTGTTGGTATCCCAACTAATGGTGTGCTGGATGCAGTTTACCAGTCTCGGGCCCCTGACACTTATTGTATGGTCTCTTAACTTGCTATTGACCCCCACTGGCTTATCATTGGGGGGATGGTGCACGTCTGCCAAGTCTTTTGCTTTCGTAGTGGGTGAATTTCGTGGTGCAAGTTCGGTACTAAGTCCCTCTAAGGATTTTTCCAGTGTAAAATAATCATGTAATCTCTCCCGCAGCGTTCCAGGGAATACAGGTTTAAGGAACCTCAAGCGCTCCCAATAAATTAGGTGATTTTATCACCGTTAGGCACGCCGTGAAAGTTCGCTGTACATATTCTAGGTCGGGGCCATTTCACCTGCCTTGAAAGGTGCTGTTAGTGTGCAGCCATATTCCAGCCTAGATAAACAAGTGACCAGAAGAGTGTCATCATGGGCTTGGCCTCCTATTTTTGAAGGTTCGCATTATCCATCCTGTCAATTTTACTAGGCAGATAGCGATTGTGATACAATGTTATGTGTCCTTGAAGGTGAGATCCTCCGACATGATCACTCCCAGGACTTTTGACGTTGTGTTTTTTCCTCTATTTTGTGGCCAGAATTTTTGTTTTGTACTCTGAATTGAGATTTAAATTTCCTCATGTTTACCATATCTGAGTAATTGAAATTTCTCATCGTTTGGAACTTCATATTGTTTTCTCAGCCCACGAAAGATTTGGTTGATGTCTGGCCTGGAGCTTTGCAGTGTCTGCAAGGAAGACACTGTCATGCAGATTCCGGGTGTCATCTGCAAAGGAAGACAACGGTGCTGTGGCGACATCCTTGTCTATGTCGGATATAAGGATGAGGAACAAGATGGGGCGAGTACTGTGCCTTGTGTAACAGAGCTTTTCACAGTAGCTGCCTCGGACTTTACTCTGTTTGACAGAACTACTCTCTGTGTTCTGTTTAGTGAGGAAAATTATAGATTCCATCGACCGACTTTTCTGTTTATTCTTTAGGCACGCATTTTGTGCGCTATTACGCCATGGTCACACTTGTCAGAAGGCTTTAGCAAAGTCTGTATATATTACATTCTGCATTCTTGTTTGTCTTCTAGTGCATTTAGGGACCTTGTCGGAGTGGTCCAAAGTTGAGACAGACAGGAAGGCGACCTGTTTTCTAAACCCACTGTGCCCTGGGTGGTGTAACTGAATGGGTTTTCTAGATGTCGTGGTTATCTTGCATCTTTAGGACCCTTATCGAAGATTTTTATGATATGTGATGTTAGAGCTATTGGCTGTAGTACTTTGCTGTTTGCTTTACTGCCCCCTTTGTGGAGTGGGGCTATGTCTGTTGTTTTTAGTAACCTTGGGACGAACCCCCGTGTCCATGCTCCCTCTCCATAGGATGGAAAAGGCTCGAGATAGGGGCTTCTTGCAGTTCTTGATGAACACAGAGTTACATGAGTCTGGCCCTGGGGCAGAGTTCATGGGCAAGGTCATTTTATGCCTGTTCGATAATTGTAGGCAAAACACTAGGATAAGTTAGCTAGGAGAACTGGACAGCCCAAGTTTGAACGAGAGACGAGGGTATGAAGGAAGACCAGCTCGTTCTTCTTTAAGACGACACCAATGGACAGACGTGCCGTGATCAGCAGACGGCGCCCCCACGTGTCTTCCATCTAGACCTGGGGAAATCTGTAGAGCACCTCGATGTACCGTAGATGACCTCCGTCAGGCCCATACAGTAAGTCAAGACCTCCACTATATCCGTAGATTCTGGCCAGTGTCTGGGGAAGATTGTGTGTGAGTTGATCCTGTGGGCCCGGTGTGCAACAGGCGTGCATGCCCAGTAAGTACCAGTGTCTCAGGGCAGTCTGGAGCTAGTGTCCGAGTATGCATAGTTATACTAGGGGATTACATACGCTCTTGGTTATAGGACTTTTGAGGTGCAGGCAGGACACTCAATAACGATTGAATATTGCAGGAATTAAGGCTTCTGGTTGCATGTGGTTTCTGAGGGGGAGTCCAATAAGGGCTAAGGCTAGAGCTTAGGAAGTTGAAGATCAGGATATATGCTTGCAAAACCAAGTAAGTTAGTCCTTTATACGTGCATGCAGGCGAGTTTCTTGCAACATCAATCATTTGTGAAAATCTGTCCTATAAGCCACTTGTGAGGCTGAGGTACCCACCTCAGAGCTCGGTGTCAACAGAGTTTGCCGGGCCTGGGTAGGGACCTCACTTGGAGGCAGACCACACATATTTTCAAAAAAGTGGTCCTTCGAAAACCCGTGATGTGGAATAGTTAGGTAAAAGCTATCTTAGCTAGGCCACAGTTTAGAACCAGTTTAACAGAGTTATGTTAAGCTATCTTAGCTAGGCCACAGTTAGGAACCAGTTTAACAGAGTTAGGTTAAGCTATCATAGCTATGCCACAGTTTGGAACCAGTTTAACAAAGTTAGGTTAAGTTAGCACACCTAGGTCAAAAGTTACACAGAGGCTAGGCAAGCTGACTATACAAGAAGTTATTTGCAGTAATTTACAGGCAGGCCAGGATTAGGCTAGAGAAGCTTGTGAATTATTATTTACAGTGTTACAGTAATCCAGAGTAGGAGACTTGTGTGTTAATTACTCTACAGTGGATTTGCAAGGTAGCCACAGTTAGGCTAGGCTTGTGCAATATTTGCAACAGTTATAAGTAGCTAGGACAGATTTAACCTAGTTATTATTTATAGGGAAGTTCTAAAAGCCAGGTTTAAGTTATAGCACACTGTTAGGTTAGGATTTACATTATCCACCATCCACGCTAGACAGAGTAAACTGGGCAGTTAGGCCAGCTGTTTACATACAATTATTCATTTACATGTTTCACAAGTTGATTTGTTGAATTTATTGTGTTAACGAAGTGATTTTAATTTGTTATACTGCACTTTTTACTGTGTGAATCTTTCATTGTCTTTGATTCATTTTAATGTGGGATTTTGTTAATTGTACCTGAGACTAGGTTAAGTCCTGTAATTATTTGATGCATTGTACAGTTTAGTGCTAGGTTAAAGCTTTCACATCGATACAATTTGATTTGGATTTGAGAGCTAACAGTGTACATTTTTTATTCCGAGTAGAGTCAAGTTAATAAAGGGAATTGGTAAACTTGTGAGAAGCCTTGTTGTGGACTCGTTTCATTCTCACCTAAAACCGTTTTTGCTGTGGAGGTGGGCTAATTTGAAAGTACAAATTAAGTACCGTGATATTAACTAAACTGCAACTATGGTAGGTGAAGATGCAGTAACAGCTGTCCCAGCTCTAAGACATTAAAGCGGTCTATGGAGGCTCTATAGGGGCGCCTTGAGAAATGATGTGAGGAGTGTCGTTACGTCAGGCAAGAAGATAAGACGTGCACTGGGAGGAACTAGAAGTTGCCTGAAACCTTTGGAGAAAGACTGGAGCCTTTGAGAGCTCATTTACCTTATGAGACAGAGGCCTGACTACAGGCGAGTCTGAATATACAGTCGAAGTTGCAGGACGGACTATGACGAACGAAGGGCGAGTGTAAAGCAGAGATGAGGACTCTGCGGCAGTTAATAAAGACTTTGAAGGCCGGTACAGCAGGGGGAAGTGGAATGTTATCAAGGGGGAAAACACGAACAATAGCACGCCTGTTAATGTGTGCCCAGATTGCACCAGTTTGAATTTACCAACGTTCGAGGAAAACCTTAACAGAGTACATTGCTTTCTGGGATCAGTTAAAGCCAGACAGATGACAGACACGATTGTTCAGATGCGTCATTACAATATTTATGTTCACAGCTCAAGGGTAAAGCCTTGGACTTGGTTTTCCCCCCCCCCCCCCCCCCAGCATTACCAAAACCCGACCACCCATTACCAACATGGCCAAAAGACAATTAAAGGACATGTTTGGCAATACTGAGGAGATAAAGGTTTTTTAGCTATACTTTATTGGTTGTAGGATCTAGAGGCTGTCGCCATGACCGTTCAGAGCTAGAGAAGTTCCAAATCGAAGTGATGAGTTTGACGAATAGTTCTTAAACGATTTACATGATTGGGGTAAGTCGGAATGGTCATCAGTCAGGTGATTCAAGAGGAAATGGCTGCACTACAGTGCACGAGTTGCACTTAAATTATCGGAACGAAACCGGATTCACAATACAACAGATCGTTGAGGGGTTGGGAGAATTCATGTCTCGGCCTGAGCAATAGGTCGGGGGGAGAAAGAAATCGCCGACCAAGGTGGAAATAATTCAACCCCTCCAATACTCGAGAGATAAAGCTAAAACCACATCCTACTAGGTTGGTTATTATGCCCAGGACAAGTCCTCCACCCCCGAGCCAAAGGGAGAAGTCATTCAAGCGGCCAGTATGAGAGGTGCATGTTTTGTGAAGAACATGCTAGTTCAGGCGTGTTCAGCTTCACCACCTATAACCAAAGGGTTCAACGACTAAGGAGTTGAGACTATGTTTCAAGTGTTGTGGAGAACATTTTTGCAGGGACTGATAACGCCCAACTTCAGGGAGGTCGGGGCTGCTGGAATGGGTAAGCACCACAGTGCATGTGCCCTTAATGATGCCAGATTAGCACAAGTTAAGGAGAGCAAACCGTGAGAAAGGGCAGGAGCAAGAACAAGTTCTGGAAGTAGTGTTGAGTGTGGTGAGTACGTCACCAAGAATTTGTTCTGGTGAGCTTTCAAAGGTTCGGTGGCTTGCTCACCATAATGGTGGTGGTTGCGAACGGGAAGAAGTCTGAAACGACCAGTTTATTCTTCGACAGTGGGAGCACAGAGATCTTCATAGGGAGAGTCTAGCAACTAGTTGAAGCTGGAGACAGTTGGTAAAGTTGACATGAAGAAGTGGAAGGGTTTGTGGGGAAGTCCACGCAGGTCTTATCCAGTAGTCAATGTGACAGTCAGGTTAGCCGGGCTGGTGCATCGACGGGAAATTTCAGCTTGATAGTTAAAGAGGCTGCCCAATATCATTACACTAAGGGACTGGCTGCAGCAATCAAACGTTTGGAGGGAGTTTGGGTGTGAAGCTAGCGGAACCAGGGCATTGCTACCAGACAACGTTAGTAATGTAGGATCTTGGTAGGAGGGGATTACATAGACGAGTTCGTTTGTCTACGAGAAGTGTTATCAAGGAGGGGTGTTGGCCTGTACAGGATCCAGCGGCGGTACATCGTGGAGGCAGAGTACCAGCTCACTTCCCTCTGCAACCCCGGGAAAGGGAGGGCCTTGGTATTAACCAGTGACTGAGGCTGTACAGGTGATGCGGACTGGGTGTGTGCTGAAGGTCTGTCAGAGACGCAAGGTTGGCCATATTGACAGTGAGCCGGTCCCATAAATTGGGACTTGGATGTAGATAGGGATTAAAGGTGACCAGCCGCCCCCCGAACACGAAGAGACATATCGAGATTACTTGAACCATGTGCAGTTCAGGGACGGACAGTACTGGGTGCGACTCCCATGGAAACCAGGACACCCAACGCTGCCCACTAATTTCAAGAAGGCACGGGGTCAGTTGAATTCATTGGTGAACAGCCTGACCAAGAAGGGTCTGGGGGGAAATATGATGATATTATTAAGGAAACAGGCTGCCCTTGGTTATTGAGAAAGTGCCCAATGCCAGCCCTGGGGAAAGCACCCATTATCTTCCACACATGGCAGTCACCAAGGAGTCAGTAACCACTCCCATCAGCAGCAGACATTAGCAAAGCCTTCCTACGTATTGGGTTGCAGCCACAAGACAGGGACTACACAAGGTTCTTGTGGTTGGCTAACAGGGAGGTGCCCAAGCAAGGGTATGATACCTACAGATCAGGGGCAGGGTTGTTTGGTGCCACTAGTTCACCCCCCCAATTTTTTTCTTATTACAGGGCTACCATAGACTACCACCTTGTGAACTGTAACAGCCCGCTTAAAGAATTACTGAAGACCCTATTTTATGTAGACAACATGCAAGGTACCACCTCAGAAGAAAGGCTGTTGATGGACATTTTCCGAGAGTCTAATCAGGAGATGCTCTCGGCTAACATGCCATTGAGAGAATGGGTGACAAACAATCCAACGTTGCGGGGCATGGTGGAACGTGACTATGCTGGCTACTCAGTGCCTGAGGTAACATCGGTGTTGGGACTGGAGTGGGAAATCAAGGAAGACAGACTTAGGCTAAAGAGGAAACCTGATGGGGAAGGGAAGCTGACCAGGAGGTCTTTGCTGAGCAAAGTGCAGACTGCCTTCGATCCTTTGGGTTTGTTAAGATAAGATAAGATAAGATTTTGTTCGGATTTTTAATCCCCGGAGGGTTAGCCACCCTGGATAACCCAAGAAAGTAAGTGCGTCATCGAGGACTGTCTAACTTATTTCCATTGGGGTCCTTAATCTTGTCCCCCAGGATGCGACCCACACCAGTCGACTAACACCCAGGTACCTATTTGCTGCTAGGTGAACAGGACAACAGGTGTAAGGAAACGTCGAAATGTTTCCACCCGCCGGGAATCGAACCCGGGCCCTCCGTGTGTGAAGTGGGAGCTTTAGCCACTGGGCCACCGGGCCACCAGGCCACCCATCACCATTCGAGGGAGGATGCTAGTGCAACAGACCTGGGAGCTGAACCTAGGTTGGGATGACCCACTGCCAGAAACAATCTGCCAGGAGTGGGATCTGGTTAGCAAAGATCTAGCGGAATTGCACGAGTTCACATTCCCCAGGTCCATCGGGTGCACCGGGTGGGATTATGACTTGCACGTTTTCTGTGATGCCTCCTCCAGGGCCTATGGGGCAGTAGCGTATTTGGTGGCCGGGAACCAGTCAATCTGGTCACCAGTCGTGCGCGTGTGACACCCCTGAAGGATTGCTCAATCCCAAAGCTAGAGCTCATGGCGATGTTGCTGGGAGCAGTACGTAGAGGAGGTGTTGAGTAATCTGAGGGTGACACACACCTATGTATGGACAGACTCGGAGGTGGCCTTACAGTGGGTCCAGAACGGCAGGTCTAAGCTTCCCTATGTCAGGAATCGGGTAAAGGAGATACGGGAACTACAGTCAACATCAACAATTCTGTATGTGCCTACAGATCAAAACCCAGCCGACCTGATAAGCCGAGGGGTGACACACAAAAAGCTGAGTAAAAGCGAGATTTGGTTCAAAGGCCCAGGAAGGTTACGGCAAGGGAATTGCTGGCCGGAGCAAAGAAATATGGGGAGACAACCAGCAGCATAGTACACTTTTGCGGGGAAACCCGACACTGAATTATTTGACCCCGAGCATACTTCCTCTTGGAGGAACTTATTGGATGTCACGGAAATGGTATCTTTCGATTTGTGAGGAAGTGCCATGACAAAGGTAAGCCAGGTCGACGGTATTTGTCTCTCGTGGGGTCAATGTTATGGCCTTTGAAGGTGAGATCCTCCGAATGATCACTCCCAGGTCTTTGACGTTGGTGTTTGCCTATTTTGTGGCCAAATTTGTTTTTACTCTGAGAAGTTTAATTCCTCATTTTTTTCCATATCTGAGAAATTAAAATTTCTCCCGTTGAACTTCATTTGTTTTCTGCAGCCCCTAAAAATTTTGGTTGGTCTCCTGGAGCTTTGCAGTGTCTTGCAATGGAAGACACTGTCATGCAGATTCGGGTGTCATCTGCAAAGGAAGACACGGTGCTGTGGCGACATCCTTGTCTATGTCGGATATAAGGATGGGGAACAAGATGGGAGCGAGTACTGTGCCTTGTGGAAACAGAGCTTTTCACCGTAGCTGCCTCGGACTTTACTCTGTTGACGACTACTCTCTGTGTTCTGTTAGTGAGGAAATTATAAAATCCATCGACCGACTTTTCCTGTTATTCCTTTAGCACGCATTTTGTGCGCTATTACGCCATGGTCACACTTGTCGAAGGTTTTTTGCAAAGTCTGTATATATTACATCTGCATTCTTTTTGTCTTCTAGTGCATTTAGGACCTTGTCGTAGTGGTCCAATAGTTGAGACAGACAGGAGCGACCTGTTCTAAACCCATTTTGCCCTGGGTTGTGTAACTGATGGGTTTCTAGATGCGTGGTGATCTTGCTTCTTAGGACCCTTTCGAAGATTTTTATGATATGGGATGTTAGTGCTATTGGTCTGTAGTTCTTTGCTGTTGGTTTTTTTACTGCCCCCTTTGTGGGGGTGGGGCTATGTCTGTTGTTTTTAGTAACTGTGGGACGACCCCCGTGTCCATTTCTCCCTCTCCATAGGATGGAAAAGGCTCGTGATAGGGGCTTCTTGCAGTTCTTGATGAACACAGAGTTCCATGAGTCTGGCCCTGGGGCAGAGTTTCATTTGGGGATGTCATTTTGCCGTTCGAATTCATTTGGGGTCAGGATAACTTCGGATAGGCTTGTGTTATACAAATTTTGTGGCTCCCTCATAAAAAATTCATTTTGATCTTCGACCTCTCAGTCTTGTTAGCGGCTTGCTAAAAACTGAGTCATATTTGGGGCTTGAGTAGCTCACTTTTTTCCTTGTTGTCATCTGTGTAGGACCCATCTTGTTTAAGTAGGGGCCCAATACTGGACGTTGTTCTCGATTTTGATTTGGCTAGGAGAAGAAATACTTTGGGGTTTTTTTCGATTTCATTTATGGCTTTTAGTTCTTCCCGCGATTCCTGACTCCTAAAGATATGTCAACAGAGACTTTCGTGAAGTTGTTCAGGAGGGTTTTCAGCCAGATTCTCGTGCCCGCGATTTGACTATCTCGGACAATTTGGGACAAGCTTTAGGGCGGCCGATAAAGTTTTCAGGAATCTTAGGGACAACGGAGAAGTACGAGAACACCTGAAGAGAATAGAGTGCGAGTGGAGGTTCATAGCCCCAGGCGCCTTGGCAAGGGGGATTCTATGAATGCATGGTGGGCACAGTCAAAAGGTGCATTCGGAAGTTCTTGCACAGCAGGAGAGTGAGCTTTGATGAACTGAGGACAGTGTTAGTTGAGATAGAGGCAAGAGTCAATAACAGGCCTCTGACCTACGTACAAAATAGGATTGATGAGCAGGAAGCTCTCACCCCTAATCACATGCTGTTTGGAAGGAGGATTGAGCCCTTCTCTGCAATTTTGAGTCAGTCTTCCAAGGAGCTGGATTATTATGGCCAGATGGTCCCCCCATCAATGAAGAACTGCACAGGAGTCACAACAGACTGGTGAACATCCTGGACAATGGACCAGGTGTGGCGCAGGGATTACTTGACAACCTTGCGGGAACATTCTATTGTGCCGACCCCGAGGCAAATAAGATGATGCTAAGTGAAGGGGACCTGGTGCTAGTAGAACGAGGCGCCCAGGGCATACTGGCCTCTTGGCCTGGTAGTGTCAACCCACCCAGACAAGGCTGGGCGGTTGAGAATGGTGAAGGAGAGAATGAATGGTGTCGAGACTATAAGACCCAATCAACATGCTTTTACCTCTCGAGGTCCACACGGTGGGACCGGGACATGAGAAATTAGACCAAAGGCTGACCGAGCTGAGCGGACGGACAACCCGTCAAACGGCGCTCAAGTTCAGGGCCCACTGGGTGGGCCTATGGGAGGCAGACTTGAACTAGACTTAGTGCCTACCTTCGCCGGCGGGAGGATGTGGAAATTCATTTGGTCCCTAAAGTTCCACAGGACAGATACAATGTACAAAGGGTCCCAGCATAGCCGTAATGGGATGGCTGAGCTGGGCAGCCCTTAAACCCCCTAAGCAAACAGCATTCTCTCTAGTCAGCAGGATTGTTGGTAGCATTTATTTAATTTATAGATTTACCCTTCAGGGAAGGAGTAGGTAGTTTTACTGGTAGTACACTAATATTAGGATTATTGAGACAACTGTAGATAATAATAATGTAGACCTAAGACCTTAACATAGGTAGTAATAGGCTGATAATGTAGGCAAACACTAGGATAAGTTAGCTAAGGAGAACTGGCAGCCCTAATTTGAATGAAGAGACGAGGGTATGGAAGAGAGACCAGCTCATTCTTCTTAAGACGGACACCAACTGGACAAGACGTGCCATGATCAGCAGACGGTGCCCCCCACGTGTCTTCACATCTGAGACCTGGGGAAATCTGGTAGAGGCACCTCGATGTACCGTAGATGACCTCCGTCAGGCCCATACAGTAAGACAAGACCTCCACTATATCTCGTAGATTTCTGGCCAGTGTCTGGGGAGATTGTGAGTGAGTTGATCTGTGGGCCCGGTGTGCAACAGGCAGTGCATGCCCAGTAAGTACCAGTGTCTCAGGGCAGTCTGGAAGCTAGTGTCCGTGTCTGCATTGTTATACTAGGGATACATACCCTCTTGGATATAGGACTTTCTGAGGTGCAGGCAGGACACTAACAACGATTGAATATTGCAGGAATTAAGGCTTCTGGTTGCATGTGGTTTCTGAGGGGAAGTCCAAAGGGGCTAAGGCTAAGCTTAGGGAAGTTGAAGATCAGGATATATGCTGCAAAACCAAGTAAGTTAGTCCTTTATACGTGCATGCAGGCGAGTTTCTTGCACATCAATCATCTGTGAAAATCTGTCCTGTAAGCCACTTGTGAGGCTGAGGTACCCACCTCAGAGCTCGGTGTCAACAGAGTTTGCCAGGTAGGCGACTCACTTGGAGGCAGTCCCACACAAATTTTCACACTACCCCTATGGAAATAGAGGATTTTGCTCCAGCAGTTATCAAACCCCGCTGGAAAATATGAACCTGGTGAAGAGGCACAAGGGCTACGAAGGTCGGGATGTGTACGTCGCCCAACTAACAGTTTGGGAGATTACTGTCTGATATTTAAGAAGGGGAGATTGTAGTGATACTGCTCCTGTGGGGAGCAGCAGCAGGATAATACTGCACCACCTCTCGGGGCCCTTAACAACAACAACAGTTTGGTGTGTGTCATGGGCACCAACACATGGTGCGTGATTCTCTTCTATCTATATATTAGTGATGCAGATTACATGGTGAGTTTAAATATGTGGCCTGTAGTTATAACTTTTCTCTTGACATATGCTAGACATCACCATCCCTGTAGAAGCCGTTATTAGATGTACTAGTCATTATATTTTGTTGTTGCAGAAGTACTATGAAGATTCTATGTTCAATAAAGCCTAGAGATAAGGCCTGTGTTTCTATCACAACAGTAACCTATACTCAGTTTAATAGATTGAAGTTTTTTACCGACCAGAGTAACCAACGTTGTTGCCAACGGGTGTGAAGGTGGGTAGCTATTGCAGCAAAATAGTCCGTAAATGGAATACCTCTATATGAAACTGGTAGGTCATGTACTGCTGACCGTGCAGCAGTGTCTGCCTGTTCATTGCCCTGTGCATCAACATGACCAGGGACCCAACAAAAAACAATATCTTTATGCTTGGTAAAGATGTGGCGTAGCCAAAGTTAGATACGGAGGACTAAGGGGTGAGGTGTATCAAATTTCTGTATAGCCTGTAAAGCACTAAGGGAGTCTGAGACAACCACAAATGATGACACAGGCATAGATGCAATACACATAAGTGCTGCAAGAATGGCATACAATTCAGCAGTAAAAATACTAGCCGAAGATAGTAAATGCCCTCATATGACGCTGTCCGGAAACACTGCTGCAAATCCTATGCCATCAGAAGACTTAGAGCCACCTGTGTACACAGCAATGGCATGAGAATGAGAGTGGAAGTGGTCAAGAAAAAGAGAGCGGGAAGCGACTCTAGGCAGTTGGGCTTTCGAGTAAGGGAGAGTGAAAGAACAGACCCGAACAGCTGGAACTTCCTAGGGGGTAGAGAAAAGTGAGATGCTACATGAACATAGAAAGGTGGTAAGTGAAGAGAAGACAAGAGCGAATGTAGGCAAAGAGAGAAAGGACTGAGTAAACAGGGGTGGCAAACAAATAGAGAATGTCTACTAATATAAGTGACCGTCTATAAATGGAAGGATTGCGGAGATCATGAGAGCATACATAGTAGCTAAGGCAATGGGCATCACGGCGATCGGATATGGATAGAATGTTTGCTTTTGCATAGAGGCTCTCAACAGGGGAAGAGCGAAAAGCACCAAGGCATAAACGTAATCCTTGGTGATGAATGGGGTTAAGGCCAGAGAGAGTAGCAGGAGAGACTGCTGAATAGATCTGTCACCAATAATCAAGTTTTTATAAAAATGAGGGTGGAATGTAGGCGAAGGAGAGTTCGACGATCAGCTCCCCATGAAAGATGAGCAAGGGTTTTAAGAAGGTTCAGTCGGCTGTGACAAGTTGCCTTCAGAGAGGTAATGTGAGGTTTTCAGGATAACCTACGGTCAAAGAGGAGGCCCAGAAACCTGACTGCATTACGTTCAGGGATACAGGAGCCATAGAGGTACAAAGAATGATTGGAGATGACAGAGCGTCTAGTGAAAGTAATTTGGTGAGTTTTGGTACTGGAAAATTTAAACCCATGTGTGGTGGCCCAATTGGAAACACGGTCGACAGCATGCTGGAGAGAAACTGTAATGAGGTGACAGTCAGAGCCTGCACAGGCAATAGCGAAGTCATCAACATAGAGTGATGACCAAATATTTGATGGAAGACTAGAGACCAAATCATTTATAGCAAGGAGAAAAAGTGTTGTGCTCAGAACACATCCCTGGGGGACACCTTCAGCTTGGATAAAGTCTGTGGAGAGCACATTATTAACCTGAACACAAATGTCTGTCAGTTAAAAAGTTCTTAAGGAAGGATGGTAGATTGCCTAGAAGGCCTAAGGAGTTGGCTTGGGCCAAAATGTTATACCTCCAAGTTGTGTCATATGCCTTCTCAAGGTCAAAAAATATGGCAATAACTGAGTGGTTATTCGCAAAGGCATTACGAACATATGTATCCAAGCGTAGTAAGGGGTCTATGGTAGAACGGCCCTTACGAAAGCCATATTGACGAGTGGAGAGACTGTTGTGTGTCTCTAAATACCACACTAAACTATTTACCAGGTGTTCCATCACTTTGCAAACTGCACTGGTAAGAGCAATGGGACTATAGTGGGAGGCTTCATGTCCCGTAGTGCCTGGTTTGTGGAAAGGGAGAACAATGGCAGATTTCCACAGCTGTAGAAGAACTCCTTGTGACCAAATAAGATTGAAAAGGCATAATAGGACTGCAAGGGCTGACTGATGTAAGTGTTGTAGCATACGAATATGAATGTCATCGGGCCCAGCTGCCGATGATTGGCAAGCTGAGAGTGTTGCCTCCAGTTTTTGAAGGCACATTATACTGTTCTTCTCTGAGAGAAGAAAAGTCCAAGGGTACTAACTCTCTGGCAGTCTTTGAGGAAAGAAAAGAGGGGCATAGATGGAGCCACTGAGAAATACGGACCAGATGATTGCCAATTTCATTTGCAACATCTAGCGGGTTTGTTATATCAACACCGGCAACCCGCAGAACAGGAGCCAGGTCAGGAGAATATTTACCACTCAGTTTTCGTACTTTTTTCCAGACTGCACTCATAGAGGAAGCAGAGGTGATGGAGACAATCTCGCCAGCAAGTGCGTTTAGCATCATGGATGACACGGCGAGCGATCGCATGCTTCTGCTTAAAATCAAGAAGTCTCTCTGTGGTTCTATTTTACCAGTACCTGCCCCACACAGCACATTTCAAATGTACTGCACGAGCAAAAGCAGGAGACCACCAAGGCACACATTTCTGAGAATGCCTTCCCGATGTTTGGGGTATAGAATGAGAAGCTGCGGTTAAAATGGAGGACGAAAAGAGGTGTAAAAGCTCATCAATGGAGGACGAAGAAGGAACCTCACTAAAAACAGTTAGTTGTGAGTAAAGGTTTCAATTTGCCTGATCAAATTACCAGCGTGGGATACGAAGAGGTGGTGAATATGAAGGGGAAGTAAGAAAGGTCCCATCAGGAAAAGGATCTGAAGAATACAATAAATTATAGCATGAGATGGGATAGATAACAGCAGAGTGTAATTTTGGTTCCTGTAAGCAAACACCAACAGGAAAAACTGGGAGAGTAACATCTGAAGCTCACCCTGATTACATCTGAGGCCGCATATATTTCACTGTAAATAGGCCAAGATTGGCGATGATAAAGATACCTGAAATCTGCAGGTAAGGGTTCCTATGGACTAGAGGGGTTAGAAAAGTCCACATGCGGTGGTAGGGGAAAACGTTCAAGCAGCGAAGGAATGGTGCAGCAAAGAAAGAAGTTGTGCAGATGGAGGAGAGGAGAGAGAAGGAACAGAGGGTGGATCAGAGCCCATTGATGGTTTGGTCTCTGCAGTATATTCAGAGATTGCTTCAAGTGTTCTGGAATTCAAAGACGTCGTATGGGAGACAATATTGGAGGTGGTAGGGAAAGGATAAGTAAAGATTGGAACTGTAATGGACTGTACCAAGGTGGGGGGGGGGCGAAAGGGTGGAGGGAACTGGAGAAGAAGCGTGGAAGGGGACAGAAGAGGCAGAAACCTGGGTGGCAGAAGAGGAAGAAACTTGGGAGGGAACAGGGGAGGAAGGTACAGTACGAGGAGAAGGGTGAACCTCTACACTTGTAACAGAGCCAGTGAGAGGGGAAGAACCAGGTACAGAGACAGGGAAGGTAAAATGAAGAGGTGGAAGGAGGGGTTAAAGGAGCTTTTTTTGACTTCTGAGAAGTAGAGAGACGATTGGGAGGAGGTGTCGTACGAGATCTCGTCGATACCGAGGCTTGTGATGGAGAACACAAAGAAGTGAGAACAGACTGTGGCATTGAAGTAGGGATGTCTGAGCCAAGGACAGCAAAAGAATTAGATGCAGGAGTGACTATGGGAGAGGTAACCACAGAGGAGGCTGCAGAAGATGGGATCCCAGAAGTGGGGGGACGTTTTGAAACACTGGAATAAGAAACACAAGGTAGTCTTCCTTGGAGGCAGAGATGAGAAACTGCCATGGTATAAGAGAGACCTTCTGCCTCTTTGAGGCAACGAATTTCCCACTTATTTAAGTAGACTTGGCAACGGTGAGAGTACGAAGGGTGAGCCTCATGGCAATTAAGGCAAGAGGGAGGTCGATTGCAAGACGTATTATTTATTTATTTATTTATTTAAAAATTTGAGCACACATACAGAGGTACAACAAATACAGGTAAGAGCAGTATGCCAAAGCCACTTATACTATGCATAGCATTACGGGCTGGCTTAAAATTAACTTAAGATTAACTAAGCAATGATGAAATCAGTGATAAAACATTAATGTAAACAGGTTACTATAAAGCACAAGTGAGTATTACAAAGACAGGTCATATGGTTGTATGCATTGTTGTACATTCAGTAGAATGGAGTATTCTGTTAGGTAGTGTATTTAAAAAATAATAAAGTTAGATTGGGTTTTTAGGTTTAACATTTATGTGATATAATTGTGAGAAACATTTAAGATATACAATTTATAAGGTTCAGTTATTCAGTATTTATTTGGTTTTGGGTGAGTAAGTGATCTTTGAGAAGAGACTTGAATTTATAAACAGGTAGTGTTTCTTTTATATTTACAGGTAATGAATTCCAGATTTTAGGGCCTTTTATGTGCATTGAGTTTTTACATAGTGTGAGATGGACACGAGGAACATCAAAGAGTGATCTGTGCCTTGTGTTATGGTCATGTGTTCTGTTGAGGTTGGCAAGGAGATGTTTGAGGGGAGGGTTAATATCAGAGTTAAGTGTTCTATGTATGTAATAGGTGCAGTAGTAAGTATGGATGTTTTGTATGGTGAGGAGGTTTAGTGTATTGAATATTGGTGGAGTGTGCTGCCTATAGTGAGAATTTGTTATCATTCTAACTGCAGCCTTTTGTTGGGTAATTAGTGGTCTGAGATGGTTACTTGTTGGTTGAGCCCCATGCACAAATTCCATAGGTGAGATAGGGGTAAATAAGAGAGTGATATAGGGCCAGGAGGGCTGACAGTGGAGCATAGTACCGTATCTTCGATAGTATGCCTACAGTCTTGGAAATTTTCTTAGAAATTTGTTGTATATGTGTATGAAATTTGAGTCTATTATCAAGGTGGATTCCTAAGAATTTTCCCTCTGTTAGCTTTGTGATAGGTGATCCGTTTATCATTATGTTAAGAGGGACATCTGTAGCTCTGTTACCACTGAATGAAGTAGGTTTTGTCAATGTTTAGTGTAAGTTTGTTAGTCCTCATCCAGGTAGATATTTTCTGTAATTCGGTATTTACAGTATTGGCTAGCGTGACTGGGCTCGGGTGAGAGAAGACGTATGTAGTGTCATCTGCAAATAGTGTGGGTTTGAGTAATTGCGAAGCATTTGGTAGGTCATTTATGTATAGGAGAAAGAGAAGAGGGCCAAGGACACTTCCCTGTGGGACACCAACTGTAATTGGTTGTGCAGAGGAGTTTGCCCCATTTGCATACACATATTGGCTTCTGTTGCTGAGGTATGACTTGAGGTAGTTGAGGGAGTGCCCTCTTATACCATAGTGTGACAATTTTACGTGGAGCAAGTCATGGTCAACTGTATCAAAAGCTTTACGTAAGTCAATGAAGATCCCCAGTGGGACTTCTTTTTTCTCTATTGCAGTGTATATATGTTCTAGCATGTGTATAATAGCATCATTAGTATTTTTATTAGGCCTGAATCCAAATTGGCAGGGGTTGAGTATGTTTTGGGAGATAAGGTAGGAGTAGATTCGTTTTTTGAATTAATTTTTCGAAGATTTTTGAGAGAGGGTGTAAGTTGGATATTGGCCTATAGTTATTCAACTCTGTTTGGTCTCCTCCTTTGTGGATCGGGGTGACCCTTGCTATTTTGAATACTGTAGGGAAGGTGGAGGATTCAATGGATTTATTAAAGAGTGTTGCAATGATTGGTGATAGCACTTGTGACACTTTTTTGTATATAAAGGGTGGTAAGGTATTTAAATCTCCTGCCTTATTTTTTAGTGTGTTGATAATAAGGGAGACTTCGTATGGGTTAGTCGGAGCTAGGAACAGTGTGTTCGGGTAGTTGCCGGTGAGGTAGTCATTTGGTGGGGTATCTGAGCTTGGGATTTTATTGGCAAGGTTTTGTCCTGTAGTGGAGAAGAAATCATTGAGCCTGTTTGCTGTTTCTGTTGGTGGGAGTTGGGGTTCATCTGATTTTGCTAATTTTATTTCGCTATTTCGTGATATCTTTTTTGTTCCCAGAATTTCTGATAGGGTTTTCCAGGTCTTTTTTATATCACCTCGTAAGTTGGATAATCTGTTCTCATAATACAATTTTTTTGCCCTTCTTGTCAGGCTGGTTAGGATTGACGAGTAACGTTTTGTTTGGTCTCTGGTTATGTGACCCATTCTGTACTGTTTTTCATATTGGTGTTTTGTATTTATGGATTTGAGAATGCTGGGTGTTAGCCAGGGACTGTTCAGTCTCTTAGCTGTCATCTAGAATGGTCATCGGCAACACAGACTGGCCATTCGGCTATAGATCTGCAATATTTCGCTGGATGGCCAAATCAACAGCAATTTTTACACTGTTGCGGTGTAGGGATCACCTTTCGAACTTGTAACAGATGTAATGCTACATAAACTGAGGATGGGAGTTCACGGCTGTCAAAAGTTAAATGAGCCACATTGCTAGGGTATCGTCTCCGCCTGCGGGCAGGAAGAACATAAGTGTCTACCTTGAGGATTGGGAGATCTTGGAGTTCCAGCTGTTCAAGAATGTCATTGCCACATGTCTGGAAATTTTGTTGAACTATGGTATGGGGCAGAATGACTGTACCACTACAAGAATTGAGGGAATGATGTTTTTCAATAGTGACAGGAACAGTATCGATATGGGAAAGAAGAGAAAGATTATGAGCTTGGGTAGCATTCTGTACGGTGATGATGCACGTACCGCTCTTAAGAGCATGTAAAGAAATATCTTTACCAACATGGCATAGGAGTGCCTTGCCAATACTATGGTCGGAAAGATAGGCAATAGAGGAAGTCAGTCGTAAAGTGAAGGATTTAGTCCATTGTGCATTCTGAAACTGAGTGTGGAAAGGGAGTGCAGGACGTGTCGATCTTTTCTGAGAATAACGAGAAGGTGGAGAAGTATCATCAGCAGGTAATTGTCATTGTCATTTAGGAGTGGGACCAGAGTTGGTCCGACTTGGAACGGGCCGGCAATTCGAAAATTGCCGCACCATAGAGGGAGAGGCCGGAATCATAGTCAAAGGAGAGCAGAGGTCAGATAAATCAAAGGAGTCAGTCAAGACCTCAGTACCTGAAGTGGGTGAGGAAACAGCACTGGCAAGAGGTACAGAGGCATTAGGAGTGTCCAAAGAGTGGTCCAAAGATGAGGTGGGGTCAGAACGGGGTGCGGTATCAAGAAGGGGCCCGTTAGTTTAGTTGGGGGTAGCAGGTTCATGGACTAGGGCTTTCATGGTTATGTTACTTCTTTCTTTTTGTTTTTAAGAAAAAAAAGAAAGAAAAGAAAATAAAAATAAAAAAAGAATAAAAAATGGGGGGACTGGGGAGGGATAGTTCCTAGGAGGAATGAGAGGGCCAGAAATCTCCCTCCATGCCCAGGAGGACCTCAGCACCGCAAGTAGTGCAGATGCAGCATGGAACCCGTGCAATACCCTACCCATCATGCCAGTAAACCAGCAATCCGGGATAGCAACCTCACATCTGCCGAGCTACCTCGGGGGACAAAAGAGCACTTTACTAGACAACACTACACAAGACAGTACTTCATAATTATTACTACACTTCAGTCATTGCTTCATAACAATTATTGTTCAGTCATAAGTTGAGTTTCATTTTATGTCTGACGAAATAAAGTAGAATAAATATCAGTTTCGATACTTTTCCAATCGTACCCCCATGGCCGAGTCTGTTAAGCATCTGACTCTGCCAGATAAAGAACGTGGGTTCGAACCCAGCGTCCACCTGTTCGATTCTTTCACCTAAATTCATTGTGAAGAGTACTAGTAACAACTAGATCACAATGGATGAACGACGACAATTGCTTCTAAAGGAAATTAAAAAATGGAAGAAGATAATGGAAAAGGAAAAATGTTACAGTAGGAAATTCTTCAGGAAAGGAAAGAAATCTTTGATCACAACAGATTGTTAACTGCAATGTTTGTTGATCAAGAGAATAAAGTTATAGAAGCTGATATGAAGGAGAGAGCTAAGAAAAGACGCTTGGAGAGGCAAGAAAAATTGAATAAGAAGTTATGAGGATCTTGAATTGAAGGTTTAAGTTGTTAGGAGTATTTGTTAATAAGTTTGTTAAGTGGAAAATGGCAAATGTAATACCTATTTACAAGGCAGGTGACAGGTCCTTGGCTTCGAACTATAGACCAAAAAGCCTTACCTCCATTGTGGGAAAATTTATGCAATCAATAATTGCCGAAGCAATTCGTAGCCATCTTGACAGGCACAGATTGATTAATGAATCTCAACATGGTTTTACAGAGGGTCATTCCTGTCTTACGAATTTACTAACTTTCTTCACTAAGGTGTTTGAGGAGGTAGATCGTGGTAATGAATATGATGATAAATTAGACACATGTGCAACTCTTGGGTATCTTTATTGAGGAAACGTTTCGCCACACAGTGGCTTCATCAGTCCATACGTAGGAGAAACTTGAAGAACAGGAGGAGAATGAGGTAATCAGTCCCTCAACCTTGAGTCGATGTGTTCAGTCCATCAATCTTGAATAGAATACAGCATATGAGCGGAGAAGCAGCTTATAAACCGTATGGCAGGAGAGGTGCAGCAGTCATAGGTGGTGTCACATTTGTTCAATGTGGAAGTAGGTTGTGCCCAAGGTTGTGAACCAAGAATGGTTCAGAGAACCGACATGTCGGTTCTCTGAACCATTCATCTACAAACCTGTCAGACACTGCAACTTCTTGGGATCTTAATACTTAGAAATTCTTCGCTTGCCTAATTCTTGGGCACAACCTACTTCCACATTGAACAAATGTGACACCACCTATGACTGCTGCACCTCTCCTGCCATACGGTTTATAAGCTGCTTCTCCGCTCATATGCTGTATTCTATTCAAGATTGATGGACTGAACACATCGACTCAAGGTTGAGGGACTGATTACCTCATTCTCCTCCTGTTCTTCAAGCTTCTCCTACGTATGGACTGATGAAGCCACTGTGTGGCGAAACGTTTCCTCAACAAAGATACCCAAGAGTTGCACATGTGTCTAATTTATCAACATGTCGGTTCTCTGAACCATTCATCTACAAATGAATATGATATTGTGTATATGGACTTCAGTAAGGCTTTCGATAGAGTTCCACACCAGAGGCTATTGAGGAAACTTAGGGCACACAGAATAGGAGGAGAAAATTTTTCCCCTCAGTACCAGCAATACCACCAGTCAGATGACATTCTTCTTTGCAAATATACAGAGTCTAAAGCCAGCAACAAACAACAAAATACCTTTCATCCATGGACTGCTTGCAGAGGCAAATGCAATGTTCGCGGGTTTTGCTGAGATCCACATAAAGGATCACTTGGACAACGAAATATGGATCCCAGGTTACAACCTATACAGATGTGACAGAGTGAACAGGCAAAGGGGGGGGGGTTGGCATGTACATCGCAGAGTCACTTGTTTGCACAGAACTGCTAAATGCCTCAAATGATGTAGTGGAAGTTTCAGCAGTAAAGAATGAGAACCAAAACCTAGTCATTGTGGTAGTCTACAAGCCTCAGGATGCAACGTCCCAGCAATTCCAGGAACAGCTGTTAAAAATTGACCACTGTATGGAAAATCTGTCAGCTCCTGCCCCCTGGGGGATTTCAACTTAAGACACCTAAAATGGAGGAATATAGCAAATAATATTGTTGCAGTAATAACACCAGGAGGCAGCTCTGATGAAAACTCACACTCACACGAGCTTTTAAATCTCTGCACAAAATTCAATTTAAACCAGCAAATAATAGAGCCTACTAGACTGGAGAATACACTAGACCTCATCTTCACTAACAATGATGATCTGATAAGAAATGTCACCATATCAAAAACAATATACTCAGATCACAACATAATTGAGGTTCAGACATGTACGCATGGAGCCCCAGACCGACATAATGAGACTAGTCACGAGGGAGCATTCACCAAATTCAACTTCAATAACAAAAACATAAAGTGGGACCAAGTAAACCAAGTCCTAACAGATATAAGCTGGGAAGATATACTAAGCAACACAGACCCCAACTTATGCCTAGAACAGATTAACTTGGTGGCACTCGATGTATGCACAAGGCTTATTCCTCTAAGAAAAAGGAGGAGTAGATGTAAAATAGAAAGAGACAGGCGCTCCCTTTACAGGCGACGGAAAAGAATAACAGAGCAGCTAAAAGAGGTCAATATATCTGAAATGCGTAGGGAGACACTGGTCAGAGAAATAGCAAGCATCGAACTTATGCTAAAGGAATCTTATAGGAGTCAGGAATCGTGGGAAGAACTAAAAGCCATAAATGAAATCGAAAGAAACCCAAAGTATTTCTTCTCCTATGCCAAATCAAAGTCGAGAACAACGTCCAGTATTGGGCCCCTACTTAAACAAGATGGGTCCTACACAGATGACAGCAAGGAAATGAGTGAGCTACTCAAGTCCCAATATGACTCAGTTTTTAGCAAGCCGCTAACCAGACTGAGAGTCGAAGATCAAAATGAATTTTTTATGAGAGAGCCATAAAATTTGGTTAACACAAGATTATCCGATGTTATCCTGACGCCAAATGAATTCGAACAGGCGATAAATGACATGCCCATGCACTCTGCCCCAGGGCCAGACTCATGGAACTCCGTGTTCATCAAGAACTGCAAGAAGCCCCTATCACGAGCCTTTTCCATTCTATGGAGAGGGAGCATGGACACGGGGGTCGTCCCACAGTTACTAAAAACAACAGACATAGCCCCACTCCACAAAGGGCACAGTAAAGCAACAGCAAAGAACTACAGACCGATAGCACTAACATCCCAAATCATTAAAATCTTTGAAAGGGTCCTAAGAAGGAAGATCACCACCCATCTAGAAACCCAGCAGTTACTCAACCCAGGGCAACATGGGTTTAGATCAGGTCGCTCCTGTCTGTCTCAACTATTGGATCACTACGACAAGGTCCTAAATGCACTAGAAGATAAAAAGAATGCAGATGTAATATATACAGACTTTGCAAAAGCCTTCAACAAGTGCGTAATAGCGCACAAAATGCGTGCTGAAGGAATAACAGGAAAAGTCGGTCGATGGATCTATAATTTCCTCACTAACAGAACACAGAGAGTAGTCGTCAACAGAGTAAAGTCCGAGGCAGCTACGGTGAAAAGCTCTGTTCCACAAGGCACAGTACTCGCTCCCATCTTGTTCCTCATCCTCATATCCGACATAGACAAGGATGTCAGCCACAGCAGTTAGTTAGTTTAATATGTTTATTATGCACCCCATACCCATCCTGTGGGCGGTAGTCAAAAGATTACAGAGGTACATAATTGGTCCAGTGACTGGACCCCAAAGTTATGATAGCTGAACTAGTTACAAAGGTAATGAACTCCAGGTAGATCTGGTCACTAATCATGGCAAGTTACAGAGGTAATGAATCAGCTTCACTCCTATACATGGTTACAGTCATGAACAAATTACAAAGTAATGAACCACTGATACGTCCATACCTGGTCACAATTGTAATGAGTTATAAATACAAATATTAAGTGGATCATACACCCACACGAGCGCGCGCGCACGTACACACACGAGGGCGCACGCACGGACATGTGCACACGAGCGTACAAATATATGCATACACACAAGGACGCACACCCACACACACACACCCACACACACACCACACCAACACCCACACACACACACCCTCACACACACCCACACACACACCCTCACACACACCCACACACACACACCCACACACACACACACACACACACCCACACACGCACACACACACCCACACACGCACACACACACCCACACACGCACACACACACACACACACACACACACGCACACACACACACACACACACCCTCACACACACCCGCACACACACCCTCACACACACCCACACACCGCACGCACACACACACACACACACACACACACACACACACACACACACACACACACACACACACACACACACACACACACTCACACACACCCACACACACACACACACACACACACACACACACACACACACACACACACACACACACACACACATGCACACATGTGGTAATGCTTTATTTACAGCTAGCAAAGTCAGGGTATTTCTCCAGAATGGTCTGCAATATACCACTGTGGATAAAATACTTAGCCATTTCTTGAACACTTCTGAGTGAGTTGTTTCTAAATTCATTAATTTTATCACACTCCAGTACATAATGACGCAATGTGTGACAATAGTCCATCTGGCAAAGTTTACATTTCGTTTGGTCTACATCTGGTGGTGGTGATTTAACCTGCCACAGATACTTGTAACCCAGCCGGAGCCGGGCGGTAGTGACATCCAAGAGTCTACTTATCTTGTTGGATGCACCATAGACATGTGGCTCCTCCTGCATGATAGAATGATGATAGATGGACTCACTGGTGTCAATCTCCCTGAGCCTTAAGTCCATAAAATTCAGCTGAAGTTCTTTTCGTATTATTGTTCTCAAACTACTACCTGACAAGCCAAGATTGTAATCTACTCCCTCTTTGAAAGCATACAGCTTAGCCAATTTATCAGTTCTATCATGCATCTGAAGACCAATGTGAGATGGAATCCACAGCATGTGCACTCTGACTCCACTGTCCACAATCTTACCATACCTGTGTCTGGCTTCTGACAAAAGCATGCCACAATTTATACTTAATGAGTTGAGAGCATTTATGGATGACAGAGAATCAGTTACAATTAAAGTGTCAACCTTAGATACATGGACACATTTGAGTGCAAGGAGTATGGCAAACAGTTCTGTTTGAAGGGTAGAGGCCCAGTTATTGATGCGTGCTCCAATTTCTTTATGAGAGCCATCACTCTGTGTGACAACAGCGGCACTACCAGCTGCACCAGTGGACTGGTGAACAGAACCATCGACGTAAATAATTTGTGAAAGATTGTTCTGTGTGAATAAGTTATCAATACAGCTTAAGGCATCATGTTTGGCTTCAAGACGAAGCTTTGGTTGTGATTTAAGAAGAGTTTTGGGGGGAAATGGAGGAATGGTAGTTTGGAATGGGGTAATATCCCATGGAGCAGGGAAATGTCTCTGTTGTCCAACTTGATATAGATCATGTAGCTGGTTCATGCGGAGGTCGGTTCCAGTTTTTTCGATCCATCTGGAAGGATGTTCACCAGTGCTGAGGAAAGTTTGGAGGGCTTCTGTGCAGGGGTTTGAATGGGCTAGCCTAAGCATATTGACCCCAATAAGGATATTTCTTTCAGTAACACGATCTCTAATGCTTGGAATATTAAGTTCTTTCCGCATATTTAAAATTTTAGCAGTACGAGGGCATCCTAGGATGATCCTCATAGCTTCGTTTTGCAGTTTTTCCAGCCCTCCAAGCTTCCAGTCAGACACGAGTGCAAGTAGTGGCGCTGCATAATCAACCAATGATCTAATATAAGCAAGATACATCATTTTCACAATTTTAACATTAGCACCATACCTGGGATGAAAACCTGCCACAACTTCCTTTGCAGATGACACTCGAATCTGCATGACAGTGTCTTCCATTGCAGACACTGCAAGGCTCCAGGCGGACATCAACCGAATCTTTCAGTGGGCTGCAGAAAACAATATGAAGTTCAACGATGAGAAATTTCAATTACTCAGATATGGTAAACACGACGAAATTAAGTCTTCATCAGAGTACAAAAATTCTGGCCACAAAATAGAGCGAAACACCAACGTCAAAGACCAGGGAGTGATTATGTCGGAGGATCTCACCTTCAAGGACCATAACATTGTATCAATCGCATCTGCTAGAAAAATGACAGGATGGATAATGAGAACCTTCAAAACTAAGGAGGCCAAGCCCATGATGACACTCTTCAGGCCACTTGTTCTATCTAGGCTGGAATATTGCTGCACACTAACAGCACCTTTCAAGGCAGGTGAAATTGCTGACCTTGAAAATGTATAGAGAACCTTCGTGGCATGCATAACGGAGATAAAACACCTCAATTACTGGGAGCGCTTGAGGTTCCTAAAACTGTATTCCCTGGAACGCAGGCGGGAGAGATGCATGATTATATACACCTGGAAAATCCTAGAGGGACTAGTACCGAGCTTGCACACGAAAATCACTCACTACGAAAGCAAAAGACTTGGCAGACGATGCAACATCCCCCCAATGAAAAGCAGGGGTGTCACTAGCACGTTAAGAGACCATACAATAAGTGTCAGGGGCCCGAGACTGTTCAACTGCCTCCCAGCATACATAAGGGGGATTACCAACAGACCCCTGGCAGTCTTCAAGCTAGCACTGGACAAGCACCTAAAGTCGGTTCCTCACCAGCCGGGCTGTGGCTCGTACGTTGGTTTGCGTGCAGCCAGCAGCAACAGCCTGGTTGATCAGGCTCTGATCCACCAGGAGGCCTGGTCACAGACCGGGCCGCGGGGGCGTTGACCCCCGGAACTTTCTCCAGGTAAACTCCAGGTAAACATCTTGCTCCTGGGGGATTTCAACTTAGGGCACCTAAAATGGAGGAATATAGCAAATAGTGATGTTGCAGTAATAACTCCAGGAGGCAACTCTGACGAGAAATCACACACACACACACACACACAAAGCTTTTAAATCTCTGCACAAAATTCAATTTAAACCAGCAAATAATAGTGTGCACTACCTAGCAGACTTTACTGCCAGAGGGGAATCATAGGCCTAGTGTGCCAAATAATAATAACAGAACCTTTCCTTGTTAGAGGAAAGAAAGTCTCCCTGATAACATTGAGTATACATAGTGTATAGTGTATACTACAGTGGCTTCCTAGTATATAGATAATAAAGGCTAAAGTGTAATTTGAAAACAGGTGAATTTGTAAATGAAGTGATAAGCCTATAGAGGCCGGTGCCAGAAGTCGCCAGAAACTTACCACACTGGTCAGCTGTTTTTAATAATCTTCCTGGCTTGCTAGTGTACTCGCATATAATCTAGTGATACCAGAATAGTGTTGTAGTAGCAACTTACAGGAGTGGAGTGACTTTCATTAGTTTCTTTTTTCTTGAAATACCAGACGTATACTGTGAATTTCATATAACCTTTAGTTACCAGCGGTCGCAATGTACACAACTAGAAGCAATTACTACAGAAAAAGCGTCCTTTCTCCAAAATTTCCACCAGTCAACTATAGTGATAATATAGCATTTATTGTGGTGGAGACGAAAAAAACCTAGAAAAGCTAGATACAGAGACTGATAAACAAGGGTTTAGGCTCGACCGTTCGTCACTGTAGGAGCTGCCAGCAATCACCGGTTCTTCAACATGCAAGTTATACTTTTGTATCAATCAAATCACATATTACTCGGGTAGTTAATTTCCAGTAGATCCTTCATGTGTTAGCCCAAATCACCAACCAGTATGTTTTAAATAAGTGACCCACTGATCAGATCAGACTGGTTCCGAACCCTCGACTGGTCCGAACCCGAGACTGGTTTCAAACGGATTCGTTGGTCAATAAAGCAGACTGTAAACAGATGGGGTTTTAGGTGCCCTTATCAAACACAAACAATTAATACAAAACAAACGTACTCCGGTAAGCTGTATTAATATACAAGTACAGTTAGAAATAGAAATACAAATAGCTAGAGCTTCACTTTAAGGAGGTTATTAGTAGAATATTCAAGAGGTTACTAGTAGAATTACAGTAAATCAACCATTCAAATCACATTATGAAGCTCTGTGTAGTCTGCAGTCCATCAAACAAACGGGCTTCCGCATGGATAAATTGTCATTTTTGTGAAAATTGGTGTCACGCCTCTTGTGCAGATATCCAAGAACTAGCTACAAGCAGTATTAAAACAGGGAAGTGTTTTTGGGTATACCCAAATGAGATAAATCTGTGGACTAAAATCACAAGGGTATTAAAAGAGGATAACATCAAAGCTGCTTTCATAGACAACCTGGAAGCTTTCTACAACAGATGGGAACATAAAAAGTCTAGGCTGAATGGTACTGCCCTTGATACTGGCCATGTAGTCAGAAACTGTAAGGCTGGAGGTGATGTCCTGGTAGTCAGTAAATGTGGGGCTGATAGTGCTGTCCTGGGAGACAGTAATGGTGAAGATGGAGGTGCTGTCCTGGGAGACAGTAACGGTGAAGCTGGAGATTTTGTCCAGGTAGTCGGGAATTATACGCAGGAAGGAATGCATATAAATGACCTCATAGGGGACAGGAGCCGTAGTGGGGAAAAAAGTGTAGTCAAAGATAAGATAAAACCAATATTGCAAACTAGAAATACCACAGGAAATAGCAAACTAGAGGACTCCACTAGCAATAGTGAGGATATATTACCAAAAACAACTGGTGAGAGCTCCATTGTTGGTGCTAGTGAGGATAGGAATAAGACAGGTAAACATGCACCAACAGGGAATACAGTCACAGAAACCCAAGGCAAACGGTAACCAAGCCTGTGCACATACTATGCACTTGGTATCCGCAGACATGGAAAATCTGGAAAAACAGACGGGACTTGCAACTATGACCACCTTAGAAAATGCCGTGCCCATATGACAACAGGAAAATGCAAACTCCCTTCCTGTAAACTTTTTCACCCTGAAATGTGTACCTCTTCAGTACAGGAAAGTCTGTGCTATAACTTAAATTGCCAGGCACACCATCTAAAGGGGACAAAAAGATACAAAACATCCAGGCCATGGGAAAACCTGGGTAGCCAAAACCACTCAAGAGGGAGAGTTTTTTTTAGTGCCAGGAAGGAAAAAAAAACTGGCAGGAAATGGCAGAAATCGTACACCAAATCCAGTCATTCCTGGAGTGGAACCAGAGTTGATGGCCTCCAATCCAAGCCAACAGATACAGATACTAATGCCAGAAAAAAAATCTTCCCCAGGGCAAACAATACCACAAGTCCGATGACATTCTTCTTTGCAAATATACAGGGTCTAAAGCCAGCAACAAACAACAAAATACCTTTCATCCATGGACTGCTTGCAGAGGCAAAGGCAATGTTCGTGGCTTTCACTGAGACCCACATAAAGGATCACTTGGACAAAGAAATATGGATCCCAGGTTACAACCTATACAGATGTGACAGAGTGAATAGGCAAAAGGGGGGGGAATTGCCTGTACATTGCAGAGTCACTTGTTTGCACAGAACTGCTTAATGCCTCAAATGATGTAGTAGAAGTTTTAGCAGTAAAGATCGAGAACCAAAACCTAGTCATTGTGGTAGTGTACAAGCCTCCGGATGCAACATCCCAGCAATTCCAGGAACAGCTGTTAAAAATTGACCACTGTCTGGAAAATCTTCCAGCTCCAGCATCCAACATCTTGCTTCTGGGGGATTTCAACTTAAGGGACCTAAAATGGAGGAATATAGCAAATAATATTGTTGCAGCAAAACCCAGGAGGCACTTGATAAAAAATCACACTCAAACGAGTTTTTTAAAATCTCGCAAAAAATTAAATTTAAACCAGCAAATAATAAGCCTACAACTGGAAATACACTAGACCTCATCCACTAACAATGATGCTGATAAGAAATTCACCAATAAAAAACAATATACCAATACAACAAATTGAGGTTCAGACATGTAAGCGCGGGCCCCAGACCGACTAAGAATTAGTCCAGGGGCATTCACCAAATTCAACTTAAATAACAAAAACAAAAAGTGGGCCCAAAGTAAACCAAGTCCTAACCGATTAAGCGGGGAGATAACTGACAACACAGACCCCAACTTTGCCTAAACAATTAACTGGGTGGCACTCGATGTATGCACAAGGGTTATTCCCCCTAAGAAAAAAGGGGGAGTAATTTAAAATGGAAAAAACAGGCCTCCCCTTTTCAGGCGACGGAAAAAAAATCAGAGCACTAAAAGAGGCAATATATCTGAAATGCGTGGAGACACTGGGCAAGAAATAGCAAGCATCGAACTTAAGCTAAAGGGAATCTTTTAGGAGTCAGGAAACGCGGGAAAAACAAAAAACATAAATGAAAAACGAAAAAAAACCCAAAGTATTTCTTCTCCATCCAAATCAAAATCGAAAAAACGTCCAGTTTGGGGGCCCCCACTTAAACAAGATGGGTCGTACACAGATGACAGCAAGGAAATGAGGTCGACCGTTCGTCACTGTAGGAGCTGCCA
Organism: Cherax quadricarinatus; assembly: GCF_026875155.1. Lineage (NCBI taxonomy): Eukaryota > Metazoa > Arthropoda > Malacostraca > Decapoda > Parastacidae > Cherax > Cherax quadricarinatus. The sequence goes on from NC_069426.1 coordinate 12,237,642, forward strand.
GCAGTCACCGATTTTTTCAACACCAAGTTATACTTTTTTATGTCAAATCACATATTTCTGGTGATAAATTTTCCCGTAGATTTCCCTTTATGTTTACTCAAATCCCGACCAGTATGTTTTAAATAAGTGACCCACTGATCAATAATCGACTGGGCCGAACCTTCATTGTCCGAACCCTTTTACTGGTCCGAACCCTTGTGGGCCAATCCTTGACTGGTTTCAAACTGTTTCGTTGGACAATAAAGCAGACTGTAAACGGATGGGGTTGTAGGCGCCCTTATAAACACAAACATTAAAAATCAGGAACGTGACGGTAAGCTGTCCAATATACAAAAACAGTTAGAAACAGAAATACAAATAGCTAGAGCTTCATTTAAGGTTTTAATAGAATATTCAAGAGTTGCTAGTAGAATTGCAGTAAATCAACCATTCAAATCATTATGAAGCTGTGTGTAGTCTGTGGTCAGTCAAACAAACGGGCTTCCACATGGATAAATTGTCATTTTTTGTGGAAATTGGTGTCACGCCCCTTGTGCAGATATCCAAGAACTAGCTACAAGCAGTATTAAAACAGAGAAGTGTTTTTGGGTATGCCCAAATGAGGAAAATCTGTGGACTAAAATCACAAAGGTATTAAAAGAGGACAACATCAAAGCTGCTTTCATAGAAAACCTGGAAGCTTTCTACAACAGATGGGAACATAAAAAGTCTGGGCTGAATGGTACTGCCCTTGATACTGGCCATGTAGTCACAAACTGTAAGGCTGGAGTGATGTCCTGGTATCAGTAAATGTGGGGCTGATAGTGCTGTCCTGGGAGACAGTAATGGTGAAGCTGGAGGTGCTGTCCTGGGAGACAGTAATGGTGAAGCTGGAGGTGCTGTCCTGGGAGACAGTAATGGTGAAGCTGGAGGTGTTGTCCTGGGAGACAGAAATGGTGAAGCTGGAGATGCTGTCCTGGGAGACAGTAATGGTGAAGCTGGAGATTTTCTCCAGGTAGTCGGGAATTATATGCAGGAAGGAATACATATAAGTGACCTCATAGGGGACAGGAGCCATAGTAGGGAAACAAGTGTAGTCAAAGATAAGATAAAACCAATATTGCAAACTAGAAATACCGCAGGAAATAGCAAACAAGAGGACTCCACTAGCAATAGTGAGGATATATTACCAAAAACAACTGGTGGGAGCTCCATTGTTGGTGCTAGGGAGGATAGAAGTAAGACAGGGAAACATGCACCAACAGGGAATACAGTCACAGAAACCCAAGGCAAGCGGAAACCAAGCCTGTGCACATACTATGCACTTGGTATCTGCAGGAAAGACTGTGCTATAACTTAAATTGCCAGGCATACCATCTAAAGGGGACAAAAAGATACAAAACATCCAGGCCATGGGAAAACCTGGGTAGCCACAGCCACTCAAGAGGGAGAGGTTTTTTAGAGTCAGGAAGGAAAAAAAACTGGCAGGAAATAGCAGAAATCGTACACCAAATCCAGTCATTCCTGGAGTGGAACCACAGTCGATGGCCTCCACTCCAAACCAAAAGATACAGATACTAATGCCGGAAAAAAAATCCCCCCCCAGTACCAACAATACCACCAGTCCGATAATATTCTTCTTTGCAAATATACAGGGTCTAAAGCCAGCAACAAACAACAAAATACCTTTCATCCGTGGACTGCTTGCAGAGGCAAAGGCAATGTTCGTGGCTTTCACTGAGACCCACATAAAAGATCACTTGGACAACGAAATATGGATCCCAGGTTACAACCTATACAGATGTGACAGAGTGAACAGGCAAAAGGGAGGGTTGGCCTGTACATTGCAGAGTCACTTGTTTGCACAGAACTGCTTAATGCCT
>NC_069426.1:12240003-12282162 GCF_026875155.1 Cherax quadricarinatus
TTTTTTAAAAATATACATTCCGCAGGCATGTCCCGATTTTTTGAATTTAAACCACGTTTAGTTGGGCAAATACATCAATGTTACCTACACTTCAACTAATCTCAACTCGTCCATCTATTCCTAGCACTACGGCAATTAGCATAATAAACATTGAAAGACTCTCCTTTCTCTTTACCCTTAATGCTCATTTCTATTTTTCTACTAAACCTATTACTGTCCTTATCACCCAAGGTCCTGGCTTTTCAATATCTATCTCGTTCTTATTATTACTAGTCCCCTAGAACTCGTAATATTACTACACTGGACTTCACTGTTTTCCTGCCAAACACCATACCACTAACTATTCCTAGTTTAAAGTCCTAACTGCTCCCTCCACTGCAGTTGCCAGTGCTCCCACCCCACACCTAGATAATGTGAACCCCATCCCTAGCATACATGTTCATTTCTGCCATAAGAAGAGGTCCCAGTTGTCGATGAATGTTACCGCATTTTCCTTACAGTATTTGCCAGCCAGCAATTGACACCAATTGCCCTGGACAACCATTCATTTCAAACTCCCCTCCTTGGCAAAATACCACATATGAGAGGGTTCCCACCCTTACTTCTAATTATTTCTATTGCTGACCTAACCTGCTAATCAGGTCCTCACTCCTACGTCTGCCAACATCGTTGCCTCCAGCACTGAGACAGATAATAGGATTGCTCCCATTACCTCTCATGATGTCATCCAGACGGCTAACAATATCCTCCATCCCAGCCCCAGGAAAGCAAACTCTCTGTCTCCTACTCCTGTCCTTCAAGCAGAACGCCCTATCCATATACCTAACTTGGCTATCCCAACAACAACAATATTCGTACCTTCCTTTAATGTCTTTCGTCGTGACGTTCCCAGTATTCGACTCACATTCGTCGGGTTAGCACTGAGAATGTATTGGATGTTTCCACAACAGTTTCCACGGCAGTCTCTTTCTTCTTCATCGTTTTACCTTTCCATTCGTCTTCTTGATCGTCAACTTCTTTCCCTGCTGTCCAGGCCACTGACCAGTTTCCCTTCTTGACCTGAGGACTCAAAATAGGAGGACTACTCCGAATCTTTTTGTTTTCCTCGGTCAGCCGCCGAATTTCCATATTCGCCAACCTCAATTCTTCCTTAAGCTGTTGGTAAAGTTGCTCGATGGAGGGCATCTTGCTTCAATTCTAGAGAGCGCGCAAACAGGTCTTCACAGAGCCAAGTACACGTCAACAGTGCGCAAAAGCCAACTCAATCAGGAGCTACTGCGCAGCACGTCCGCACGGCCCAATAGCGATGCCTCCCTCCTGTACCTCAGGCTGAGGTGTGTGTACCTCAGATGGAGTTGTGTGTACCTCAAGCGGAGGTGGGTGTACCTCAGGCGGAGGTGTGTGTACCTCAGATGGAGGTGTGTGTACCTCAGGCGGAGGTGTGTGTACCTCAGGCGGAGGTGTGTGTACCTCAGGCGGAGGTGTGTGTACCTCAGGCGGAGGTGTGTGTACCTCAGGCGGAGGTGTGTGTACCTCAGGCGGAGGTGTGTGTACCTCAGACGGAGGTGTGTGTACCTCAGTCGGAGGTGTGTGTACCTCAGGCGGAGGGGTGTGTACCTCAGGCGGAGGTGTGTGTACTCAGGCGGAGGTGTGTGTGTACCTCAGGCGGGGTGTATGTACCTCAGGCGGAGGTGTGTGTACCTCAGGCGGAGGTGTGTGTACCTCAGGCGGAGGTGTGTGTACCTCAGGCGGAGGTGTGTGTACCTCAGGCGGAGGTGTGTGTACCTCAGACGGAGGTGTGTGTACCTCAGTCGGAGGTGTGTGTACCTCAGGCGGAGGTGTGTGTACCTCAGGCGAGGTGTTGTGTTCCTCAGGCGGAGGTGTGTGTACCTCAGGCGGAGGTTGTGTGTACCTCAGGCGGAGGTGTGTGTACCTCAGGCGGATGTGTGTGTACCTCAGGCGGAGGTGTGTGTACCTCAGACGGAGGTGTGTGTACCTCAGTCGAGGTGTGTGTACCTCAGGCGGAGTGTGGTGTACCTCAGGCGGAGGTGTGTGTACCTCAGGCGGAGGTTGTGTGTACCTCAGGCGGAGGTGTGTGTACCTCAGGCGAGGTTGTGTGTACTCAGGCGGAGGTGTGTGTACCTCAGACGGAGGTGTGTGTACCTCAGGCGGAGGTGTGTGTACCTCTAGGCGGAGGTGTGTGTACTCAGGCGGAGGTGTGTGTACCTCAGGCGGAGGTGTGTGTACCTCAGGCGGAGGTGTGTGTTCCTCAGGCGGAGGTGTGTGTACCTCAGGCGGAGGTGTGTGTACCTCAATCGGAGGTGTGTGTACCTATGGCGGAGGTGTGTGTACCTCAGGCGGAGGTGTGTGTACCTCAGGCGAAGGTGTGTGTACCTCAGGCGGAGGTGTGTGTACCTCAGGCGGAGGTGTGTGTACCTCAGGCGGAGGTGTGTGTACCTCAGGCGGAGGTGTGTGTACCTCAGGCGGAGGTGTGTGTACCTCAGGCGGAGGTGTGTGTAACCTCAGTCGGAGGTGTGTGTATCTCAGGCGGAGTGTGTGGTGTACCTCAGGCGGGGTGTGTGTACCTCAGGCGGAGGTGTGTGTACCTCAGGCGGAGGTGTGTGTACCTCAGGCGGAGGTGTGTGTACCTCAGGCGGGGTGTGTGTACTCAGGCGGAGGTGTGTGTACCTCAGGCGGAGGTGTGTACCTCAGGCGGAGGTGTGTGTACCTCAGGCGGAGGTGTGTGTACCTCAGGCGGAGGTGTGTGTACCTCAGGCGGTGGTGTGTGTACCTCAGCGGAGGTGTGTGTACCTCAGATGGAGGTGTGAGTACCTCAGGCGGAGGTGTGTGGTACCTCTGACGGAGGTGTGTGTACCTCAGGCGGAGGTGTGTGTATCTCAGGCGGAGGTGTGTGTACCTCAGGCGGAGGTGTGTTGTAACTCAGGCGGAGTGTGTGTACCTCTGACGGAGGTGTGTGACCTCAGGCGGAGGTGTGTGTTACCTCACGCGGAGGTGTGTGTACCTCAGGCGGAGGTGTGTGTACCTCAGTCGGAGGTGTGTTGTGTACCTCAGACGGAGGTGTTGTGTACCTCAGGCGGAGGTGTGTGTATCTCAGGCGGAGGTGTGTGTATCTCAGGCGGATGTGTGTGTACCTCAGGCGGAGGTGTGTGTACCTCAGGCGGAGGTGTGTGTACCTCAGGCGGAGGTGTGTGTACCTCAGGCGGAGGTGTGTGTACCTCAGATGGAGGTGTGTGTACCTCAGGCGGAGGTGTGTGTACCTCAGACGGAGGTGTGTGTACCTCAGGCGGAGGTGTGTGTATCTCAGGCGGAGGTGTGTGTATCTCAGGCGGAGGTGTGTGTACCTCAGGCGGAGGTGTGTGTACCTCAGGCGGAGGTGTTGTGTACCTCAGGCTGGAGGTGTGTGTACCTCAGGCGGAGGTGTGGTGTAACCTCAGATGGAGGTGTGTGTACCTCAGGCGGAGGTGTGTGTACCTCAGACGGAGGTGTGTGTACCTCAGGCGGAGGTGTGTGTATCTCAGGCGGAGGTGTGTGTTTCTCAGGCGGAGGTGTGTGTACCTCAGGCGGAGGTGTGTGTACCTCAGTCGGAGGTGTGTGTATCTCAGGCGGAGGTGTGTGTACCTCAGGCGGAGGTGTGTGTACCTCAGGCGGAGGTGTGTGTACCTCAGGCGGAGGTGTGTGTACCTCAGGCGGAGGTGTGTGTACCTCAGGCGGAGGTGTGTGTACCTCAGGCGGAGGTGTGTGTACCTCAGATGGAGGTGTGTGTACCTCAGGCGGAGGTGTGTGTACCTCAGACGGAGGTGTGTGTACCTCAGGCGGAGGTGTGTGTACCTCAGGCGGAGGTGTGTGTACCTCAGGCGAGGTGTGTGTGTACCTCAGGCGGAGGTGTGTGTACCTCAGGCGGAGGTGTGTGTACCCAGGCGGAGGTGTGTGTACCTCAGGCGGAGGTGTGAGTAACCTCAGGGGAGGTTTGTGTACCTCAGGCGGAGGTGTTTGTACCTCAGGCGGAGGTGTGTGTACCTCAGGCGGAGGTGTGTGTACCTCAGGCGGAGGTGTGTGTACCTCAGGCGGAGGTGTGTGTTCCTCAGGCGGAGGTGTGTGTACCTCAGGCGGAGGTGTGTGTACCTCAGGCGGAGGTTGTGGTACCTCAGGCGGAGGTGTGTGTACCTCAGGCGGAGGTGTGTGTACCTCAGGCGGAGTTGTGTGTACCTCAGGGGGAGGTTTGTGTACCTCAGGCGGAGGTGTTTGTACCTCAGGCGGAGGTGTGTGTACCTCAGGCGGAGGTGTGTGTACCTCAGGCGGAGGTGTGTGTACCTCAGGCGGAGGTGTGTGTTCCTCAGGCGGAGGTGTGTGTACCTCAGGCGGAGGTGTGTGTACCTCAGGCGGAGGTGTGTGTACCTCAGGCGGAGGTGTGTGTACCTCAGGCGGAGGTGTGTGTACCTCAGGCGGAGTTTGTGTACCTCAGGCGGAGGTGTGCTGTACCTCAGGCGGAGGTGTGTGTACCTCAGGCAAATGTGTGTGTACCTCAGGCGGAGGTGTGAGTAGCTCAGGCGGAGGTGTGTGTACCTCAGGCGGAGGTGTGTGTACCTCAGGCGGATGTGTGTGTACCTCTGGCGGAGGTGGTGTACCTCAGGCGGATGTGTGTGTTCCTCAGGCGGAGGTGTTGGTACCTCAGGCGGATGTGTGTGTACCTCAGGCGGAGGTGTGTGTACCTCGGCGGATGTGTGAGTAGCTCAGGCGGAGGTGTGTGTACCTCAGGCGGAGTTGTGTGTACCTCAGGCGGAGGTGTGGTGTAGCTCAGGCGGAGGTGTGTGTTAGCTCAGGCGGAGGTGCTGTGTACTCAGCGGGTGTGTGTCCTCAGGCGGAAGGTGTGTGTACCTCGGGGAGGTGTGTGTAGCTCAGGCGGAGGTTGTGTACTCAGGGGAGTGTTTGTACCTAGGCGGAGGTGTGTGTTACTTCAGACGGAGGTGTGTGTACCTCAGGCGGAGGTGTGTGTACCTAGGCGGAGGTGTGAGTACCTCAGGCGGAGGTTTGTGTACCTCAGGCGGAGGTGTGTGTACCTCAGGCGGAGGTTTGTGTGTACCTCGGGGCGGAGGTGTGTGTACCTCAGGCGGAGGTGTGTGTACCTCAGGCGGAGGTGTGTTTTCCTCAAGGCGGAGGTGTGTTTACCTCAGGCGGAGGTTTTGTGTACCTTGGGGGAGGGTGTGTGTACCTCAGGCGGAGGTGTGTGTCCCTCGGCGGAGGTGTGTGTAACCTCAGGCGGGGTGTGTACCTCAGGCGGAGGTTGAGTGTACCTCAGGCGGAGGTGTGTGAAACCTCAGGCGGGGTGTGAGAAACCTCAGCGGAGGTTGTGTAACGGCGGAGGGTGTGTACCTCAGGGCGGAGGTGTGTGAAACCTCAGGCGGAGGGGGTTGTGTCCTCAGGCGGGGTTTGTGTGTACCTTCAGGCGGAGGGTGTGTTACTCAGCGGAGGTGGTGTAACTCAGGCGGAGGTGTGTGTACCTCAGGCGGAGGTGTGATTTACCTCAGGCGGAGGGGGGTTGTGTCCCTTCGGGGGCGGAGGTGTGAGGAGCTCAGGGGGGGTGTGTGTACCTCGGCGGAGGTGGTTGTGTACCTAAAGGCGGAGGTGTGTGTACCTCAGGTGGAGGTGTGTGTACCTCAGGGCGGAGGTGTGTGTACCTCAGGCGGAGGTGTGTGTACCTCAGGCGGAGGTGTGTGTACCTAAGGTGGATACACATACTTCTGTGTGACTTACTCCAAGAAGTTTTTTTTATTAGTAATGTGCGTTTCTTTGACAATAAAATATATGTGTGAATTTTTTATTTTACACCTACATGAGTATGTGTGTTTTCTTTTGTCAGCTGTAGTTACACTTATGTAGAAGTGAGAGTGATAATTTCAGTGTTTTTTTATATATACTGACAGGTTGACTTGAGTGATGTATAGTGTGTTTGATGGTCTTTCTTTTTGATTTGTCTGTGTCGGGTTTCTTTCTCTGATGTCCAACTACGTTGTGTGTGTCATTAATTTATGTATGTACTTAATTTGTTTAACAGTCGTTATACTATATATATGAATTATGTCTGTCTGTAAAAGATATGCTTCCAATAAAAAAAAAACTTAATCTGTGATGTTATTTACATAATAAACATAAGTTCATTATTTATATACTAAGTTGAATGAATAAGGTGTGTCCTATGCTAAGATAATTGCACATAAGTTGCCTTTGTGTGTTGTTGACTTTCTTTGTTGCCAAACTTTCTTTGAAAATATTAATTATTTGGATTTTCATTCGCGCCTTGACCTGAGCAGATTGCGGAGCTGTGACTCTGCTCTGCTGGCCATTGCGAGGGAGACTTATATTTTCACAACATGGCGCAGTCTGTGAGAAGGCCGTTTGCACACGGTGTGCCTTGAATTGTTGCGTGGTTGCGGATACGCCTCAGTCTGCCAAGGTTCTTTTACCGCAAAATTATCCGTGCACCTATGGTGTTGCGGATCAAGAACTGTCGGTGTGGAACTAATGGTTGCTCTATCGATTATCGTCGATTCGCCTGAGATCATCTGGAGTGTATGAACGGATGTTGACAAGTACCATGACAGGAGCGTGGGTGTTTATTCTGCGATATGTGTTCGCCAAATCGAGTGTCCTAAAACAATCTACACATGGTGATGAAAGTCCGAAATGTAGTCCATTTGAGGCGGAGACGAGACTGATATATGCGGTATGTATTGAACAGTATGGACCAGTACACCTGGCTATGGCTGGTAATGGACGGATGGGGGTATTGCCGGCTTGCGGATGGTACATTCACGATCAAGATGGAGTTGAGGCATGCCATCCCGTTCTTACGTCATACTGGACGCATTTAGGACACAGGTAATGGTGTACTACGCTGGGCAGCAGAAGACGTGTAGGTTATGTGGTGCATATGACCATATGGCGGGCCGTGTGGGAGATTCAGCGGAGAAAGAAAGGACTTGGTAGTGGAGATGGTGAAAGAGCCAGGAGCCAGAGGTGAGGTCATGCAGATGAGTCACCAATGTACACTAAAAAGTGGCACTTCCTGGAGAGAGGAAGTGGAGGCGTGCGCTGCCACTGGGTGGGTACCAGCCCATCCACTGTCACAGTTCGTGGGAAGTGAGGCATCTGCTTGTGAGAACGGGAAGACGTGCAGCATTGGGAACGTGCGGGGTTTAGTAGAGGGAGGCTACTGGTGAACGTGAGGAAAAAATCCTTGAGAAGCAGGTTTCTGAGGATCACTTGAGTATGAGTGAGGAGTACTTGTTCAGGATTGAAGATTGAGCAACTGGAAGATTGCGAAACATGGCAGATGACTCGCCAGGAGTGGTGAAATGATTGAGGTGACTGCTGAGATTCACAGGGGCGACGCGCATCAATGATTTAGAAATGCGATGCAGATCTTTTACCAACCGTCATATTTCCTGCGACACATTCTGACTCGTATGATGTTTGACCCCGTCACATATGACTTTTCAAAAAATCGTTTTTGATGATGTGGAGCCTTTGGTATCACTAAAGGTACGATTCGGTCAGGTGTTGGATCAGTGGGCAAACTCCACCAGTTTGTGCAGTGCGAGAGAACAAGTTGAACGAAGCAGACCCATGGAAAGCTGTGTCAGTGAAAGTGAAAAGGGGGGCAGAGAGGTTTGAAATCAATAAGTATGGTTTCCGGTGCATGACCGTGAATAATAATGGATTGTGTGCGAAGTGAGAAGCGTCTGTTGGTAAGGGAAGATTTTTTAAGGACTTTATGCATATAGACATGTTTTTGTGCAGGGAACACTAATTTCAAGCTGGGAAAGGAAATTGGTTGGGGATGGGTTACCGGTGTTTCGGATGTATCGGAGCGACATGAAGGAGGGGGTGGGAAATCCTGATCGAGAGACGAGCACGTTTGTTGTTCTTAGGAGTTGAAGGGTGGGGGGGTCGTGTGATGTGTTAAGAAATAGATGGTTGGTGGAGAGGGAGCGGGAGGGCAGTGTTTGTGTGGTGTATGTGCGGCTGAGAATGAGTTAAGGGTAAAGAATGAATTTGTGAATAACGTACCCCATATAGGTTCGTATATCATTTGCGGTCATTACCGTCAGTGACAATTGTTGGTGGCGGATGGAACTGTGTGGTGCGCAGGAAGGATGTGGAACGAGAGGTGCAGGGTCGTTTTTTGGGCAGGTTTATGGGGATCTATTGAGAGGTGTGGGATTGAGGGATATCGTTGATGGAGGGGATTGCGAGATAGAGCACACATTTCATAGTAGAAAGGATATGCTGCCGATTAGATAGGTTGTATGTGACACTGCGTCGTCGAGCCCCCCCCCCCCCCGCGTGCGACAGCCTGCACGCGACAGGTGAATGTCGTTTATTCAGATCACCCCCTAAGGGCGCGGTTTCCATGAAGATCCTCCCCAAAATTGGGACGGTTTGCCTTAAGAGATAATTGGGTTATGGAGCTGATTGTACGACTACTGTGTGAAGGGGGGTGGAGGGATTGGGGATTTTGAAAGTTTGTGGGAGGATTTGGGGTGGGGGTAAGAGTGCAAGAGATTTATTGGCGGTGCGAGGGATGGGGTTGCGGAAGACGATTACTCAGGCAACTATTATGTGCGAAGCGTGGGAAGATTGAGGCCATGGATGACAATATGGGCTTCACAGTGACTTTAGAGGGGCGGTTGCAAGGGGTTGTTAATCAGAGGGGTGCTGTGACAGGTGTGTATCCCATGGAGGAAAATTGAAGCATTAAAGTGGCAGATAAGGGATATGCACAATGAGAGATTTGATTGAGGCGAGGGTCTGCAAAGGTGGGTTAGAGGAGGCGATCGGGTGAACAGGCGGTCGCCTGTGTGTTACGGGGTCGCGGAGACGCAGGTTGGCAATGGAAATTGATAAGCTGGTAGTACATGAGAACTTAGGGGGGTATACGAAGGGTCAGGTGTGAGAAAATATTGAGGGTATGAGTGGTTTTATGGATAGTTGGTTTGGAAAAATATTTGCGTGAGTGTAGGAGGTAAAACGTGAGGATTTAGAGAGATTGGGAGAGATATGTATCTTGTGTGCTGAGTGGAAGGGATTGTTTATGGCTTTGGAGGGGATATTAAAGAGGGGGAGGTAAGGAGAGCTTTGGAGAATATGGCGTGCGGAAAAGCGCCAGGTATAGATGGGTTAACCTTGTAATTTATGTGGAGCATTGGAGTGTTGTTGAGGATTTTTTAGTGAAACTGATGAATGTGATGATAAGTGTGGTGAGGATGGGTGAATAGTTTGCAGCGTAATGCAGTAGTGAGTATTGATTCCAAAGGGTATTCCGAATGGCCCACCTAACTACAGTGCAGAACTACTGGGCTGTATGTCGTTGATATGTGCTGATTTAAGATATTCGCAAAAATCTGGGGGAACAGGTGAATGTGTGTGATAGAGTTGTTGCCGAGAGAGGTCAGTATTGGGGTGCTGGAAGGACGATGTATGAGGGACCTGGAATAATAACAAGATTTTGTGGAAGTATGGAGGGGGAGATGAAAGGGGGGGAGGTGTCTTAGCATTGGTTGGCAGCTGCGTTATGATTGCGTAGACGGAAAGGCACGTGGCAATATCTTCGGAGGCAGGGTTTGGGGAAGAGATGGTACGTTGGATTGAGACTTTGTCGAATAGGGTAGGTGTACGTGTGCAGGGGTGAATGGGAAAATTGGGTGTGAGTGGGATTCAATGCCGGTAGAGCATAAGCAGGGTTGTTCCTCTGTCTCAACTGTTGTTTGCTTGTATACAGGACCCTTTTTATAGGCAGTGGGGCGTTGTTTTAGGGGTGGTACGTTGGTGTGGAGAAATGGTGGAAGCGAATACTTAGGCGTTGTGATGATACAACAATTCTAATGAGCAGGGAGGAAAGTTACATGAGGTGGAGGACTGTAATTGGTGGTTTTTGAAGGTGTTACAGGTTTTAATAGTGAATGTGGTGAAATCGGAAAATTGTTGGTCTTTGGGAATTGGGTAGGGAGGGGCGCGATGGAATACAGCTGTGCGTTGGTGCTGTGGTGGATAGACTAAAGGTGTGTGGGGTATATTTATATTGGGGAATGCCGGGGAGGACGGAGATGCTTATTCTGGGAGGGCCCCCAAGGGGGGTTTTGGATAGGTTGGTTGGTAGGTTAAATGTTTGCGCCCCTTGCATTGACGTACATCAACGTGTAAATGTGGTGAATGTGTTGGTTATTGAGTTATGGTCTGGCTTGGGGAGCAGAATATCCGTTGGCAGGACCGGGACATAACTAGAATGCTAAAAAGGTTTATTCGATATATATGGGTTTTGGGTGTGATTGGTTGGTAGAAGGTGTTGTTATGACTACCGGTCGACAAAGGTGGATTGGGTTTAATAGGATGTAAGACTCAAAGGGTTAAGTGTATTTAATTTGATGAGGAGCTGAGTTTCTCCGAGTGAAGGTAGTGTGGGGAAGGGGGTGCAAGATTCCTTATGTGGAGGCACGAGGGTGAGTGGGTAGAGATCATGAGATGAGTGGAGTCCTTGTGAGCGATGTGCTGCGTGCACTTTTCATTGTATGTTAGCAGATCCGTATAGCGGATACGGGGTTGGGTTTTGGAGCGCTGGCTCGTCTGGGAGTGAGGGTGATTGCAAGGTTGAGCGGCATATACCCAATGTATGAATGGGGTGGACTTTTGGGTAAGGTTGCGGTCGAGCACGCTGGCGCCATAAGCACCATAATGAGCCCCCCTCCCTCCAAGACCCATCCTGGGGAAAACCGGTTGTGAGAGGAAGAACACACACAAAAACCTGGCACCACTCCTAGACTACCCCCAACCACCACTTACTCCCCAAATCACAACCAACCTCACACTATGCGGAACCCGACAAAGCCACCCCGGTGAGCAAGACCTACCTTCTATCTGTTGAAAAGTGGAGCTACCACACTACATATACACATAAATAAAAAAAAAGAAAAACTCATGAATACAGAGTTGGAGTAACCCATTTCATAACAATGTGAGGTGACGTGACGATAAACAACACAAACTACAACAAGAATCAATACAAACTATAAATACCTACACGTAAAACCTCATCTACACAAACACAAACAACCATCCAAGAACACCTCATCCCCCACACAAAACACACACACAAAACCAACAACAAAACTCACAACGTTCAAAACACATATAAACTACCAAAACATGAATAACACCAACCCCAAACCAAAACATACAAAAAACCACAACCCACCCCCCCAATAACCCCCCAACACCCACTACCCCCCGAACGCACCAAACACCACACACCCCTCGAGGGAGGAGAGAGATAAGCGCATCCACAATCAAGGTCGGGCGGAGCAGAGGACACCAAGCAATGTCGAGCTCCACCTCCCGCCACACCGAAACTCCACACAGGGTGAGTGGAGACAACCCACCCGACCCAGACCACGTACACTGCTTTCCGAGTAGAAACTGGACAACATACACACGGTCAGTACAAGGGCGACAGAACGGGCATTTGTGATGAGACTTCAAACATAGTACACCAAACCCTACTACAATACCCACCCAAAAAAACTCCACAAACACCCAGCCCAAACAACACGAGAACCTCCCCCCACCACCCACGAACCAACCCCCCAACCCACTCCGCAACCCTACCCCCACCACCACCCCCCCACTCTAACCCCAACAACATCACCAAACACAATAAAGGAAAATACCCCATAAACTACCAAACAACTCCCTTCCCTCCAACCACCGACAACACATCATAAACTACCCCCGACCCACCATAGCGACACCCCACACCCCCCCACCAAAGATTACACACATTTTAGAGGTAATGTTTCGTATTCCTTCATGGAATATTTGCAGTCTGGTGTGGTGCTTCGGAAGAGAGGGTTGATGGAGGAGACGTATCGTAGGAAAAAACCCCAAATATAAACCATACTGAGTATAGAAATTCTCCTTACATACTGCTATATAATTGATGTATGTTAAAAATCACAAAATTTTTTTTTATTCTTATGAGCAGTACATTTGGTACACAGCATATTTACACGCCCGCATGCCCTTTGCTTTAATACAACCACCAACCCTGAAAAAATTACAACTTTTCCCAAATTTAAACTTTCTATAACATACATCAGTTTACCATTTGAGTATGCCCGTTACTTTTTCCATCCACAAATATTGCTCATTCCCATGTCCAAAAAATTTTAACAATTTTTCCCTTAAAACCCACCACAAACTTACTTTTAAAAACCCCACCCTACGCTGCCATTTCCACCTACAGGGAATTTCCTATCATTCCCAATTCTGGACGAGCCGGTGAAAACCCCTAAAAATCCAAACACCCCCCCCCCCCTTTTTTTTTTTTTTTTTTTTTTTTTTTTTTTTTTTTTTCCCTAAAACCCCCCGCCAACAAACCTCCGACATTCATACTTCGAATCCTTCAGGAAAAACCCTTTCCCTCTACTTCCATTCCCCCCTTTTACACTAAGGTTTTTTGTAATTGTTGCAGATACCTTTTTGCCACAATCCCCATTACCCCTCGGGCCCATGATACGAAAACAAAATCATTTTGATGTACCCAAAGCAGTGCACAACTCTTCCACATCCCCACAAAAAACCCAATGCCTTAAATCCCGTTACCCCTCCCCCCCCCACCCTCCTAAATCCCACCATCCCCCCGTATACACCCAAATTTTTACAAAATTATACATGAAAAGCTGTTCCCTATCCCCACACACCCTACAACTCTCCACCATCAACCCCTCCCCCCAAAGCACCACCCCAACGGAAATATTCCATAAAGGAAAAAAAATTACCTCTCTCATCTTGGTCTGATGCGCCCAAACCCGAAACCCTTACCCAAAATGTCTCCCCTGCATACATTGGGTATATGCCCTCAACTTTGCAATCCCCCTCACCCTAAGCACGCCCAAAACCCCCTTCGTACCCTAGACGGATCTCTAACTAAAATAAACCGCAGCACATCTCAACTCTCTCATCTCTGATCCTACCCCCCCCACTTCTGCCCTTTCAATAATGCTTGCACACCCTTCCCCCACACGACCTTCCATCGGAAAACCCCCTCTTCAAATATATACACTTAAACCCTTAAATCTTTATTTTTTAAACCCCAAACCCCACCTTTGTCGCCCGGTAGCATAACAACACTTCTCCCCAACCCAATCACACCCAAACCCCCATATTTTCAAAAAAACCTTTTTAGCATTTATTTATGCCCCGGTCCTGCCAACGGATATACTGTGCACATGCCAGACCTTAATATTCATCACTTCACCCTATTACACGTTGATGTATCGAAAATGAAGGGTCTCAAAACATTTACTACCCCCCAAACCTATCCAGCCCCCCCAGAATTAATTTCCCCGTCCCTCCCCGCTTTCCCCCCAAAAATTTATCCCACACACCTTTATTATCCACCCCGCCAACCAACGCCCCATCCCCCTCCCAACCACCCCCAAAAACTTTTCCCCCAAATTTTTAAAACCAAACCCCAAAACCCCTTTTACCCCCAACCCAAAACCCCCCCCTTTAAAACACCCTTTCCCTTTTATTCCCACCCACCACCCCAAACACCACCCCAAAACACCCCCCCCTCCCCAAAAACCCCATCAACAAAAAACTTTAAAAAAAACCCACCCCCTTATTCCTCTACCATTAAACCCACCACCCAACCCCCAAAAACTCCCACTCACCTACCCAAAAAACCAAATCAATACCATTTTTCCCCCCAAAACCCCCCTTTAAATATCCCATTTTTTCTTCCACGAAATCTACCCACCTGCCAATCCAATTTAAACCCCCTCCCCCCTTTCATTCTCCCCCCCCAAATTTTTTCCCAAAAAAAATTTTTTATTTTCCCACCCCCTCATACATCGCCCTTTCCAGGCACCCATACGACCTCTCGAAACAATCTATCACACACCCCGCCCCAAGATTTTGCGAATATTTTGTAATCAGCACAAAACAACGACAACCCCCTCTAGTTCTGCACTGTATAGGGCCTTCCCTTTTGGAATAAATCCCACTATGCAGTACGCTGAATCCCCCACCCTCCCCACTTTCCACATTCATCGGGTTTCCCCAAAAAAAAACCTTCAAACCACTCCAATGCTTCACATAGAATTCACAAGGTAACCCACTAACCTGGCGTTTTCCCTCTCGCCATTTCCCCAAGCTTCCAACCTCCCCCTCTTAAATATCCCCTCCCAATGCATACGATCACTTCCACTCAGCACACAATTTTACATTTCTCCCAATCTCTTAATTCCTCACCGTTCACTCCTACACTCCGCAAATTTTTCCAAACCAAACTATTAAAACCACTCATACCCTCAGTAGTTCTCAACTCCTGACCCTTCTTTATACCCACCAAGTTCTCATGTACTACCGTTATCAATTTCCATTGCCAAACTGAACTCGCTGCCCCCCGTAAACACAGGCTGAGGGCCCCTGTCACCGAAATCGCCTTCAAACCCACCTTGCACCCTCGCCTCATCAAATCTTCATTGTGCATATCCCTTTCTGCCACTTTAAGCTTCAATTTCTCCATTGGAAACCCTGTCACAGCACCCTCGATAAAAAACCCCTGAAACCGCCCCTCAAAATACTGTTAAAGCCCATTGTCATCCGCCTCTTTTTTTTCCCCCTTCGCAATAATATTGCCTGCCCCTCGTTTTCGAAACCCCCATCCCACCCCCCATTAAATCGCTTGAAATCTTACCCCCCCCCCATAAGCCCTCCCACAAACTTTAAAAAACCCCTCCCTCCACCCCCCCCCCCATATCGTACTTCAGCTTCCAGTCCCCCCAAATTCTCTTAGGCAAACCGTCCCAATTTTTAAATCAGCTTTAAACCCCCCTATATCGAATTAAACGACATTCCCCGTTGCCCCCGCGTCACCTCACTCCCTTGTCACAAAAACCCTATCTAATGTGCAGCATATCCTTTCTATGAAATTGTGCTCTATCCGAAACCCCCTCCATAACTATATCCCCAATCCCACACCTCTCAATAGACCCCCTAAACCTCCCAAAAAACACCCTGCCCCTCTCGGTTCCACATCCTTCCTGCCACTACACATTTTCCAGTCGCCATAAAATATTGCCCCTGACGGTAATGCCCCCGCAAATAATATACCAATACTTTTCAAAAATTTCATTCTTACCCTTCATCTTCTCAGCCGGCCAAATACACAAAAACGACTGACCCGTCACCTCCCACCCCCCATCTATTTTAAAAACACCCCCCCCCCCCTTCACTCTAAGAACAAAAAAGGGTCGCTCTCGGATCAGGATTCCACCCCCCCCTTTTTTCGCTCGAATCATCACAAACACTCTGTACCCATCCACCCCCAATTCCTTTCCCAGCTTGAAATTTGTTCCCGCACAAAAACATGTCTATAGCATAAGTCTTAAAAATCCCTTTCCCACAAGCTTCTCACTCGCACCAAACATTAATATTCACTGTCAGCACCGGAAAAACCCATTTTGTGATTTCACCCTCTGCCCCCTTTTTACCCTTTTACTGACACGCTTTTATGTGTTGCTTCGTCCACTTTTCTCTCCACTGCCCCGGTGGCCCCTTCCCGATCCAACACCTGCCAGGCGGACCTTTTTGCTCCCACGCACCACTCAACCCAGGTTTTCCCCGGGCCCCTGTGCCGGGGTCCAAAAAAATCCCGGCGGTTGGGCCCCCCCCTTCTTACACACCGATCCTTTTAAACCATAAACCTCCCTGAAATCCAGCACAAACCCAATCACCCCCCCCCCCCGAACCCCCATTTCCCCAAACTTCAACCCCCAAAAAAACCCCCCCCCCCAGTGATTCGCCCCCTTTCTAAAAATTTTTCCTTTTACCCTGGCCTCCCTCTTCCCCAGTCACCAAACTCCCCATCTTCCCCGTTCTCCGGCAATCCTCATTCCCACTTTAACTGGACAGTATCTTACCACCAGTGGACTCACGCTCCACTTCTCCCCCAAAGGATTTTTCATGAATCACGAGCCCCCTCTCCGGGCCTTCACCATCCACACCCTTCCTTTTTCCGCTGTCACTCCCCCACTGGCCCATGGGAATGACCACATAACTCACGTCTTCCTCCCAGGTGCACCTTTTTTTTAAATGCTCCCTAGGAGACATGGCGGGCCTCAACTCCCATCTTATCGTGAACTCCTCCGGCCCGGCTACCCCCAATCCGTCCCCATTTTCACCATACCGTGTACAGGTCCATTGTTAAATACAACCCAGATCATCCCCGTCCCCCCAAAGGCCATTTCGACTTTACCCCGGTAATGTTTAAAACCGCGATTAGGCGAACACATATTTTCCTGAATTAAACCCCGCTTTCCTTCCCGGTATTTCAACCCCCAAAACCGTTCAAACACCCAGCTGATCTCAGTTGACGAAAAAAACGATGGCACCATTTGTGCCACACCATACAGTTCTTGATCCGCAACACCATAGGGGTCACGGATAAATTTCGGTAAAAAAACTTGTGCAATGAGGGGTTATCGCACCACGCAACAATTCAAGACACCCTGTGCAAAGCCTTCTCACAGACGCGCCTGTTTTGAAAATATAAATTCCCCCAATGGCCAGCATAGGGGAGATCCACGCCCCATACGGTATTAAGGGCATTGAGTTTGATGGGGAGGTGGGAAGAGTCGGCAGCGTGCTTGGTGTACATCTAACTGATTTTGTTTTCGTTCATGGGCCCTGAGGGGGAATGGGGTTTGGGTATTGCGGAAAAAAAGGTATTGGCTGCAACAATGTCAAAAAAATTAGTCGTAATAGGGGGATATATGGAAGTAGATGGGAAAGGGTTTTTTTTGAAGGTATCGAATTTTTAATTCGGAGGGGTTTTTTGGGGAGTGAGGGAAAAAAAAAAAAAAAAAAAAAAAAAAAAAAAAAAAAAAAAAAAAAAAAAAAAAAGGGGGGGGGGGGGGGTGGTTTGGGTTTTCAGGGGTTGCCCCGGTGTCTAGAATTGGGATGTATGAGGGTTCCTTTATATGGTGTGAAATGGCAGCGTAGTTGTGGAGTTTTTTAAGAAGTTTGGGGGTTTTTAAGGGAAAAAATTTTTAAAATTTTTATGGACATGGGAATGAGCAATTTTGTGTGAAGTGAAAAGAACGGTCATACTCAGAATGGTTATGATGTATGTTATAGATAAATTTAAAAATTTGGGAAAATGTTGTATGTTTATCAGGGTTGGTGGTTTTATTTAACAAAGGACATGCGGGGCGTGATAAAAATGTCGTGTACCAAATGTATGTCATAAAGAGATAAACAATGTGTGTGATTTTTAACATACATCAAGTGTATATAGCAGTATGTAAGAGAGAATTTCATGTACTTTATGGGTTTTTAATTGGTTTTTTGGGTGGTTCAAGGTTTATGACGGTGATGGGTATAAAGGACGTGTTGATGTCAATGTTTAAAATAGGGTTGGATGGGAGGCAAGAAAAGCTGCGGTCTGAGAAAAGAAAATAGTCTCGTTTCAGTTAAGTTTAATAGAAATGATATGTATATTTCATTATATGGTGAAGAAGTTTTTTACTCAACACTGAAATTTTTTTGAAAAATATTTAAATATACGTGTTGTGTAAGTTCGCTTGTGGTGATGAATGTAGTGTATGGACGTGAGGTGGGAAAGAACATTTGTTATATTATACTGGTTTTTTGTTTTTCTGTGGTGAGGTGTGGGATTTTTATTTTCTAACCTTTATTTGTTTGATTATTGAGGGTTACGTATTATGTATTTGATAGAAGTTTAATATACAAAATAAAAAGTGGAAAGAATTTTTGGTAATTGAGAAAGTCTTCGTACATCGTTTTTTTTTGTAAAATGTAAATACTGGAATTTTTTTTGGTTATATTGATATTGTGTTTTTGGGTGCAAATTTTGGATTATAAACCCCCTGTTATGAAACTGTGGGCTGTCTTTTTTTAGTTTTATGTATAAATTTAGTGTCGGTGGGGAAGGGAGTTTTCTTTTGTTATTATAAGGGTAGTTTTATTGCTTTCATTGTCTACATGTATAACTATGTATTGCGTTTTTCAAAAAATATAAAAAAAAAAAATTTAAAGTTGTTTTCTTTCACCGGTTTTAAATGTCATTGTTTTTTAAGTAAAGACCTATGCATTGTTAAATTTTATAATAATTTTTGTGTCATGGTGTTACGTTCACTCATGATAGGTAATTCTTTTTGTCAAGTTAAAATGCATCTTGTTGGTGATGGTTTTATTTTTTTCGGATAGGGGGGGGTGAAAATTTTGACAAAGTTTAAAACCTTTTCAGGTATTATGCTGGTATAACTGGGGGTGTTGGGTGGGAGTGACAGGGTTCAGACCACTTTGTTGGTGTAGTTATTTTTTAGGTAATTGGGGGTTTGTGATTTAACTCATTTTGTTTTAATTTAATAATTTCCACTTTGTATTGTAATTGTTTTAAATAAAAAAGAAGACTTAATCGTATAAATGCTCGCTTACCTTCCACCCAGGTAAATCTGTTTGTGACTTGATAAAGTCCACTATGTGCGAGAAACGTTGATAAAGCCCACTATGTGCGAGAAACGTTGATAAAGTCCACTATGTGCAAGAAACGTTGATAAAGTCCACTATGTGCGAGAAACGTTGTCAATAAAGGATCACATTGTACTGTATATGCGTTTATATTTCCGTTGTGGGTGATGTCAGGCAGCATCGTGACGCCAGGAAAGTGATGTGAGCAGCATGTTGGGACATCTGGCTTGTTAATCCAGGTGGCTCACTCCACGTGGCCGTATCCACACCTGGCTTCGTGAACCACATAGCTTCGAGTGACCTCAGACACTTGGATACACTGCTCTGGCAAACAATCACTCCGAATTCACAGAAAAAACTGTAGAGAGGGAGTGAGAGCATAGTGGTATATGGTGGCGTGATGTGAGCATGGGTGAGTGAGGCGAGGAACTCCGGCTGCTTCCTCCTCTCCCACGCTCAAACTTAGGGAGAAACACCCACACTGGAAGCAGAGAACTACACAAACTCATATCTGACTTGCTGATATAGCAGTGCAGAGCTGAAAAAAAAGAAGAAACATACAGGCGATGCTGAAACGTGACTGTGAAACAGCGTGCGGCACTGTGAAGACACAGGGTGATGCCACAAAGATTTCCTGAGGAAAATTCAGCAAATTTCGGTCTGAATCCTGCTGATCCTGTGTCTGGATAATGAAACTTGCTGACACGGTTTCAGGATAATGCGAATAGAGATGGATGCTTCTTGTATGGGGTGATGAAATATAGGCAACATCTTAATGCTTCTTCCTTCCTTCCTTCCTCTCTCCGGGCAAACACACTGTTGTGAGGGAAAAGTGGGTGTAAGTGGGGTTAGGGTTGTTCAGCCAACCAGGAACCATTAGCGAGTTACGTCGCGCACCCCACCCCCCTCTAGCGGGCAGTGGCGAAACTCTAGTTCCTGGTGTCTGATTTGTTTAAATTTCTACTCCTGGTAGTATTAACCTTACCTGGTGTGGGTTGAAGTTTGGAGAGTCACTTCACCTCCACTCTTCTCCTGATCAGGTAAGGT
This sequence comes from Cherax quadricarinatus, assembly GCF_026875155.1. Lineage (NCBI taxonomy): Eukaryota > Metazoa > Arthropoda > Malacostraca > Decapoda > Parastacidae > Cherax > Cherax quadricarinatus. Next base: position 12,259,624 of record NC_069426.1, read on the forward strand.
GATCTACCAGGAGTATTACTGTTCGTTGCTTTCTTTTGTTTGCTGGTTACCAGTAATGATTTTGGCATTTACCACTCTTTTTCATTCTTAAATGTTATATTATCATAACCATTGGTAACCAGTTTATTTTTTCTTATTACCAGCTGTGGCATGCAAAGAGTACGTAACCTTTATTCGGCGCATGTACACACCCTCATTTACAGGCTATCTCCCCCAACCAGCGAACCAGGTTGCTAAGAGTTGATGATGGGGCCCCGTCGTTCAACTAGTGACCAGGTTCTAGCCAATAAGATGGTTTTGGCAATCGCAGAGGTTATGTGGGTACCGCTCTCCTGTCTGCCCTTGTCATTCCCATTCTAGAGCTGGTTGAAGCACGGTCTGCTATCTTGTGGCTTCTCTTTCTGCTTTGCTTACCGTGGAGTGCACTATACTTATCACTGTACATAGTGTACATATTGCTGTTCTAAATTGGTGAAGGATAATACAAGTCTAAACTTTTTCTACTGTGTTTATTTGCTCCCATTACACCCGGGGTAACAGGCCATTTGGAATCCTGGGTTGTAATACCAGCTTTGTTCCTGGCGTGGTCATCCAGGATAGACGCCAGATAAAGGAGTAATCACTTGTTAATTTGACTTATTAACATGACTCGACTACTACCGGCCCTTATTTATTCTACTTGTGGTGCTCCAACCAAGTGGTAAAGGAGACTCCAAAACGTCGGACTGTTACCATCCGCCCAGGATAACCTACATCTTTAACATCAAAGAACTGTCCAGGGCCTTACCTACTCCTGCCCAACTACAGCACCAGAGGCCATTTTTATTACACTTAAATTTTAACTAAATTCTCAAGTCATTATTCTTATTTTTCCTAGAGTCGTTTCTTTATTTTTTCAATTAGTTTTTTGTTCGGGTGGAAGGCGTTCCACTGACATCAATGACCACCGCTTACACCATTTATCATGGGATGATTACGGGGGTGGATCTGGTAGTGGTGGATGAATGGTACTCTTCGGAGGCTTCTTAATTTATTTGGCGGTTTGTGGTACACAACCAGTGTAAAATGCCCAGGGCCGGAGGGCCAGCCCAGGAGAGTGAAAGAGTAGACCTTGTTGTTGGCTCTACATTGAGTTGGCGCCGAGTGAGGGGGAGGCAGACCTGGCCATGCCCACCCAGAGGCTTGCCCTCTGGTGGAAGCTATGGAAACTAGCCATGTAGGCTTACTGTCTACAGTCGTTCATGTAAATCAAACATAGCACCTAACCTAGTACTGATTCCTGTAAAACCCAGCTCGTCACAGACGCCCACTCTGACACCTCGTCATGTACCATGTCTTCCCGACAGGTATTCCCTGATCCATTCCGGTACCTCTTGTTATACCTGCATGGTCCTCCAGTTTATGTATTAGTCTCTTGTGTAGAACTGTCAAAAGCCTTCTAACAACCCCGGAAACGCAGTCTACCCACTCCTCATTCTTGTTTTAATGCTGTCACCCTGTCATAGAACTCCAGTAGGTTTGTGACACAGGATTCTCCCTCCCAGAAGCCATGCTGGCTGTCGTCGATAAGTTCAATCCTTTGTAAGTGTTCCATCACTCTTCTCCTAATTATCTTCTCCATGACTTTGCATACTATACATGTCAGTGACACTGGTCTGTAGTTTAGTGCCTCGTGTCCATCTCTGTTGTTAAAAATTGGGACTGTCCTGCCTTCCATACCTCAGGTAGTCGCCCTGTTTCAATAGATCTGTTAACGATTGTTAGTAACATACATAGCACCTCAGCTTCCTCTCTGAGTACCCACGAAAAGATGTTATCCGGCTCATAGTCTATGAGGTATCTGGTTTTCTTCGCAGCCTCTTCACTTCTTTCTCGGTTGTATGTATTGTGTCCAACATTTGATGGTGTACCCTAGCTCTCCGTCTTTCTGGAGTCCCTTCTGTCTCCTCTGAAAACCCCTCTTTGACTCTCATGTTGAGCTCTTCACATACTTCTCGGTCGCTTTTTGTGATCTACCCTCCTTCCCCCCCCTCAAGGAAGGTTCCTTGATGTTGGTGAGGGGCTCTTGATTTAGGGAATTGGATCTGTGCTCCAGTTCCCCGAATTAAGCCTGAATGCCTTCCACATCCCCCCCCAGGCGCTGTATAATCCTCCGGGTTTAGCGCTTCCCCCTTGATTATAATAATAATAACACCTTCCTTCCTCAGCCTGATTACCTGGTCCTCGGTATTTCATTTTCGGATTGTCGTTGGGCCTCCCTTCTTACCTGTGCTCTCCATATTTTCCTGGGTCCTTTGCCTTCTATACTTCTTCCATTCTCTAGCACACTTCGTCAGGGCCCTTTTACACCTTTGAGTGAACCAAAGACTCAGACTGGCATTCTCGATATTTCTCTTACGCTTGGATACAAACCTTTCCTCAGCTTCCTTGCACATCATTGTCACATATTCCATCATCTCGTTTACTGACTTCCTTGCCAGTGCTCTGTCCCACTGAACCTCGTGCAGGAAAGTCTTCATGCCTGTGTAGTCCCGTCTCTTATAGTTTGGCTTCGTTCGTCCAGCCCTACCTGCTTCCCTTTCCACTTGTAACTCTAATATGTATTCTAAGCTTAAAATACATAAGTTCACAGCCATGTGATCATTGACCCCGAGGAGCTTTTCGTTGTGTGTGTGTGTGTGTGTGTGTGTGTGTGTGTGTGTGTGTGTGTGTGTGTGTGTGTGTGTGTGTACTTGCCTAGTTGTAGTTGCAGGGTTCGATTCACAGCTCCTAGCCCCGCCTCTTCACTGGTAGCTACCAAGTCACACTTCCTGCTCCATGAGCTTTATCATCCCTCTGATTCATCTGAGTATTCAGCTTCCAATTCTTACCCCTTGTTGCTGTGTCCTATCACAGGAACATACTGTCTGTCCCCCTTGTCAATTCCTCTCCGTATTTTATGTCGTTATCATATCCTCCCAATCTCTCTTGTCCTCCAGTGTCGTCATGTCGATTTCCCTTAACCTCTCCTCGTAGGACTTGCCCCTTTGCTCCAGGAATAGTCTTGTTGCAAAACCTTAGCACTTTCTCCAATTTCCTTGCGTGCTTGGCTAGGTGTGGGTTCAAAACGGGTGCTGCATATTCCAATATAGAGCTGACATGCACGATATACAGGATCCTGAACGATTTATTGATGTTGGAAAGCTATTCTTATTTTTGCTAGGCGCCCATATGCTGCAGCAGTTATTTGGTTGATGTGCGCCTCAGATATGCCCATGGTTATACTCACCCCAAGATCCTTTTCCTTGACTGAGGTTTGTAGTCTCTGGCCCCCTAGACTGTACTCCGTTTACGGTCTTCTTTGCCTTTCCTGAAGACCAGGAGCCAGTTTCTGAACCAGGCCTGCAGCCAGTCTAGATCGTCCGATTGAATTCTTCTCATCAACTTTACATCATCTGCAAACAGTGACACTTCTGAGTCTATTCCTTCCTCCATGTCGTTCACGTATACCAGAAACAGCACCGATTCTAGGACTGACCCCTGTGAAACCCCGCTCGTCACAGGCACCCACTCTGACCCCTCGTCACGTTCCATGACTCGCTGTTGTCTTCCAAAGAGATATTCCTTGATCTATAACAGTGCCTTCCCTGTTATACCTGCCTGGTCCTCCAGCTAATGCACTAATCTCTTGTGTGGAACTGTGTTAAAACTCTTCTTACAGTCCAAGAAAACGCAGTCCACCCACCCCCACTCTCTAATGTCTTATTGCTGTCACCCTGTCATAGAACTCCAGTAGGTTTGTGACACAGGATTTCCCGTCCCTGAAACCGTGCTGGTTGTCTTTGATAAGTTCATTCCGTTCTAGGTGGTCCACCACTCTTCTCCATGACTTTGGATACTATACAAGTCGCTGACACTGGTCTGCAGTTCACTGCATTGTGTGTGTGTACTCGTCTATTTGTGGTATCAGGGGTTAATCTCTAGTCCCTGGCCTAGCTTCTTTGCTGGTCGCTACTAGATCCACTCGCACTGTACTCTAAGACTTGTCGTAGCTCTTCTTAAAACTATGTATGGATCATATTTCCACTAAATCACTCCAGATTGATTCACTTCGTGATAACTTTAGTTCTGAAGAAATACTTCCTAACATCCTTGTGACTCGTCTGAGTTTTCATCTTTCAGTTGTCCCTTTGTTTCGTAGTTCCATCTCTGAAACTGTCGCTGTTCATCATGTCAGTTTCTCTCAACATTTTATAGTCGTTATCATATTATACCTATCCCTCTGTCCTCTAGTGATGTTCGGTTCATTTCCCTTAACATCTTCTCGTAGGAGATACCGCTTAGCTCTGGGACTAGTCTTGCTGCAAACCTTTGCCTTTTCTCTAATTCCATATTATACCCACATACTCCAGTATGGGCCTAACGCACACGGTGTTCACTGTTGTGAATGACTCCATGATTAGATGTCGAAACGCTATTCTTAGGTTTGCCAGGCCTCAGGAGGTTGTGCTCGGTGTGAAGCTCACCCCAAGATATTTTTTCTTGAGCGAGGTGTGTAGTCTTTGACCCCGGAGCATTTACTTCATCTGCTGTCTTTGTCCTACCTCAAGCATCATTATTTTGCACTTGGTGGGGTTAAACTCCAGTAGCCATTTGCCAAGCCAGGATTGCATCATGTCCAGATCCGTTTGCACTCTTAATTAATCCACTCCGCTTGAATTCTCCGCATTAACTTCACATCGTCTGCCAACAGGGACACCTCAGAATCTATACCTTCCGTCCTGTCATTTATATTCCAGAAAGAGCATCGGCCATAGGACTGACCTATGCGAAACAGCACTCGACACATGGACCCTCTCTGACATTGCAATGCTTTTCTTGCTATTCCAGACTGAACCTCTAGCTTTTTTTTTACCAATTCCTAGTGCAGAACTGTGCCGTAAGAACTTTTTTCTGTTCAAAAAAATGCCGTGGGCCTCCCCACTCTTTTCTGTCTTACTCCCGTTACTTTGTTGTAGAACTCCATTAGGTCTGTGACACATAATTTCCCATCACTGGTACCGTGCTGGATTTCATGTAGAAGCTCCGTCCCTTCTAGGTGCTCCACCACTCGTCTCATGATTATCTTCTCTATGACTTGACATAACATACTTGTCAGTGACACTGGTCTGTAGATTAAAAACTGGGAATACATTCGCTGTCTTCCACACCTCTTGTAGTTGTCCTGCTTCAATGTGTTGATTGCTGTTAGTAACACACACAGTGCATCTGCTTCCTCTCTCAGGACCCATGGAGAGATATTGTTTAGGCGCACTTCCATCGATGTATGTAATTCGTATAGCAGTGTCTTCATCTCCTCCTCGGTTGTGTGTAGTGTGTACAGCACTTGGTGTTCCCTACCACCTCGGTTTGCAAGAGACCTTTCCATTTCCACTGAGAATACCTCCATAAATCTGTCTCAACTCTTCTTATACTTCCTGGTCATTTCTTAAGAGCTCCCCCCCCCCTTTCCTTTCTCAGCTTGATGTAGTTGAATAACAGCTTTGGGTGACATGGCTGTCGATGCTATGTCATTATCATATTGGGCCTCCCTCCTTGTCCATGCATATTCGTGTTTGGTTCTTCTGCTCGGCTCTTTATTTTCCATGAACCTATATTCAGTACTTTTTACTTTCTAGCGCATTTGGCATTGGCCTCTCGAACTTTTCCTCTGCTTTCCTGCTCTTTGTGGTCACATGTTCCATCATTTCATTTACTATATTTCTATGCAGTTCTCATCTCCATTGCAGCTCAAGCAGGAATTGTTTGCATCATGACTGTAAACTCCTCTTTTGATCGTATGTAATATCCCCAATGTCGAACTGCTCAAGGCGAATACGAAGTGCAGTTTTGTTGGTTCATCTTATCCTCTGTGTGCTTGTCTCCCTTACATGTTGATTCATGAGTTTTTCCAGCACCGCCTCCAACATATCCTGCGCTGTATAGTCCTTGTGGCTTAGCGCTTCTTTTTGATTATAATAATAATCCAACATATCCTTACACGTTTGTAATCCTAAATGTGGCTCCAGGCTTTCCCATAATTAGTAACTCTGGACTGCTCATATGACCCTTCTGGCTACCACATCTAGTGGTAGCCTGAAGGGCTACGTTTTATATCACATCAATCACCACCTTGGAACCCACAGTCTGAATAGGTCTTACTGTGTAGTCACTTTTTCCATTCTGTCCATACCTTCCATTTCCTCTAAACTCCCACTGATTCTTAATGGGAATAGCTACTCCGCCTCCCTTTTCTTTTTCTCAGTCTTTCCTAAGGATCTGAGGATAATCACGTCTGTTATTATTCCCGTGAACTTTGTTTCCGTCTTACGATGTATGGGGATACCTTCATGTTAGTGTTTACCTGGAGTACCAGAAGGTTTCGGGGGTAAATGCCCCCGTGACCGGTCTGTGACTAGGCTTCAGGGAGTGTGTTTGTGAGTGTGTTAGTATGAATGTCTGGACGTGAATGTGTATGTGTGCGAGTGTATTCACTTAGTTGTATTCACCTAGTTGAAGTTGCAGGGGTCAAGCCACAGCTTCTAGTCCGCCTCTTCACTGGTCAGTACTAGGTCACTCTTCCTGCTCCATGAGGTTTATCATACCTCTTCTTAAAGCTATGTATGGATCCTGCTCCACTAATCACTTCCCAGACTATTCCACTTCCTGACACCTCTGTGACTGAAGGAATACTTCCTAACATCCCTCTGATTCATCTGAGTCTTCAACTTCCAATTGTGACCCCCTGTTGCTGGGTCACATCTTTGGAACATCCTGTCTCAGTCCACCTTGTCAAGTGTTCTCAGTATTTTATATGTCGTTATTACATCAACACTATCTTTCCTGTCCTCCAGTGTCTTCAGGTCGATTTCTCTTAACCTGTCCTCGTAGGACAATATAGACCTGACATATAGGTGAACAGGGTCCTGAAAGATTCCTTATTGGGATGTCGGAATGCTATTCTTAGGTTTGTTAGGCGCCCATATGCTGCAGTAGTTATTTGGTTGATGTGCGCCTCAGGAAATGTGCCGGGTGTTATACTTACCCCAAGATTCTTATCCTTGAGTCAGGTTTGTAGTCTCTGGCCCCTTAGAATGTACTCTGCCTGCGCTCTTCTTTGCACTTTTCCAATCTTCATGACTTTGTACTTGGTGGTGTTGAACTCTAGGAGCAGTTTCTGGACTTGGCAGCCTCTCCACATCCCTTTGTAGTTCCGCCTCATCCTTGTACGATTGAATTCTTCTCATCAACTTCACATCATCTGCAAACAGGGACACTTCTGAATCTATTCCTTCAGTCATGTCATTCACATGTACCAGAAACTGCATCGGTCCTCGAACTGACACCTGGGGAACCCTGCTCGTCACAGGCGCCCAATCTGACGCCTCGTCGCATACTATGACTAGCTGATGCAGTACCCTCGTCTTAAAGCTATGTATGGTTTCTGCCTCCACTACATCACTTGCTAGACTATTCTAATTACTGATAACTCTGTGACTAAAGAAATACTTCCTAACATCCCTGTGAATCGTCTGATTCTTCAACTTTCAATTGTGATCTCTTGTTTCTGTGTTCCCTCTGGAACATTCTGTCTCTGTCCATCTTATCTATGCCATGCAGTATTTTGTATGTCGTTATCATGTCTCCCCTGACCCTCCTGTCCTCCAGTGTAGTCAGACAGTTTTCTCTCAACCTTTCTTTATGGGATATTTCACTTTGTACTTTCTCTAATTTCTTGACGTGCTTGACCAGGTGTGGGTTCCAAACTGGTGCTGCATACTCCAGTACGAGCCTGACGTACAGTGTACAGTGTCTTGAATGATTCCTTACTAAGGTATCAGAATGTTATTCTCAGGTTTGCCAGGAGCCCATATGCTGCAGCAGTTATCTGCATGATGTGTGCCTCCAGAGAATGTGCTTGGTGTTATGGTCACCCCAAGACCTTTCTCCTTCAGTGAGGTTTGCAGTCTTTGTCCACCTAGCCTACACTCTGTCTGCAGTCTTCTTTGCCCTTCCCCAATCTTCATGACTTTGCATTTGGCAGGGTTGAATTCGAGAAGCCAGTTGCTGGACCACGTGTTCAGCCTGTCCAGGTCTCTCTGTAGTCCTTCCTGATCCTCATCTGATTTAATTCTCCACATTAACTTCACATGATCTGCAAACAGGGACACTTCAGAGTCTATCATGTCATTCACATATACCAAAAATAGCACTGGTCCTAGGACTGACCCCTATGGGAACCCGCTCGTTACAGGCGTGCACCGTGATACCTCATCATGTACCATGACTCGTTGTTGCCTCCCTGTCAGGTATTCTCTGATCCATTGCAGTGCCCTTCCTGTTATACGTGCCTGATCCTCCAGCTTCTGCACTAATCTCTTGTGAGGAACTGTGTGAAGGCCTTCCTGCAGTCCAGGAAAATGCAATCAACCCACCCATCTCTCTCGCCTGTAGTTTAATGCCTCGTTTCTGTCTCCTTTCTTAAAAATGGGGACTACATTTGCCGTCTTCCATACCTCAGGTAGTTGCCCAGTTTCAAGGGATATGTTGAAGATTGTCGTTAGTGTGTGTGTGTATTTGTGTGTGTGTGTATTTGTGTGTGTGTGTGTGTGTGTGTGTGTGTGTGTGTGTGTGTGTGTGTGTACTCACCTATTTGTACTCACCTATTTGTGGTTGCAGGGGTCGATTCACAGCTCCTGGCCCCGCCTCTTCGCTGATTGCTACTAGGTCCTCTCTCTCCCTGCCCCATGAGCTCTATCATACCTCGCCTTAAAACTATGTATGGTTCCTGCCTCTACCACATCACCTTCTAGGCTATTCCATGGCCTGACTACTCTATGACTGAAGAAATACTTCCTAACATCCCTTTGATTCATCTGAGTCTTCAACTTCCAATTGTGACCTCTTGTATCTGTGTCCCATCTCTGGAACATCCCGTCTTTGTCCACCTCGTCTATTCCGCGCAGTATTTTATATGTCGTTATCATGTCTCCCCTGACCCTCCTGGCCTCCAGTGTCGTCAGGCCGATTTCCCTCAACCTTTCTTCATAGGACAATCCCCGTAGCTCTGGGACTAGTCTCGTTGCAAACCTTTGCACTTTCTCTAATTTCTTGACGTGCTTGACTAGGTGTGGATTCCAAACTGGTGCTGCATACTCCAGTATGGGCCTGACGTAGATGGTATACAGAGTCTTAAACGAATCCTTACTGATGTATCGGAACGCTATCCGTAGGTTTGCCAGGCGCCCGTATGCTGCAGCAGTTATCTGATTGATGTGGGCCTCAGGAGATATGTTCGGTGTTATACTCACCCCCAGATCTTTTTCCTTGAGTGAGGTTTGCAGTCTTTGGCCATCTAAACTATATTGTGTGTGCGGTCTTCTTTGCCCTTCCCCAATCTTCATGACTTTGCATTTGGCAGGGTTAAATTCAAGGAGCCAGTTGCTGGACCAGGCTTGTAGCCTGCCCAGGTCTCTTTGTAGTCCTGCCTGATCCTCGTCCGATTTGATTCTTCTCATTAACTTCACATCATCTGCAAACAAGGACACTTCTGAGTCTATCCCTTCCGTTATGTCGTTCACGTATACCAAGAACAGCACAGGTCCTAGGACTGACCCCTGTGGAACCCGCTTGTCACAGGCGCCCACTCTGACACCTCGTCGCGTACCATGACTCGTTGTTGCCTCCCTGTCAGATATTCTCTGATCCATTGCAGTGCCTTTCCTGTTATGTGTGCATGGTCCTCTAGCTTTTGCAGTAACCTCTTGTGAGGAACTGTGTCGAAGGCCTTCTTGCAGTCCAAAAATACGCAGTCGATCCACCCCTCTCTCTCTTGTCTTACTTCTGTCACCTTGTCATAAAACTCTAGTAGGTTTGTGACACAGGATTTTCCTTCCCTGAAACCGTGCTGATTGTCAATTATACACTTGTTTCTTTCCAGGTTCCCCACCACTCTCCTCCTGATGATCTTCTCCATAACCTTGCATACTATACACGTTAGTGATACAGGTCTGTAGTTTAGTGCCTCATGTCTGTCTCCCTTTTTAAAAATTGGGACTACATATGCCTTTTTCCATACCTCAGGGAGTTGCCCAGTTTCAAATGTGTTGAAGATCTTTGTTAATGGCTCACACAATATCTCTGCTCCCTCTTGTGTGTGTGTGTGTGTGTGTTTAGGGGATCTATACCGTCTTCTATACCTGCATACTGGTGTTACACCTCCTAACCCCTATGTCTCGTTCATATTGAATGCTAAAGTTTCTGTCACTCAGGCTTCTCTAGGGGTGAGTGGAACCCTAACTTTCAGCTATGGCAGTATACCTGAAACTATTTACCTGAATATTTTCCACAGAATAAGTGAAGACTTTGTCTGGCAATCAAAGGGTAGCAGTGGGCTGCTTGTTATCCTTTCTGGCATTATGGCACATATCTGATCCTTCTAAATTATATGGCACTGACCTTGTTTATCTAACTACAGTCATAAACATTCTGCTCATTACCCTAAAGTTTTCACTTTTCTGCCCAGATATTTACACTTCTTTCCATATTTTCTTGACAGGAAGCCTATCTATGGGCAGCTTACTAGAAAATATCAGAAACAGGACAAGTATCTTCACCAGGTGCCAGATCAACAAGGCTGTTATCGATATGTGGGGCCGCTTGCCTCTAGCAGCAACAGCCTGATTGATTAGGCAAACACCAGACAAGCCTGACCCCTGACCGGGCTCCGAAAATAGTGAGACTCTCCAAACTTATCAGAGGTATATCAAAGGCAGCACGTGACTGAGAATGATGCTACTCTGCAGTTCTCACTCTAGTTTTTCGGTATGTTTTGTTTCTTTGTTTTTGTTGTATTCTTAATCGCTGTAATGTTTCATCCGCCGCAGAGTGCAGAGATAGGTTAGTCTAGTAGCCACTAGACTAACCTATCTCTGCACTTCTCTCTCACTTTGAGTCACCATTTGTCCTGTTGTTATTTGTATAATTATGATCAATGGCAGCAGTGGTGCCTGCCTGATAGGTGTGCCTTAACCTCACTCTTCTTCTCAATATTGGCACTTACATATTTTCTATAAAGCTTTGCTCTTCCCCTCGCCTTTCTCACTTTAGAAACCATGTTTTCACATCTAGTAATGTTCACTGACTCTGTCACGAACACTGACCTCTTCCAGTTATTAAATGCCCCCTAAAAACACTAAGATTCAGGGAGCCCTACTGTACTCACCTAGTTGAGGTTGCACGGGTCGAGTCAGAGCTCCTGGCCCCTGGTGTGTGTATGTGTATGTTTTTTGTGTATATGTGCACAAGTGTGCTTGCCTGCGTAATTAGATGCGTGATTGTGTGTGCGTTCGTTGGTGTGTTCATGCAAGCACTGGCCTACAGAGTGGAGGTAATTGTTTGATTAAAATCCATTTTCAAGCAAATGAAACTAAAAAGCTGCATTTACTTGTTAACTAATAGAAATAATATTTTTACTCATCTGTTAAAAGTTTAGACAATCTGTGTGTAAATACGTTTATAGTAAAATATATAGCAGGTTATATTACTTGGCAAGTTATGATCCTGGAGAAGAACCAACGCAGAGTTGGCAACCTGGTCATTCTTCTCATTCTCAGACATCTCTGTACCTCCTGGGTTTCCACTGCCTCCTACCATTGGGCAATCTTTCAGTTATGCCTCTGTGTTTAGTTAGACACGAAGACAGGAGAGACACAGAGGCGAAGATGATTAGGGATGCACTGCGCTTATCAAATTCTCGTTCTCGATAATGGAAGGTTCTGAAAGAGATGAGTTAATGATGCATTATTGTTGGGTTCAGTATTTTTATTTTCATTTCATGTTTTTATCCCCCTACTAGTGTGGTGAAAAGTTTATTTTATATACAAGGTAACAAGAGTCGTAATTATCGAAATATTAAAAAATCTGCTTTGTAGCCACTGATTACAAGCAGCGATCCACGTAAAGTTGCAATAAGTTAGCTGACTTTCTGTATTTAGAAAATAGGCAAATCGCTAGTCATGAGTTATATTGTTCAATGAACCGACAAGTTCAAGAATGTGATATTTTTGCAAAGCTGGGGTATTTTTTTTTTATTGTGGAAATATTTCACCAACAAGTTGCTTGCGAAGTCCATAACAGGGGAAAATGGTTGAAGATCAGCAGTTTGAGGTAATCAGTCCCTCAACCTAGATTCGATGTGATCAGTCTCTCAGTTTTGAAAAGAGTACAACATATACGAGGAGAAGAGGCTTAAGAGACACGTAAGAGTTTGTCTTCTAATAGCATGTTCATTTTCCTTGTATAATATGCCCTGTCCATAATTACTATCGCATTTGCTTTGTCTGTTTCGTAAGGTGAAGTCTAGGATCTTTTTCGCCTGCGCTGTATGTATTACAATTAGAGGAACTTCATCCGTTCCAAGTAATTTAGGTGCATTATCGTCCTTATGTGTGCAGTGAAAGCTCTCTGTATACTCTCCAGGTCAACAGTTTCGCCTGCCTTGAGGAGGCAGTTAGTGTACAGCAGTATTCCAGGCTAGAGAGAACAAGCGATTTGAAGAGAATTATCATGGGCTTGGCGTCCCTAGTTTTGAAGGTTCACATTATCCATCCCATAATTTTTATAGCAGATGAGGTAGATACGTTGTTGTGGTATTTGAAGGTGAGATTCTGACATTATCACTCCCAGGTCCTTCACATTAGTTTCTCGCTCTCTTGTGTGGGTGGAATTTGTTGTGTATCCTGATGCAGTCTTAAGTTCCTCAAATTTTCCATATCTGAGTAATTGAAATTTCTCGTCATTGACCTTCATAGTTTTCTGCGGCATGTTTAAAGATTTGGGTGTCAACCGCAAAAAGAAGACACAGAGCTGTTGCTCACATCTGTCAGACATGAGGATGAGGAACAGGATGGGAGCAAGTACTGTGCCTTGTGGAACAGACCTTTTGACTGTAGTTGCCACAGACTTTTCTCTGTTTACTATCACTTTTTGTTTTCTATTAGGAAGTTATAGAGTTATCTATGAACTTTTCTTGTTATTCATTTATCGCTTATTTTGTGCGGAATTACACCGTGTTTGTACTTTACGAAGGCTTTCACAAAGTCTATGTATACTACACCTGCATTTTGTTTAATCCAGGACCTTGTCATAGTGGTCCTGTAGCTGGGACAGGCAGATGTCTGTGGTTCTTTGCAATTGTTTTAGTGCCACATTTGATGAGTTGGAGGCACCGATGTTGGCAGACGTAGGAGTGAGGACCTGATTAGCAGGTATAGGTCAGCAAGAGATAATTGGGAGGAAGGGTGGGAACCCTGTAATTTGTGGTATTTTGCCAAGGAGTGGAGTTGAAAATGAATGGTTGTCCAGAGCAATTGGTGTCAATTGCTGGCTGGACAAATACTGTAAGGAAAATGCGGTAACATTTATTGACAACTGGGACCTCCTCTATGGCAGGAATGACATGTATGCCAGGGATGGGGTTCACTTATCTAGGTGTGGGGTGGGAGCACTGGCCAATGCAGTGGAGGGAGCTGTTAGGTCTTTAAACTAGGAATAGTTAGTGGTATGGTTTTGGCGGGAAAACAGTGGAGTCGCAGTGTAGTAATATGAGTACTTGGAGAACTAGAAATAGGCAAAATGAGGTGGATATTAGAAAGCCAGTGGCACTAATTGACAAGGACAGAAATAGGTTCAGTGGAATAACAGAAAGGAGCAAGAAGGTTAAAGAGAAAGGAGGGTCCTTAAACATATATTACACAAATAGTCGTAGTGCTAGGAATAAGATGGACGAGTTGAGACTAGTTGCTAGTGCAGGTAGCATTGATGCATTTGCCATAACTGAGACGTGGTTTAATTCAAAAAGTCGGGACATGCCTGCGGAATGTCACATTCAGGGTTTTAAATTGTTCCAAGTAGATAGAAGTATCGGGAATGGAGGTGGGGTGGCATTGTATGTCCGAGATCGCTTGAACTGTTGCATAAAAACGGGTAGTAAGTCTGAAGTAAAACATAGTCTGTTTGGATAGAATTTTCAGAGGGGCATGAAAAACTGATTTTAGGAGTGATATACCGTCCCCCAGACTTAGATAGGGACCAAGGGAGACTATTATGGGAGGAAATTGTTAGGGCCACAAGGCAAAATAATGTAGTAATTCTAGGAGACTTTAACTTTAGTCAAATTGATTGGAATTTCTTGACTGGGAATTTAGAATCATACTACTTCTTAGTAGTAGTTCAGGATTGCTTTTTGAAGCAGTTTGTGACAGAACCTACAAGGGGTAATAACCTGCTTGACTTAGTTCTGGCAAACAATGAATCCCTTGTTAATAATTTAGAAATTTCAGTGGAACTCGGTGCTAGCGACCACAAATCAATTAAATTTAGCATTGAATGGAAGTATGATAGTAGAGATAACTCTGTAACAGTTCCAGATTTTCGCTTAGCAGATTACGATGGGCTTAGAGAACACTTATCTGTTGACTGGGGTAACGAAGAGAGCTATCAATATGACAGTTTTCTGAACACCACACATGCTGCTCAAAGAAAGTTTATCCCGTATAAAGAAATTAGATAAAATAGAAATGACCCAAAATGGATGAATAATAGGCTGAAATATCTACTAGGGCATAAGAAAGGAATTTATAGGCGTGTCAAGAGGTGAGGGTCATCTTACGAATCAGTATATTGACATTAAGAGGGACATTAAAAAGGGGATAAGAAAAACTAAAAGACTATGAAATTAAAGTTGCTAGGGATTCTAAAACTAACCCAAAAAGTTTTTTCCAGGTCTATAGAACAAAAGTAGAGATTAGATAGGTCTCCTTCAAAATAACTATGGGCATCTTACTGACAAAGAGAATGAAATGTGCTCGGTTTTTAAATAATTATTTTCTCTTGGTTTTTACACAGGAAGACACTAACAACATTCCAGTAATTAATTTTTATAGTCGGCCAGAAAAAGATAAATTATGTAACATCACAGTCACTAGTGAAATGGTTGTGAAGCAGATAGACCGACTGAAGCCAAATAAGTCGCCGGGTCCTGATGAGATTTTTTCAAGGGTTCTAAAGGAATGCAAAATGGAACTCTGTGAACCATTAACTAATATTTTTAATTTATCTCTTCAAACAGGTGTAGTGTCTGATATGTGGAAGGTGGCTAATGTAATTCCTATTTTTAAAACAGGGGACAAGTAGTTACCGTCAAATTACCGCCCAATAAGCCTGACCTCAATTGTAGGCAGATTACTAGTGTCAATTATAGCTGAGATTATAAGAAGCCATCTCGATAAGCATAGCTTGATTAATGATACTCAGCATGGATTCACAAGAGGCCGGTCTTGTCTAACTAATTTATTAACTTTCTTCAGTAAAGTTTTTGAGGCTGTTGACCACGATAAATAATTTGATATTGTTTATTTAGTGAGTTCCGCACCAAAGACTGTTAAAGAAAGTGGCAGCTCATGGCATTGGGGAAAGGGTGCTCTCGTGGATCGAATCATGGCTCACAGACAGGAAGCAGAGAGTGTCCGAGTGGGGTTCAGTAACAAGTGGCGTTCCACAGGGATCAGTCTTGGGCCCGTTGTTGTTTATAATATATATCAATGATCTTGATGAAGGAATTACTTGTGATTTGAGAAAATTCGCCGATGACACAAAGATAGGTAGGATAATTGATTCAAACGTAGATGTTAGGGAACTTCAGAAGGATTTAGACAAACTCTGTTCTTGGTCAGAAAAGAGGCTGATGTAGTTCAATGTAGATAAATGCAAGGTTCTAAAGCTCGGGAGTGTCCATAACCCTAGTACTTATAAGTTAAATGATGTAGAGCTGAGCCATACAGATTGCGAAAAGGACTTGGGGATTATGGTAAGCAGCAACCTTAAACCAAGACAGCAATGCCTAAGCGTACGTAATATGGTAAATAGATTACTGGGATTTATTTCAAGAAGTGTAAGCAACAGAAGTCCAGAGGTCATACTGCAGCTTTATACATCATTAGTAAGGCCTCGCCTAGATTATGCAGCTCAATTCTGGTCTCCATATTACAGAATCGACATAAATTCGTTAGAAAACATTCAGCGTAGGATGACTAAATTAATACATAGCATTAGAAATCTTCCTTATGAAGAAACATTGAAGACTCTTAAATTACATTTACTTGCTAGACGAAGAATGAGGGGAGACATGATCGAAGTGTATAAGTGGAAGATAGGTATTAATAAAGGGATTATTAATGTGGTCTTGAGGATATCTCTCCAAGAGAGAACCCGCAGTAATGGATTGAAATTAGATTAGTTTAGATTCAGAAAGGACATAATTGACTCTAGTAATTTGCCTACAATTGAGGTCAGGCTTACTGGGCGGTAATTTGACGGTAACGACTTGTCCCCTGTTTTAAAAATAGGAATTACGTTAGCCATCTTCCACATATCAGACACTACACCTGTTTGAAGAGATAAATTAAAAATATTAGTTAATGGTTCACAGAGTTCCATTTTGCATTCCTTAAGAACCCTTGAAAAAACCTCATCAGAACCCGGTGACTTATTTGGCTTCAGTCGGTCTATCTGCTTCACAACCATTTCACTAGTGACTGTGATGATACATAATTTATCTTCTGGTCCACTATAAAAATTAATTACTGGAATATTGTTAGTGTCTTCCTGTGTAAAAACCGAGAGAAAATTATTTAAAAATGAGCACATTTCATTCTCTTTGTCAGTAAGATGCCCATAGTTATTTTTAAGGGGACCTATCTTATCTTTTTGGGTTAGTTTTAGAATTCCTAACAACTTTAATTTCATAGTCCCTTTTAGCTTTTCTTATCCCCTTTTTAATGTCCCTCTTAATGTCAATATACTGATTCATAAGATAACCCTCACCTCTTTTGATACGCCTATAAATTCCACCCCAACCCCCTTCTCGATACTTCTATCTACTTGTAACAATTTAAAACCCTGAATGTGACATTCCGCAGGCATGTCCCGACTTTTTTAATTAAACTACGTCTCAGTTATGACAAATACATCAATGTTACCTGCACTAGCAACTAGTCTCAACTCGTCCATCTTATTCCTAGCACTACGACTATTTGTGTAATATATATTTAAGGACCCTCCTTTCTCTTTAACCTTCCTGCTCCTTTCTGTTATTCCACTAAACCTATAACTATCCTTGTCAATTAGTGGAACTGGCTTTCCAATATCCACCTCATTTTGCCTATTACTAGTTCTCCTAGTACTCGTATTAATACACTGAGACTTCACTATTTTCCCGCCAAAACCCATACCACTAACTATTCCTAGTTTAAAGTCCTAACAGCTCCCTCCACTGCAGTTGCCAGTGCCCTCATCCAACACCAAGAGAAGTGAACCCCACCCCTGGCATACATGTCATTCCTGCCATAGAAGAGGTCCCAGTTGTCAATGAATGTTACCGCATTTTCCTTACAGTATTTGTCCAGCCAGCAATTGACACCAATTGCTCTGGACAACCATTCATTTCCAACTCCTCTCCTTGGCAAAATACCACATGTGACAGGGTTCCCACCCTTCCTCCTAATTATCTCTATTGCTGACCTATACCTGCTAATGAGGTCCTCACTCCTACGCCTGCGATCATCGTTGCCTCCAGCACTGAGACAGATAATAGGATTGCTCCCATTACCTCTCATGATGTCATCCAGATGGCTAACAGTATCCTTCATCCCAGCCACAGGAAAACACACTCTCTGCCTGATTTTTCAAATGGTATACAATACCGACATTTTGGTAGATAAGACACATAGGCAACATTTAGGCAACTTTATTCCGAAACGTTTCGCCTACACAGTCTTCACATCTCTACTGCTACTGCCTACTTTCTGTACTCGACTGAAGAAACCTATTGTGTAGGCGAAACGTTTCGGAATAAAGTTGCCTAAATGTTGCCTATGTGTCTTATCTACCACACTCTCTGCCTCCTACTCCTATCCTTCAAGCAGAATGTCCTATCCATGTACCTAATCTGGCTATCCCCAACAACAACAATGTTTTTACCTTTCTTGGCGACGTCCGTCGTGATGTTCCCAGTAGTCGACTCACATTCGTTAGGTAGCACTACACCTTCACTTGTGGAATTCGTCAAGACGTTCTCGATGGTTTTCGTTGCGGTTTCCAGGGAGGTCTCAGGTCAGCCAATGATTCCTTGGTGCTCGTTGTGACATTCCCAGTAGAACGCCCACATTCGTCAGGTAGCACCGAAAATACGTTGGAAGTTTCCACAGCAGTCTTTTGGGTCCTCATTGTTTCTGCCTCTCCAACAGTCTTCTTGATCCTCAGCTTGGTTCCATGTTGCCCGGCCACTGACCAAGCTCCCCTCTTAACCTGGGGACTCACAATAGGAGGATTACTTCGAATCCTCTTGTTCTCCTCCGTTAATCGCCGTATCTCCTGCTTAGCAACCTTAATTCTTCCTGGAATTTGTATTGATAAAGCCACTGGATGGCGAAACTTCTACAGCAAAGATACCCAGATAATTGACAGAAAACAGGAACGAGGATTCGCCATTTCATGTAATTGTTTCACTCGGCTATTAAAAACGTTTGTGAGATACTTAGAGAAAACAAATCATAATGGTCCAGAGGTACTTGGTAAATACTGTGGAATACATTCAATCATTGCTCTGTGTTACTCATCATACACTAGTTATTATGACACTAAGGTATTCCACTCATGACTGGGTTACGTGTAAACTTCTCCTGTCTGTGACACTAACAAAATAACCACATGACCTCACCAAAATTTTTTTCCAGCGCAAAAAAAAACAAAAAAAAAAAAAGTAAAAAAAATGAGCTTTTTTGGTGTTATCCGATTCCCCTCAAAATGCAAAATTCGGCCTTTCAGTCAGAATCTCAAATTTTCCAAAGTGATAGACATTCCCCAGAAAAGGGTGCGTAGATCAAAAGATTCGTTAGTGTTAAACCCGGGTAAAAAAGAATTGTATAACTCCTGTTTTATCGGGGAAAACCTGAGAAAAACGTGGTCCTGGGGTCACGGGGAAACAAAAAAATTTTTTAGACGGAAGTGAGAGGCTCAAGCCAAACCCCATAAAACATGGAGAAAAAAATTACAATTAACCAAAGAAATGTATCAAACCCTGAACCGGCAGGGGCACCCTTCAACTAAATGACACTGAGTGTCGAGGTAAAATTCTCAAGACAGACCCCAAAATATCATTTCGTTTTCGTATAAACCCAGAGTGGTTGATAATAATTCTTTAAAGATTATATTTTCAATTTTTGTTGTTTTCCCCCCCAAAAACAAAAGAAGTCTTTTAAAATTAAATCCTATATAGAAATTTTATTATTTTATCAGGGGTTTATCAATAATTGTGACATCTAAGAGTACGTTGCAGTTTTTCGGGTTTTTGACAACAAATATAGGGATGCCTTCTGACCAGCGACCCCCTGCTAAAAAATATAGTAGGGGGGAGGGCCCCCGTCCTGCTAGCAGTCTTTTATTCAACCCAGCAAAACAAAGGGAAACCCCAAACCAAAATTGTGTAGCGTATTGGGGTTCATTTTTCAATTTGGCAACTTACCCTTTAGTCGGGCCTTATATTTTATTTTGTTCTTGCTTCCAAACATGATTTTTTTGTACATAGTGTACTACATTGTAAAATACTTGCATTCCTTTTGGCAAGGAAAAGATGTGTATTTATCACGCTGACTTTTTTCAGTTCCTCATTTCCCACCTTTGGGTTTTTGTCCGAGCAGATGTACAGTCTACCGGACTACACCCCATTGTAATATTACCTTAAAAATTATTTTTTCTTCATCAAGTTTTAAATTTTCATCACGAAATATTGTATCGCACTTATTGTCGGGGTTTTTTAAAACAGGGTTAAGTTAATACTTGTAGATGATTTATTAACTTCAGGTTTGTTATCTACTCCCTGATTAAACAGACCCCAAATTCTGATCAGACCTAAAAATGTTTAGTTTGTTCATTCTTTTAAATCTTATTTTTCAATACAAATTTTCTATTTCCTTTTTTACTTTTTCAAAATTTTGAGGTAAATGTCGCTTTTGGGTTTTAAATTTCCCGAAAATTATTTTTAAATTGCCAGATGGTATATTATTCTCAAGATGGTTTTTGCCATATTCCAAGATGGTTTATCATTGTTATAGATGATTTATTATAATTCGAGATACGTTTTCATATTCCGCGATAGCTTATCATCAATATCGTTTACGTTGATTTTTACGACTGGACATGACCAAGTATTAACCAACACTGCAACACCGCTTTATGAAGGGAACAGGTGCCTTGAAGTGAGACTCAGGAGAGGTCACACCGCTTTGTGAAGGGAACAGGTGCCTTGAAGTGAGACTCAGGAGAGGTCACACGGGAGCTGACAAAAGAGGAAGTCACATGGGGGTGAAACGTCCTGAACAATGCACAGGTTAGAGGTTAAGGCAGAGGAAGAGAGCGAGAGGGAGAAGGAGAGAGAAAGAGATAGAGAGGAGGGGGAAGGGAGAGATGCAAAATCTCTTAGCTTGTAAATAAAGGTAAGAACTCATAACGTAGCCATGTAAACCCATTGTATAAAAGAAAGGGAGGATGAGGGAATAAAAGAATTTGCCTGTTTAGATGCCCATGTGTCGGAAAGGGAGGAAACGCAGGATCAGGTCCATTAGAAATATTTGTATTATATAAACCATGATCAAAATGAACAATGTTTTCAGCTATTATCTACATTCCCTTGATTAATCAACAGTGGTTGCTTCCTTGATCCTGCTTTTGCTTTTGTCCTGATAGAACTGTAGTGAACGACGCACATCTTGCCAGTATCTCTCGTCCTCTTAGCATTCATGTGGTTCTACAGGCAATTCTTATGGTCATAAAGACACAGTTAATACACTTCATCCACTGTTGCAAAGTGAAATCCTTATTCATCCACTCCACTCACTGGTGAACAGCTAACATTATCTTACATACACGATGCTTCAAATATCAACCTCCCTTCCTTAAGAGTACTATCGTAGCCGAGTTTACAGCATTCTGTGTGGCAGATATATTGTAGTAAGATTCGCATCAAGGAGACACGATGTGACCTTCAAATCGGCAGATTGAATTTGGGGATAAATAATCTGTAAATTATGATTCACATTTTACTGTTGTTAAAAAGTATCATTGTGCTCCTTCGTTTCCCATTTGTATTTTAACAACCGTTGACGGGTTAAAAGAACCTACTGCAACTAACCATCATTATGCTACGTATATGTGATCACCTTAGAGTAGGTCGCTCCTGACAACGAGTGGTGAAGTTAGTGGTGATAATATATTACGTAGTCATTTACATTGTTTTATTACAATAAACACTCGTTCAAACAAGAAAATTAGTGAGGCAGAACTTGGATTCATGTCAAATAATCATTCCTTAAACTATTATATTTATGGTTATAAAAAGTAAGTTTGGTAGTACGATTATCAAATGAGATGAGAATTATTAATGTTCCAACCGATTAATAACGTTATTGTTCTGCTGCATACCAGCAGATATGTTATTAAAACTGTTTAAGTTTGATAAATAATTTATTCTCTCTCTCTCTCTCTCTCTCTCTCTCTCTCTCTCTCTCTCTCTCTCTCTCTCTCTCTCTCTCCCACTACCAGTATGACACTTCGGGGTATCTAATACGAATTATTTATATCAAGGGTCGCCAGAGGAGATAACTCATATATGTAACACTAATTAAGAAACTCAAAAATATGATAAGATGACAGATAATCACAGTATTGATGCCGAAATGAGAACTATTAATTAACTAATTATATTTATATTTTTTTTCAATAGCCAAATACGGCTTGATTTTGTATGTGGGAAATACTCGGTATATAAATTATTTTCAAGATTTTAATAATAACTTAGACGTGATGTTTTTATTTTGCCTTTTTCTTAAACAGTTATTGCCTTTTATTAGGTAGATAAAAAAAATAATCAGAAATATGGCATAAAATACCGACAAGAAAGATAAACAACATTTCGGCCACGCAGTTGTCTTCATCAAGTCACAAAGAGATATACCAGAGAAGGAAGGATTTGCATATTCACTACTGACATTATTATTATGCATTTTTAAAAAAATTGATATTTTACTGCTAAAAAGTTAATTTAGTCAATTTCAGTGATTACTAATGGATTTGTTTTCCTGCACTAGCAGTGAGTAACTATTTAAAATTAACTTTAAAGCGTTTAGGAGTATTGTCTCATCTCAGTCAGTAAAATTAAGAATAAATTGAATAATGATCAAAATTTAAACTCAAAAAGGTGAGCAGATATTGCAGAACACGGAAACAAAGATTAGAGAGAAAAATAATACAAATGCCTCTTAACAACAGAAAAGCATTTTGCAGGGATTTCCTCTGACCCCCTAGCAGCAGAAGCAGCGGCAGCGGTAGCAGCAGCAGCAGAGCGGCGTAGGAGGGGGTGGGAGGAGGAAAAAAGGGGTTGTGAGTGTAGTTAGTAGTAGTTAGCCC
>NC_069426.1:12282662-12295162 GCF_026875155.1 Cherax quadricarinatus
AAAATAAACTTTCACCACACTAGTAGGGGAAAAAAACATGAAATGAAAATAAAAATACTAAACCCAACAATAATGCATCATTAACTCATCTCTTTCAGAATCTTCCATTAGCGAGAACGAGAATTTGATAAGCGCAGTGCATCCCTAATCTTCTTCGCCTCTGTGTCTCTCCTGTCTTCGTGTCTAACTAAACACAGAGGCATAACTGAAAGATTGCCCAATGGTAGGAGGCAGTGGAGACCCAGGAGGTACAGAGATGTCTGAGAAAAATGACCAGGTGGCCAACTCTACGCTGGTTCTTCTCCAGGATCATAACTTGCCAAGTAATATAACCTGCTATATATTTTACTATAAACGTATATACACCGAGAGGTATGTATACACACACGTTGCCTAAATTTTTGTTTTTGTTTAGTTTCATTTGCAAAAGAATGGATTTTAATCAAACAATTGCCTCCGCTCAGTATGCCAATGCACGCACTAACAAACGCACGCACAATCACGTACCCAATTACGCAGGCAAGCACGCTTGTGCACATGTACACGACAATCATACACATTCACACACCAGGGGCCAGGAGCTGTGTCCCGATCCCTGCAGCCACAACTAGGTGAGTACTGCATGGTCACCAGTATAACAGCAACAGTAGCGCTCCTTGAATCTTAGAGATTTTAGTCCGTATTTAGTAACTAGAAGAGGTCAATGTTCATGACAGAATCAATGAACAATCCTAGATGTGAAAAACAAGGTTTTCATAGTAAGAAAGAATAGGGGAAGATCACAATTTTATAGAAAATTTGAAAGTGCCAATATTGGGTAGAAGAGTGAGGTTAAGGCACGGCTACCAGGCAGGCACCGCTGCTGCCATTGATCATAATTATACAAATAACAACAGGACAAATGGTGACTCAAAGTGAAAGAGATAAGTGCAGAGATAGGTTAGTCTAGTGGGTGAGCAGCAAATGAAGTATCATAGCGAGTAAGGATACATCAATAACAAAGAATCAAAACATACCAAAAAGCTAGGAGAACTGCAGAGTAGCATCATTCTCGAGCATCTGCTGCCTTTGATAAGTATGGAGAGTTTTACTATTCTCGGAGCCCGGCCATGGGCCAGTATCGTCTGGTGCTTGCCTCGTCAACGAGGCTGTTGCTGCTAGAGGTCTGCCGCCCCATATATCCCTCACAGTCTAGTTGATCTGGCACCAGGTGAAGACACTTGTCCAGTTTCCTCTAGAAGCTTCTGCACTTATTCCAGACATGTTTCTGATATCTTCTAGTAAGATGCCCATAGTTAGGTTTCCTCTCAAAAAATATGGAAAGAAGTGAGAATATCTCGGCAGAAAAGTGAAAACCTTAGGGGAATGAGCGGAGTGAATATGATTGCAGTTAATCAAGCTTGGTGCCAACTGGAAGTATCAGACAGATTACGACAGTGCCAGCAAGGATAACAAGCAGCCCACTACTACCATTTCACTGCCTGTGGAAAATATTCAGGTAAATAACTTCGGGTATTCTGCCATAGCTGAAAGTTAAAGGTCCACTTACCCTTATTAGTTTTCAATAAGGATGAGATGAATGAGGGTTAGGAGGTGTAACACTAGTGTGCAGGCATGGGAAGACAATGTAGATCCCCTACACACAGACACACACACAGACACAGACACACACACACACACACACACATACACACACACACACACACACACACACAAAACAGTCAAGGACCATGTAATCAGACTGAGGAAGGGCGATGGGAAATTTACAAGAAACGACCGAGAGGTATGTCAGGAGCTCAACATGAGATTTAAAGAAGTATTTACAGTGGAAACCAGTAGGACTCCAGGAAATCAGAACAGGGGGGCTACACCAGCAAGTGCTGGATGAGGTACATATAACCAAGGAGGAGGTGAAGAAGCTGCTATGCGAACGTGACACCTCAAAGGCCAGACATCTCTCCGTGGGTCCTTAAAGAGGGAGCAGAGATATTGTGTGTACCATTAACAAAGATCTTCAACACATCATTTGAAACTGGGCAACTTCCCGAGGTATGGAAGATGGCAAATGTAGTCCCAATTTTTAAAAAGGGAGACAGACATGAGGCACTAAACTACAGACCTGTATCACTAACGTGTATAGCATGCAAGGTCATAGAGAAGATCATCAGGAGGAGAGTGGTGGAGCACCTGGAAAGAAACAAGTGTATAATTGACAACCAGCACGGTTTCAGGGAAGGAAAATCCTGTGTCACAAACCTACTGGAGTTTTATGACAAGGTGACAGAAGTAAGACAAGAGAGAGAGGGGTGGATCGACTGCATTGTTTTGGACTGCAAGAAGGCCTTCGACACAGTTCCTCACAAGAGGTTACTGCAAAAGCTAGAGGATCAGGCACACATAACATGAAAGGCACCGCAATGGATCAGAGAATATCTGACAGGGAGGCAACAACGAGTCATGGTAAGTGACGAGGTGTCAGAGTGGGCAGCTGTGACAAGCGGGGTTCCACAGGGGTCAGTCCTATTACCTATGCTGTTCTTGGTATATGTGAACGACATAACGGAAGGGATAGACTCAGAAGTGTCCTTGTTTGCAGATGATGTGAAGTAATGAGAAGAATCAAATCGGATGAAGTTCAGGCAGGACTACAAAGAGACCTGGACAGGCTACAAGCCTGGTCCAGCAACTGGCTCCTTGAGTTTAACCCTGCCAAATGCAAAGTCATGAAGATTGGGGAAGGGCAGAGAAGACCGCAGACACAATATAGTTTAGATGGCCAAAGACTGAAAACCTCACTCAAGGAAAAAGATTTTAGGGTGAGTATAACACCGAGCATATCTCCTGAGGCGCATATCAATCAGATAACTGCTGCAGCATACGGGCGCCTGGCAAACCTTCGGATAGCGTTCCGATACCTCAGTAAGGATTCGTTCAAGAC
Source organism: Cherax quadricarinatus (assembly GCF_026875155.1). Taxonomy (NCBI): domain Eukaryota; kingdom Metazoa; phylum Arthropoda; class Malacostraca; order Decapoda; family Parastacidae; genus Cherax; species Cherax quadricarinatus. The sequence continues at coordinate 12,285,601 of NC_069426.1, forward strand.
TCTGTATACCATTTACGTCAGGCCCATACTGGAGTATGCAGCACCAGTTTGGAATCCACACCTAGTCAAGCACGTCAAGAAGAAAGGTTGAGGGAAATCGGCCTGACGACACTGGAGGACAGGAGGGTCAGGGGAGACATGATAACGACATATAAAATACTGCGCGGAATAGACGAGGTGGACAAAGACGGGATGTTCCAGAGATGGGACACAGACACAAGAGGTCACAATTGGATGTTGAAGACTCAGATGAATCAAAGGGATGTTAGGAAGTATTTCTTCAGTCATAGAGTAGTCAGGCCGTGGAATAGCCTAGAAAGTGACGTAGTGGAGGCGGGAACCATACATAGTTTTAAGGCGAGGTATGATAAAGCTCATGGGGCAGGGGGAGAGAGGACCTAGTAGAAATCAGCGAAGTGGCGGGGCCAGGAGCTATGACTCGACCCCTGCAACCACAAATAGGTGAGTACAAATAGGTGAGTACACACACACACACACACACACACACACACACACAAACACAAACGCACACACAAACGCACACACACACACACAGACACACACACACACACACACACACACACACACACACACACACACACACACACACAAACGCAAACACACACACAAACACACACACATACACACACTCAAACATACACACACACTCACAAACACGCACATACACAAACACACAGACACACACACACACACACACACACACACACACACACACACACACACAAACACACACACACACACACACACACACACACACACACACAAACACACAAACACACACACACACACACACACACACACACACACACACACACACACACACACACACACACCACACACACACACACACACATGAAGATTGGGGAAGGGCAAAGAAGACCGCAGACGGAGTACAGTCTAGGGGGCCAGAACCTACAAACCTCACTCAAGGAAAAAGATCTTGGGGTGAGTATAACACCAGGCACATCTCCTGAGGTGCACATCAACCAAATAACTGCTGCAGCATATGGGCGCCTAGCAAACCTCAGAACAGCATTCCGACATCTTAATAAGAAATCGTTCAGGACCCTGTACACCGTGTACGTTAGGCCCATATTGGAGTATGCGGCATCAGTTTGGAGCCCACACATAGCCAAGCACGTAAAGAAACTAGAGAAAGTGCAAAGACTTGCAACAAGACTAGTCCCAGAGCTAAGAGGTATGTCCTACGAGGAGAGGTTAAGGAAAATCGACCTGACGACGCTGGAAGATAGGAGAGATAGGGGGGACATGATAACGACATACAAAATCCTGCGTGGGATAGACAAGGTGGACAGAGACTGGATGTTCCAGAGATGGGACATAGAACAAGGGGTCACAATTGGAAGCTGAAGACTCAGATGAGTCAAAGGGGTGTTAGGAAGTTTTTCTTCAGCCACAGAGTTGTTAGGAAGTGGAATAGTCTGGCCAGCGATGTAGTGGAGGCAGGAACCATACATAGTTTTAAGACGAGGTATGATAAAGCTCATGGAGCAGGGAGAGGGAGGATCCAGTAGCGGTCAGTGAAGAGGCGGGGCCAAGAACTGAGTCTCGACTTCTGCAACCACAATTAGGTGAGTACACACACAAGCTGAAGCCACAGAAGCCAGGATATGGGCCTTAGAATATGAGATAAATACACTGAAGCGAGTTACAGGGCTATTTCCCAGAGGAGACATGGCATCTGAAGCAGGAACACCCCTATTAAATGAAGAGCCTAGTGGAAGGGAAGGAGACAAGACTTATGCTTAGGCCCCTATCAATCCACCAAGTAAAGCCAAGGATTGTAGGTGGAGAGCTGTTAGTAGCAGGGATTGCATTGAGGGGGGAGAAGGTGGTGAAAGTGATCGGTCCCATGCAGAGGCATGATCATGTCACCAAGAGTTACAGGAAAAAATAAGGGAGATAATGACTCACGAAATTGTAATGGCACGATTGCAAACAACCATACCATGGGCGGGGATAGAACCCGGTCTGGAATTTTGAGACTCTCTGATCGTGGTTTCTATCCCCACCTGTGGTATAGATTTTTGAGGGAGACAATGACTATGTTCAACCAGGACCCAGAGACACAGAGATAAAGGCAATGGGAGGAGAAGAGGGAGAAATTGCTGTTAATTCATGGGCTTCAGGAGTGCGAAGGGAGGACATTTAATGAAAGCTGGCAGAAAGAAAAACAGGAAATTGAAAACATCATCAAAGAAATAGGCAAGGAGGATATGACTGAGATAGTAAATTTTCAGAGAATAGGAGGGTACTTGAAGGGAAAAAATAGCCTGGCCATACTGATTTTCAAGCCAGAAATGGTGTGGAACAGGATCTTGCAAGAGAAACCTCGGCTGAAGGAATTATCAACTTACAAGAGGGCGTTCCTAGACCCCGACAGAATAAGAACAGAACGACAGCAGCTGAGAGAGAAGACAAAGAAACAAAAGGGGTAGGAAAAGAGACAAGAAGAGTCAGCAGAGGACAGCCATAGCTGGGGAGAGAAACAAGAGCAAACACACACAGAACCACTATCAGAACTCCACAGTAAAACACGCTGTCCCAACACTAACCACAATTCTCACTTAAAGCCCTCACCAAACAATATTCTGTAGAATCCCACAGCACACTACCAGACCCCCACCCCCTACAGACTCCCCCAGAGCACAGTGTTGCAAGGGAAACTGAAGGTATGGGTACACAAATGCTGATGGAATAACGAATATGTGGGAGGAGTGGCACGAAAGATTCAAAGATGCATCAATGGACATCATAGCTCTCACCAAAACCAACCTCACACAAATGATAACAGATGGCATCGTTCCAGTGGGATATCAGATCCTGAGGAGAGGCAAAGGGAGCAGAAGGGGTGGAGGAGTAGCTCTGCTCGTCAACAACTAATGGGATTTTAATGAGCTGGATAGAGGAGGCAAAGAGAAGCAGGAGACTACATAACAGGAACACTTCAGTCTGAAGGTCCAAGGCGGTGATGTATAACCCATCACAGAGCAGCTGGAAGTCAAGGCCAGAGTATGATGAGCCAAAACGGCTCATGTGAGTAGGGCAAAGCTACTGATTGTGGGTGACTAACAATCACAAAGAAATTGACTGGGAGAACATGGAGCCACATGGGGCCTATAAACGTAGAGGGCTAAGATGATGGAGGTGGCACTGGAAAACCATATGTACCAACATATGAGAAAGAGAAGAGGACGAACCAGCAAGACTGGACCTAGTATTCACCTTGAGTAGTGCAGATGTTGAGGACATCACATATGAAAAGACCCCCCTCAGGGCAAGTGATCACGTGCTTCTGAGATTTGAATACATAGTAGAGCTACAAGTGGAGAGGGAAGCAGGAAGGGCAGAACAAACGAAGCCATACTACAAGAGATGGGAAGAATTTCATGCGCGAGGCTCTGTGGAACAGAACACTTGCAGGGAAGTCAGTAAATGAGATCATGGGATATGTGGCATTAATATACAAGGAAGCTGAGGAGAGATTTGTACCCAAGGGTAACAGAAATAACGAGAAGGCCAGGATGAGCCCTTGGTTCACTCAGAGGTGTAGAGAGGCCAAAACCAAATGTGCTAGAGAATGAAAGAAGTATAGAAGGCAAAGGACCAAGGAGAATAAGGAGAGCAGTTGAAGAGCTAGAAATGAATATGCACAGGTAAGAAGGGAGGCCCAACGACAATACGAAAATGACAAATGAGCGAAACCCAAATCTGACCCGGAGCTGTTGTGCAGCCACATCAGGAGGAAAACAACTGTCAAGGATCAGGTAATTAGGCTGAGGAAGGAAGGAGGGAAGGTCACAAGAAGTGACCGAGAAGTACTTGAGGAGCTCAACATGAGATTCAAAGAAGCATTCTCATAGGAGACAGAAGGGACTCCAGAAAGAGAAACAGGTGGGATACACTATCAGCTGTTGAACACAATACATACAACCGAGGAAAAAGTGAAGAGGCTGCTAAGTGAGCTAAATACCGGATAACATCAATCCAAATAACATCTCGCCATGGATCCTGAGAGAGGGTGCATAGGCGCTAAGAGTACCACTAGCAACAATCTTCAACTTATCTAACGAAACAAGGCGACTACCTGAGCTCTGGAAGACAGCAAATCAAGTCCCATTTTTCAAAAAAGGAGACAGACACAGAACACTGAACTACAGACGAGTGTCACTGATATATATAGAATGAAAAGTCATGGAGAAGATAATCAGAAGAAAAGTGATGGAACACGGTTTCAGGGCCAGGAAATTCTGTCTCAAACCTACAGGAGTTCTATGATAGGGTGACAGCAGAAAGACAAGAGAGAGAGAGAGGTACATAAATTGCGTTTTCCTGGACTGTAAGAAGGCTTTTGACACAGTTCCACACAAGAGATTACTGCAAAAGCTGGAGGACCAGACAGGTATAACAAGGAAGGCACAGGAATGCATCAGGGAATACCTGGTGGGAAAACAGGGAGTCATGGTATGTAACGTGGTGTCAGATTGGTCGCCTGTGATGAGCGGGGTTCCACAGGGGACAGTTCTAGGACCGGTGCTGTTTCTGGTATATGTGAACGACATGGTGGAAGGAATAGACTCAGAAGTGTCCCTCTTTGCAGATGATGTGAAGTGGATGAGAGGAATTCAATCAGACGAGGACCAGGCGAAACTACAAAGGGATCTGGACAGGCTGCAGGCCTGGTCCAGAAACTGGCTCCTGGATTTGAACCCCACCATGTGCAAAGTGATGAAGACTGGGGAACAGCAAAGAAGACCGCCGACGGAGTACAGTCTAGGGGGTCAGAGACTACAAACCTCACTCAGTGATACGGATCATGGGGTGAGTATAACATCGGGCACATTTCCTGAGGCGCACACCAACCAAATAACTGCTGCAACATATGGGCGCCTAGCAAACCTAAGAATAACATTTCGACATCTCATTATGGAATCGTTCAGGACCCTGTACACCGTGTATGTCAGGGCTACATTGTCCTACTAGGAGAGGTTAAGGGAAATCGACCTGACGACACTGGAGGACAGGAGAGATAGGGGGAATATAAAAACAACATATAAAATAATGAGAGGAATTGACAAGGTGGACAGAGACAGGATGTTCCAGAGATGGGATCGAGCAACAAGGAGTCACATTTGTAAGCTGAAGACTCAGATGAATCAGAGGGATGTTAGGAAGTATTTCTTCAGTCACAGAGTTTTCAGGAAGTGTAATAGTCTGGGAAGTGAGGTAGTGGAGGCGTGATCCATACATAGAGGTATAATAGAGCTTGTAGAGCAGGAAGGGAGACCTAGTAGCGACCAGTGAAGAGGCAGGGCCAGGTTGTGTGAGTCGACCCCTGCAACCACAACTAGGTGAATACAATTTGGTGAATACTCTCGCACACATACACATCCACTTCCAGACATTCATACTAACACACTTACAAAGAAACACATACCTCTAGGACTGGTGACAGACCGGGCAGGGAGCGTAAACCCCGGAAAGCTTCTCCAGGTACTTCTGGTATACAGTAACGTGGAGGTATCCGCAGACATCATAACCATCACGGAAACAAAGTTCTCAGAATATTAACAGACGTGATCATCCTCAGATCCTTAGGATATAGTGAGAAAAAGGAAGGGAGGCGGAGTTGCTATTCTCATCAAAACTCAGTGGGAGTTTAGAGGAAATGTGAGGGATGGACAAAATGGAAGCAGGTGACTACATAGTACGACCTATGCAGACTGGGGTTCCCAAGGTGGTGATAGATGTGATTTACAGGGTTGAGTAAACAGAATAATGATGGACACACTAGATGAGGTAGCCAGAAGACCCATATGGGCAGTGCAAAGTTACTAGTTATGGGAGGTTTCAATCACAAAGAGATTGATTGGGAAAGCCTAGAGCCACATTCGGGACTACAAACGTGTAAGGATAAGATGTTGGAGGCGGTGCTGGAAAACCTCATGAACCAACATGTAAGGGAGACAAGTACACAGAGAGGATAGGATGAAGCAGTACGGTTCATCTTGAACAGTTCCGACGTTGGGGATATTACATACGAAAGGCTCCGTCGGCCCTGGTGATCACGTGGTCGCGAGTTTCGAATACATAGTGAAATTAACAGTCGAGAGTGAAGCAACACGAAAATGATGGGAGAAACCAAACTTTAAATGAGAAGTTTACACAGTTATGTGGCAGGCAATTGCTGCTTGAGCTGCAATGGAGATGAGAACTGCAAGGAAATATAGTAAATGAAATGATGGAACACGTGAACATTAAGTGCAGAGAGGCAGAGGAAAAGTTCCAACCAGAGGTGTAGAGAGGCCAATGTCAAATGCAATAGAACGTGTAAAAAAGTATTGAGTGCAAAGGACCAAAGAAAATAAAGAGCTGAGCAGAAGAAACAAAAATAAATATTCATAGACATGGAGGATGGCCCAATATGACTGACATAACATCGACAGCCATATTTCACCCAAAGCTGTTATACAATTACATCAGGAGGAAAGCAACAGTTAAGCGACAGATAGACAGGCTGAAGAAGGAAGGAGGGGAGCTCTTAGGAAATGACCAGGAAGTGTAAGAAGAGTTCAGCTTGAGATTTATAGAGGTATTCTCAGTGGAGATAGAAAAACCTCTTGCAATCCGAGGTGGTAGGGAACACCAACAAGTGCTGTACACACTACACACAACCGAGGAGGAGGTGAAGACACTGCTATACGAATTAGATACGGAAGTGCGCCTAGACAATATCTCTCCATGGGTTCTGAGAGAGGAAGTAGATGCTATATGTGGGTTACTAACAACAATCCTCAACACACTGAAGCAGGGCAACTACCAAAGGCGTGGAAGACAGCGAATGTATTCCCAGTTTTTTAAGAAAGAAGACTGGCATGCAGTATTAAGCTACATACCAGTGTCATTGACAAGTATGATACGTAAATTCATAGAGAAGCTAATCGAAGAACTGAGACATGCAACATATTGGAAATCTTCATTGACACAGCAACAATGGGTCACAATTGGAAGTTGAAGATTCAGATGAATCAAAGGGATGTTAAGAAGTATTTCGTCATTCACAGAGTTGTCAGGAAGTAGAATAGTCTGGGAAGTGATGTAGTGGAGGCAGAAACAATACATAGCATTAAGAAGAGATATGATAAAGCTCATGGAGCAGGAAGAGTGACCTAGTAGCGACCAGTGAAGAGGCCAGGCCAGTAGCTGTGACTCTAACTCTGCAACTACAACTAGTTGAGTACAACTAGGTGAGTACACACACATACACTCCCACACATATGGAAGACCCCTCGGGGTCAGTGACCACGTAGTTCTAAACTTCGAAGACATAGCAGATTTACAAGTAGAAAGGGAAGCAGGAAGGGCAGGACGATCGAAACCAAACTACAAGAGAGGGGACTACACAGACTACACATGAAGAATTTCCTGCACGAGGTTCAGTGGGACAGAGCACTGGCAGGGAAGTCAGTAAATGACATGATGAAATATGTAACAACGATATGCTAGGAAGCTGAGGAGAGGTTTCTACCCAAGGGTATCAGATATAACGAGAAGGCCAGGATGAGCCTTTGGTTCACTCATAGGTGTAGAGAGGCCAAAACCAAATGTGATAGAGAATGGAAGAAATATAGAAGGGAAAGAAGTCAAGAGAATAAGGAGAGCAGTCCTAGAGCCAGAAATGAGTATATATACAGGTAAAAAGGGAGGTCCAACGAAAAGCCGAAAATGAAATAGTGGCGAAAGCCAAACCTGACCCGAAGCTGTGGTACAGCCACATCAGGAGGAAAACAGCAGTCGAGGAACATATAATCAGGCTAAGGAAGGAAGGGGGGTGAGATCGCAAGAAACGACCGAGAAGTATGCTAGGAGCTGAACATGTGTTTCAAAGAGGTGTTAGCAGCGGAGGCAGAAGGGACTCCAGAAAGACGGAGGGGTGGAGTACGCCATCAAGTGTTGGACACAATACATACAACCGAGGAAGAAGTGAAGAGGTTGCTAAGTGAACTAGATACTTCATAGACGATGGGGCCGGATAATATCTTTCCATGGGTCCTCAGAGAGGGAGCAGAGGTGCTATGTGTGCCACTAACAACAATCTACAACACATCTATCAAAACAGGGCGACTACCTGAGGTATGGAAGGCAGCGAATATAGTCCTGATTTTTAAAAACGGAGACGGACACGAAGAATTAAACTACAGACCAGTGTCACTGACAAGTATAGTATACAAAGTCATGGAGATGATAATCAGGAGAAGAGTATTGGAGCACCTACAAAGGAACTTGTCAACGACAACCAGCACGATATCAGGAACAGAAAATCCTGTGTCACAAATCTACTGGAGTTCTATGACCGGGTGACAGCAGCAAGACAAAAGAGAGAGGGGTGAGTAGATTGCGTTTTCTTGGGCTGTAAGAAGGCTTTTGACACAATTCATCACAAGAGACTAATGCATAAGCTGGAGGACCAGGCAGGTATAACAGAGAAGGTACTGCAATAGATCAGGAATGCCTGTCGGCAAGACATCAAGATAAGATAGATAAGATTTCGTTCGGATTTTTAACCCCGGAGGGTTAGCTACCCAGGATAACCCAAGAAAGTCAGTGCGTCATCGAGGACTGTCTAACTTATTTCCATTGGGGTCCTTAATCTTGTCCCCCAGGATGCGACCCACACCAGTCGACTAACACCCAGGTACCTATTTGCTGCTAGGTGAACAGGACAATAGGTGTAAGGAAACGTGTCGGAATTTCCACCCGCCGGGAATCGAACCCGGGCCCTCCGTGTGTGAAGCGGGAGTTTTAGCCACCAGGCCACCGGGCCACTCAACGAGTCATTGTACATGGCGAGGTGTCAGAGTGGGCTCCTGGGACTAGCTGGGTTCCACAGGAGTCAGTTCTAGGATCGGTGCTGTTTCTGGTGCACGTAAACGACTGTAGACAGTAAGCCTATATGGCTAGTTTCTATAGTTTCCACCAGAAGACAAGCCAGTGGGTGGGCATGCCCAGGTCTGCCTCCCCTTCACTCGGCGCCAACTCAACCTAGAATCTACAACAAGGTCTACTTCTTCACTCTCTCCTGGGCTGGCCCTCCGGCCCTGGGCACTTAAACACACTGTCTGTATACAACGAACAACAAATAAAGTAAGAAGCCTCCAAAGAGTATCACTCACCCCACTACCAAACACACATGTAATCAGTTCATGATACGACATGATGTTTGCAGATGATGTGAAGTTGATGAGTAGAATTTAATCAGACGAGGACCAAGGGGAACTACAAAGGGATCTGGACAAGCTGCAGGCCTGGTCCAGAAACTTGCTCCTGGAGTTCAACCCAACCAAGTGCAACGTCATGAAGATTAGGAAGGGGAAGAAGACCCCAGAGGGAATACAGTGTTGGGGTCAGATACTACAAAATTCACTCAAGGAAAATGATCTTGGGGTGAGTATAACACCGGGCACATCTCTTGAGGCGCACATTAACTAAATAACTACTGCAGCATGTGGGCGCCTAGCAA
>NC_069426.1:12300162-12303624 GCF_026875155.1 Cherax quadricarinatus
AAAAGGCGTATGACAGGGTGGATAAGGGGGCAATGTGGCAGATGTTGCAGGTGTATGGTGTAGGAGGTAGGTTACTGAAAGCAGTGAAGAGTTTTTACGAGGATAGTGAGGCTCAAGTTAGAGAATATAGGAAAGAGGGAAATTATTTCCCAGTAAAAGTAGGCCTTAGACAAGGATGTGTGATGTCAAGATGGTTGTTTAATATATTTTTAGATGGGGTTGTAAGAGAAGTAAATGCGAGGGTCTTGGCAAGAGGCGTGGAGTTAAAAGATAAAGAATCACACATAAAGTGGGAGTTGTCACAGTTGCTCTTTGCTGATGACACTGTGCTCTTGGGAGATTCTGAAGAGAAGTTGCAGAGATTGGTGGATGAATTTGGTTGGGTGTGCAAAAGAAGAAAATTAAAAGTGAATACTGGAAAGAGTAAGGTTATGATGATAACAAAAAAGATTAGGTGATGAAAGATTGGATATCAGATTGAAGGGAGAGAGTATGGAGGAGGTGAATGTATTCAGATATTTGGGAGTGGACGCGTCAGCGGATGGGTCTATGAAAGATGAGGTGAATCATAGAATTGATGAGGGGAAAAGGGTGAGTGGTGCACTTAGGAGTCTGTGGAGACAAAGAACTTTGTCCTTGGAGGCAAAGAGGGGAATGTATGAGAGTATAGTTTTACAAACGCTCTTATATGGGTGTGAAGCATGGGTGATGAATGTTGCAGCGAGGAGAAGGCTGGAGGCAGTGAGATGTCATGTCCGAGGGCAATGTGTGGTGTGAATATAATGCAGAGAATTCGTAGTTTGGAAGTTAGGAGGAGGTGCGGGATTACCAAAATTGTTGTCCAGAGGGCTGAGGAAGGGTTGTTGAGGTGGTTCGGACATGTAGAGATAGAATGGAGCGAAAGAGAGTGACTTCAAGAGTGTATCAGTCTGCAGTGGAAGAAGGCGGGTAGGGGTCGGCCTAGAAAGGTTGGAGGGAGGGGGTAAAGGAGGTTTTGTGTGCGAGGGGCTTGGACTTCCAGCAGGCATGCGTGAGCGTGTTAGATAGGCGTGAATGGAGAAAAATGTGTGAGCAAAGTAACATTTATGAAGGGGTTCAGGGAAACCGGCAGGCCGGACTTGATCCGGAGATGGAAGTACAGTGCCTGCACTCTGAAGGAGGGGGTTACTGTTGCAGTTTAAAACTGTAGTGTAAAGCACCCTTCTGGCAAGACAGTGATGGAGTGAATGATAGAGAAAGTTTTTCTTTTTCGGGCCACCCTGCCTTGGTGGAATCGGGCAGTGTGATAATAAAAAAATAATATATTATATATATATATATATATATATAATATATATATATATATATATATATATATATATATATATATATATATATATATATATATATATATATATAAATATAAATATATATATATATATAATATTTATATATATATATATTATATATATATATATTTATATAATATAAATATATAATGTATATATATATATATATATATATATATATATATATATTATATATATATATATATATATATATATATATATATATACCCTGAGTATAGTGAAGAGGGTTTCAGGGGTCAACGCCCCCGCTGCCCAGTCTGAGACCTGGCCTCATGGTGGATCAGGGCCTGATCAACCAGGCTGTTACTGCTCTTTTCACGCATCCCGACGTACGAACCACAGCCCAACAGCCCGGCTGTTGGGCCTCCCTTCTTATCTGTGCATATTCATTTCTGGCTCTACGACTGCTCTCCTTATTCTCCTGGGTCCTTTGCTTTCTATATTTCTTCCATTCCCTAGCACACTTGATTTTTGCCTCCCTGCACCTTTGGGTGAACCATGGGCTCATCCTGGCTTTTTCATTAATCCTGTTACCCTTGGGTACAAACCTCTCCTCAGCCTCCTTGCACATTGTTGCTACATATTCCATCATCTCATTAACTGGTTTCCCTGCCAGTTCTCTGTCCCACTGAACCCCGCTCAGGAAGTTCCTCATTCCCGTGTAGTCTCCTTTATTGTAGTTTGGCTTCATTCGTCCTGGCCTTCCTGTGTGTGTATGTACTCACCTAGTTGTACTCACCTAGTTGAGGTTGCGGGGCTCGAGTCCGAGCTCCTGGCCCCGCCTCTTCACTGATCGCTACTAGATCACTCTCCCTGAACCGTGAGCTTAATCATACCTCTGCTTAAAGCTATGTATGGATCCTGCCTCCACTACATCGCTTCCTAAACTATTCCACTTACTGACTACTCTGTGGCTGAAGAAATACTTCCTAACATCCCTGTGATTCATCTGTGTCTTCAACTTCCAACTGTGTCCCCTTATTACTGTGTCCAATCTCTGGAACATCCTACATCCTGTCTTTGTCCACCTTGTCAATTCCTCTCAGTATTTTGTATGTCGTTATCATGTCCCCCCTATCTCTCCTGTCCTCCAGTGTCGTCAGGTTTTATTTCCCTTACCTCTCCTCGTAGGACATACCTCTTAGCTCTGGGACTAGTCTTGTTGCAAACCTTTGCACTTTCTCTAGTTTCTTTACGTACTTGGCTAGGTGTGGGTTCCAAACTGGTGCCGCATTCTCCAGTATGGGCCTAACGTACACGGTGTACAGGGTCCTGAACGATTCCTTATTAAGATGTCGGAATGCTCTTCTGAGGTTTGCTAGGCGCCCATATGCTGCAGCAGTTATTTGGTTGATGTCGCTTCAGGAGATGTGCCTGGTGTTATACTCATCCCAATATCTTTTTCTTTGAGTGAGGTTTGTAGTCTCTTGCCCCCTAGACTGTACTCCGTCTGCGGTCTTCTTTGCCCTTCCCCAATCTTCATGACTTTGTACTTGGTGGGATTGAACTCCAGGAACCAATTGCTGGACCAAAGGGCTGCAAACCTGTCCAGATCCCTTTGTAGTTCTGCCTGGTCTTCGATCGAATGAATTCTTCTCATCCCAAATTCACGTCATCTGCCAAACAGGGACACCTCAGAGTCTATTCCTTCCAAACAAAGTCGTTCACAAATACCAGAAAAAAGCACTGGTCCTAGGATTGACCCCTGTGGGACCCCGCTGGTCACAGGTGCCCACTCTGACACCTCGCCACGTACCATGGCTCGCTGCTGTCTTCCTGACAAGTATTCCCTGATCCATTGTAGTGCCTTCCCTGTTATCCCTGCTTGGTCCTCCAGTTTTTGCACCAATCTCTTGTGTGCAACTGTGTCAAACGCCTTCTTGCAGTCCAAGAATATGCAATCCACCCACCCCTCTCTCTCTTGTCTTACTACTGTCACCATGTCATAGAATTCCAGTAGGTTTGTGACACAGGATTTCCCGTCCCTGAAACAATGTTGGCTGCTGTTGATGAGATCGTTCCTTTCTTGGTGTTCCACCACTCTTCTCTTGATAATCTTCTCCATGATTTACTATACATGTTTAGTGACACTGGTCTGTATTTAAGTTCATGT
>NC_069426.1:12304124-12352532 GCF_026875155.1 Cherax quadricarinatus
CGGGCCTGACCACCAGGAGGCCGGGGTCTCAGACCGGCCCGCGGGGCGTTGAACCCCCGGAACTCTCTCCAGGTAAACCCAGGTCATGTTTTAAATAAAAATAAAAAAAAAAAAAAAAAAAAATACTGGGAGCGCTTGAGGTTTCTAAACCTGTATTCCCTGGAACGCAGGCGGGAGAGATACATGATTATTTTACACCTGGAAAATCCTAGAGGGACTAGTACCGAACTTGCACACGAAAATCACTCACTACGAAAGCAAAAGACTTGGCAGACGATGCACCATCCCCCCAATGAAAAGCAGGGGTGTCACTAGCACGTTAAGAGACCATACAATAAGTGTCAGGGGCCCGAGACTGTTCAACTGCCTCCCAGCATACATAAGGGGGATTATCAACAGACCCCTGGCAGTCTTCAAGCTGGCACTGGACAAGCACCTAAAGTCAGTTCCTCACCAGCCGGGCTGTGGCTCGTACGTTGGTTTGCGTGCAGCCAGCAGCAACAGCCTGGTTGATCAGGCTCTGATCCACCAGGAGGCCTGGTCACAGACCGGGTCGCGGGGGCGTTGACCCCCGGAACTCTCTCCAGGTAAAGTCCAGGTAAACATCTTGCTCCTGGGGGATTTCAACTTAGGGCACCTAAAATGGAGGACTATAGCAAATAGTGATGTTGCAGTAATAACACCAGGAGGTAACTCTGACGAGGAATCACACACACACACACACACACACACACACAAAGCTTTTAAATCTCTGCACAAAATTCAATTTAAACCAGCAAATAATAGTGTGCACTACCTAGCAGAGTTTACTGCCAGAGGGGAATCATAGGCCTAGTGTGCCAAATAATAATAACAGAACTTTTCCTTGTTAGAGGAAAGAAAGTCTCCCTGATAACATTGTGTATACACAGTGTATAGTGTATACTACAGTGGCTCCCTAGTATAGATAATAAAGGCTAAAGTATAATTTGAAAACAGGTGAATTTGTAAATGAAGTGATAAGCCCTGGCTTGGTAGTGTACTCGCATATAATCAAGTGATACCAGTGAATAGCAGAATAGTGTTGTAGTAGCAACTTACAGGAGTGGAGTGACTTTCATTAGTTTCATTTTTCTTGAAATACCAGACGTATACTGTGAATTTCATATAACCTGTAGTTACCAGTGGTTGCAATGTACACAACTAGAAGCAATTACTACAGAAAAAGCGTCCTTCCTCCAAAATTTCCACCAGTCAACTATAGTGATAATATAGCATTTATTGTGGTGGAGACTAAAAAAAACCTAGAAAAGCTAGATACAGAGACTGATAAACAAGGGTTGAGGCTCGACCGTTCATCACTGTAGGAGTTGCCAGCAATCACCGGTTCTTCAACACGCAAGTTATACTTTTGTATCAATCAAATCACATATTACTCGGGTAGATAATTTCCAGTAGATCCTTCATGTTTAAGCCCAAATCACCAACCAGTATGTTTTAAATAAGTGACCCACTGATGAGATGAGACTGGTTCCGAACCCTCGACTGGTCCGAACCCGAGACTGGTTTCAAACGGATTCGTTGGTCAATAAAGCAGACTGTAAACAGATGGGGTTTTAGGTGCCCTTATCAAACAAACAATTAATACAAAACAAACGTACTCCGGTAAGCTGTATTAATATACAAGTACAGTTAAAAATAGAAATACAAATAGCTAGAGCTTCACTTTAAGGAGATTAGTAGAATATTCAAGAGGTTACTAGTAGAATTACAGTAAATCAACCATTCAAATCACATTATGAAGCGCTTCCACATAGATAAATTGTCATTTTTGTGGATATTGGTGTCACGCCCCTTGTGCAGATATCCAAGAACTAGCTACAAGCAGTATTAAAACAGGGAAGTGTTTTTGGGTATACCCAAATGAGTTAAATCTGTGGACTAAAATCACAAGGGTATTAAAAGAGGATAACATCAAAGCTGCTTTCATAGACAACCTGGAAGCTTTCTACAACAGATGGGAACATAAGTCTAGGCTGAATGGTACTGCCCTTAACTGGCCATGTAGTCAGAAACTGTAAGGCTGGAGTTGATGTCCTGGTAATCAGTAAATGTGGGGCTGATAGTGCTGTCCTGGGAGACAGTAATGGTGAAGCTGGAGATTGTCCAGGTAGTCGGGAATCATACGCAGGAAGGAATGCATATAAATGACCTCATAGGGGACAGGAGCCGTAGTGGGGAAACAAGTGTAGTCAAAGATAAGATAAAACCTATATTGCAAACTAGAAATACCACAGGAAACAGCAAACAAGAGGACTCCACTAGCAATAGTGAGGATATATTACCAAAAACAATTGGTGGGAGCTCCATTGTTGGTGCTAGGGAGGATAGGAATAAGACAGGTAAACATGCACCAACAGGGAATACAGTCACAGAAACCCAAGGCAAACGGAAACCAAGCCTGTGCACATACTGTGCACTTGGTATCTGCAGACATGGGAAATCTGGAAAAACAGACGGGACTTGCAACTATGACCACCCTAGAAAATGTCGTGCCTAATGACAACAGGAAAATGCAAACTCCCTTCCTGTAAACTTTCACCCTGAAATGTGTACCTCTTCAGTACAGGAAAGACTGCTCTAACTTAAATTTGCCAGGCA
Source organism: Cherax quadricarinatus (assembly GCF_026875155.1). Taxonomy (NCBI): domain Eukaryota; kingdom Metazoa; phylum Arthropoda; class Malacostraca; order Decapoda; family Parastacidae; genus Cherax; species Cherax quadricarinatus. The sequence goes on from NC_069426.1 coordinate 12,306,765, forward strand.
CACCATCTTAAGGGACAATAAGATCAAATCATCAGGCCATGGAAAACCTGGTAGCCAAAAAAACCTCTACAAGAGGTGAGAGGTTTTTTAGTGCCGGGACTGGGTAAAAAAATTTACTGGAGGAAAATGCCAGAATTGCGTACACCCAATCCAGTTCATTCCTGGAGTGGTACCACTAGCTCGTTGGCTCCAAACCAAGCCAAAACAGTTACTAATGCCGGGAAAAAAAAAAAATCCCCCCCAGGGCAAACTATACCACAAGTCCGTGACATTCTTTGCAAAATTTACGGGTCTCTAAAGCACAGCAAACCAACATTATACCTTTCTTAGTGGACTGTTGACAGACGGATAGGCAATGTTCGCGGCTTTCACTGAGACCCACATATAAGGATCACTTGGACAGAAATAGGATCCCCAGGTTAATCCTATACAGATGTGACAGTGAATAGGCAAATAGGGGGGGGGGGTTTGCCTGTTACTTGGCATGGTCACTTCGGTTTGATCAGAAATGCTTAATAATGGGCCTCTAATGTAGATGTTTTGCAGTAAAGATTTCGAGAACCAAAACCTAGTTTCATTGTGGAGTAGTCTACATGGCCTCCGGACGCAAACATCCCCGCATATTTCCTATGGACGGCTGTTAAAATTTGACCATGTCTGGATATATCTTCCAGCTCCAGCATTCTTGCTCCTGGGGGATTTCAACTTTAGGCACCCTAAAATGGAGGGGAATATTTGCAAATTGTGTAGCAGCAATAAACACCAGGGAGGCAGCTCTGATGAATATGTACGCACCTCGAACTTTTAAATCTCTCTGCTAATAAAATTTCTATTTAAACAGCCAAATAATAGTGCCTACTAGAACTTGGAGTATACGGCTAGACTCATCTTACTAACAATGAAGATCTAAAAAGAAATGTCCAACCATATAAAAAAAACCATATACTGGATCACAACCATAATTGAGGTTCCAGTCATGTATGTGTGGAGCCCAAGACCGACCGTAATGAGTTTTGTACATCTTGGGAGGCATCACCAAATTCAAACAACAAAATCCAAGGGGGACCCTAAGTTAAACCAGTCATAAACCGATTTAGCTGGGTAGATGTTTGAGCATCACAAGACCCCCAACATTATGCCTAGAACAGATTAACTCGTGGTACTCTATGTATGCACAAGGGCTTATTCCACAAGAAAAGGAGGAGTAGATGTAAAATAGAATAAAGAAGACTGGCGCCTCCCTTTACAGGCGACGGAAAAGAAATGAGCAGCTTAAAGAGGTCTATATATCTGAATTGCTTAGGGAGACCCAATGGACATAGAAATAGCATGGCATCGAATTAAGGTTTTAGGAATCCTTTAGCGTATGGAATCGCACTGGGAGAAAAAACTAAAAGCTTTAATTGAAGTCGAATAGAAACCAAAAGTATTTCTTTCTCCTATGCCAATCCACAGTCGTGAAACAAACGTTCCTGTATTGGGCACCCCTACTTAAACAAGATGGATCCTACACAGATGTCAGCAAGGAAATGAGTGAGTACTAGTCTCCCTAATATGGAATCAGTTTTAATGCAATCCACTAAACTGCTTAGAGTCGAAGATCAAAATGATTTTTTTTTTGGAGCCACAGATGTGGTTAAACACAAGCCTATCTGATGTTCTACTGACGCAAAAAAATGACTTTCGACGTGTGTAAATGACATGCCCATGCTACTTTGCCCAGGGCCGACTACGTGGGATACTCTGTTGTTCATCAAGAACGCAAGAAAGGCCACTCTCAAGTGCCTTTACCATCCCTATGGAGTGGGAGCATGGACACGGGGGTGTCCAACAATTACTGAAAAACAACAGGGACTTAGCCCCACTCCACATAGGGGGCAAGTAAAGGCAACAGCAAAGAACTTATTCAGGGACCGATAGCACTAAATCCCATATCAAAAATTTTGAATGGGTCCCATAGAAGCATGATCACACCCATCTAGGAACCATCAGTTGCCTCATCCTGGGCAACATAGGTTTAGAACAGGTCGCTCCTGTCTGTTCTAACTTTTGGATCACTGTGACAAGGTCCTAGAGTACTAGAAGGACAAAAGATGAAGATGTAATATATACAGACTTTGCAAATGCATTCGACAAGTGTGACCCAAGGGTAATAGCGTACAAAATGCGTTGCTGATGTGAGTTAAACAGGAAAAGTCGTGTTGAGGATCTTATAATTTCCTCAATAAACAGAACACTGAGGATTGTAGTTGGAACGCCTTCCAATTGAACAAAAAAAAAAAAAACTAAGGGAAAATAAAGAAATGACTAGGAAAAATAAGAATAATGATTTTTTGAGATTTTACTTTAAAATTTAATTTAATAAAAAAATGGCCCTTCAGTTCTTTGTAGTTGTACAGGAGTAGGTATGGCCCTGGATAGATCTTATGATATTATGTTGTAGGTGATCCAGGGCGGATGGTGAGAATCCAAGGTTTTGAATTTTTCCTACCTCTTGGATGGTGCACCATAAGTAGAATAGGTAAGGGTCGGTAGTAGTAGGGTATAATGTTAATAAGTATTGTTAAAACAAATGTCTTGCTCCCTTTATCTGGCGTCTATCCTGGTTGACCACGCCAGTGAACAAGTTGGTAAATAAGAAAAAATAAACTGGTTACCCATAGTCATGATATATAAATTTTTTAGATTGGAAATGACAATGATAATTGCCAAAATCTTACTGGTAACCAGTAAACATAAAGAAAGGAAAACAAAACAGTAATATTCCTGGTAGATCAATTTACCTTGATTAGGAAGTAGGTGGAGGTGAGTGACTCTCCCAAACTTCAACCACACCAGGTATGGTCAATATTTCCAGGAGTAGGAAGAAAATTTGAACAAAATCAGACACCAAGAACTAAGTTTCGCCCCAAGCACCAGAGGGGAGGGGGAGGTGCCGCGACGTAACCCCGCTAACTAGTTCCTGGTTGCACTGAACAACCTTAACCCCACTTACACCTTCTTTTCCCTCATCAGGGGAGTATTAGTCAACAGAGTAAAGATCCGAGGCCCTACGCTGAAATGCTTGTTCCACAAAGGCACAGTACTCACTCCATCTTGTTTCCTCTTCCTCTATCTGACTTAGACAAGAATGTCAGCCACTCACCATGTCCTTTCCTTTGCAGATGGACACCCGAATTGCAAGAATGTTTCCATTGCAGACACTGCAAGGCTCCAGGCAGACATCAACCGAATCTTTCTGTGGGCTGCAGAAAACAATATGTTGTTCAACCGATGAGAAATTTTCCAATTACTCAGATATGGTAAACACGAGGAAATTTAATCTGCATCAGAGTACAAAACAAATTCTGCCACAGTTAGAGCGAAACACCCAAACGTCAAAGGCCTGGGAGTGAGCATGTCGGAGGATCTCTCATTCAAGGACCATTAATTGTATCAATCGCCATCTTGCTAGAAAAATGACAGGATGATAATGAGAACCTCAAACTAGGGATGCCAAGCCCATGAAGTCTCCTGCAGGCCACTTGTTTATTAGATGGAATATTGCTGCTCCACAACTGCACCTTTCAAGGCAGGTGAATTTGCTGACTAGAAAATGTACTACAGAGAACTTCCGGCGCACTTTACGGAGGATTAAAACACCCTCAATTACTGGGAGCGCTTGAGGTTACTGAACCTTGTATTCCCTGGAATTGCGGCGGGAGAGATGCTATGTTATATACACTGGAATCCTAGAGGGGACTAGTACCGAACTTGCACACGAAAATCACTCACTACGAAAAGCCAAAATGACTTGGCCAGACGATGCAAAATCCCCCAATGAAATGCAGGGGGGTCACTAGCAACGTTTAAGAGACCATTACAATAAGTGGTCTGTGGCCCGAGTCTGTTCACTGCTCCTCAGCATTTACATAAGGGGGATTACCAACAGACCACTGGCAGTCTTCAAGCTGGCACTCGGTACAGCACCTAATGTCGGTTCTTGACAAGCCGGGGCTGTGGTATCGAACGTTGGTTTGTGTGCAACCAGCAGTAAACAGCCTGGTTGATTGGCTCTGATCACCCGGTCACAGACAGGCCGGGCGCGGGGGGGCGTTGACCACCGGTTTCTCTTTCCAGAGTAAAACTCCAGGTAAAACTCTGTTACCGCTCTGAGATCTTTAGTCAGGTCAGGCGTCATTACCAAGGCCTTAGTGATCATTTCATTCATGTACTGCACAAGATAAAATCACTAGGGATGTGATAGGCCTTCACAGGATCTTTAAAAATGAGGTCAACTTGAATCTACCAAGTATAAGAATACATGGTAAATATCCTACAAATTGTGACCGGGACGGTGATAATCATATGTTGCGACTGACGTAATTGATGCCTGGGATAAAATTCAAAACATATGTTCACTTGTTTATCCTTGATAATCACTCAAGAAGGTTATTGATGTTGGGAGGGGCTCTGATTTTAATAAATACTAATATCCTTGTTAATATTGATCTGTTAATTAAAGAGGTTAGGATTTTTTTTTTTTTTTTATATTTTATTTAAATACAGCACAACATATTTAGAATTAAATTAACAATGAATTTAGCTATTTTCAAATACAATGACCTACATCAATCCCCATTAATAGCCTGATATGTTTTGTTCATATTTATACTAAAGGATATTTCCTTCACAAGATTTGTCTGCATCGATCTTGGGCTGTGTTAGACCCCTTGCCTGGTTGCTCCTCTGTATCTGACAGCTGTGGTACGAGGAGGTGTTGTTGTGTCTCTGTTGTCACCGCTGGGAAATTACTGGTGTTGAGATGGCGGTTTGTTATCGCAGACGCGTTATACTATGGTTGATATTGTCTGCATCGCTATTGGTCCATGCCAGACCCCCGATGCCTGACGCTCCTCAGTAACCTGACAGCAGTGGTACGAGGGGGTGGTTGTGCATTCGCTGCCTGATGAGGTAGAGTGCGGTCGTGCCTTTGCCCCCTATACTTTACCCAGACGAGATAATCAGTCAACGACCTGGCGCCAGGTAGTGCGCAGAGGAGATTGAATACTGTGGGATTGAACTTATGTAGTGGGCTTTAACTCATACGTCAGTCGATTGTGTTATTGCCCAAAATTATACGATTGGTAGGACTTTGGCATCAGAGACGAGGATGTATATGGGAGTGGAATGAACGGTGGTGTGTATAGAAGTTTCGTTGAAAAGTGCTAACTGCTCAAGTATACGGAGGCTTGGGTTGATCTTTACAAAGATGTCAGCATTACTGTAACACGGCAGTGAGGGTAGTTGATTGATGTTTCACGACAGTATTTCGTGGGTTCTGGGTTAAGCTCCGCAACATGCTTTTGAGGGCTGATGAGGTAGATTATTCGAATGTTTTCGAACGTTATGGAACTGTATTTCTGGCCCAACCTGGCCAAATTGGGTTTTAATAGGTGCTTACACAGGATTTCCTGAGGGTTCTTTTTAACCTCAAAGATGACGCTTTAGGCATCCTATTACAACTCCGTATGTATATCTCGGAAGAGTTTAGAACCCAGGTTATGGTATAGGTATGCGGGGGCAGGAGTCGTACGTGCCGGGACTGTTTACCTGGAGTTACTGGAGAGAGTTTCGGGGTCATCGGCCCCCGCCGGCCCGGTCTGTGACAGGCCTCCTAGTGGTTCAGCGCCTGTTCATCAGGTGTTGCTGCTGGCTGCACGCCAAACAACGTTACGAGCCACAAGCCGGCTGATCAGGACTGACTTTTGGTGCTGGTCCAGTGGCCAGCTTGAAGAATGCCAGGGGTTGTTGGTAATTCCCCCTGTATGTTGTGCTGGGAGCAGTTGAACTGTCTCGGGCCCCTGACACTATTGTTTGGTTCTCTTATACGTGATATTTGATACCCAAGTTTTCATTGGGGGGGTTGGTGCCATCGTCTGCCAAGCTTTTGCTTTCGTATGTGAGTGATTTTCGTGTGCAGTTCGGTACTAGTACCTTTGGATTTTCAGGTGTGTATTAATCATGTATCTCTCCCTCCTGCGTGCCAGGGATTATAAGGTGTAGAAACCTCAGCGCTCCAGTAATTGAGGTGTTTTATCTCCGTTATGCGCGCGTTGGAAAGTTCTCTGTACCTTTTCTTGGTCGGGCAAATTTCACCTGCCTTGAAAGGTGCTGATTAGATGCAGCAATATTCCAGCTAGATAGAACAAGTGACCTGATAGAGTGTCATCAGGGCTTGGGCCTCCTAGTTTGAAGTTCTCATTATCCTCCTGTCATTTTTTAGCAGAGCGATTGTATACATTGTTATGGTCCTGTGAAGTGAGGATCCTCGAACCATAATACTCCAGGTCTTTGAAGGTGGTGTTTCGCTCTATTTTTGTGGCCAGAATTTGTTTTGTACTCTGATGAAGATTTAAATTTCCTCAATGTTTACCATTCTGTGTAATTTGAAATTTTTAATCGTTGAACTTCATATTGTTTTTTGCAGCCCACTGAAAGATTTTGGTTGATGTCAGCCTGGAGGCCTTGCAGTGTCTGCAATGGAAGACACTGTCATGCAGAGTCGGGTGTCATTGCAAAGGAGACACAGGTTGCCGGCTGTGGTGACATTCTTGTCTATGTCGGATATGAGGATGAGGAACATGGAATTTGGCGAATTTGACCTGTATGGCGGACCTGACTTGTGGCAAGCGGAGTATAAAATGGCTCCTGGGCCGGCATGGGGCGGGAGGACCTGAGCCTGAGCAACCCGATGCCTAAGGAAGAACGGGGGCAAGGAGGAGGTGCGTGGTCGCATGGGGTGTGTAGAGGTTAGTGGCTCCTTCCTGTGGTATCGGAAAGAAAGAAAAATAAATAGATAGGGTGATCCATGAATCACTGGCCCATCCAGAACAGTGGCTCCTGGGGCCGGCAAGGGGCGGAAGCACCTGCGCATGAGCACCCGAGGCCTAAAGAAGAACGGGTTGCAAGGAGGAGGGGTCGGTCGCCATGTGGCTCGGCTGCTCTCGCTGGTGGTGGTCCTCCTGGGGACGGGATCGGAAGAAGGGGTGACCATGATTCCTGCCCTCAACGTATAGTAGTCAAGGGAGGAGGTACAGGAGGGGCAGCAGTGAAGGCTATATGAGGAGGAGTTGGAGTACGGTTGATACGGCTATGGTAACAGTTCGGAGTGGAGAGTTACAGGAACAAGACCCTTGGGATCAGGGAAGAAGGTGTGTGTGGGGGAAGGGAGGATCAGGTGTCACCTGTGGTGGGCAGTGCGAGGGCCATGGAAGGGCATGGGGGCGGATTAGGGTGGTAGAGGTGGAAGATCCATTGTGCTGGCTCCCAGGACTCAGTTTTGGACATGAGGGAGCAGCTACAAGGTAAAAAAAGGGCAGCTGCGTCAGTTTCGGACGATGTTCTGACGCGGCGCACAGGCCGGGGAAAAAAAGACATGGGGTATTGGTTCCCAGAGTGAATTGTTGAGAGGGCCACAACAGACGGGGGGGGGGGACGGTTGGGAAGGGGGGGGGAGTCCTGTGGTAAAAGGCCAGTCAGGGGAAGGTTGATGATAGGGTAGATTCTTGACCTGAGGCGGGGAAGGAAACCTTAAACTGGTCAGGTGTGTAACAATAAATATTAATGGTCTGTGTGATGGTGTTAAAACGGGAGTGCTTCAGTGTTTTTGGAAATAGGTACGTACAAGGGTTGATAGCTTTTGTGCAGGAGCACAATTTTAAGCTTGGTCGTGAATTTGTGGTGCCTGAGGTATCAGGTTATGTGTTGCTCTAGCGTTAAAAGGAGGAGTGGCGCGTGTTGATCAGGGTGGCGAGGCCCGTTGTTTGCATAGGAAAGAGGGGGGGGAGGGGGAGAGGGGAGAGTATTACGTGTGGAAGGATGGTGGATGGGGAAGGAGAGGAGTGGCGTTTGTGTGTGGTATGCCCCAGCAGAAGGTGACGTGAAGTTGAAGATGGTTTTGTGGGAGAGAGGAGCACTGTAGTACCCTACGCTCGTTTACCGTCTGTGGCGATTGGGGGGGATTGGGAATTGTGTAATTAAAGGACAGACGTGGAAACCCAGAGGAGACGGTATATTTTTTCCACAGTCGTGGGGGGCCTGCTTAGAGATCTTCAGTTAGTGATCGCTTTCGGGGGAGGTTGGTCTGGGAGGTGGTACATACGTTTATAAGAAGGGGATATGCGGATCGTGTGGACAGGTTTATATTTTATCTCAGTGGAGTTTTGGTAGGGTCTTTTTAAACTATTGAGTTGGTGTTTCGATCATAGGAGCGGTTTTAGGGGAGGTGGGATGTGATGTTTGGCTGTAGGCAGGGAAGTTATTGAATAACTGATACACGATGGTTTTGGGGGATAGGGAGGGTGTGGAAGCGTTTTGCAATATTGGGGAATACAGCTCTGTGCAACTGAAGGACTGTGGACGATGTGGTTGGATGGGTGGGATAGTGTGGTAAGTTACGATTACGTTCAATTTTTTGTGAGGGGAGGGCAAACACATTATTCAATTGCGGTATGGTTTGTCAAATTACTTAGATCTAGATTACGGAATTGTACGGAGGGGTGGGGGCGGTTGGCGGGTTGGACCAGTGGGAGGATATAACAGGTTGAAGGATAGAATAAGGGATTTGCAAGAAGAAACGTTTTTGTTGCTGTACGGGTACAGGCGGGGTTGGTCGAAGAACTCTGGGGCGATCAAGCCATCCGCTGTGTGCTGGAGGACAGAAGGTACGACATGCGAACGATTCTATACCCGGGTTTGCAAGTCATATCTTCTGTGGGAGGTTTTGTAGAGAGGGTTCAGGTATTAAGGGGGCACAAGGGAATGAGTGAATATGCAGATAGATGGTTTAGGAATAACCTGGAGTTTACCTGGAGGAGAGTTCCGGGGGTCAACGCCCCCGCGGCACTGGTTTTGTGGGACCAGGCTTCCTGGTGGATCAGAGACTGATTAACAGGGGGCCTGGGTTTGGGGTTGCTGCTGGCTGCACGCAAACCAACATTAGAGCCACAGTCCGGTTGATCCGGGAATGACTTTAAGCGTGCTTTGTTCCAGTGCCTTGCTTGAAGTCTGCCAGGGGCTCTGTGGTATTCCCCTTATGTGTGCTGGGAGGCAGTTGAAACGTCTCGGGCCCCTGACACTTATTGTATGGTCTCTTACGTGCTATGAACCTGCTTTTCATTGGGGGTTGGGTTGCATCGTTGCCTAGTCTTTTGCTTTCGTTAGTGGGGTGAGTTTCGTGTGCAAGTTCTGGTACTAGTCCCTCTAGGAATTTCCAGGTGTATATAATCATGTATCTCTCCCTCCTGGTTCCTGGAATTACGGTTTTAGGAACCTCAAGGCTCCCCAATAATTGAGGTGTTTTTTCTCCGTTTTGCGCGCGTGTGAAAGTTCTCTGTACTTTTCGTAGGTCGGCAATTTTCACCTGTTGTAAGGTTGCTGTTAGGTGCAGCAATATTCCAGCCTAGATAGAACATGTGCCCTGAAGAGTGTCATCTTTGGGCTTGGACTCCCTAGTTTTTGAAGGTTCTCATTATCCATCCTGTCATTTTTCTAGAGATGCGATTGATACAATGTTATGGTCCTTGAAGGTGAAGATCATTCGACATGATCACTCCCAGTCTTTGACGTTGGGTTTTCGCCTATTTTGTGGCCTGAATTGTTTTGTACTCTGTGAAGATTTTAAATTTCATCATGTTTACCATATCTGAGTAATTGAAAAATTCTCATTGTTGAACTTCTATTTGTTTTCTGCAGCCACTGAAAGATTTGGTTGTAGTCTGCCTGAGCTTTGCAGTGTCTGCAATGGAAAAGGACATGTCATGCAGTTCGGTGTCATCTGCAAAGGAAAGCCACGGTGCTGTGGCTGCATCTTGTCTTGTCGGATATAAGGATGAGGAACAAGATGGGGAGCGAGTACTGTTGCCTTGGGAACAGAGCTTATTCACTAGTGCCTCGGATTTACTCTGTTGAGAACTATTCTATTGTTCTGTTAGTGAGGAAATATTATTGATCATCGACCGACTTTTCCTGTTAATCTTTAGCAAGCATGTGTGCGCTTTTACGCCATGGTTCACTTCTTGGCGAAGGCTTTTGCAAGTCTGCTGTAATATATTACATCTGCCATTCTTTTTGTCTTCTAGTGATTTAGGACCTTGTCGTGTGGTCAATTGTTGAGACCAGGACAGGAGCGACCTGTCCTAAACCCATGTTGACCTGGGTTGTGTAACTGATGGGTTCTAGTTGCGTGGTGATCTTGCTTCTTAGGAACCCTTTCAAAGTTTTTATGATATGGGATGTTAGTGTTATGTCTGTAGGTCTTTGCTGTTGCCTTTACTGCCCCCTTTGGGAGTGGGGCTCTGTCTGTTGTTTTTGTAATTGTGGGACGACCCCCGTGTCCATGCTCCTCCTAGGATGGGAAAAGGCTCGTGAAAGGGGCTTCTTGCAGTTCTGATGAACACGAGAGTTCCATGAGTCTGGCCCTGGGGAGGTGTTGCAGGGCATGTCATTTTATCGCCTGTTCGAAGTCTTTGGCGTCTGGATAACATGGATAGGCTTTGTGTTATTAATTTTTGTGGCTCTCTCATATAATTATTCATTTTGATCTGCGACTCTCAGTCTGGTTAGCGGCTTGCTAAGAAACTGTGTCTATTGGGACTTAGTAGCTCACTCATTTCCTTGGTGTCCATTGTGTAGGACCCATCTGTTTAAGTAGGGGCCAATACTGGACGTTGTTCTCGATTTTGATTTGGCTTAGGAGAAAGAGATACTTTGGGTTTCTTTCGATTTCAATTATGGGCTTTAGTTCTTCCCGCGATTCGGATCCTAAAGGATTCTTTTAGCTTAAGTCGATGTGGATATTGCTCTGACAGTGGTTCTCCTAGCTTTTCAGCTATATTTGACTCTTTTAGCCGCTCCTCTGTTTTCTTTTCCGTCGCCTGTAAGGGAGCGCCTTTAATGTCTCTTTCTGTTGTAAATCTACTCACTCCTTTTTTCTTGTGATTTATGCTTGTGCATACATGAGTGCTACCGAGTTATCTGTTCTAGGATAAGTGGGTGTCTGTGTTGTTAGTATATCTTCAGCTTATATCGGTTAGGAACTTGGTTTAATTGGTCCCACTTTATGTTTTTGTTATTGAAGTTGAATTTGGTGAATGCTCCTCGTGACTAATCTCCTTATGTCTGGCTGGGGTCCGCGCATACATGGACAGATCCTCAAAGTTTGTTGTGTTCTGAGTAATTGTTTTTGTTGGTGTTATTTTCTTATCAGTCATCATTGTTAGTGATAGATGAGGTCTAGTGTATTTCCAGTATAGGTGGCTCTATTATTTGATGGTTTATATTGAATTTTGTGCAGAGATTTAAAAAGCTCTGCACGTGAGTGTGGAGTTTTCATTCAGAGCTGCCTCCTGGTGTTAAATACTGCAAAACATTATTATTTGCTATTTTCCTTTTTTAGGTGCCTTAAGTTGAAAATCCCCTGGAGCAAGATGTTGGGTGCAGGAGCTGGAAGGTTTTCCAGGACAGTTGGTCAATTTTTAACAGCTGTGCCTGGAAATTGCTGGGATGTTGCATCGGAGGATTTGTAGACTATCACTATAAGACTAGGTTTGGTTCTCGACCTTTACTGCTAAAACTTCCACTTCATCATTTGAGGCATTTTAGCAGTTCTGTGCAAAACAAGTGACTCTGCAATGAACAGGCCCAACCCCCCTTTTGCCTGTTCACTCTGTACATCTGTATAGGTTCTTAAACTAGTGATCCATATTCCGTTGTCCAATTGATCCTTTATGTTGTGTTCTCAAGTGTAAGCCACGAACTTTGCCTTGTGCCTCAGCAAGCAGTCCACGGCTAGTGATAGGGATTTTGTTGGTTTGTTGGCTGGCTTTAGACCCTGTATATTTGCAAAGAAGAATGTTTAATAGGAAACTGGTGGTATTGTTGGTACTGGGGGGGGATTTTTTTTTCCGGCATTAGTATTATCTGTATTGTTGGTTTGGAGTGGGGAGGCCATCGACTGTGGTTCACTCAGGAATGACTGGATATGGGTGTACGATTTCTGCCATTTTCCTGCCAGTTTTTTTTCCTTCACTGGCACTAAAAAACCTCTCCCTGTGATCGTGGTGTGGTACCCAGGTTTTCCCATGGCCTGGATGTTTTGTATCTTTTTGGAACCTTTTGATGGTATTTTGCCTGGCATTTTAAGTTATAGCACAGTCTTTCCTGTAATGAAGAGGTTCACAGTTAGGGGTGAATAAGCTTACAGGAAGGGAGTTGGCATTTTCCTGTTGTCATATGGGCATGGCATTTCTTTGGGTGGTCATAGTTGCACTGTTCCCATCGTTTTTCCGATTTACCATGCCAGCAGGATTTACGAGTGCAAAGTTTGTGCACAGGCTTGGTTTCCGTTTGCCTTGGGTTTCTGTGACTGTATTTCCCTGTTGGTGCACATGTTTCCCTGGCTTACTGTCTATCTCCTAGCACCAAAATGGAGCTCCCTCCATTTGTTTTTGGTTATATATCCTCCTATTGCTTGTGGTAGTCCTCTTGTTTGCTATTTCCTGCGGTAGTTCTTAGTTTGCATTATTGGTTTTATCTTATCTTTGACTACACTTGTTTTCCTAATCTTGATCCTGTCCCCTATGAGGTCATTTAATTTGTATTCCTTCCTGCGTATAATTCCCGGCGACTGGACAAAAACTCAAGCTTCACCATTACTGTATCCCTGGAAGTTCTCTGCTTCCCCATTACTGTCTCCCTGGACATTCTTTCATGCTTCCCCATTACTGCTCCCTGGACAGCACTCCAGCTTCCCCTTTACTGTCTCTGGACAGCACTATCAGCCCCCATTTAGGACTTCCAGGACATCATATCCCAAGCCTTATGTTTATGGAGTTCAGTGGCTGTATCAAGGGCAGTTCCATTCAGCCCGGACTTTTTATGTTCCAGCTGTTGTAGAAAGCTTCTAGGTTTTCTTTGGAAAGCAGCTTTGATGTTGACCTCTTTTTATACCATTGTGCTTTTTAGGACCACATATTTATCTTCATTTGGGCATTACCCAAAAAACCTCTTCCTGTTTTAATACTGCTTGTAGTTGTTCTTGGATATCTGCACAAGGGGCGTGGACACCAATTTCCACAGAAAATGACAATTTTATGCAGTGGAAGCCGTTTTGTTTGATGACCACAGACCTCCACACAGCTTCATAATGATTTGAAATGGTTGTTGTACTGCAAATTCTACTAGCAACCTCTGTTTATTCTATTAATAACCTGCTAGGTGGTGCACAAGAAACCGTTTGGAAAACAGTCCAGGGTGCGGACCAGTCTGGGTTCGGACCATCAAGGGGTTCGGTCCAGTTCAAGGGTTCGGACCAGTCTTTTATGATCTGATCAGTGGGTCACTTATATTAAACCTACTGGTCGGGAAAAGTCAGTGGGGTGGATGTTGAGGGTCTTGGGGAAGGTATGTGAGTAGGTTTTGCCGTTGAAATCTGGGGGGAGTGATCGGGAGGCACTTCTGGGTGGGGATTGAGGTGGAGGGAAAATTGGAAGCCCTTTTGGACTTGAGGGAAGGGTATGCACGGGATCGATGGTTTACCTAGCGAATTTTTGTACAGCAACTGGGGTCTGCTTAGGGGTGTCTAGGTAAGGTTAATGAATGCCATGAATGACGGTGGTAAGATGGGTGAATATCAGGGCATAAAAAAAGGCGGTAGTGGTGTTGGTCCAATGGGTAAACAGCAGGGTACCCTCGGGAATAACGAGCCATTTCGTTTGCTTTGTGGTGATTATAAAATTATTTGCGAAAATTCTTGGGATCTGGCCTTCTTAAGTTGTGTTGTGGGTGAGGGTCATGTTTGATCTCGTTTGGTTTACTGGTAGGTCAAAATGAGGCGGGCCACGGGATTATAAGGGGTTCCTGGAGAACAGGGAAAGGGGAAAGAGGGGTGGTGTTGTGGCGTCTTGGATTTGGCAAGGGGCTTTTGATTGGGTGGAAAGAAAGGCTTTGAGAGGGATATTCTCCTACGACAGGGGTTTGGCGAAGAATAGTGGGGTGGGTGGATACGTTGTACTAAAACGCGAAGGTAAGGGTACAAATAAATTTGGGTGTGGGGGGGGGGAGTCAACATGGAGCGGGGTCTTTGGCAGGGATGTCCTTTATCACAAATATTGTTTGCATGTGTTCAGGATCCCTTTTATAGGATGGGGGGAGGATGTCTAAGGAGGGGGGGAAAGGAATGGTGAGCTGAAGCCGTGGCCTGGTTTGGTGGGCTATGTTGATGTACCACAAATTTTGGCAAGTGAGGAGACACGGTTGGGGACTTTTGGGGGAAGTTGTACACACTTTTGGGAGAGCTACTGGGATGAAGGTAAATTTGGAAAAGTCAATGATCATGGGGCTGGGAGAGTGGACAGAGAGATTTAGATTGGGGATGTGATGTTGTGCAGCGGAGGACCGGAGTCTGAAAATCTGCGGTGTCTGTATGAGGGCTGCCCTGAGTGCTACAAGGGTTAGCAATTCGAATGGGATGGTGGAACAGGGAAAGGGAAGCGAACGGTTGGGAATGCTGAGACCTCCCATTTTAACCCTTAGGCAACGTGCAATTGTCTCAATGTTTTACTAAAAAGTAAAGTTTTGTTTGTTTCGGCTGTGATGCGTTAACGGGAACGGCGATCACGAGTATTCTTAGAATGGTGTTCAAATTTTTGGGGGGTTCAGGGTGCAACTGGTTGCAAAGGGAGGTAGTGACATTGCCGGTATGTAGGGGGGTTGGGTTTGTTGGCTTGAGAAAGCGCGTGAAATGTGTGTTTATTAAGAGGGAAGTGAATGAGTGCAGGTGGATGGAAAGGGGAGGGTCAGCTAGAAAAGGGTAACATGCTCACCTGAGGAAATGGTATGGAGGGGCGGAAATGAAGGAATGTGAGACAGTGTTACGTGCCTTAATGTTAGCCAGGGAACCAGGAAAAGTAAAGGTGGGAACTTTGTTTTAAATTGTTAGAGAGACATGTAGTGGCGCCGGTTGAAGGGATCTACCCCATGTATGCATGGGAAAGTAATATGGCGAAGATTTAGTAAATTAAGGATACGACCTAGGCGCGTGAGGTTATGTACCGTTTCCTGCATGGGATTTTGCCAACGGGGGCGATGCCCGAGATAGGAGGGTTATTTTAGGGTGGGGGGTGTGGCAGGTGCAGTGGGGAAGAGACTGCGTATCATGTCGTCTATTTTTGTGAAGGTTTGGAGTGCATCAGGGTATTGATGCGTAAGGTAGTGGTGAGGGTGGGGGGTCAAGGTGTGTCGGTATTGCGAGTGTTGAGTCTTTGATTGAGTGGTGTGGAGGAGAGTGTGGTAAGAGGTTTAGCATATGTCATCGGGGGACTACGTATATGTTTTTTTGGGGGATGAGGGGGAAGGTGGGGTGGGGTGTGCTGAGAAGGACTTTTGGCGGCGACGTTTTATCGAACTTTGTGTCGCAATAAGACATTTTTGGGAAAAAAGGTGGGAAGAGTATTTTTTTTGAGGGTTTTAGAGGGCAACAATAGGGACTTTATTGGCGTTATAAGGGGTTTTAAACTGCCGGGGTGAGTGGGTTGGTAAAAGGGGGGGGGGGGTTCAGGGGGTTTCAACGGGCTCACCTCCTTGGGAATGCAGTGATGTGGTTTGGGTGTGATTGGAGGTACTAGTGTGTGACCAGATGAGAGGTTGTGCAAGATAAGTTTTACTTAGTTCCCTTGATGGGGAAGGTGTAAGGGGGCAGAATAAATATATAACATGTATTAATGTATAACCTATCAATTATATAACATGTATATTTTTTTGGTAGAGTATTATGTTCCACCTTGCACTGGTATTTTCAATTGAATTTTTAATTTCTTGAGAGGGTTTTTCCTTTCACTATTTCCTTGAAGCACTGTGTTTTTTTTTGCCTTTTTGTTGCAACATGGTCCAGCATCAGTTTTGACGTAATTACCTATTCTTATTTAAGGGATTGTTTAATTTTGGTAGTCCTGTACCATTCATGGTTGTAAATAAAAGTTTCCTCAAGTGACATGTGTCATAATAATCCTAAATTGAGGAAATTAATGTCATGATTATTCAGGTTGGTGATAGGGTTAGTTTTCAATGTGTGTGTGAGTGGGGGGGGGGAGGGATGATGGGTCCCTGTGTTGCAGCACAGGTTTCTTAATAAGGCATATTGTAGGTCTGGTGTATTTGTTGCGAATTGTATTATGGGTGATTGTCATTAAGCTTGGTGCATTATTGTGTTGAGGTTGTAATTTTGGAGTTTTGTTTATAGCCATTTTGTGGCCTTTTGTTATTATAACTTTAAATTTCCCTTTTTTAAATTTTTGATATGTTTTAAAAACTTGTATATAGTAGACTGTCAGATGTTGCCTGGATTGTTTTTTTTTTATTTTGTTTTACTGATTTTGTCCTTGTCTTATTTATATTGTACCTTTTAAATTTTTGTACATAAGTTTTAAATAAAATATAAAAAAAAATACTTTTGGTATTGAACTGCTTCGGGGTGCATTACACCTAGTTACCAAATACCTTCCCCCAAAGATAATCGGGGAGACATACGGCATACAAGATAGTAAATTGTATGGGGAAAGCGCTAAAAGGGAGCGCATAAGTATTTGTGAAACTGCTTGCTGCGACAGTTTATGAATCGGTGGTTCAGCGTTTCAAGATGTGTTTTTTTTGGGGAAAAACTTACTCCTGCTGTCGGGGTGAGACTGGTGGACGTGTCTCGATTTTATACCGGGATAAAGTTGGGGAATGTCCCCTTCGAGGCAAACGAAGCTGACATCAGAAACGTATTTGAGAAATAGGGAACTGTGCTTTCTCCCCAGCGGGGGAAGTGGATAATGGGTGCTACACAGGTTGCCGGAAGGTACTTTCAGCCTTAAGAGAGTTGCCCAACCCATACCGTCATATGTGTATCTTCAAGATTTTGGACACGGGAAGGGTTTTATACCCTGGACACGGGTTTTCGTGTCGCATTTTGGAGAGTATGCCCACATAGGGTGGCATGCGAAAAAAAAACGACGGTGACCAAACCTGTGCAAGAAGACGTAGCCCCAGTCACACTGATAAGGTGAGATCGTTCGTCAGAGAAGGGCGTGGTCGTTTGTGGGTGAGATGGGGAAAGGTTTTTTCGAAATGAGAGTGAGTCCCTTCCCCCCTCACTCCTGCCCCCCTGAGTCGTTGCCGATACCATCTACTGGATTGGTACCCCGGCATGACGTTTTGAGTATTGGTCGAGAGACGAATGTCGGGGAGGGGTTTAGACGAAGTTTTTTAAAAGGGCCTTGTCACCGAAGTGGTGGAAGCCCCTCTCCCCCGGAAGGGGCGTATGGAGACTTTCTAGTCCGGATTGCAACAATATGAGATCCGCAAAGGACGACAACGGGGCATCGGGGGACTCATACCCCATTGTGAGGTGGGTGTTAAGGTACACCGTGAGGCTTCTCATCTTGACAGGGGGGATAAGACGTTACCAGGAAACGGGCAGTACTCAATTCAGATGATTTTCCCACGCCGGCACAGAGGACTGGGAAAAAATGAGGGAGGGTGAGGGGGGGTGGGGGGGGGGGGGGGGGTCTGAGGGGGGCCATCGCAAGAAGGGAGGGGAATGGGAAGGTACTGAAAGAAGACACATAGACGTAACAAATCAAGTGGTGAACCACGGGAGGGAAAAAGGAAAGGGTGGAAAATATAACAGGCCTTAGGGTATGACGCTAAATTTTAAAAAGGTTTTTTGGGACGATTTAAAAAGAGATTGGGTTTAGCATTTTTTTTAGCAAACATAGAATTGATTTCTCTTCCTTTTAAGAAAACAATTTCAAAGAAGGAGTAGTGTTTCAGGGTTTCAGGTTATACATACTGACCCGCCCCAAATATTCTTTTTAAAGGTGGTGGGGGTCTTTTAATAAAAAGACGAGCCCTTTTTGTTGCAGAGATGTGAGGGGGGTGGGGGGGGGAGGGTTTTGCGAGTGGAGGGGGCTTGGATGGAAAACGTGTATCCTTGGTAAGTGTCTATGCCCCTGCAGAGAATGACACGAAGGTTCGAACGGATTTTGTGTGTGAGGACCTTGTTTTTTTTTTTGCGTGGTCTTCCGGAAGTAGCGATAGTGGGGGGTGACTGGAACTGTGTCATAAGGGCGGCTGACGTCGAACCCCAAAGGGGCTGGGCATGTGTCTGCACCTCTCAGAGATTTGTTGAGGGATGTTAAGTTAGAGATGTGTTTGGGGGAGGGGTGGGGGAAACAGAACATATTTTTTATCAGAAGGGGATATGCTGCAAGGTTAGACAGAGTGTATATTTCGCAGGGAGTAGTTGTAAAGTCTTTTAATATGGTGGAGACGGTCTTGTCAGATCATAGGCAGTTGTGTGGAGGTAGGGTGGGAGGGAATGGCCGAAATTTATAAGAATTATTGGAAATTAAATATTAGTGTGTAAGTGATGGGGGAAGGGTTGGAGGTTTTTTCTATGCTGTGGAATGAGCTTTCAAGGGAAGCTCAGGAGGTGGAAGACATTGAAAACGGGTGGGACTTCGGTGCAAAGGAAAGGATAAAGTCCTTTTATGTGAGGGAGGGTGGGCGTTAAACACTTTAAAATATGGGCTAGCGAATTATTTAGAGGACCCGATTACGAAGTTGTTATGGGCAGGGTTTCGGTTAGTGGTGTTTACCCCATGGACGAGATTGTAGACATAAAAAGATTGCGAACGTTGCATAATAGTGGTTTCAAGCGGTGAGGGGGCAAGCAGGATTAGAAGAAGTTTTGTGGGGAGATAGGCCATCCACGTGTGTTTTTGAGACAACAAAAGCAAAAGCAGGCGCTGACGGCAATCCGAGCTTGGAGTAAATGAGACGATGGGAATCCCTAGAGCAGGTCAAGTGATACGAAACACAAAAGCTATGAGTGCATATGCGGATACATGGTATGAAAAAACACTGGACTAGTAGGGCGTGGATGAAGTGGAATTAAGTAAGGTGTGCACGTATGCTAAGTGCATTTTGGGTCACAGTGATAGGAAGGCATTGGGTGGGGTTATTACTGAGGAGGAAATTGAAATTGCTTTACCGGAATGAGGAAGGGCAAGTCCCCGGGTATTGATGGTTTTACCGTTTGGGAAATTTTTTTTGCAGCATTGGGGGTTGATTGGGAAGTTCATGGTAAGATTATTAAATTGTATGAAGGAGAAGGGTACGTTAGGGGATAAGCAAATACGGCAGTTGTGGTGTTGGTCCCGGAAAAGGGAAAGGGCAGCCAAACCTTGGGAAGTATAGGGCGATATCGTTGCTCTGTGCAGACTATAAGGTTTTTGCAAAAATTTTGGGTAATAGGGTAAAAGCGTGGTGGGGGGGGTCGTTTTCGCCATCGCAGTATGGGTTGCCGGGCAGGTCGATGTTAGAAGTCACGGGCTTATAAGAATTTTGTGGAGTCAAGGGGGGAGGGGGGGGCGGCTTTACTGGCCTTGGGGCTGGCGAGCCGCCTATGATAGAGTGGAAAGGGGTGCACTGCAGAGTATTCTTCGGAGACAGGGTTTATGGAGAAGAAATAGTTGGGTGGGTAAACAACCCGTATAAGGGGGCAAGGATGAGGGTACAAAAAATGGGGTGTATGGGGACGGACTTTTGAGATGGGTAGAGGTTTAAGACAAGGGTGCCCTATGTCAAAAGATTTATTTGGGTGTTTTCAGGATCCCTTTTACGGATGGTTGAGAGCACAGTTAGTTCCCGGGTGGGGGTGGGGTAGGGGAAGGGGATTTGGCCGGCATTAATAGGTTATGTGGATGATACGACTGTTTTGGTGTGTGAACGAATGTCTATGAAAGGGTTGGAAGATGTGCGTGTGTTTGAACGTGCCACGGGTATGAAGGTAAATAGTGAAAAGTCGATGATCATGGGGGGGTTTCCTGGAAAGGGGGTGGAATGGTGAGCTGTAACGGGTTAAAAACAAATGCAATGTCATTAAAGATTTGCGGTATTATTTAAAAGAGGACGATTTGGATGTGGCGTGGGAGGAAAATTCAGTAAGGACGTTGGAAAAGGTCATTGGTCGTCTGGGTGTTTTGAGGTCCCAAAAAATCTCACTCTGGCCCAAGTTTTGATTGTTGTTAACGTTTTCTTGTATAGTAAGGTGGGGCACGTTGGGGCTGTATTCCAATTACAGGAACAGTGATCAATGGAATATTGAGAAGAGTATTTACCCTTTCTGGGGGGGGTGTGATTGGTTAAAACGTGAGTTGTTTATGTTACCTTACGTCGAGGGGGTTTTTTAGGATTTTTGGCCCTTAAAAACGTAGGGTGGGGGTTTTTCCCCATGTATGACTGGGGATGTATATGGAGAAGGTTTGGTAGGTTTAGGTTACAACCCCGTGGACGTGAGTTTATGTATCGGTTTTTGCATGGGATTTTAGCATCGGGAGTGGTCCTTACGAGCTAGACGGGTGGTTGAGGGGGGGGTAAAGTGGAAATATGTGGCGGGGAGGGATTCTGCATTCCATGTAGTGTATTTTGTGAGGGGTTGGGGAGCGTCAGGGGTTGGTTGAGCAGGGTTTGCATAAGATAAGTGGTCAATACTTCTCTGTTCTGCCGGGCCCTTGAGTCTTGATGTGGGGGGTATGGATGAAAGAATTTTTTAGGGCTGTGGGGTTACATTATGGTTAATTATGTCTACATTATGTGGGGGGAAGAGGGGGAAAGGGGTAAGTGAGGTGAAGAGGGGGGTATTGGCTGTTACGTTTTATAAAACGTTGTGCCGTTAAATAGAGAACTTATGGGAGGAGGTGGAAGCGGGATTTCTCTGAGGGATATAGAGACCTTACATTAGAGGTTTTAAATTAAATTTGTAACTTAGGTGGGTGGGGGCAGGGTAGGGATGGTACAAGTGTTTATAGTTGATGGGCTGTCAGGGGTGAAACGGGGTCGCCTCCCTGGTATGTAGCGGTGAATGTGTATGAACCTTGGGCGTATGATGTGTATTCAAGGTTTGTGACAGTATACTCTATATATGTGTTTGATTTTGCAGTGGGACATTGTTCTATGTATGTTATTCATATGCATGTTTTTAGATGCTTGTAGAGGTGTCAGTGTGTTGGATCCTTGTTTATTAATATTTTTCTGTGGTTTGATGAACATATTGTTTTTTCCTTATTTCTCATACATTACGTTAATTGTATTTAACGTATAAGGTGTCCTACTTTATAATTTTACAAAGTGACAATATATGCATATTATGGTTTTGTTTTTTTAATCATATAACAATGCAATTGGAATTAGTTGTTTATTGGTTATCATAGGTGTAGGGGTTTTCATGTATGGGGGAGGAGGGATATTTGTGTTATCTCAAGTTCTGTTTGTGTGGTTTTTAATGATTTATTCTGCGTAAGACCTGTTTTTGTCTTTATCTATCTCTTGTATTGTATTGTTCTAAATAAAATATAAAAAAAAAAAAGCGTAGGGTGAAATGTGTTTTTCTAAAGTGGGAGGTTTGGCGTGTGGGTGTGATGGCGGGAAATATGGACCAAGTATATACAAGGGTGAAAAAGTGGTATAGGGGAATGGAGTTAAGGGAATGTGAGATTGTACTACGAGCTTTGTTGATGGTAAAGGAACGGAGGAACATTCGCATAAGGGTTTTAAGTAGGTTACTAGGGGGTATGTGCGCAGCTCCAGTAGAAGGTTTTTGTTCCCCATGTACTCGTGGGAAAATATATGGCTCCGATTTAGCAAGTTGAAATTACGGCCTAGGGTGCGTGAAGTCATGTTTCGTTTTTTACATGGTATATTGCCGTCAGGGGCAATACTACGATCCAGAAGAGTCGTGGTGGGAGGCGGGTGTGGGTTTTGTGGTGGGGAAGACACGGCTTTTCTCGTTGTCTTTTTTTTGCGAAGGTTTAGAAGATGTCAGGAGCTGGTTGGGTAGGGGGGTACAGAGGGTGGGAGGCAGAGGAGTGCAGGTCCTGCGTGCGTTAAGTCTCGACATCGGTGGATTAGACCAGGACGTTGAACGGGTTTTAGATTATATTATCGTGGATTACATTTATATTTCGTGGGTAATGCGGGGAAAAGGGGTCAGTGAGGTGAGAAAGGCGTGTCCTTGCAATAACGTTTTATCGTACAATGTGTAGGAATAGTGGAATTGTATGGGAGGAGGTGGGATAAGGGTTTTTCGGACGGTTTTTAAAAGGCTCACTCTTGAAACCCTTGTGAATCTGTGATAAATATACGGGCATGCCGAATAAGTTGTCGTGTAGGTCAGTGGGCAATAGCTGGCTCGTCTCTTGGGGGGAAGGATGTGAGTTGCGTGAATATGAGTTTGGGCATGAATGTATTTTAGTTGTTATGGATGTGTGGTTGTAGATTCAGGGGTTAGGGTTACTTATTGTACCTTTTGTGAACAAAATGACTGGGGTGCCTTTACATATTTGTTATGTTTTTGATGCTTCCTTTGTGTAAAGACTCGTTGTATTCTTTAGTCACTAGTTTCTTAGTTTGTTTTTGATTGTTTTTTGGAGGTCCAGATATTTGGGCATATGAACGTCATATAGTATATTATATGTGTGATGTGTATGTAAATGTATATATATATATATTATATATATATTATATATATATATATAATATATATATTATAATATTTTATATATATATATATATATATATATATAATAGTATTGTATATATATATGCATGTTTTATCCCTTCTCTGTTACTGTTCAATCTATCTGTGAGTCAAACCCAAAGTATTAAAGGGATAATAACACGTGTACATTACCTGAGTGTCAATTGTATCCTATAAATATGTAGCAACATTATGATTTTTTGTTTGTGATTCAAACGTAGTTCATAGGTATCAAATTGAACACTTATGAATGGATTTGGGAAATTGCTGACGATTAATATGATCGTCAATTTATATAATATTTATTATGTTAATGAATTTGTGTTAAGTAAATCAATTGAATTTGTGTTCTAAGTTGGAATTTTCTATAATCATTGTATATTTTGTATGCAAATTACAAAAAACATTGTTTAAACAAATGTAATTTTTTGGGAGATGTGCATGTGGGTTTTTAAAAGGGGGTTTAATGGGGTTTCCCCGTGTTATATTTGTTACACAAAATTTATATCTTTGGTATTGGTGTGTTTAGTGAAAACTATTGCATTTTTTTGGGTGTTTTCGTATTATCTATACTATTGTTAAAGATTTTTTTTTGGATTTATGGGGTGTACCCCCGTTTACTCTATAGATTTTTGGTTATGCATTAAATTTTTTAAACACCCTATTTATGATGTTTTTAAAAAAAAAAATAAAAAAAAAATTAATTATTTTTAAAAAAAAAAATTATGAGGTATTGGTTTTAAAGGCTAAGTGACTAAAAACTGTTTGGAGTTTTGCAATGTGAATGCTTTTGTTTTGGCACAGTACTTAGTTTCAGATTGGGTATATAGGATTCATTATTTTAAGATGAGATTAATATTTTGTTTTGGTCAAAGGGTGAGTGAGGTAAGTGTGAACCACCCGGGAGTATTTGTGTAGTTAGTTGATGGGGTGTTCAGGAATAAGATGTTTTCTAATGGTAGTTTTTTGAAGGGGTGAATGTGTCTGCAGTTCTAGAGTTCTCTGGTAGGGTGTTCCCGATTTTAGGGCTTTTAAAAACATTGAATTTTTGTATAGGTTGCGGACACGGGGGAAAGCGTGAGATGTTTGTGTTGGGTTTTGCTTGGGTTCTGTCACACTACAAGAAAGTGTTTTAGGTCAAGTTGATTTGGAGTTTAAGGTCCTGTAGTGTAGTTTCACAGTAGTAAGTGTGGATTACTGAAACAGGGAGTAAGTTTAGATCATGAAGAGTGGGGGGGGTGTTTCCGGGATGGGGTTAGTGATTATTCTTACTGCAGCTTTTTGTTGGGTTTTTATTGGCTTTTGGTGTGTTGCTGCAGTTGATCCCAAGCACAAATAGCATAGGTGATGTATGGATAAATAAGTGAGTGGTATAGTGTGAGAAGGGCATTTTGTGGCACGTAGTATCGTATCTTGGAGAGGATCCCAACCGTTTTGGATACTTTTTTGGTTATGTGTTGGATATGGGTGCTGAAATTCAGGTTGTTGTCAAGGTATAGGCCTAGGAATTTGCCCTCATTATGTCTGGTAATTAGAGTGTTGTCGATCTTAATGTTAATTTGTGCATCTCCTGCTCTGCTACCAAACATAATATAGTAGGTTTTGTCAGGGGTTAAGCATAAGTTTATTGGCTGTCATCCAAGTCGATATTTTGATCAGCTCCTCGTTAACAATGGTGTTGAGGGTGGCAAGATTAGGGTGAGAGATGACATAAGTCGTGTCGTCAGCAAAGAGAATGGGTTTCAGGTGTTGGGATACGTTTGGAAGATCATTGATGTATATGAGGAAGAGCAGGGGACCAAGGACACTTCCCTGCGGAACTCCAGTATCAAGTGGCCGTGTTGTTGATGCTGTGTCTTTAATGGTGACATACTGATACCTATTAGTAAGGTAAGATTTGAAATAAGCAAGCGCATGGCCTCTTATCCCGTAATGATCAAGATTGTGGAGTAGGATGTCGTGGTCTACTGTGTCAAAAGCTTTTCTTAGGTCAATAAAAATTCCTAGTGGGTATTCCTTATTTTCCAATGCTGTGTAAAGCAGATCTAGCATTTTTATGATTGCATCATTAGTACTTTTATTTTTCCTGAATCCAAATTGGCAGGGGTTGAGTATGTTTTGTGCTGTTATAAATGAATATAGTCTCCTGTGCACGAGTTTCTCAAAGGATTTTGATAGCAATGGTAGTTTGATATTGGCCTATAGTTGCTTAAGTCTGTAGGGTCACCACCTTTGTGTATTGGTGTAACCCTTGCCATCTTGAGTAGTTTCGGGAAGGTGCTAGTTTCTAGTGATTTGTTAAAAAAGTAATGAAATAGCATGCGAAAGGATATGGGCCCGCTCGCTTGTACAGTAATGGTGGGACATTAGACAGATTCCCTGAGTTGTTTTTAAGTGACTTTATAATCTCGGTGACTTCCGAGGGCTCATTTGGTGCAAGATAGAAGGAATTTGGGAAATTCCCATCTAGGTAGTCCCCGGCATGGGCATTGGTATGTGGGATTTTATTGGCGAGATTAGATCCAATGGTTGAGAAGAAGTCGTTTATCTTGTTAGCTGTGTCAGTGGGATGTAGTGGTGTTTCATTAGGTTTAGTTAGGACAATGTTCTTTGTTTTTTTCAGTTTGTGGGTCCCTAGAATCTGAGAGAGTGTTTTCCAGGTCTTTTTTATATCTCCTCTAGTGTCTGTGAATCTACTGGAGTAGTATAGTTGTTTGGCTTTCTTTATTACTTTGGTGAGAACTGATAAATAGTGTTTAAGAATATCTTTGTGTATTAAGCCCTGTCTATAGTGCTTTTCATATTGGTGTTTCTTGTCAATGGATTTCAGAATGGTGCTGGTTAGCCATGGGCAACCAAGCCGTTTGTTTGTGATCTGTTTGGTTTTATAGGACAATGTTTGTTGTATAGTCTAAGTAATTTGTTAAGAAAAATGTCTGTCCAGTCATCAATACCATTGGCCTTGGAGAATTCTGTAGGCCAGTCAACAATCTCTAGGTCAGCTGTGAACTTCCTTATTGAGGCCTCGTCATGGAGTCTAAATGAGACTTTGTTGTATTCAAGTGGTGGTTTACTAATGTTTTGTCAGGAGGAAGTAGGGTAGTGGTCTGTAGTGCTATCTGTGATTACCCCTGATTTAAGGGGGGCTAGTATATTGGTCCATATGTGGTCTATTATGGTTGCACTTGTCTCAGTGAGCCTGGTTGGTTTGGTTATTGTTGGTATGAGAAGTGTGTTGTTCATATTGTTGATGAAATCAGTTACAGTCTGATCATCTAGTAAGCCAAGGTTGATATTGAAGTCTCCAGCTAAGAGAAGGTGGTGCTTATTCATTTGTCTGTTTGTTATTAGTGACTTTAATTTCTCACTGAAATTTGGGATGTTTGTGTGAGGTATCCGGTAAATGGCACTGTTTTGTTATAGGTGTCTTAAAGGTTTTTTAAAAGTAAAATTAGCAAAATGTATTGCCCATATTCATCACTAAAGCAAGTTTATCGACATAATAACTTATTCCTTCACTTGTTGTACAACCTGCCCCTCATTAAAACCCTTCAACGCCATCCTGCACCACAAAACTCACGTTCGGTCGCCTTCCTCCTTTGTGTCTGACTACGTAGACACAAGCAGACGGCTTATCCCCCCAAAACAGCCTCCTCGACTCCACTCGAAATTTAGCCCCCCATCAAAAACCGTATTTTTCAGCACCTGGATGTGTTCCTTTAGATTGTCAATCTCGTCCACTGGGTAAATTCCAGATACCTCTCCTTGCGCATAACAGTGCTGTAAAGAACCCTCCAGGTACCTCAAAAAATCCATACTCTAATCGAGAGGCCTCCTTCCCCCGATGTACAAAAAAATCCTTAATGCGAGGCTTCATAACCTGTCCCATTGTCGCACTAAATCATTTACCTTCTAAGGGATTACTCCATAGACGTCCAAAAGTGCGTGAAGAGTGTCTTATCTTCTGCACTTTGAAGTAAACGAGTATTTAACTTCCAATATCCTTTGAACAAGTCGGGAGACCTCTCCAGTCGAGCTCTTTGAGAGCACCGCGATTGTCGGAGAAATACACATATAACCTGGAGTTTACCTGGAGAGAGTTCCGGGGGCAACGCCCCCGCGGCCCCGGGCTGTGACCAGGCCTCCCGGTGGATCAGGCCTGATCAAAACCCGGCCGTTACTGCTGGCTGCACGCAAAAAAAAAAAAAAAACCAACGTACGAGCCACAGCCCGGCTGATCAGGAACCGCTTTAGGTGCTTGTCAGTGCCAGCTTTTAAGACTGCCAGGGGTCTGTTGGTAATCCCCTTATGTATGCTGGGAGGCAGTTGAACAGTCTCGGGCCCCTGACACTTATTGTATGGTCTCTTAAGTGCTAGTGACACCCCTGCTTTTCATTGGGGTGATGTTGCTCGTTTTGCCAAGTCTTTTGCTTTCGTAGTGAGTGATTTTTCGTGTGCAAGTTTGGTACTAGTCCCTCTAGGATTTTCCAGGTGTATATAATCAGTATCTCTCCCGCCTGCGTTCCAGGGAATACAGGTTCAGGAACCTTAAGCGCTTCCAGTAATTGAGGTGTTTTATCTCCCTTATGTGCGCCATGAAAGGGTTTTCTGTACATTTTCTAGGTCAGCAATTTCACTGCCTTGAAAGGTGCTGTTAGTGTGCAGCAATATTCCAGCCTAGATAGAAAAGTGGGCCTGAAGAGTGTCATCATGGGCTTTGCATCCCTCGTTTTGAAGGTTCTCATTATCCATCCTGTCATTTTTCTAGCAGATGCAATTGTACAATGTTATGGTCCTTGAAGGTGAGATCCTCCGACATGATCACTCCCCGGTCTTTGACGTTGGTGTTTCGCTCTATTTTGTGACCAGAATTTGTTTTGTACTCTGATGAAGATTTAATTTCCTCGTGTTTACCATATCTGAGTAATTGAAATTTCTCATCGTTGAAACTTCATATTGTTTTCTGCAGCCCACTGAAAGATTTGGTTGATGTCCGCCTGGAGCCTTGCAGTGTCTGCAATGGAAGACACTGTCATGCAGATTCGGATGTCATCTGCAAAGGAAGACACGGTGCTGTGGCTGACATCCTTGTCTATGTCAGATATGAGGATGAGGAACAAGATGGGAGCGAGTACTGTGCCTTGTGGAACAGAGCTTTTCACCGTGGCTGCCTCGGACTTTACTGTTGACTACTACTCTCTGTGTTCTGTTAGTGAGGAAATTATAGATCCATCGACCGACTTTTCCTGTTATTCCTTTAGCACGCATTTTGTGCACTATTACGCCATGGTCACACTTGTCGAAGGCTTTTGCAAAGTCTGCATATATTACATCTGCATTCTTTTTGTCTTCTAGTGCATCTGCTGCATTCTTTTTGTCTTCTAGTGCATAACACACGCACTTTGGTTACAACTACCCGCCGAGACACATATACCCTGTCTAAGCGCACAGCATAGTCCTTACGCACGAAAGTGTGCTCAATCTCTAAGTCACTGCTTCCACTTACATCCACCAACCCCAGCCCAGACAACAAATCACCCAAAATAACCGAACAATAACCTGCTCCCCTCGGTTTTACGTCTTTACGGCGCACCAAACAGTTCCAGTCGCCACCAACTACTGTTATATCAGGTAGAGATCTCAAATAGTACACAAGAACATCGTTAACAAAAGCATTTTTAATATTAACATCATGTTCAGTTGGCCCATATACTCCTACAAAACCCACCCGTTGAGTACCCCACTCACCTATGACGCGTACCATGCAACCCTCCCCCTTCCTCCCAATGTTTCATCACGAATGGGCTGGTCGCTTTTATCAACACAGCCACACCACCTTTCAAACGACTCGAGTGAGCCATATAAACATCATAACCATCTATCGCATTGACCTCATCGCTTTATTGCCGTGAGGTTGTGCTGCGCACACGCTCCTGGTTGAGAGGCCTTCCTGCGCAGATTGATTTTCACAAGATGGCGCAGTCTATCAGAAGGCACGTCAACACTGTGTGCTTTGATTTAGTGTGGGGTGTAGTTACGCCTCAGTCCGCACAGGTGCTTCTACCTTTGATTATTCGCGATACGGCATTGCTGATCAAGATTTGTATGGAGTATCGCTCAACGGGGCTTGCGAATATTCGTTAAGTACGATCGACGGAAGTGTATGAGCGCCTGGTGGAGAAAGTATAAAAGATGGCTGTGTGGCGTAAACTCGGCAATACGAGTTTCGTTTAATTGACTTTGTCGCGACACTACACTTAGGTGAAAGGTACGCAACGTGCCTTTCGAAGCTGAGGGAGGCAGATATACGGACGTTTTGAACGTTATTGGTACTGTGCATTGGCAACGGGGGTTTACCTGGGTGGTTTGGGGAATACGCCGGCTGGCCGGAGGGTACGTTCAACCTAAAGATGTCGCTGAGGCATCCATCCGTCGTTTGGTCATCCTGGCGACTTTCGGACGCAAGTGATGGTGTATTACGCAGGGCAGCGCAAAACCTGCAGGTTATGTGGTGCTTATGACCATATGGCAGCACAGTGTGAGAGGCACCCAGCAACGACAGGCTGCAGACAGAAGGACGGAGCGGGGGCCTGACCGAAGGCGGGCCTGTCAGCGGGACGCCTGTAAAGGGCCATAGTTCGTCTTGGAGCGAGGAGGTGGAGAAAAGAGTTCCCGAGGGTGGGGTCGAGCCCATCAATCCCTGTAGGATCTACAGTCTCCGCTTTGGTGGAAGGGGAGACCAAGTTGAGTGGAGGAGAACGAGCAGAGGATGTGGCTTTGGAGCAGTTGACGGAAAATTTTTTTGGAGACGAAGAGAGCTGGAGATGATGTACAATCGGTGGGGGGGACCTGAGGAGAGTGAGGACGAGAGGAGAGACAGCCAGCTGACTGCAGGTGCCTCTTCTACGGGGTGGTGACCGTGGTCGAGGGGGCGGCGGAGGTGCATTGTGAGGCATCCCCCACCAGACCATGGATGCAGAGGTGTTCGGCGGAAGAGGGTGGCAACGCACTCTGATTCCGATGATGTCTTGACCCCGGCGCAGAGACCGGGGAAGAAACCATGGGCTGATGTGGTGAGTGGAGGGGCCACAGGTGTGTCCGGTCAGGGTTCGACGGGGGAGGGAATAGAGCTCACTGTGGTGAGCATGGTGGGAAAAATGGGAAGGCTGGTGACGTGTCTATGAAAGGATTACAGGGCAGAAATGTAAAAACCCTTCAAGAAGGTTTCAGGTGTATGACTGTGAATGTAAATGGGTGTGTATGATGTAAAGGGTTTGTGGCTCCAGATTTCTGAGGCGTCACCATAAATTGTATTCATGCAGGACATAACTTTAAGGCGGGTCGGATTTGAATGTGGACGGATATCGTGGTTTGTGGCATATTCGGACCGTTTGAAAGGTGGGGTTGGAATTCTGATTCGGGAGACGAGCCCTTTTGTTGTAATTAGATGTGAGGGAGGGGAGGAGGGTAGGGTACTCCGGGTAGATGGATGGTGGAGAGGTGAGCGATGGCAGTGGTTTGTTTTGTATGCGCCGGCGGAGCGTGATGTACGGGTGAAGAATGAATTTGTGCGTGATGTTTTGGTTTATTATTTGAGATCTCTTCCCTGGGTAACAATCGTGGGCGGTGTTTGGAAATTTTTATAGTACGTAAGAAGATTGTGGAGCCAGGGGGGGCAGGGTGTTTTTTGGTTAGCCAAAGGGATCTTTTGCGGGGCGTGGGGTTAAGGGATGTTTTTGGGAGGTGGGGACCTAATGGTTGAGCATACGTTTCATAGACAGGGATACGCGGCCAGGCTCGATAGGTTATATGTGACGAGAAGTGTGCGGGTGATGTGTGTGCGTACGGTGGAAGCTGTATACATGGATCATAGAGCTGTTTATACGGACTTGACTTGGGGCCAGCTTACCTAAGAGGTATCCAGGGTATTGGAAGTTAAATGTGAGATTTCTTGGGGTGGAGGAGGCGGGGTTAGATTTTAGGACAATGTGGGAGAATTTGGGGGGAGAGGGTAGGGATTGGGTGACTTGCGGGGGTGGTGGGATGGGGTAGCTAAGGAGAGGATCCGGCGGTTTTATGTGCGATGGGGAAAGTACCGGGGTTTTGGATGACGTAGGGGTTGCAGCAGTATTTCGAGGTAGGTTGCAAAATTTTGTTATGAAGGGGCGTGCAGGCGGGCAGTATCCCATGGAGGAAATCGATTTGTTAAAAGGGGGGATTCGTGATTTGCAGAATGATAGATTTGATGCGGGAGAGTGCAGGGTGGAATTGAAGAGGGGGTGTGGGGTGACCGACCATCGGCCTGTGTGTTTACGGGGTCAGAGGCAGCGACGTATGGCTATGGAAATTGATAGGCTGGTGGTACATGAGGACTTAGGTGGATATAGGGCGGGACATGAGTTAAGAACAACGGAGGCAATGAGTGATTACGTGGATAGGTGGTTTGGCAAAAATTTACTGATGTAGGGGTGGATGTGGAGCTTTCGGGGGGTTTGGGGAGAATGTATTTTGTGCTAAGTAGCAGTGATCACATGGCGTTGGGGGGGGTTTGAAGAAGGGGGGGTTTGTGGAGGGCTTTGGAGGGGATGGCACTGGTAAGGCTCCAGGTTGGATGGCTTGCCCTGCGAGTTTTATGTGAGCCATTGAATGTGTTGAATTTCCCTTTTTAGTAAACTAATGAATTTCGATGAAAAGGGAGGGAGGATGGGCCCGGTTGCAAAGGGAAATGCGGTTGTGGTTTTAGTGCCAAAAGGTAAGAAACAGGACAGGTGCGGGACTTTAGGATAATATCATTGCTGTGTGCTGATTATAGATTTTTGCAAAAATTTTTTGGAAATAGGATGAAGTGTTTTGGTGGATAGAGTGGTTTTCGAGAGGACAATATGGTGTGTCTGGGAGGACGATGTATGACGGGGATAAATATTATAAAGAATTTTGTGGAAGGGTCGGGAGGGAGCAGGGGGGGTTTGTCTTAGCGTTAGATTGGCAGGCGGCGTATGATAGTGTAGAACGTGAGGTATTGTGGCAAAATATTAAGGAGGCAGGGTTTTGGGGAGGAGGTGGTGCGTTGGGCAGAGACATTGTATACAGGTGTGGGAGTGTGTGTGCAGGTAAATGGGAAGTTGGGGGAGTGGGTATCCATGGGTCGGGGTATTAGGCAGGGTTGTCCCGTCTCAATTGTTTTTTGCCTGTTTAACAGACCCTTTCTATAGAAAGGTGGAAGCGTGTATGGAGGTGGATTGGGGATAGGAAGTGGAGTGCAGGAATAATAGGGTATGTGGATGACACGACAATACTCGTGCGAACGCAGAGGAGTTTTTCGTGCGGTTGGAGATGTTATTTATAATTCGCGGGGGTTACCGGGTTAAGAGTTAATGTGGAAAAATCAAAATTACTGGTCTTAGGAATTTGGGTGGGGAAAAGAGAGTTGGGGAAGGAATGTACGTTGGAATATTGGGGGACAGGATAAAAAGTGTGTGGAATAGTGTATATGAGTAGTGCGAGAGAGGCGAGGATGGTTAATTCTGGACTTGTTGTGGGGTCGAATGGTGGGCGATTGGATGGGTTGAGACCAACTCATTTGACAGTACATCAGCGTGCGATTGTTGTGAATGTGTTGTTATACAGTAAAGTCTGGGACGTGGCTGCGGTATATCCGTTAGCAGGTCCGGAATGTTACGAGGCTGTTAAAGGGGTTTTCCATTTTCTTTGGGTTCGGGTTGTGAATGGTTGAGTAGGAGTGTGTTACTTTACCGGTCAACAGAGGAGGATTGGGGTTGATTGATTTACGGTTAAGAGTCAAGTGCATTTATTTGAAGTGGGGGTTACGCCGGGGTGCGGGGGCATGCAGGGAGGGAGTGAATGGTTGCATGAAGAGGTGCGAATGTGGTGGGGAGGGTCGGAGATGAAAGGTGTGTGAAGACGTGTTGCGGGCGTTTGCTGCATGTACGGGACCCTAATAAAGTTCGAGTGGGTGTTTTAGAGGTGTTGTAAGGCGAAGGTTAGTCGTGAGGCTGAGAGTATCTACCCTATGTATGGTGGAAGGATATATGGGAAAGATTACGGTTGATGCGCGTGCGTCCAAATGTGCGAGAGGTATTTTTCCGTTTTCTCCATGGTATACTGCCGTCGGGTGCTGCACTTAAGGAAAGAGGGTGCGGTGGAGGGCGCGTGTCGGGTGTGCGGGGATGAGGAGATGCGTTTCATGTAGTGTATTTTTGTGATAATTTGGGGAGTATCAGGGAATGGATGGTAAGGTTCTGGAGGACAGTGGGAGAGGGCGGGATATCAGTATTGAGGGCGTTAATTTGGACGTGGGAGGCGTCGAGGCGCCTGTGCAACGTGCAGTCACTATATAAATTGCGGATTTTGTTTTTGTATCCTGGGCGATTGAGAAGGAATGGGGGTTGGGAGGTGCGCAAAAGGGTGTTGGCGGGGACCATTTATAAACGTTGTGTTATAACGGGAATATATGGAAGTCGCTGGGACCAGGCTTTTCAGCAGGTTTCCGTAGTATTAGTGTGAGAGCACTGTTAACGTTGTGAAAGGGGGGGGGGGTGAATTTCAGGGGATGGAACGGGCTTTTCTCCGGGGTTGGGTATGCACAACAGCTGGTTTACTGGTGTATCTGTGTAATGCGTGGTTGAGGAAAATGTGGTTGTGTGAGTGGATGTGGTGGTGAAGTTATATGTGCCATAGATGTCTTAAGTCAGAGTCTACTGCCTTCTTTCTTTGTTGAAGTACTTTATGTACCTTCGGGCTATGGCCTGGCAAACGGGTTTTATGTGTTTGTACTGAGCATTTTATTGCTAAAATTATATAATGTGTATAGCCTGTAGATGAGGGCGGAATGCTTATGGCTATTCTAGTTTTGTGGCTAACTCGTAAGACTTGTGGTAAGGCGAGTATGTGTGACTGTAGGGAACTTATGTACTGGGGGGGTTTGGTGAGTAAGAGTATGTACTTTGTTTTATATGAATTGTGATGTAGGTTCTTTCGGTTACGATTATTTGTGTTGGTTGTGAGTAACCGAATATTTATATTTATCATAATATTCTTCTTATTGTATTGTATAGTGCATTGGCAATATGTCCCAGTATATTATGTAAATAGTGTATACCCGAAGGGATTATGGATTTATTTATATTATTGAACCTGCTACAGGGGTCACCTACATGTTATGTTCTTGTTGTTGTTCTTGTGTACATAGGGTTAAGATTGCCCAACTTCTTAATGTTATGTTTTGTCACGAGCGATATTTTCTAGTATATTTGTGTAACCTCTTGTGGTTGTTAATATTGTGTTTGTTATTTGCTATTGTACGTTCTGAGAGATTGTTTCAAAATGTGTTTATATACAATGTGTATCAACCCTAGTTTAAGGGGTTTTTATGTTAAGCTATGTATTGTATTTTAAATAAAATAAAAAAAAAAAAAAACATCTATCGCAAATGAACTTCCAACTTTATGGTTATGTTCTTGCACGAAACACATCTACTGCAAAGCGATGCAACCACTCAGGAACCTGCACTTGCCTTCTGTTGTTTTTCATACCATTAACATTTATGGTTATACACCTAACTTTGCTAACGGTGGCTTTCCTCGAGGGACCACCACACCCTTTTTCCCTTTACGTTGACTAACGCCTAAGGCGCCACCTTTACCTTGTACGTTCTCTGTTATATTACTCGCTGTCCTGGAACCACGCGACGCCCCACCCATGACTTCCGACCACGTCTTCTTCCCAGAGCGCTGTCCAGGGGTCAAGACATCGTCGGAGTCGGGCGGGGTAGCTGCACACTTCCTAGAAACAGCATCCTCAGCTTTATCAGGACCTGTAATGTTCTCCTTGTGAACTTCTACGGCAACAGTTTGAACTCTCGGACCTTCTACCTCACTTACGTTAATTATCTGGTCGACATTCTTTAACTGTGTTCTCTCCTCATCTGAACACTCCAGCGCAGGCACACACGGCACAGAATCATACTCCTGCGAAGCTAAAAGGTCGCTCAATGTTGATACAATGTTAGCTTCCATGTCAGCATCCTCTCTTGCTTGAGGGCTCTCACGTCCACCATGTTCTACCACAGCATGGTTGACCGTACAAGGTAGAGTCACGCAGGATGACTCCACGAGCATGGCCTGATCCACCTCATCACTCCACGATTTCAGGCGCGGTAAGTCCTCGACTACTTCATCTGCCAGAATCCGACGAGGAGCCTCACCATCTGGACGATGACCACGTCCTGAGGGCGGCTGGCGCTTAACGCATTGTGCAGCAATGTGATCCAATGCGCCGCAAAGGCGACAAGTTCGTCTCTGTCCAGGATACGTAACATACACCTGGGTACGGAACTCCTCTAGGTCTATGTACGAAGGTATTGGTTGGCGCAGGGATATTTTTAACGTGAAAGACCCTTCCTGTAAACCAGCAAAGTGGCCATCAGACCACCGACCCACAGTAACCTGGTGGATCGTCCCATAGTATTTGAAGGCGTCTCGTATGTCAACTTCGTTAGCCTCAAAAGGCATGTTTCGCACACGTACCCACGTATAGTATTGTGAAACGTCGTGCAACTTAACTGTGACTGCTGGGGTGACTTGCTTGCTAACATCCTGATACTGGTTGACAATCT
The DNA here is from genome assembly GCF_026875155.1 of Cherax quadricarinatus. Classification (NCBI taxonomy): domain Eukaryota; kingdom Metazoa; phylum Arthropoda; class Malacostraca; order Decapoda; family Parastacidae; genus Cherax; species Cherax quadricarinatus. The sequence goes on from NC_069426.1 coordinate 12,342,020, forward strand.
GCTCGTAGGTCTTGGTATCACAAAACTTGACGAATATCCGGGAGAGTCCATTTAAGGCAACGCCACACAGGGATTCACGCTGGATGCCATATACACTGTGGATGATCATCAGCACCAACACATTAATCGATGTGCTGGGGATTGTGCCCTTTATGAGGTCAATACACACAGTATTAACTCTCCTTCAAAAACCAGTCGCCATTGTTGTTGTCGTCTCAAAGCTCCTCCACCAGGTGTCGGGACTGAGGAGAGACAGCTGACGACCGCTCAGCACAGCGTCAGAGCAGAGAATGTGATATCTTATTAATGAAAATAAGATACCAGATATACTAAGCAAATTTCCTAAATTTGCTTGCAACAGATAAGTGAACTGTAGATATGTAAATATAAACCCTTATGTACACCTGTTAACCCTTTTGGCGCCTAGTTCCTAGGCCTTTTGAGTATCCATATGCTCTTGCGCTACCTTCCACAGGATGGATATGGGGTGCACAATAAACTAGCCACTTCAGTGGCAAAATCTAAATCCGTACTGGAGGGGTTCAAGGAGGCCGGAGTTACTCTTTCTACTTGAAAATATAGGTCTGATGAAAGCAACTATAGGTCTGTTAGTATACATAGTGTAATATCCGAAATTCTAGAGAGAGCGGTGTACTGTCAAGTAGTTAAGTACCTTAGTGACAAAACATTCTCCATAGCTATCAATCAGATTTTAAAAGATCTTACTCAACCACACATCTCTAATTAATCTGATGGATTTATGAGAACTGAAATGTCAGTGAGGAGCCTCATAGGCATGGTAACCTTAGACCTGCAATAAGCCGTCGATACTGTCAACCACAATATATTATGTAGAAACTTGAAGCTATCGGTATAGGTTCTGTAGATTTGTTTAAGCCCCAAACTTAGCAACAGGAAACAAATTGTCAAAATTTTAACAAAATGGAATCAGAACCCCTGCCGATAGCATATAGAGTTCCCCAAGGTAGTATTCTGGGGCCTTTATTATTCCTATCTATGTTAACGACTGCCTATCAGTGTCAAGTGCAAACTCCTACTGTATGCAGATACAGTGCTCTGTTAGGGTCAAATAAAACCCACTGTGGCATGCAAAGGTACGAAACCCTTTTTTCAATTCCTCCCCCAGCTGCCGGTGGGGTGGACGTTTGTACTCCTTCTGAAGGCGCAAGTGCTGCCAGGCTGTAAAAATGGGGGGTTGGGGTGCGAGGCAAAAAATTAAATTCGGAATAAAATTTAAAGGGGGTACAATTAATCAAGATTCGGCGTGACGTTTTTTGCCTTGATTATTCGAAAACAAAGGGATTGAGGATTGGCCTTTCGGTGAGCCTTTAAATTGAAACTCCAAATGTTCGTAAAAATGTCACACGTGTATGAGGATCTACTTGCTCAAAATCAGGATGTGCTATGGAAAACGAGGGAAAATCCGGGAAAAGATGGTCGAAGTTTGAGTCAATTTAATTGAAAATTAGTAATTGCCTTTCGAGGCAATGAAGCTGCCCTACTGTTTTTCGGGAAGTTTGGGAAACGTACACGTACTAACAGGCAAGTGGCGGCGGGGGTTTTGTGGGTTATCCAAAAGGGTTTGTTTTACCCAAAAGATGATCTGGGAACCTTACCTTCTTGTGTTTTTAGGGAATTTGGGACACAAATCTCTTACTTAGTGGCCAACATAGAATTGTAGACTGTGTGATGGTTATATCACTAGGGTGAATGGGGGCGGCGGAGGATGGCCGGGGAAATACCAAGGGTGCATTACAGGCGGGACCTCAGTGAAGTTCAAACCCGCCAGGAGGATGAGGGGGGGTGGGTTGGGGAAAGTGAGGAAGTGGGGAAATGCAACGGGGGGGGACCCATGAGGGTGCAGCGCAGCAATTGAGTGCGTTGCAGAGGATGTAAAATCCGAGGCGGACAGGACGTACCAAATGACGTAGAAATTGACGAGGCTTGAGCTTTTTGCAGGAGATTTCCCTAAATGGAGGAATTTTACTAGGTAAGAGGGGAGACCAGGTACGGGGCAAGGGAAGCATGCGGGCTGAGAAAGGAATGTAAGTAGGCTTGGCCAAGTAGTGAAAAGGGGGAATAGGTGATGGGTGGAGGTGCAAAATGGGGAAAGTCGGGAAACTAGATGGGGAAGAGGAAGTGCGAGGAAGGGGGGACGTCACGTCTGACCTGCGCCCTCATCCGCAAAAAGGGCCCAGGGAAAAAGGGGGTTTGAAGGTGTTGTAAGGACAGAGAAAAAAAAAACGCCAACAAGGGGTTAGGAGTGGAGGGGATGGGGTGAGTCCAAGGGGGTGTGTATGAGGCTATGGACAGGGGAAAAAATGGGTGGGGAAAAGTGGGGGGAAAAACGTAAGCACCCAAAAGGTTTGACGATTAATTTTAAAAGGTTTATGTAAGGGGAATGTTTTTGGGTTCGGGGGGTGCTGTTCGTTAAAAGGGTAATGTTGCCTTTATACAAGGCTAACTTAAAAATAGGAAAATTGCTGGAGGGGGATGGATTTGGGGCTTTGAAACTCCAACGACACTTTTAAAAGGTGGGAGGTGTTTTAATTCGTGGGCAAGTCGTTTTTTTTGCAAAGGTTGAGGGAGGGGGGGTGAGGGAAGAATAATAAGTGGAGGGGGTGGTGGATGCGTGAACGGTGTCCTTTGTTGGAGTGTATGCTCCGAGGGAAAAACTTTTGGAGGGGTAAATTTCGGCTTTTTAAAGGGGTGTTGGTGTATTTCTTGAGAGCGGCCAGGGTTGAAATTTGATTGGGGGGATTGGATTGTAAAATACGGAGATTTGATTTGATCCAGCGGGGGGGGGATATTTTTAAACGTGTTGCGAGACCTTTTGTAGAGTTATTGGGGGTCGGATGCTTTTGGGGGGAATAGGTGAATGCAACATCGTACGTAAGGAGGGGAATCCCAGCTAGACGGGAAAAGGATTATATAACGCAAGGGGTTTCAGTGGGTCTTTAACACTATGAAGAAAATTTATTCAGTCACGGGCAGTGGGGTGGGGGGTAGCATGGGACTGTTAGTAAAAGGGTTTGAAAGCTACGGGAAAATTTAAAACACCGACCCCTTGGGGAGAGGAAGTGGGGGGGGGTTTGCTTCGCTGGGGGGAAGCTAAGTGAGGAGGAAAAAAGGGTTGAAAATTTTGTGTTGGGGGGGACAGTGTGGCCAAGGGGGGATTCGTAGGCTTTTGTGGGTGGGGGGAAGCGTAAAAATCGACTAAAGTATGGATTAACAAATTATTTGGAAAGTAGATAGGATACATTAGGGGGCAAGGATAGTGGGAGGGTATTCCAAACAGAGGCAATGATGATCTGAAGGAGGAAAAAGAGGGGTGCAGGAGGAGAGATTTCAGGGGTGCGGGGGGGGGGTGGGGGAGGAAGTGCTTTGGGGGGACAAGCCATCGGCAGTTTTTGAGGAAAAACAGCAGAGGAGCAGCGACCCAATAGCAGTTTGGAATGAAACTGGGTGAAAGGGTTTAGGGAGGGGCAGGTGTTAAAAAAAAAGGGAGGTGATGGGTTGTTCGCGGATGCGTGGAAATGGGCATTATTGGAAAGTAAAGGGAGTTAATGGGGGATCTTGATGGGGTGTGTGCTGTAGAGCCGTAGCTTGGGGGAAAAAGGGCAGGGAAGTTTTGGGTGGTGGATTTGAAGGGGGGGGAATATGGAGAGGTTTTTGACATTTTGCAGAGGCAAAGCCCCAGGTTTTGAGGGCTACCAAGTGAATTTTATTTAAAAAAATTGGGATTGTTAAGGGGTTTTTTATTTTATGCTGTTCAATAGAATGAAAGACGGGGGAGAATTGGGCGAGAAGCAAATAAGGGGTCGTGTGTCGTCCCCAAAGGGGGAAAGGGGGCAGGTACATTTAAGGTTACAGGGCGTTTACTAAAGGTACTCACCTATTTGTGGTTGCGGGGGCGAGTCCAGTCCTGGGGGGAAAAAAATTGTTCGCGAAGTTTTTGGGGGAATGGGTTTAAAAATTGTTTGGGATGTGTATTTCAAAAGGTCAATGGGTTGCCAGGAGGTTAGGTCACGGGGAGGGAAATTCTAAAGGGGTTTGTTGAGATTTTTGGGGGAGCGGGAAAGGAGGGGGTTGGTGGCAGAGATGGCAGGGTGTTATGTCAGGTGGAAAGGGGGGTTTTAAAGACAGATCCTTGTAAACAAGGTTTTGGGGATAGTTTGTGGGGTGGGTTGAAACGTTGTAAAAAGGGGGGCAAAAGCGAGAATTCGTCAATGGACGGTGGGAGGTGGGTAACATGGATAGGGGCTTGAGGCGGGGTTGCCTGCTATCACAGTTATTATTTGCTGTTGCAGCCTTTTTTTGGTTGGTTGAGCCCAGAAGTGTGGGGGGGGAGGGGTCGGGGAGGACTTGATTAGGCATAGTGGTGGTACTGGTGACCGACACCCCTAGCGAAAAAGGGAACAAGTTTGAGAGGGTTGGGAGGGTGGTTGGCATGTTTGGGGGGGCGAAGGCAGACAAAAACGTTGGAAAAAAAAGATCATGGGGCTGGGGAGGGGGACAGACAGATTGTTTGGGGGACTTGATGTGGGGGAAAAGGGCAGGAAGGGCAAGTTATAATTTTTTGTGGCATTTCGAAAAGAGCGCCATACAGGGGCAGGGAGGCAAATTCTTTGGGAAATGGTGGACGGGGGAAAACGGTTGGGGATGTTACGGCCTTATCACTTGACATTGTTGCAAGGGCGATTGTTATTAACGATTCTGACAGAAAGGTAGGGTTGTGCAGCAGTTTTTCCATTGCGGGGCTGAGATTACTCTTTTCCTTAGAAGTGTTTTTAGGTTTTTATGGGGTAGGATGTGAATGGATAAGAGGGAGGTTGACTTTCCCGGTGGGGGAAGGGAGGTTAGGTTTGTTGGCCCTGGGAAGAGGGTGAAAGCTTTCTCAGGGGGAGGGAAAAGATTGGGGTAAGGGGGGGAACATGCTGCAAAGGTTACATGATATTTTGAGGGGATTTTATGTGGGTGGGGAATGGGGGATGTGGTTTTTTTGTTGGGGGGGGGCATTTTTGTGGGCACGGAGCCAGACAAAATTAAAGGTGAGGGATTTATATCGAATATTGGGGTAGAGGAACGGGCCCCCGTTAGGGGCTGTTTGATGTATGCTGGGGCGCTATTGAGTCTGTTCGGTAAACAAAGTAGGGCCCCGGAGCGAGAGATCATGTTTAAATTTTTAACGGGGTTCTGCCTATGGATCGTCCTCGAAACAGCGTGTGGTAGAGGAGGGTGGTGTGGGTTAGTGGGGGTTGGAAACACCCTTTAGTGGGATATTTTGCGATTATTTGGGGGGGTGGGGAAGGTGGGGAAAATGGTCAGGGGGATAGGGGGAAAAATGGGTTCGTGTTGAGAGGGTTCTTGATTAGGGGGGGGTGGGGGGGGAATGTGGACGGGGAGTAGCTTATATCGTGGGGGGGTTTTTGTTAATTTCGTGGGGAATGAAGGGGGGGGGATAATGGGGGACGAGGGGGAAAAGGTTTTAGCGAGGGTTTTTTTGTAGGACAATGAATAGGAATGGGAAATTTTGGGGGGGAGTGGGAGGGGCTTTCACTAGGGTTACAGGTCCATAAGTTGGGGAGTTGCTAGAGTTGTGAGGGGGGGGGAAGTGGGGTTTTAAATTTTTGTGTAAAGCATTCGGAAAAAAAGGGGGGGGGTACCAAAGGGGTTGCCAAACGAAAGGTTGGTTTTTTGTGCATGTCGTGGGTGAGTGATAAGTTTCAAGAGAGAACGATTTTGTTAATTTGGGGTGTTGGGAGTGCTGAGTTTCATGATTTTTAGTGTTATTTAATATTTTTAAATTTAAAGCCTTCTGCTGAAGGCACGTAAGCGTATAAAAAAGAAGTCTAGAATGCTGATGGGACAGCAAAAAAGATAGGATAAAAAAAAAAAAAAAAAAAAAAAAAAAACTTTTTTCGGCGCATGTACAACCCTCATTTACGGGTATCTCCCCCAACCCCCGAACCCGGTTGCTAAAATTAGATGGGGCCCCGTCGTTAACTGTGACCAGGTTCTAGCCAATAAGAAGATGGTTTTGGCATCGCAAGGTTAGTGGGACCATCTCCGTTGCCCTTTTTCTTCCCATTCTAGAGTGGTTGAAGCAGGGCTGCTATCTTTTGGTTTATTTCGCCCTTCTTCCGTGGAGTGCACTCTACTTATACTGTATTTAAGTGTACATATTGCGTTTTAAATTGGTGAAGGTAAATAAGTCTAAACTTTTTCTGCTGGTTTTTTTCTCCCTTTACCCCGGGATAACAGGCCATTTGGGTCTTGGGTTGTAAATGGGTAGCCTGTCCCCAAGCTGGAGCTGGACTTTGAGAAAAAGGTTGGCTTAGGGTGAAGCTGTAGCAGGAAAATTTTGCAGCTTTTGGGTTGGATTGCATTAGCTTTGCCCACGCTTTACAAATTTTGCGTGTCTTTTTCTTTATGGTCACCTTTTATTTTGATCGTTTTAAAAACTCGCTACTGTTCTCCCGGGGTTTCTCGCTTCGATCGGTCAATCTCTAGAAAAAGTGTACTGTTGGCATTGCTTTTTCAAATTTTGCGTGTCACTTGTTACTGCCTTTCGTGTGGAGTTTTGCAGTCGTTTTCTTGTAGCGTATTCTGCTTTTTTCTGTGCATAGCTAACGTGTTTTGCAATTAACGTTTTACGTTGGGGGATTCTGCAATGTATGTGCATTGCGAATAACTTGGCCACCTAGGAGTCAGCGCTGTGTCGGGGATATACTTGCATAACCTGCCTAAAATGTCCCTACGCTTTGGACAAATTGCTCGTTTTTTGGCATTAAAACAAATGCACTTAACAGTGCGCAAATGGTTCTTGTTGTGACAAACTTATAAAAGACGAGATGGCCATCAGACTCCTCCCCCTCGGGGGGCTAGGCAAAAACTATGTTTTTCCCAGGAGGGTGATCACCTCGGAGAAAAAAGGCAGTATAGTGCCTGGGTTGTCTAAAGGTGAATCAGCGTCGTTGGCACTTCAGCTGCAAAATCAAACTTTAGCAAACTAGGGGAATGAGTTTCGCAAGGGAAGAATTTGATAGGGAAAGAAAAGGGGGCAGTTTCGCATTCTGTAAATGATTTTAGTTTTCAGAAAGCAGAAGCTTGTTCCCCCCTTCAATGAGCCGAACCAAAAAATTTTTCAAAGCTTCGAAATCAGGGTCGACCTTGAGGGGCCGGTACAGCATTGGGCATCGTTGGTTATCGCTTATTTGGGTGGAAAAGGAATTTACGTCTATTTAAAAGACCCGAATTTTCTGTTTTTCAAGTAGTAAGACCAAGTGTTGGACCCTATACTGTTCCCAGCCAATATAAAGATTTTTTGCTGGGCAGCGACAGTTGGTCAATCCCCCAGTGGCTTTGTGGACGAAAACCAAAGCTTTTACCAGCTGGGAAAAAGCAAGTGGGTCTTACCTTTGAGGAGCTGGTACGCTTTTCTGATTATAAACTAGGAGTTGTGGAACCAGAGGTTTCTTTCTGCAGGAGTGACTTAACCACTGCATTTGGGGGCGCCCGGTTGGCTGATACTTCGAAAATAACCCCTCCCTTTTCCGAGCGGGGCCCCCTCTCTTTTTAAAAGCCTGGCATGGCAGGCAAAAATTGGAGAATGAAGTGCCAGCCAGGGGAAAAAGTCTGTAGCCCATAAGACAAACCCGGGGGGCCCCGCTTCTCAACTTATGGTCCACCCGCGGAGGGCAAAATACTCATGGGGCATCTCGCAACAGATCCAGAGACAAGCCAGAACACACCTTTGCAAAGTCAGCAGGGAGTAAAGGGCAAGCCCGCGGTGCTTCCTGTGTAATAAAGTAAATCACATCCGTCCAGCTGCCCCCAAAAATCCCAAACCCCTTGGGGGAAAACTTAATTTTCCCCCAGTAACATGTCCCTGAGAAGTAGAAAAAGGATGGCCCTTATTATTGCAAATCTTATTTTCCCTCAGGAAAACTCAAAAAAAGTAAAGACCTTTAGAGATACTGGGGCATATTGTCTCTTTAAGAGAAGGAATATTACCTTTTCATAGAACATTTCCCTTAAATTTCCCTGTTTTATTGGAAGCTTTTGGAGGGTAAAATTTTGTCCCTTTGCATAAAATTTATGAAAATTGAAATTTTTACATGGGTACTTGACGGGGGTTCTCAAAAGGATTCCCCTAAAGATGCCATGTTATTACTGGGAAATAACATTACTACTGTTAGTGGGTCCTGAACCTATAATGATTAAATTTTCTCCTTTTTTTGGGCCAAAACTCGGAAACACCCCAAAGGGGTTGTTGGAGAGAATGTTGACCTATCCCTGGGCTCCGATCTGGGAAATAGCCACTTTGTTTTTGGGGCACACCGGCCCGGACTTAAATAAAGTGAAAGACCCCGATCAAGCCTTCCCTTTCCCAGGTTTTCAGGATTGTCGGATTTTTTCCATGCCCGGGGATTTCCCTTCCGGGGAACAACGAAAGGACCCTTCTTTTTAAAAATTCGCTTTTCGGCAGCCATGGGTAAACCCTCTTTGGGTCACCGGTAAGTATGAATTAAAAACGTTTATTTGATCTGCACTGGACGGTAAGGAGATGAGGGCGGGGAAAAGTTTAACAGGTTAGTGGTTCCAAAAAGTATAGACCCAAATATTAAATTAGCTCATAATAGTCATGGGGTCACTAGGAAATTTCTAAAACCTTGTAAGAATCTCAAAAGAATTTTTTTGGCCAAATTAAAGGTTTGGGCGTTTTAGGTGTTTGGGGGAATGTCGCAAGTAGGGAAACCTGGACATTCCCTTACCCTGAACCCTTCCCCAATTACCTGCGTGGAGAACTTTTGCGTTTAATTAGATTGTGTGGTCCACTACTAGGTCATTTTTGAAATCATATTTATGATTTTGGTAAATTAAAAGTACCATGAAGCAATTTCCCCGCATAGTATTAATACTAAGCTATTTAAAAACTTTAAAAAATTTTTTCTTGTTTTGGCATTCCTAAAACATTCAAAGTGTCAAGTATTAACTTTACTGCCCAAAGCTTTTTGGGGAATATTAAATAGGTTAAGGTAACCCAATTATCCATGCCCTTTACCCGCCCAAGGGCCTTGGAAAGTTCCTCAGCTTTTAAAAAAATATCTGAGAACTTTTTGCATGACTTTCCTACAAAAATGGGAGAACACACCTTTTTTTGCTGTTTTCAGACGAGAGACGGTGCAAGAGTCTACGGGTATAGTCCGTTTGAGCGATCTTTTGGCACAATGTACAGGCCTCTTCGGGCGCCAAAGAAGGATGGATGGGAGAAGACGTTTGCTCAACACCCTACAACCCGTCTTCAAGGTTTTGCAAGTGGCACGTCAATTACCCAAAGGGCTAACCTAAAAGACAGCTAAAAGTAAGATGAAACAGAGGTATGCGGAAGTGCAAAATTCCGCTCCTTCCTTTCCAGGAACAAGGGTTGGTGCAGGAACCTATACCTGGCCCACCCTTTAAAGCTAGATTTACGGGGCCTATGCAGATTGTAAGTAGATTATCTGATGTAAATATGTGGTAGCTCCCATTGTTAAGACCTCAAACTAAAACTTTCCACATTAATAAAATTTAAAAAATTTCCATAACACCCGATAGTCCAGTAATGATCTGTCCTCTACCTCTGAGGACGACTCTGATTCTTTGCACTCTCTCTGAAATTAAAATTAAACTTTCAAATTTATCCTCAAGGATCCTAACCTTTAATTTAGGGACTATCTGAAACGCAAGCAACCCAAAATTTTAAATTTCTACAGTCATATTCCTAATTATTTTTTGATGTGCCCAAAAAATGTACGTTAGGTTATCAGTAGATGTGGGAAACTCAATTAAACTCTCCCCCACAGAGCTAACCTGAAAGCAGAGGCTACTTCAGCAGGAAGTAGAATTTTTGTTAAACATGGTTTAGTGGAGGAGTCATCTAGTCCATGGGGTTCACCGTGCATCCTTGTTAAGAAGGCTGATGGGAGGTTTCGTATGTGTACAGACTTTCCGTAAGGTGAATGAGGTCACAATTACAGATGCTTACCCTCTTCCTCGTCTGAATTACGTAATGACTTTGTGGGTAAGCTACTTTTTTGTCCAAGTTAGATCTCCTTAAAGGCTACTATTTAGGTACCTTTGCGGATAAGGCAAAGGAAATCTCTGCCTTCGTAATTCCAGGTCATTATCAATACAGTTACCCCCTTTTGGAATTAAAAATTCCCCCTCTTCATTCCAGAAACTTATCCATCAGGCTATTAAAGGGCTTGAAGGCACGGCAGCATACCAGATGATATTGTTGTGGTGTCTGATACTTGGGATCAACACCTACTTAGACTTTAAAGGGTCTTTATGAGACCTTTCAGAGTTCCCATTTAACAGTTATTTTATCTAAATCTTTCTTTGGCCAGGCCACTGTCGCTTTTTCTAGGCCATGAAGTAGGTAGTGGTGAAGTTGCACCTAAACTTGCTAAAGTCTTGTTTAAAAATTTTTCCAGTTCCTATGATG
>NC_069426.1:12353032-12389649 GCF_026875155.1 Cherax quadricarinatus
TAAACTGGGTTGAAGTGGAACTTGGGGTAAATTTGACATAAAGGGGAAGGGGTTTGGGGGGAAGTCCCCCAGGTTTATCCAGTAGTCAATGTACAGTCAGGTTACCCGGGGCACGAGGGGAAATTTCAGCCTTGATAGTAAAGAGGCTGCCCAATATTTTACCCATAAGGGACTGGCTGCAGCAGTCAAACGTTTGGGGGATTGGGGTTGGGAAGCTGCGGAACCAGACATTGCTACAGACAAGTTTGTAATGTGGGAATTTTGGAAAGGGGGGGATTACTAGCGAGTTCGTGTCTACGAAAGGGACAAGGAGGGTGTTGGCCGTACAAACCCAGGGGGGTACATCTAGGAGGCAGAGTACCACTCATTTCCCCGCCCCCCCGGGGAAAGGGGGGGCTTTGTATTACAGTGACTGGGGCTGTACTGGGTTTGCGGACGGTGTGCATAAAAGGTCTTCAGAGACGCAAGTTGGCATATCGACAGTGACCCGGTCCATAAACTATGGGATTTGGTGTAGGGGGATTAAAGGTACCACCGCCCCCCGAACCGAAGAACATATCGGTTTTACTTGAACCATGTGCAGTTCCGGACGAAGTTTGAGTGCGACCCCATAAAAACCCGGGGACAACCAAAACGCTGCCCACAATTTCAAAAAGGGCACGGGGTCAGTTGAATTCATTGGTGAACAGCCTGACCAAAAAGGGGTCTGGGGGGAAATAGATATTTTTTAAAGGAACAGCGGGCCCTTGGGGTTTCATTGAAAAAGTGCCCAACCCCCCGGGGGAAAGCACCCTTTTATCCCCACACATAGCAGTCCCCAAGGAGTCAAAACCCACCCCAAACACAGCAGACCATTAGCAAGCCTTCCTACGTATTGGGTTGCAGCCACAAGACAGGACTACACAAGGTTCTTGTGGGTTGGGTAACGGGGGTGCCCAAGCAAGGGAGAAAACCTACAGATTCAGGGCAGTGTTGTTTGGTGCCACTAGTTAACCATTCTTATTTAAAAAGGCACCATAGCACCACCCTTTTGGGAAATGAACGGCCCCCTTAAAAAATTACTGAAGACCCTATTTTATGTAGACAACATGCAAGGTACCCCTCAGAAGAAACTGTTTATGGGCATTTTCCGAGAGTCTAAACAGGGGGATGCTTCGGTAAATCCCTGAGAAAGGGGGACAAACAATCCAAAATTGCGGGCACGGGGGACGGGCATGCTGGACTATCCCGAAACACGGGGTTGGGCTGGAGTGGGGAAACAAGGGAAACAGACTTAGGCTAAAGGGGAAATATGGGGGGGAAGGGAAAACGACCAGGGGGCGGAGAAAGTGGGGGAAGCCTTGACCTTTTTGGGTTTGTTGACACCCCAACCTTTTTTTGAGGGAGATGCTATGAACAACCTGGGGGCTGAAACCCAGGTTGGGATGACCCACTGCCCGAAACATCTGCCAGGAGTGGGATTGGGTTTGCAAAATCTGCGGGAATTTCACGATTCACATTCCCCAGGTCCATGGGGGGCACCGGTGGGATTATATTTCACGTTTTTTTTATGCCCCCTCCCGGCCCATGGGGCAGTGCGTATTTTGGGGGCCGGGAACCAAGTCAATCTGGGGCACCGTCGTGCGCGTGTGACCCCCTGAAGGGTTGCCGATCCCCAAAGCTGAGCTCAGGCGATGTTGCGGGGGAGATACGTAAGGAGGTGTTGAAAAATCTGAGGGAAAAAGTAGTAAGTAAGTAATAATAAATTTTATTCAGGTTCACAATACAGTTAATAGAATTTATCAACATAGCAGCATATGTGGGGAAACCTAGGATAACCCAAAAAAGCAGATGACTTTTTTTCCTGGGGTCCTTTTACCTTATTATTATAATAAAAGGTTATAATATTTCTTATTTTTCTATTGAAAAAAACATCTTATTACATACTAAAAAGCATCTACTACACGAGGTCATTAAACTATCTACAAACGAGGGTCTTTTAAGACTATCTACACCCGAGGGTCATTACGATATCTACAATACGAAGTCATTACTGGGGAAAAGGGAAAAATTTACACGTATTTTAGCAAAAAAAATGAAAATCATTCCCCTCCCTTCGTTGCTTCATCATCAACTTTTTTTTGGCAGTCTTTTAAAACGGTTCAAGCATGACGGGCCTTGACATTTGTGGGTATTGTTCCATTCCTTTATTGCTGTACAATAAAGGTGTTTGAACCCGGGCCACGACTGGGGGGGATACAAAGTTGTGCTCTCTCCCCCTAGTACTATATTGCTTTGGTTTCCCCAAACCTTGACAAAATTACAGAAAGATTTTCTGGACACTTTTTCGTGAGCAATTTTAAAAACATGATTTAGCTTCATTGTTTTACTCTTCTTCAACATTCAGAAAATTTCCAACTGCTGTAATTTCCTGGCCTACATGTTCTTTTGGGTCCCAGCCCCGGGATAATCTTACGATTTTTGTTCTGGGTGTTTTGCAGTCTATCTTTCATTTTTTTTTTCAAGGAGAGTACCAAAGAGAAAGCGTAATCCATAGGGCATTGTATTGGGTAGACATGGGGTCCTCGACCTCTAGGGAACGGCTTGTCTAACAGAACTTAAAGCCTGGCATTCGATTTCTTTAATACCGTTCCCTATCAATCCCCTGACATCATGGGTCAAGGGGTTCCCCAGATATTAACCTGATGAAACCAAGTGAGGACCCCCTTTACACAAAAATTTAAAATTTTTTACCCTTCCAGTTTTTTTTCTTTCCCAAAGAAAGGGCTTCATTTTCCTAGGTTATGTAGTTTGTTTCTACCCCCATTTGCTGCGGGACCCCATTTGTTAAAACTTAGCAATACTTGTGGGTCTTTCCCTGTCAAAACAGGCCTGTCATCTGCATACTAGGAGTTCACTTGACACATAGCAAAATCATTGACATACATAAAAAGTAAGGGGACCCAAATACTCCCTTTGGGGAACCCCCCATTTATGGGCGGGGGTTTCTGATTCCCTTTTTTGTTGTTTTTGAAATTTGCTCCTTTGCAAGGTAGGACTTAAACCACTACAGAACCTAACCGTGCTTAAAGTTTCTTACAAAATATTTTGTGGTTGACAGTATCGAAGGCCTTTTGAGGTCTAATTTTCCATACCTATGGGTCCCTTTTGACATTTCATTCTCGGGTAATCCATAGATTAAAAAGGAGGTACGGTTGATGGGACTTCTAAACCTTTGATACATGGAAATGCGTTTCATTAAGGTACTTAACCTGAGAATACACCGCCCCTCCAAAATTTTAGATTTTTTAAACTGGTATACAAACGTCTATTTGCTTACATCAACCTATTATTTTTCTTGAAGATAGGAGTAATCGGGCCCCCCTTGAACCCCTCCGGAGGATTATGGGATTGATAGTTTATTAGGACAATGGGGATTGAGTTAAAAAAGCACCACTTTTGGGAAACTTAGAGGGGATGTTATCGGGGCCTTGCTCTTAGGGGGTTTAACCTGCTTAGTTTCTTTTTGAAGAATCATGAGATACCTTACTAGTTGCAACTTTTTGGGGTTTACCCCTTTTTTGGTATAGTATGTTTAAAAATTTATCAGAGTCTGTGTTAAAGGTATTTGTGCGCTGGTAGTTTACTTACTGTTTTGATGCAACAGATGTGTAGTAGGAATTAAGCAATTTGCCCCCTTTAAAGGTTTCTGGATACCCATTATCGTGTGAGTACTATTTTAGACCTATCTACTGGTTAGGGCAAACCCCAATGTTTTTTTTGTTCCCAGAGTTTTTCTGGGGTTATGCTTATATTCTTCAATTTTTGAGCAATATGCTTTGCTTTGCTCCTTTTAAAACCTCTGACTTGTTCCTCACCCTTTGGAATTCATTTAGTGCTGCAATATCCTGTCTGTTTGCTTTAAATCTTTTTACAGCTGGTCTCTGTTTAATATCTAATATCTCAGATCACCAGGTTCAGTTCTTCGTTTAACCCTAACCTCTTTAACTGGTGCAATATATTAAGAAGGTAGTGAACATTGTTTTAAATTTTTTTCCCAGGCATCGTTTACCCCGTAAACTTTTAAACTCTGCCAGCCAATTGTGTAGCCTTTTTTACCAGTGTTTCTTTACTGTATTTTTCTATTGCCCCCATTTTATTGCCCTTTTAATGCCTATCCTACCCTATGATTTTCCGGGCAAAATGAAATGATCACAAGACCTTGGTAATGACGCCTGACTGACAAATTTTCTCAGCGGGGTTGCAAAGTAGTGGTCAATTAGGGGGCGAGAACTGTGTGATCCGGGTTTGGGTTTTTAATTTGTTGGTGAGCTATTTAATCCTGAATTTGCTTAACCTTTTGCATAGCCCGTTATTTTTTGCTGAAAACAGAATGAAGTCGCCCCGTATTTTTGTTTTTGCAATTGCTTTTTAACTCAGGGCAAAATCTGGAAAAGTTCTAAAACTGGTCCTGGGAGGGGGCGGTAACTATTTCCTACAAGAGGGTTTGGGCTTGGGGCAGCACTTCAAACCATAGAAACTCCAGTTTTATTGTTATTTAAATCAGGTTTTTTGGGGTTTTAACTAATCATTTCTAATGTAGCACATACTCCCCGCCCTTCCCGTTCCCACAAGCGTTTTTATTTTAACCATCTATTTTGACCTCGTCGTCAGTCACCGTTCATCCAACCCGATTCAAGATGGGTTTTAACTGCCGCCCTAATTTTTTTAGCTAAATCCCAATCTCTGCCAATTTAGGAAGAAGTGATCTTTCTTTACATGAATAAATGAAGGCCTGTTTTCCCTAAAAAAATCATAACATCAATATATGGCAAGGGGCATTTGTATTTAAAAAATTTGGGAAAACAAAATTTTCACTGCTAAAGGGGAAATTGCCAAATGCATTTGTTACACAAAAATGAATTCTTGCACGTGCATAATTTTACATACATCCCCAAAGCCCCACCCCTTTCACATTTTTTCTAAGGTGCCTTTTTTTTTTTCATGCTACTTTATACAGTGTATGCATCTGTTTGGTAGTTTTTTGAGATAATAATGGGTGTATTTTCCCCACATTACCCCATGTTCATTACATATGGAGTTAAGTTTACTCCCTAGCACTAGACCGTCATTATTGCCCTCATTTATTGTCTGTTTTTGCCCTGCACAAAATTTTTTAGGTCCTGGATTAATTTGGGTATCACCACTTAAAAGCGTACAAAAGACTTGTGCCATTTTTTTTTTGGGTATGCGGTTTTTCCTCCTTGCGGGGAAGTGATTTTTCTTTTCTGGGGAGGGGGGGCAATGTTGGGGTTTTTTCTGTCCCGGGGGCTGTTTATTTCCCCTTCACCTTTTCCAACCCCCTACTGATTTTTTTTTCATGGGAATTTTAAAAAGAAATATAAAATAATTTTGGCAGCCCTGTACCCCTTAATGCCTGCCATTTTTACTCTTCGCTCTTTTACTCATAACAATAATATTTATTTTTTTTTCCCGCCCCGTACACTTAGTATCTGCTTTAATTACACTGAATTACTAGTAAAAATTTCCTCTCAAAACCCTCTTCACTGCTCACTTTTCCCCTTCTTCACAAAACCCTTACATTAACCCTTCAAAACCCTCTTCACTGCTCACTTTTTTCCTTTCTTTACAAAACCCTTTCAGTTGACCCCTTCAAAACCCCTTTACTGCTCACTTTTTCCTTAACTTCAAAAACACCCTTACATTTAACCCCCTTTTTACCCTCCCCCCCACCTCACTTCACAGTCTGGGTTCACCAATTAACTTCAACTCCCCTTTTCCCTTCTGTAGACCAAAAGGTTTAAAAAAATGGTATTTTCCTTCCAAAACCCCCTCAATTCCCTTTACGGGGTTTTTCGTGTTGGCCCTTTACCTGTTTTGCTGACTCAAAACCATTTTTAAAACACTGAGGGAGAACACCAACTTTTCCTTTAGTTTAAGATAATTTGCTTTTTCGCTATGATTCTCTCACTGTAAAACTGGGCAGCGAAATAGGTCACTACTAAAATATTAACCTTGACTATTTAATATTTACTTCTTTCCCCCGACTGGGATGAGGGATAACCGTCCTATACCTTGGGTTTTGTACTTTATTTTTACGATGCCCTGGTTTCCCCCCTCGTTCACTGTACAGGGGGAATTATGGGTACAGATAGATCCTGTCAACGAATTAACGTCAGTAAAGTTTAGAATTTCACTTTGCTAGTTTTTTTCTGGCAGTAGCTGCTGTTTTGAATGCCCGGGCAGCCCTGTTTAAAGGGTCAAATCTTTCCCCGTTTGGGACTGACGAAAAAAGTCCTACAGCCTGGCATTTCCCCGGGGGATTTAGTTTTAGGGTTTCTTTTCCCCGTTTTCTTCCCCGTTTAAAACCTGGGTAGTTGATATGGAGATCGTTTTTTTCATTAGTGGAAAACGCTTTTTGGGCGGTTCACGTTGGCAAAGGTCTGGTACTTGAATGCCGGGCCCTCTTTTCATATTAGTCCATTTCGTTTTCGTCACCGTCATTTTTATGTAACTATAGTTAACTTGGATGTTGTTGCGCAGTACTTGCAAATTTGCCCTCACTGGAGTTTTGGATAGGCCCCGGGCGGCAAGATAAGAGCAGCCTTGTTGTGCTTTCTCGGGTGCGCTGGGAGAGAGAGGTGGGAAAACACCAAGTAGGCAGATCGAGGGGGGCCCTTTCAGTGGGTCCGAACGGGAGGGCTAAGCTTTCCCATGTCAGGAAAAGGGTAAAGGGGAAAACGGGAACTACAAGTCAACGTCAACAATTCTGTAAGTGCCACAGATCAAAACCCAGCCCACCGATAAAGCCCAGGGGGGCACACAAAAAGCAAGTAAAACGAGATTTGTTCAAAAGGGTCAGTGGTTTCCGCAAGGATTGCAGGCCGGAGCAGAAATTTGGGGAGAAACCACAGCATAGTAACTTTGCGGGGGAACCCGACCTGAATTATTTTTACCCCAGGCGCTAAACCCCCTTTTGGGGGAAAATTTTTTGGATCACGGGAAAAGGTATTTTGATTTGTGAAGGGGCTGCAGACAAGGTAAGCCAAGGTCGACGGTTGTCTCTCGTGGGGCCCAGAGAATATTGGATAAGGCAGTACCAAAGGGAGAGGTTTCCAGGAGTGCTGGAAGTACTTGCGACCAGGCAACAGGTTACGGCATCAGGACGCGTGTCCAACGACGACTCAGGGAACAGTAAATTGGTTCACTCATTGGGATTGTTCCTAGATCATGCAGGGCTAATAAGATGCAGGGGAAGAATACAAAACTGAGCTCAGCTATGGGGCCAAACATCCCGTGCTACTGGGAAAGGAGGGACGGGCGTCAGAGCTATTGATATAAGATGCCCATCAGAGGACCTTACATGGGGGGTTTGGAGATACCCTCACCTGCCTACATCAGAATTACTGGGTACTGAAGGGTCGAGCTGCCATCAAAAGGGTGCTAAAGAGTTGCACGGTCTGCCGGCAGTACGATGGGAGGACCCTACCATACCCAGGTCCACCACTGCTGCCTCAGGAGCGGGTACATAGTGACAGGCCCTTTGAGACTGTGGGAATAGACTATACTGGAGCTATCACATTGAAGAACCCAGGAGATGATAGGGTGGGCCCTCAGAAAGTATATGTCTGCCTGTTTATTTGTGCCACTACTCGAGCTGTGCATTTAGAGTTGGCAGAAGATATGTCAACAGAGACTTTCGTGAAGTTGTTCAGGAGGTTTACAGCCAGATTCTCGTGCCCGCGATTGATTATCTCGGACAATGGCACAAGCTTTAGGGCGGCCGATAAAGTTTTCAGGAATCTTAGGGACAACGGAGAAGTACGAGAACACCTGAAGAGAATAGAGTGCGAGTGGAGGTTCATAGCTCCCAGGGCGCCTTGGCAAGGGGGATTCTATGAATGCATGGTGGGCACAGTCAAAAGGTGCATTCGGAAGTTCTTGCACAGCAGGAGAGTGAGCTTTGATGAACTGAGGACAGTGTTAGTTGAGATAAAGGCAAAAGTCAATAACATGCCTCTGACCTACGTACAAAATAGGATTGATGAGCAGGAAGCTCTCACCCCTAATCACATGCTGTTTGGAAGGAGGATTGAGCCCTTCTCTGCAATTTTGAGTCAGTCTTCCAAGGAGCTGGATTATTATGGGCCAGATGGTCCCCCCATCAATGAAGAACTGCACAGGAGTCACAACAGAATGGTGAACATCCTGGACAAATGGAACCAGGTGTGGCGCAGGGATTACTTGACAACCTTGCGGGAACATTTCTATGGTGCCGACCCCGAGGCAAATAAGATGATGCTAAGTGAAGGGGACCTGGTGCTAGTAGAATCCGAGGCTCCCAGGGCATACTGGCCTCTTGGCCTGGTAGTATCAACCCACCCAGACAAGGCTGGGCGGTTGAGAATGGTGAAGGAGAGAATGAATGGTGTCGAGACTATAAGACCCATCAACATGCTTTTACCTCTCGAGGTCCACACGGTGGGACCGGGACATGAGAAATTAGACCAAAGGCTGACCGAGCTGAGCGGCCGGACAAC
The DNA here is from genome assembly GCF_026875155.1 of Cherax quadricarinatus. NCBI lineage: Eukaryota > Metazoa > Arthropoda > Malacostraca > Decapoda > Parastacidae > Cherax > Cherax quadricarinatus. The sequence goes on from NC_069426.1 coordinate 12,361,573, forward strand.
CCGTCAAACGGCGCTCAAGTTCAGGGTCCACTGGGTGGGCCTATGGGAGGCAGACTTGAACTAGACTTAGCGCCTACCTTCGCCGGCGGGAGGATGTGGAAATTCATTTGGTCCCTAAAGTTCCACAGGACAGATACGACGTACGAAGGGGTCCCAGCATAGCCGTAATGGGATGGCTGAGCTGGGCAGCCCTTAAACCCTCCTAAACAAACAGCATTCTCTCTAGTCAGCATGGATTGTTGGTAGGCATTTATTTAATTTATAGATTTACCCTTCAGGGAAGGAGTAGGTAGTTTTACTGGTAGTACACTAATATTAGGATTATTGAGACAACTGTAGATAATAATAATGTAGACCTAAGACCTTAACATAGGTAGTAATAGGCCGATAATGTAGGCAAACACTAGGATAAGTTAGCTAAGGAGAACTGGCAGCCCTAGTTTGAAAGAAGAGACGAGGGTATGGAAGAGAGACCAGCTCGTTCTCTTAAGAACGGACACCAACTGGAACAAGACGTGCCATGATCAGCAGACGGTGCCCCCCACGTGTCTTCACATCTGAGACCTGGGGAAATCTGGTAGAGGCACCTCGATGTACCGTAGATGACCTCCGTCAGGCCCATACAGTAAGACAAGACCTCCACTATATCTCGTAGATTTCTGGCCAGTGTCTGGGGAGATTGTGAGTTGATCTGTGGGCCCGGTGTGCAACAGGCAGTGCATGCCCAGTAAGTACCAGTGTCTCAGGGCAGTCTGGAAGCTAGTGTCCGTGTCTGCATTGTTATACTAGGGGATACATACCCTCTTGGATATAGGACTTTCTGAGGTGCAGGCAGGACACTAACAACGATTGAATATTGCAGGAATTAAGGCTTCTGGTTGCATGTGGTTTCTGAGGGGAAGTCCAAAGGGGCTAAGCTTAGGGAAGTTGAAGATCAGGATATATGCTGCAAAACCAAGTAAGTTAGTCCTTTATACGTGCATGCAGGCGAGTTTCTTGCAACATCAATCATCTGTGAAAATCTGTCCTATAAGCCACTTGTGGGGCTGAGGTACCCACCTCAGAGCTCGGTGTCAACAGAGTTTGCCAGGGTAGGCGACTCACTTGGAGGCAGTCCACACAAATTTTCACACTACCCCTACGGAAATAGAGGATTCTGCTCCAGCAGTTAGTCAAAACCCGCTGGAAAATATTGAACCTGGTGAAGAGGCTCAAGGGCTACGAAGGTCGGGATGTGTACATCGCCCAACTAACAGTTTGGGAGATTACTGTCTCTGATATTTAAGAAGGGGAGATTGTAAATGATACTGCTCCTGTGGGGAGCAGCAGCAGGATAATACTGCACCACCTCTCGGGGCCCTTAACAACAACAACAGTTTGGTGTGTGTCATGGGTGCCAACACATGGTGCGTGGATTCTCTTCTCTTCTATCTATATATTAGTGATGCAGATTACATGGTGATTTTAAATATGTGGCCGGGAGTTATAACTTTTCTCTTGACATATGCTAGACATCACCACCCCTGTAGAAGCCGTTATTAGATGTATAGTCATTATATTTTGTGTTGCAGAAGTACTAAGAAGATTCTATGTTCAATAAAGCCTAGAGATAAGGCCTGTGTTTCTATCAAAAACAGAAACCCTTTATACTCAGTTTAATAGATGGAAGTTTTTTACCGACCAGAGTAGACCAACGTTGTTGCCAACGGGTGTGAAGGTGGGTAGCTATTGCAGCAAAATATCGTAAATGGAATACCTCTATATGAAACTGGTAGGTCATGTACTGCTGACCGTGCAGCAGTGTCTGCCTGTTCAATGCCCTGTGCGTCAAAAAGACCAGGGACCCAACAAAAAAAAATATCTTTATGCTTGGTAAAGATGTTGGCATAGCCAAAGTTAGATACGGAGGACTAAGGGGTGAGGTGTATCAAATTTTCTGTATAGCCTGTAAAGCACTAAGGAGTCTGAGACAACCACAAATGATGACACAGGCATAGATGCAATACACAAGTGCTGCAAGAATGGCATACAATTCAGCAGTAAAAATACTAGCCGAAGATAGTAAATGCCCTCGTATGACGCTGCCCGGAAAACACTGCTGCAAATCCTTATGCCATCAGAAGACTTAGAGCCACCTGTGTACACAGCAAGGGCATGAGAAATGAGAGTGGAAGTGGTCAAGAAAAAGAGAGCGGGAAGGGACTCTAGGCAGTTGGGCTTTCGAGAAAGGGGAGAGTGAAAAGAACGACTCGACAGCTGGAACTTCCTAGGGGGGTAGAGAAAAAGTGAGATGCTACATGAGCATAGAAGGTTGGTAAGTGAAGAGAAGACAAGAGCGAATGTAGGCAAAGAGAAAAAGGGAAATGAGTAACGGGGGGTGGCAAACAAAGAGAATGTCTACTAATGTAAGGGGACCGTTTTTATAAATGGAAGGATTGCGGAGATCATGAGAGCATACATGTAGCTAAGGCAATGGGCATCACGGCGATCGGATATGGAAAAGAATGTTTGTTTGCATAGGGCTTCAACAGGGGAAGAGCGAAAAGCACCAAGGCTAAACGTAATCTTGGTGATGAAGGGGGTTAAGGGCCCCAGAGAGAGTAGCAGGAGAGACTGCTGAATAGATCTGGTCACCATAATCAAGTTTTTAAAAAATGAGGGTGGAATGTAGGCGAAGGAGAGTTCGACGATCAGCTCCCCATAAAAGATGAGCAAGGGTTTTAAAGAAGGTTCAGTCGGCTGTGCCCAAGTTGCCCCTTTAGAGAGGAAATGTGGGGTTTTCCCAGGATAACCTACGGTCAAAGAGGGGGCCCCAGAAACCTGCTGCATTACGTTCAGGGATACAGGAACCATAGAGGGACAAAGAATGATTGGAGATGACAGAGCGTCTAGTGAAAGTAATTTGGTGAGTTTTGGTCTGGAAATTTTAAAACCCCTGTGTGGTGGCCCAATTGGGAAACACGGTCGACAGCATGCTGGATGAGAAACTGTAATGAGGTGACAGTCAGGCCTGCACAGGCAATTAGCGAAGTCATCAACAGAGTGATGACCAAATATTTGATGGAAGACTAGAGCCAAATCTTTATAGCAAGGAGAAAAAAATGTTGTGCTCAGAACCACATCCCTGGGGGACACCTTCAGCTTGGATAAAGTCTGTGGAGAGCACAATTTTTAACCTGAACCCAGAAATGTCTGTCAGTTAAAAAGTTCTTAAGGAAGGATGGTATAATGCCTAGAAAGGCCTAAGGAGTTGGCTTGGGCCAAAATGTTATACCTCCAAGTTGTGTCTTTTGCCTTCTCAAGGTCAAAAAATATGGCAATAACCGAGTGGTTATTCGCAAAGGCATTACGAAAAATATTTTATCCAAGCGTAGTAAGGGGTCTATGGTAGAACGGCCCTTACGGGAAAACCATATTGACGAGTGGAGAGACTGTTGTGCTCTCTAAATACCAACCCAAACGTCTATTTACCAGGTGTTCCATCACTTTGCAAACTTCACTGGTAAGAGCAAATGGGACTATAGTGGGGGCTTCATGTCCCGTGTGCCTGGTTTGTGGAAAGGGAGAACAATGGGATTTCCACAGCTGTAGGGAAAAACTTGTGACCAGATAAGATTGAAAAGGCATAATAGGACTGCAAGGGCTGACTGATGTAAGTGTTGTAGCATACGAATATGAATGTCATCGGGCCAGCTGCCGATGATTGGCAAGCTGAGAGTGTTGCCTCCAGTTTTTGAAGGCACATTACACTATTCTTCTCTGAGAGAAAAAGTCCAAGGGTGCTAACTCTCTGGCAGACTTTGAGGAAAGAAAACGAGGGGCATAGTGGAGCCACTGAGAAATACGGACCAGATGATTGCCAATTTCATTTGCAACATCTAGCGGGTTTGTTTTATCAAACACCCGGCAACCCGCAGAACAGGACCCGGGTCGGGAGAATATTTACCACTCAGTTTCGTACTTTTTTCCAGACGCACTCATAGAGGAAGAGAGGGATGATGGGAAATCTGCCAGCAGGGGTTTTTCTCATGGATACATGGCAGCGATCGCATGTTTTCTGCTTAAAATAAAGAATCTCCTGGGGTTCTTTTTTTACCAGTCCCTCCCCAACAGCACTTTTCAAATGTACTGCAGAGCAAAGCGGAGCCACCAAGGCACAATTTGGAAATGCCTTTCCCCGAGTTTGGGGTAAGAATGAGAAGCTGCAGTTAAAAATGGAGGACGAAAAAAAGTGTAAAAACTCTCAATGGAGGACGAAGAAGGGAAACCCCACTAAAAACATTAGTTGTGAGTAAAGGTTTTAAATTTGCCTGATCAAATTACCAGCGTGGGGTACGAAGAGGTGGTGGGAAAATGAAGGGGAAGTAGAAAAGGCCCCCCAGGAAAAAGGGGTCTGAAGAAAACAAAAAAAAGCATGAGATGGGGTAGTAACAGCAATAATTTTGGTTTCCCGTAAAACAAAAAACCCAAAAGGGAAAAATGGGGGGAGTAACTCAGAACTCACCCATTACTCTGAGGCCGCATATATTTCACTGAAATAGGAAAATTGGGGATGATAAAGAAACCTGAATCCGCAGGAAGGGTTCTATGGACTAAGGGGTTAGAAAAATCCATGCGGGGGTAGGGAAAACGTTCAACAGCGAAGGGGAAAGGTGCAGCAAAAAAAGAAGTTGCGCAGATGGAGGAGAGGAGGAGAAGGAAAAGAGGGGGGTCAGGCCATTTAGGTTTGGGCTTGCAGTATATTCGAATTGCTTCAAGTGTTCTGGAATTCAAAGAGTGTATGGGGGACAAAATTTGGGGGTGGTAGGGGGGGGAAAGTAAAGATTTGGAACTGTAATGGACTGTACCAAGGTGGGGGGGGGGAAAGGGTGGAGGGAACTGTGAAGATAGCGTGGAAGGGGACAGAAGAGGCAGAAACTGGGTGGCTGAAGAGGAAGAAATTGGGAGGGAACAGGGGAGGAAGGTAAGTACGAGGAGAAGGGTGAAACCTCTACCACTTGTAAAAGAGCCAGGAGAGGGGAAGAACCAGGTACAGAGACAGAGAAGTAAATGAAGGGTGGAAGGGAGGGGTTAAAGGAGATTTTTTTGATTCTGAGATGTAGAGAGACGATTGGGAGGAGGTCGTAGTACCAGATCTCGTCGATACGAGGCTTTGATGGAGAACAACAAAGAAGTTGAGAACAGACTGTGCATTGAAGTAGGGATGTAGAGCCAACGGACAGCAAAAGAATTAGATGCAGGAGTGACTATGGGAGAGGTAAACCACAGAGGATGGCGCAGAGGATGGGGGGTGATCCCAGAAGTGGGGGGACGTTTTGAAACACTGGAAATAAGAAAACAAAGAGTAGTCTTCCTTGAAGGCAGAGATGAGTATCAGCCATGGTATAAGAGAGACCTTCTGGTCTTTGAGGCAACGAATTTCCCATTATTTAAGTGACTTGGCAACGGTGAGACGTACGAAGGGTGAGGCCTCATGGCAATTAAGGCAAGAGGGAGGCTCGATTGCAAGGGACGTATTAGAATGGTCATCGGCATCACAAGGACTGGCCATTGGCTATAATCTGCAATATTTCGCTGGATGGCCAAATCACAGCATTTTTACACTGTAGCATTGTATAGGGTCTCACCATTTCGAACTTGTAACAGATGTTTAAAAAAGCTACATAATGAGGATGGGAGTTCACGGCTGTCAAAAGTTAAATGAGGCCACATTGCTAGGGTATCGCGTCCACTCCACCTGCGGGCAGGAAGAAAACATTTGGTCTATCTTGAGGATTGGGAGATTTGGAGTTCCAGCTGTTCAAGAATGTCATTGGCCACATGTCTGGAAATTTTGTTGAAACATATGGTATGGCGGCAGATATGACGGTACCACTACAAGAATTGAGGGATGATGTGTTTTTAATAGTGACAGGAAAGTTTCGATATGGGAAAGGAAAGATTATGGAGCTTGGGTAGCATTCTGTTACGGTGATGATGCACGAACTGATCTTAGAGCAGTAAAAGAAATATTTTACCAACATGGCATAGGAGTGCCTTGCCAATACTATGTCGGAAAAGATAGGCTATAGAGGAAGTCAGTCGTAAAGTGAAGGATTTAGATCCATTGTGCATTCTGAAATGAGTGTGGAAAGGGAGTGCAGGCGTGTCCGATCTTTTCTGAGAAGAACGAGAAGGTCGGAGAAGTATCATCTGCAGGTAATTGTCATTGTCATTTAGGTCGTGGGACCAGAGTTGGTACGACTTGGATCCGGGCCGGCAATTCGAAAATATGCCGCACCATAGAGGGGAGGCCGGAAGCATGGTCAAAGGTATGAGGGAGGTCAGATAAATCAAAAGGTGTCAGTCAAGACCTCAGTAACCTGAAGTGGGGTGGAAAAACAGCACTGGCAAGAGGTACAGACGGCATTAGGAGTGTCCAAAGAGAGGTCCAAAGATGAGGTGGGTCAGAACGGGGTGCGGTATTAAGAAGGGGCCGCTAGTTTAGTTGGGGGGTAGCAGGTATGGACTAGGGCTTATGGTTATGTTCTTTTTCTTTTTGTTTTTAAGAAAAAGAAAGAAAAATAAAAATCAAAAAAAAAATGGGGGGACTGGGGAGGGATGTTCCTAGGGGAAGAGAGGGCCAGAATCTCCCTCCATGCCCAGGAGGGACCTCTGCACCGCAAGTAGTGCGATGCTGCATGGAAACCCGTGCAATACCCTACCCATCATGCCAGTATATAACCAGCAATACCGGGATTAAGCAACCTCAATCTGAGAGTACTCGGGGGACAAAAAGAGCAATTTACTCAGACAACCTACACAAGCATTATTTCATAATTATTACTACACTTCAGTCATTGCTTCATAATAATTATTGTTCAGTCATAAGTTGAGTTTCATTTTATGTCTGACGAAATAAAATAGAATAAATATCAGTTTCGATACTTTTCCAATCGTACCCCCATGGCCGAGTCTGTTAAGCATCTGACTCTGCAAGATAAGATAAGATAAGATAAGATAAGATTTTGTTTGGATTTTTAACCCCGGAGGGTTAGCCACCCAGGATAACCCAAGAAAGTCAGTGCGTCATCGAGGACTGTCTAACTTATTTCCATTGGGGTCCTTAATCTTGTCCCCCAGGATGCGACCCACACCAGTCGACTAACACCCAGGTACCTATTTGCTGCTAGGTGAACAGGACAATAGGTGTAAGGAAACGTGTCGGAATTTCCACCCGCCGGGAATCGAACCCGGGCCCTCCGTGTGTGAAGCGGGAGCTTTAGCCACCAGACCACCGGGCTTCGAACCCCGCGTCCACCTGTTCGATTCTTTCACCTAAATTCATTGTGAAGAGTACTAGTAACAACTAGATCACAATGGATGAACGACGACAATTGCTTCTAAAGGAAATTAGAAAATGGAAGAAGATAATGGAAAAGGAAAAATGTTACAGTAGGAAATTCTTCAGGAAAGGAAAGAATCTTTGAATCACAACAGTTTGTTAACTGCAAGTGTTGTTCAGAGAATTAAGTTATAGAAGCTGATATGAAGGGAGAGAGCGAAGAAAGACGCTTGGAGAGGCAAGGAAAAATTGAATAAGAAGTTATGAGGATCTTGATGAAGGTTTAAGTTGTTAGGAGTATTTTGTTAATAAGTTTGTTGATTAAGTGGATAATGCAAATGTAATACTCATTTACAAGGCAGGTGACAGGTTCCTTGGCTTCGAACTATAGACAGTAAGCCTTACCTCATGTGGGAAAATTTATGCAATCCAATAATTGCCGAGCAATTCGTTAGCCATTTGACAGGCACAGATTGATTAATGAATCTTCACATGGTTTTACAGAGGGCGTTTCTGTCTTCACGAATTTTACTAACTTTCTTCACTAAGGTGTTTGAGGAGGTAGATCGTGGATAATGAAATGATGCTGAAACGCTGGGTATCTCTTATTGAGGAAAACTTTTCGCCACTCAGTCGCTTCATCAGTCCTTTACGTAGGAGAAACTTGAACGAGGAGGAACGAGGTAATCAGTCCCTCAACCTTGAGTCGATGTATTCAGTCCATCAATCTTGAGTAGAATACAGATATGAGCGGAGAAGAGCTTATAAAACCGTATGGCAGGAAGGTGCAGCAGTATTGGTGGTGTCACATTTGTTCAATGTGGAAGTAGGTTGTGCCCAAGGTTGTGAACCAAAAATGGTTCAGAGAACCGACATGTCGGTTCTCTGAACCATTCATCTACAAACCTGTCAGACACCAACTTCTTGGGATCTTAATACTTAGGAATTCCTTCGCTTGCCTAATTCTTGGGCACAACCTACTTCCACATTGAACAAATGTGACCACCTATGACTGCTGCACCTCTCCTGCCATACGGTTTATAAGCTGTTTCTCCGCTCATATGCTGTATTCTACTCAAGACTGATGGACTGAATACATCGACTCAAGGTTGAGGGACTGATTACCTCGTTCTCCTCCTGTTCAAGTTTCTCCTACGTATGGACTGATGAAGCCACTGTGTGGCGAAACGTTTCCTCAATAAAGATACCCAAGAGTTGCACATGTGTAATTTATCAACATGTCGGTTCTCTGAACCATTCATCTACAAATGAATATGATAGTGTATATGGACTTCAGTAAGGCTTTCGATAGAGTTCCACACCAGAGGCTATTGAGGAAACTTAGGGCACACAGAATAGGAGAAAATTTTTCCCCTCAGTACCAGCAATACCACCACTCCGATGACATTCTTCTTTGCAAATATACAGGGTCTAAAGCCAGCAACCAACAAAATACCTTTCATCTGTGGACTGCTTGCAGAGGCAAAGGCAATGTTCGCAGCTTTCACTGAGACCCACATAAAGGATCACTTGGACAAAAAAATATGGATCCCAGGTTACAACCTATACAGATGTGACATTGAATAGGCAAAGGGGGGGGGTTTGCCTGTACATTGCAGAGTCACTTGTTTGCACAGAACTGCTTAATGCCTCAAATGATGTAGTAGAAGTTTTAGCAGTAAAGACCGAGAACCAAAACCTAGTCATTGTGGTAGTCTACAAGCCTCCGGATGCAACATCCCAGCAATTCCAGGAACAGCTGTTAAAAATTGACCACTGCCTGGAAAATCTTCCAGCTCCAGCATCCAACATCTTGCTCCTGGGGGATTTCAACTTAAGGCACCTAAAATGGAGGAATATAGCAAATAATATTGTTGCAGCAATAACACCAGGAGGCAGCTCTGATGAAAACTCACACTCACACGAACTTTTAAATCTCTGAACAAAATTCAATTTAAACCAGCAAAGAGAGCCTACTAGACTGGAGTATACGCTAGACCTCATCTTCACTAACAATGATCTGATAAGAAATGTCACTATAAAAAAAAAAATATACTCGGATCACAACATAATTGAGGTTCAGACATGTATGCGCGGAGCCCCAGACCGACGTAATGAGATTAGTCACTAGGGAGCAGTCACCAAATTCAACTTCAATAACAAAAACAAAGTGGGACCAAGTAAACCAAGTCCTAACCGATATAAGCTGGGAAGATATACTAAGCAACACAGACCCCAACTTATGCCTAGAACAGATTAACTCGGTGGCACTATGTATGCACAATGCTTATTCCTCTAAGAAAAAGGAGTAGATGTAAAATAGAAAGACAGGCGCTCCCCTTACAGGTGACGGAAAAGAACAGAGCAGCTAAAAGGTAAATATATCTGAAATGCATAGGGAGACACTGGTCAGAGAAATAGCCATCATCGAACTTAAGCTAAAGGAATCTTATAGGAGTCAGGAATCGCGGGAAAAACTAAAAGCTATAAATGAAATCTAAAAAAAAACCAAAGTATTTCTTCTCCTATGCCAATCAAAGTCTAGAACAACGTCCAGTATTGGGCCCCTACTTAAGATGGGTCCTACACAGATGACAGCAAGGAAATGAGTGAGCTACTCGTCTCCCAAAATGACTCAGTTTTTAGCAATCCGCTAACCAGACAGAGTCGAAGATCAAAATGAATTTTTTTTATGAGAGAGCCACAGAATTTGGTTAACACAAGCCTATCTGATGTTATCCTGACGCCAAGTGACTTCGAACGTGTGATAAATGACATGCCCATGCACTCTGCCCCAGGGCCAGACTCATGGAACTCTGTGTTCATCAAGAACCGCAAGAAGCCACTCTCACGAGCCTTTACCATCCTATGGAGAGGGAGCATGTACACAGGGGTCGTCCAACAATTACTAAAAACAACAGACATAGCCCCACTCCACAAAGGAGGCAGTAAAACAACAGCAAAGAACTACAGACCGATAGCACTAACATCATAAAAATCTTTGAAAGGGTCCTAAGAAGCAAGATCACCACCCATCTAGGAACCCATCAGTTGCATAACCCAGGGCAACATGGGTTTAGAACAGGTCGCTCCTGTCTGTCTCAACTATTGGATCACTATGACAAGGTCCTAGATGCACTAGAAGACAAAAAGAATGCAGATGTAATATATACAGACTTTGCAAAAGCCTTCGACAAGTGTGACCATGGCATAATAGCGCACAAAATGCGTGCTGAAGGAATAACAGGAAAAGTCGGTCGATGGATATATAATTTCCTCACTAACAGAACACAGTATGTCAGTGGAACGCCTTCCAACTGAACAAAAGAAACTAATGGAAAAATAAAGAAATGACTAGGAAAAATAAGAATGATTTTTGAAGATTTTACTTAAAATATAAATATAGTAAGAAAAATGGCCTTCAGTTCTTGTAGTTGGGCAGGAGTAGGTATGGCCCTGGATAGATCTTCTGATATTATTGATGTATGTTATCCAGGGCGGATGGTGATAATCCGATGTTTTGGAATTTCCTACCACTTGGATGGAGCACCACAAGTAGAATAGGTAAGGGCCGGTAGTAGTAGAATAATGTTAATAATTATTAACACATGTCTTGCTCCTTTATCTGGCGTCTATCCTGGAAGACCACGCCAGGAACAGAGCTGGTAATAAATAATAAACTGGTTACCCATAGTCACGATAATATAACATTTTAGAATGGAAAAGAATAATAAATGCCAAAATCATTACTGGTAACCAGCAAACTAAAGAAAGGAACAAACAGTAATACTCCTGATTAGGAGAAGAGTGGAGGTGAAGTGACTCACCAAACTTCAACCCACACCAGGTAAGGTCAATATTACCAGTAGTAGAAATTTGAACAAATCAGACACCAAGGACTAGTTTCGCCCCAGCCCACCAGGGGGGGGGGGGTGCGCGACGTACCCCGCTACTAGTTCCTGGTTGCCTCAACAAACCTTAATCCCACTTACACCTACTTTTCCCTCACAATACCCCCTTCCAAAACTTATGGGCGGAGTCAATAAGTCAACGAACAGAGGGAAAAGAACTATATACAACCTCGGCTCAGCCAATCTGAAAGGGGGTTTTCAGAGCCAGAAATATAAACGACTTTAAACTTATTGGGCTGAATAGCCCGAGCCCATCCCCAAAGAGTCTGCTATTTGATCCTTTTTAAAATTTTCCAAGTTACATCAGTGGGGTTGTGATCTGTTTCAAGCACAAAGGGTTTACCGTATAGGTAGTATTTAAATCTACTTATACCCCATACTAAAGCATAACATTCTTTCTCCACAGTGGAATATCTTTCTTCTCTGTGCAGAAGCTTCTAACTGGCGAAAGATACTGGGAAAGGTGTCTCCTCATATTATTGAAGTAGTACAGCCCCGAGTCCAGAATGGGAGGCATCTTTACCATAGGAACTCTCCTAGTTCTACCCTTTTGTGTAGAAAGTTGACATACGTGACAAGATCTGCAGTACTTATAGATGTCAGAGGACATGCTAGGCCAGAAATATAGGTCCTTCATTTTATTATAGGTCTTCCTATGTGAAAAATGGCCAGAGACTGGCAAGTCATGAGAAATCTTTAAAATGTTTTCACGGCAATCCTGCGGAATGACTAACAGGCTTCGACCAACGTCATTGGGTTTGTCCGCTGACACTGTAGTCATTTACCAAAGATCGTGTTTGAACTCAAACTTGTAAGAAAATTTCTTTCTGTCACCTTGCCATTTAAAGCTAACTTCCGAGATTCCTCTAAGGAAGGACAAGTCTTTTGAAGACCCTCTAAATCTATGTGAGACAGCTTAATTGGCTTTCCTTTGGGAAGAACTAATGGGTGGATAGGTTTTACCTTAGACTGAGCTCTGGTAAGGACGTTAATTGTGTCTAGTTGTTGAAAAGATTGTGCCACACGTAGTTTTCCACTGGTGTCTGCGTTGTCCAGTTTATGTGGCTGACTTACTAAAGGAGTTACTGGAGTGTTGTAACCATCAGCTCTCTGATTTAAGTTATCGAACTGAATCTCATCTGGAACTATCTGTGAAGAAACAGAGATATTAGGTTCCAACCCTTCCTTGGAAACTCCAAATTCCAAACAGTCCTTCTCAGATGGGAAAGCAGCCCCTTGTATGTTCCCAACCAAAACAGAACACGAGGTTATCGGGGCAACTACGGCATCTACCCATCCTGAGAACCATTTGCACCTAACGAAACATCTGACTGTTGGAAAAGAATCGCTTCTTCCTAAATGGTTACTTTAATGGACTTATAACGTGAAGAATCTAGGTTAGGGAAAAGCTTACTTGAGAACAATACAGGAACATCCAGTGTCTCTAAGAATGGTTGACACATTCATGCCATTGACTGTACCTTCACTAAAAGGTGCGTTGATGTTTGATTCAGTGAAACATTTACCGATATTTTCACCCTTTTTTCCTAGGACAGTCTGGCCGTCTATGACCCCATTCATTACAGTTGAAACATTTTACTGTGAAGGCCGTGGAATTCCTTGGTATGGAGGGTTTGGATCCCTCAGATAGCTTAGGCACAACAGGCTTATATCTGCTACGCTCTTTAGGGTAGTTATGAGCGCACGCATATATATCAGCAGCTTGTGCCATTTCCGCAGCCATATGAATGTTTTTCTTTAATGAATATTCGTAAGTCAGAGTTCACAGAAGAAAGGAATTGATCTCTTACCATCAGGTCTCTTAAAGATTCGAAATTGTGGTCAACCTCAGCACTATCAATCCACGAATCAAATAATCTGAAAAGTGTTAAGAATTGCATATAATTTTGATTAGGAGTTATTATAATGTGTCTAAACTCAGACCTGTAATGATGAGTAGTTTTTTTGAAAGCCTGAAGTATAGCTTTCTTCAGCAGGCTATAACTAGAAATAACATCAGAGGGTAGAGTGGAATAGACGTTTAATGCTGAACCTGACAGTAGTAAGCCAAGCCTAGTAGCCCAAGAATCTGATGGCCAGTCACAGTAGCAGTACTCTCGAATCGAGTAATATATGCCGCTATGTCATCTGAGAAAGGTGGTATTTGTGGCATCCTAATATTAGGTTCTTGGGAAGGGTATTCTAGTACCCCTTCATCTATTTTCTGCTTAGATAGTTCTATCTTCTTGGCTTCTAATTCCAACCTTGATTGTTCTAAACTCCCTCTGCTTAGCCTGCTCTTCAATTTCCTTCATTCTGAAGGCTAACTCTCTTGCCTGAACTCTATCTTCTCTAGCTATCCTTTCCTGTTCGATTTTCTCTTCCCGAGCTAGTCTTTTCTCTTCAAAAGCTAGTCTTTCCTATTCTTTTTTCTCTTCTCATGCTATTCTTTCCTGTTCTTTTTTCTCTCAATAGCCATTTTAGCAGTAATGTAATAATTAAGGCTTTGTCCAGTAAATCCCATTTCCTTTCCAGCTTTCAACCAGAAATCTAAAGAATCCATCTTGTAAAAAGAAATATTACGCACCCAACTTCAACCGACTTAATTAAAACAGGAACGTCTGTTACAAAAGAGGGACACAGTCCGCACACTTTAAAACTTCCCAAAGTAGAAAATTAAATAAATATTTCTCCCTGGAAGAATACACTTGTGGGCTCAATAGCCTTCACTAAGCAAAATACACACGGTTCACACAGGAAGGGTTATCATCAAAGTTCCCCAGGTCCAACAAATAGGTAAACTTCTAAACCGAACCTTAGAACCAAACAACGCTAAGTCAACCAGACTACCAGTAATGACTTTACACCTCAACTAACTCACCATTTTCTATCTTAAATGTTTTACTCTCAACCAGTTGAACCATCAGGATGATGTTTTTTTTTATATTTTATTTAAAAACTTTACAGCTTGATATTAAATTAAGATATAAAATGGATACAGTAGGATCCTCAATCCTACACAACATACACTAACCAATTATTAACAACACATTGTAATTGACATAAAAGAGGTTACCCATATACACACAAAATTTTCCATATAACATACTATGATAAACAAAATAAACTATAACTATATAAACTATATAAAATATAAACTATATACAACTTTCAGATTTGTATAGTTAACATAGTATGACGGACATATGACAAAGGTTCACAACCTTCACAGGAGATAAACAGAGTAATAACCTACATCCCAATCTCAGTTAAAAACAATCACATACTCTTCCCAAAATTAACCCCTATACAATAAGAAGTACCTAAGCACATACATACGTGCCTCACTACAATCTCTTTTTAAGCATTGAAAAAAATCAAAATCAAATCCTAAATCAAAAATCAAATCCTAAGCCTCACACTTATACTAAATAAATATTAACAAATATTACTAAATATTAATACAGCCTCTTCCACCGGCTGAGCACATTATATAAAGTAAGAGACTAAACCATACTGTCCCATTACAAACTTTTAACGAGGCATTACAAATTTATGGAAGTCATTATCGTTCCATCTAGCAGCAACTGGATGAGCACATTATATAATGCTAAAATAAAGACAGTACACTCGCTAAAAACCCACAACACTAAACACAAACATAATTTAATAACCTCTCATTGCGATACAATTATCGCACATGATTTATGCCCAATAAAGGCTATAAACGCACACTCTACATAAGCCCTAAAGCCCTTCACGGTCTTAAAACTATAATCTTGACACCATTCACACTTAATACATGAAGAAGGTCATGACGACCCTGACACATCAAACACAGAATTCTCCATTCAGGTACTACGTAATTACTTGATATCACCTTTGGTTTCTGTGCCCACTTGCATGCTACATACATGTATGCCACCATCTACACCTTCATATACCCACATACACCTACACTCACACCCCTCCCCAGGAGGCGACCCGCTGTGTCCCCCCTGAAAACCCCCTTCCCGTATGTAATCCCCAACCCCCCCCCTTACTCACTCAGCCCAAGTCGTAGATTGATGAGAAAACCTAACGTTAACATTCTATAACCCTCCGAAAAATCCTTCTCCCACCTCCTCCCATACAGTTCTCTATTACGACACATCGTACGATAAAACCGTTACCGCTAGTACCCGCCTCCGCACCTCACAATTCCCCCTCCCCCTCATCACCCACGATATATATATATAATCCACTATTATATAATCCAAAGCTCGTATAACACTCTCATCGACCCTCCCATCTAGGCTTAGTGCACGCAGAACCGACACCCCCCTCTGCCCCCCACCCCCTGTACTACCCTACTTAACCAATACCTAACACCCTCCAGTTCCCCACAAAAGTATACTGCATGGAACGCCGTCTCATCCTCCCCACAGATTCCACACCTTCCGCCACAATTACCCCTCTGGTTCTTAAAACCTCCCCCGACGGTAGTATGCCATGCAAAAAACGATACATTACCTCCCTTACCCTAGGCTTTAACTTCAACCTGCTAAACCTATACCAAATACTCGTCCATGCGTACATGGGGAACAATCCCTCAACTGGTACAACAATCCTGTCTGCAAGCAGCTTACACAAAACCCCTACTCGAATTTTCCTGGGTTCTCTAACCAACATCAAAGCCCTCAAAATAGTTTCACATTCCCTCAACTCCACACCACCATACAACTTACCCAACCTATCATGTACTTTTCCCAGCTGCCCTCCCCACTCACACCTTCGCGCAAAACCTCCCATTTAAGAAACACACATTTAATCCTCCTCCTCAGATCCATCAACCCCAACCCACCCTGGCGCACAGGTAACATTACAACCTCTCTCCTCAGCCAATCGCACCTTGAACCCCACAAAAAGTTAAACACTCGTCTCAGAATTCCCACAATCGCCGTCCCTGTTAATGGGAACACGGCGCTGCTACGTGCCAAACCTTACTATACAAATAATACGTTTATAACAATCACTCGTTGCACGAGAGTCAGATGATGAGGTCGCAATGCACCCAGACGCCCCTGAATCCTTTCCATTAATCTATTCGAGTTTTCCTCCCGAGCAGCTTCCAAATCACCTTATAGGTGATACCACAAATTTTTTAAAGACACCGTTTGTTTTCTCACAACGTTACATCTCCCCCCCCCCTCCACCCAATCCACCCAACCCCATGATCATTGACTTCTCTCTATTTACCTGCATCCCTGTTGCATTTCCGAACTGTTGCACAACAGCATCCAAAACACCCAACGTCATCCCCTCCCGAACCAGGACTGTTTGTATCGTCTACGTATCCTATTATTCCCGGCCACACTTTCCCTACCCCACCCCCCCTACCTCCACTCGTATCACATACACAACGTTCAACCATTCTATAGAAGGGGTCCTGAATGCACGCAAACAACATTTGTGACATGGGACACCCCTGCCTAAGTCCCCTACCCATTACATCCCCTCCCCCAAGCATCCATTAATCTGTACCCTCATCTTGGCACCATTGTACAACGTGGTTACCCAATTAACTATTTCATCCCCATAACCCTGCCTCCTAAGTATAGCTCCCAATGCTCCTCGTTCCACCCTGTCATAGGCCCCCTGCCAGTCTAAAGCCAACAACGCCGCCCTCCCTCCCCCCCCTTTTGACTCCACAAAACTTCGCAGTATTCCATGACCCCAATCATCGACCTTCCAGGCAAACCATACTGCGTTTTCGAAACCACTCTCCCTACCACACATTTGAACCTATTACCCAAGACTTTAGCGAACAACTTATAATCAGCACATAACAGGGATATGGCACGGTACTCCTTGAGGGTGTGCTGCCCCTTACCCTTCTGGCCAACACACTACAACTGCTGTTGCTTGCTTGTCCCCCATCACACCCTTCTCCTTCATCTGATTTAAATAACCTACCCATGAAACCCCTTATCACCTCCCAATGTTGGAGATAAAATTCAGCCGGGAGACCGTCTATTCCCGGTGCTTTGCCTTTCCTCATTCCCCTTAAAGCCAACTCTATTTCCTCCTCTTTATTACCCCCCCTAAAGCCTTTCTATCACT
Organism: Cherax quadricarinatus; assembly: GCF_026875155.1. Classification (NCBI taxonomy): domain Eukaryota; kingdom Metazoa; phylum Arthropoda; class Malacostraca; order Decapoda; family Parastacidae; genus Cherax; species Cherax quadricarinatus. The sequence continues at coordinate 12,378,910 of NC_069426.1, forward strand.
ATTCCCTAAATTACACGTCACATACTCACCACACCTTCTCTAAATCCACATTTCCCACCTTCCCACTTGTCCAATACCCTTCATACCATTTATCCGCATACCACACACATTCCTTTTGTAGTTAGTAAACTCCTGTCCCATTCTATAACCCCCCGCCATCTCGTGTACCTCTAACCTCGGAATAGCTGTAATACCTGCTGTCTTTGTTTTTGACGTCGCAACACACACACGCCGATGGTTTGTCACCCCAAAGCACCTCCTCTACCCCTGCCTGCACCCTTACCGCTTGAAACCTCTCATTTTGTAACTCCCTCAGTCTCCCCTTGACCTCGACAATTTCATCCATAGGATAGTGCCCCCCACAGCCCCCTTCTCATAACAGCCCCTTAACCTGTCCTCTAGATAATTTGAAAGCCCATATTTAAAATCATTTATACGTTTGCCCACCCCCACATAATATTTCCTAATCCTTTCCTTGGCAACACAATCCCACCATTGTACGACATCTTCCACTCCCTGTGCCTCCTCACTAAGCTCCTTCCATAGGACAGAAAATCCCTCTAACCCCTCCTCATCACTCAATGCACTTATATTTAATTTCCAGTAACTCCTGTATATTTCTGCAAGCGCCTCCCACCCAACCTCCACCAACACTGCTCTATGATCTGACCATGCAACTTCAACAGTTTTGAAAGCTCTCACTACAACCCCGTGAGAAAGATACACTCTATCTAACCTCGCTGCATACCCTCTCCTAACAAATGTATGCTCTGTCTCCCACGCCCCCCCCCCTCGAATGCGTCTCTTAACCTAATATCCCTCAATAAATCTCGTAGGGCCACCGACACATAACCTGCCCCTTTTGGTTCCACATCAGCCCTCCTAATGACGCAGTTCCAATCACCTCCTACTATTGCCACCTCCGGTAATGCACGGAAAAAAAACACAAGGTCCTCGCACACAAACTCCTGCTTCACCTGTACATTATTCTCTGCAGGCGCATATACACTAATAAAAGCCACACGTTTTCCCATCCACAAACCATCTACGCACAACACCCTTCCCCTACCCCCCCCTCACTTCTCTGCAAAACAAACGGGCTCGCTCCCTAATTAAGATACCCACCCCCCCTTTCAAACGGGCAGATGGCAGGGTTACACCCTGAAACCCCTCCATCTCCAACACCCTAAACCCCCCTTAAAATTGTGCTTCCTGTAGGAACACAACATCCACTCTAAATTTATTCAGAAACTCTCGAAACTCATTCTCTCTTTACACTATTACACAAACCATTAACGTTTACTGTCATACACCGGAGGCCTATTAGAGTTTCCACCCCTGCCTCCTCTCTTCACTCTTCCGATGGCCACCAGAACGTGTGGGACCACTTGTCACCTGCACACTTCCCTCTCTCCCCCCCCCTTCTTTCGGTGCCTCCTGTCATGGCCACCACTACCTTCACCTTCTGCCCATATTTGCTTCCCAGTCCTCTGCGCTGGCGTTAGGACATCATCTGAATCCGATGCAGCGGCTCTCTTTCTTGTGACAGGCGCATCCTCCATGGCTTGGTCTGGGATGCCTCACAATGTACCTCTACCTCCACTGTACACAGTGACAAAGATCTCGGTGACACCTCAGTCACGCTGTCACTCCCTTCGTCCGAATAGTTCTGTTGTTGATGCCCCACAGCCTTCACCTCATCTTCTACTACCCTGCCAGGAGCAGCCACCTCCTCAGGCGGTGACAAGGACTTCAGAACCTCGGCTAATTCCTCCTCAAGTTCCAACACTTCCTCCTGTACTTTTTGCTCAACTCGATCCACTGGAAGTGTGTCTGGACCAGGTAACTGGTCAAGGGCCTCACCCTCTCCCCCAGCCTTATACGCCTCATCCACTATCTCGCTCCATAGACGACCACGCCCTCCTTCACGTCGTTGATCAACACTGCTTCCCCTGGTGTAGAAGCGGATGTCTCCGCCTCTGGGCCAGGAGCTCGTTGCCGCTTCCCACACTCCGCCGCTATGTGATCATATTCCCCACATAGTCGGCAGGTACGCCTTTGCCCCGCGTATGACACCATGACCTGTGTCCTGAATTCCTTTAGGTACACGTAAGACGGTATGGGGTGTCGCAATGACATTTTTAGGTTAAAAGTGCCCTCCGGCATACCTGTGTAGGCACCCGACACCCACTTACCATGCTGGGCCAAATGAACAGTTCCGTATTCCTCAAATACTTTTCTGATATCTGTCTCATCTGCCTCAAAGTGACATTACGCAATTTAATCCATGTATAGTGTCTGGATACATCGATCATCCTCACAGCGCACAGCTGGTGTTGCATCAAGACTTACGTCCTGAAAACGGTTGACCAACGACTCGTAAACCGTTTGCTGAGAGCATGTTTCACAAAAAATCTACGTGCTCCGTTCAATGCTACGCCGTACAACTCTCCATCCTGAATGCCATACGTGTCTCTGATGATTTTAGGTAGTAATACCTGGGCTGAGGCTGGCGTTATTGCCCCACTGAGAAGTTCAACACCGACAGTGTTAATCCTGCGTCTGTAACTGCACGCCATGTTGACTAACAGTAGTTCTCCTGGTCTGACGACAGAGGCGCGACAAGCACCACCTCACACTACTGCTGTCAGGGAACTGAAGAGCGTTTGCGCAGGAGGTCTGCATGGCCCAATAGCGATGCAGACAATTCAGGATGATGTTGCTTGAAGAGTCGTATCCTGGTAAGGTCGCCATTGTCAGTGGAACGCCTTCCAACTGAACAAAAGAAACTAACGAAAAAATAAAGAAATGACTAGGAAAAATAAGAATAATGATTTTTGAAGATATTACTTAAAATTTAAATATAATAAAAAAAATGGCCTTCAGTTCTTGTAGTTGGGCAGGAGTAGGTATGGCCCTGGATAGATCTTCTGATATTATTGATGTATGTTATGCAGGGCGGATGGTGGTATTCCGATGTTTTGGAATTTCCCACCACTTGGATGGAGCACCACAAGTAGAATAGGTAAGGGCCGGTAGTAGTAGAATAATGTTAATAAGTATTATTAACACATGTCTTGCTCCTTTATCTGGCGTCTATCCTGGATGACCACGCCAGGAACAGAGCTGGTAATAAGAAAAAATAAACTGGTTACCCATAGTCACGATAATATAACATTTAAGATTGGAAAAGAATGATAAATGCCAAAATCCTTACGGGTAACCAGTAAACAAAAGAAAGGAACAAACAGTAATACTCCTGGTAGATCACCCTACCTGATTAGGAGAAGAGTGGAGGTGAGGTGACTCTCCAGACTTCAACCCACACCACGTAAGGTCAATATTACCAGGAGTAGAAATTTGAACAAATCAGACACCAAGAACTAGTTTCGCCCCAGCCCACCAGAGGGGGGGGGGTGCGCGACGTACCCCGCTACTAGTTCCTGGTTGCCTGAACAACCTTAACCCCACTTACACCTACTTTTCCCTCACAGAGTAGTAATCAACAGAGTAAAGTCCGAGGCAGCTACGGTGAAAAGCTCTGTTCCACAAGGCACAGTACTCACTCCCATCTTGTTCCTCATCCTCATATCTGACATAGACAAGGATGTCAGCCACATCACCATGTCTTCCTTTGCAGATGACACCCGAATCTGCATGACAGTGTCTTCCATTGCAGACACCGCAAGGCTCCAGGCGGACATCAACCGAATCTTTCAGTGGGCTGCAGAAAACAATATGAAGTTCAACGATGAGAAATTTCAATTACTCAGATATGGTAAACACGAGGAAATTAAATCTTCATCAGAGTACAAAACAAATTCTGGCCACAGAATAGAGCGAAACACCAACGTCAAAGGCCTGGGAGTGATCATGTCGGTGGATCTCACCTTCAAGGACCATAACATTGTATCAATCGCATCTGCTAGAAAAATGACAGGATGAATAATGAGAACCTTCAAAACTAGGGATGCCAAGCCCATGATGACTCTCTTCAGGCCACTTGTTCTATCTAGGCTGGAATATTGCTGCACACTAACAGCACCTTTCAAGGCAGGTGAAATTGCTGACCTAGAAAATGTACAGAGAGCCTTCACGGCGCACATAACGGAGATAAAACACCTCAATTACTGGGAGCGCTTGAGGTTCCTGAACCTGTATTTCCTGGAATGCAGGCGGGAGAGATACATGATTATATACACCTGGAAAATCCTAGAGGAACTAGTACCGAACTTGCACACGAAAATCACTCACTACGAAAGCAAAAGACTTGGCAGACGATGCACCATCCCCCCAATGAAAAGCAGGGGTGTCACTAGCACGTTAAGAGACCATACAATAAGTGTCAGGGGCCCAAGACTGTTCAACTGCCTCCCAGCATACATAAGGGGGATTACCAACAGACCCCTGGCAGTCTTCAAGCTGGCACTGGACAAGCACCTAAAGTCGGTTCTTGACCAGCCGGGCTGTGGCTCGTACGTTGGTTTGCGTGCAACCAGCAGTAACAGCCTGGTTGATCAGGCTCTGTTCCACCAGGAGGCCTGGTCACAGACCGGGCCGCGGGGGCGTTGACCCCGGATCTCTCTTCAGGTAAACTCCAGGTAAACTCTGTAACCGCTCTGAGAACATTAGTCAGTCAGGCGTCATTACCACAGGCCTTAGTGATCATTTCATCATTTACTGCACAAGATAAATCACTAGGGATGTGATAGGCCTACACAGGACAATAAAAATGAGGTCAACTAGAATCTACAGTAAAGAAACACTGGTAAATAACCTACACAATTGTGACCGGACGGAGATATCAAGTTGCGCTGACGTAATTGATGCCTGGGAAAAATTCAAAACAATGTTCACTGTTATCCTTGATAATATTGCATCAGTTAATTAAAGAGGTTAGGATTAAACGGAGAACTGAACCCTGGATGACTACTGAGATATTAGATAATATGAAATTCAGAGATCAGTTGCTGGAAAGATTTAAAGGAACAGACAGGATATTGCAGCACTAAATGAATTCCAAAGTGTGAGGAAAAGAGTGCAGAGACTTATAAAAGGAGCAAAGGCAAAGCACTATTCCTCAAAATTTGAAGAATATAAGCATAACCCCAGAAAGCTCTGGCAACAACTAAAACAGTTGGGGTATAGCCATAAGCCAGTAGATAGGTCTAACATAGTACTCACTATCGATAACAAGGTATGCCACGATACATCTAAGGTGGCAAATTGCTTTAATTCCTACTACACATCTGTTGCATCAACACTAGTAAGTAAACTACCAGCTGCATCAAATACCTTTAACACAGACTCTGATAAGTTTCAAACATACTATACCAATAAAGGGGTAACCCCAAACAGTTGTCAACTAGTAAGTGTATCTCATGACTTTATTCAAAAAGAACTAAGCAGGTTAAACCCAACTAAGAGCACAGGCCCTGATAACATCCCGTCTAAGTTCCTAAAAGATGGTGCTTCTGAATTATCAATCCCTATTGCTCACATAATAAATTTATCAATCACCACTAATACTGCACCGGAGGTGCTCAAGGAGGCCAAAGTTACTCCTATCTTCAAGAAAAATAGTAGGTCTGATGTAAGCAACTATAGGCCTGTTAGTATACTCAGTATAATATCCAAAATTCTAGAGAGGGTGGTGTACTCTCAGTAGTTAAGTACCTTAATGACAACAACATTCTCCATAGCTATCAATCAGACTTTAGAAGATCTTACTCAACCGACACCTCATTCATCTCTCGACCTGCGGGGAGAGAGGACACTTCTACAGGTTCTCTTGCACGCCACCTGGTGAGGAAAACATAGCATTAGCACCAAGATGGCGGACCGACTGTACCGGCGAATAAATACTGTCTGCATTGAGCTGATTAGAGGATCTTTAAGCAACGCCACGATGAACGTTCTCCTGCCAAGCATTATCAGGGACTGTTATGGCATCCCCAATGAAGAGCTGTTTACCTGGAGTTTACCTGGAGAGAGTTTCGGGGGTCAACGCCCCCGCGGCCCGGTCTGTGACCAGGCCTCCTGGTGGATCAGCCCCTGATCAACCAGGCTGTTGCTGCTGGCTGTGGCACTGAATGGTATGGTGTGGCACTGAATGGTATGTCAAGGGTCTTCGTGAAGTTCATGAGGGCTGACTTCTACTCTACCATCGTCGACGAATTTCAAGAAAGGCGGATGAGTATCAATTCGGCAGTGGAAGTATGCTTGCATGATGTGTCCAAGTATTTTACTTGGGTGAAGGTAAGGAATGTACCTTTTGAGGCAACAGCATACAGCCTACAAGATGTGTTCAGTGGTTATGGGACTGTACACTCGACGAGCATGGGAATGTGGAGGGACGGCCCTTATGAGGGGATGCCGGAAGGATCCTTCACACTGAAAATGACCCTGAGGAGGCCGATACCATCATATGTTACATTGCATAACCATAGAACACAGGTTTTTGTACACTATGCGGGGTAGAGGAAGACGTGCCGTTTATGTGACTCTTATGAACACATGGTGGCACAATGCCCCAGGAGACAGGGCCCTAGGCGTCAGGAGACAGCTTCTGTGGATACGCCATTAGAAGCCGCGGACGTTATGACGGGTGAAGTGGAAAGCCGGGGTACAGGCCTATGGAGTGAGGAGGTCGACAGGGCAGAGGTGGTTTTGGAGACGTGTGTTACACTACCAGTGGAAACGGGGGGGGAGGGAATATCGCTGTCAGACAGACCGTTAGATACTGCAGAGTCAGCTCAGGACGGGATTTTGGAGGCTGTGCTGAAGGATTTTTTGGAAGAGTCGGAGCATGGTGTGGAAAGTGATGTGAGGTCAGGTGATGACAAGGTGATGGATGAACAGAAGCAGGGTAAGGAAGACTTGAGTGAGGTTCGAAAGGAGAGCAATGTGGTGGTGGAGGTCCATCAAGAAGATGTGGTTGCAGAAGAAATGTGTGTAGAGGGTAGCTCCCGTAAGAGATCAGCGGGGGCATCAGACATGGACGAAGTCCTCACACCAGCGCAGAGGCCTGGGAAGAAGATGTGGGCAGCTGTGGTAGCAAAGGCAAGTCCGGGAGGAGGGGGGGGCAATGGGAAGCTAGGTGGGAAGGGACAGGGAGGGGTTGGAGGGCAGGAACGAGGGATTGATAGAGAAGAACCGAGACCTATGAAAGGAGGACCAAGTAAGCCTCAGCGGCACAGGGGTAAGCCGCCATTCTTGTAAATTCAGGTGTGTAACTTTCAATGTAAACGGTCTTAAAACCGAGGTCAAGAGGGTATGGTTAGAGTGGGTTTTGAGGAGATTTAGTATTGATGTCTGTTTTTTGCAGGAACATAACCATAGGTTAGGATGTGAGTTGTTGTTGAAAGGTTATAGGTTGTTTACATGTGATGCTTTGAGGTTAAAAGGGAGGTGTGGCTGTGGCGGTAAAGGAGACCGTCCTTTGCATATCCTGGGTTGGGAGGAGGGGGGGGTGGGGGGGTTTTGTCAGGGTGGAGGGGTTTTGGGGGGGCCCCAGGAGGGTTAGTTTTGTAGGTGTTTTACATGCCAGAACTAGTAACGCTAGAGTGAAGGTGGATTTTGTACGCGAGGTTTCTGGTATATCCTTGAGAGGTTTACCTGCTTTTACGGGGGATTGGTGGGGATTGGAATTGTCATTAGGAATGGTGATGTGGTTCCGAGGGGGGCGGGTTGTGTTTTGGGGGTTCTGTGGGATGTTTTGCGAGATGTTGGAGTGGTAGATGTGGTGGGAAGTAGGGGGTATGGAGTGGAGCACACTTTTATTCGTTGGGGATATAGGCAAAGGTTAATAGGATTTATATTAGGCAGGGCATAGGGGTGGGAGGGTGAGGACTATCGATGTGGGTTTTTCTGATCATCGTGCTGTTTTTAGCGATTTGAGGGTAGATGGCATAGTGAGAGTTTATGCAGGATACTGGAAATTTAAATGTGAGGCTACTTAGGGACGAGGGGTGACCCTACAGGGTTTTAAGATTGGTGGAAATCCTTTTGGGAGACTAGGAATATGGAAATGGATTTGCTGGATTGGTGGGAAATGAGGGCTAAAGTTGAAATCGCGAAATTTTTTAAAGTACGGGGTAAGGAGATGGCGAGGTGGAGCTATGGCCTACAAAATTATCTTGAGGGTCAGTTAAATGACTGTTATGCAGAGGAACGGGTGGGGCGGAGTGAGGACATGGAACGTTTGCGAAATAGGTTGGCGGAAATTCACAATGAACAATTTGAGGCAATTCGAGTTAGGGCAGGGTTGGAGGATGTTTTAAGGGGGGATAGGCCATCGGGTTTTGTATTTTATTTTTTTATATTTTATTTAAAACATACAATACATTAAATAAATAAAAGTATACAGTATCAGATCTTCAACAGACAACATAAATTCTTCATTGTCTAAACACACTGCAAGTTTTACATAAAAAAATCCCTCATCACCTGTACAGTTCATCCTTCAACACTTTTGCTAAATACAAGATTATACAATGTTAGGCTTGACATAAATAACAAAAAATTCCCAAAAATGCAGTAATATGTCATATATTTACACTTCATGTTGTATATACAAATGGCAACACACATGGGTAAGTATATAGACTGTATAATAAAGTGTTATAAAACCAACACACAATAACACAACCACAAGCACACTCATACACACCAACATAGACATAGGTATTAATGAATCGACGACGAAAACATCCAAATATAACAAATACGATGTGTTTATATTTACATCTCAACAAATAATTAATCAATTTTCATGCAATATCAGATATTACATGCAATAGGAAAACACATCTATACAAATACCAATGATTGGTATACAAGAATTTAAAAAAGGGGAAACTCTTAACGTTCTGCACATACAAAATTTTACATTTTTATTATGAATCATCACAATGGAGACTTACATACAACATTGGAGACATACATACAACATTAGAGACTTACATACAACATTGGAGACATACATACACATTCACAAACACACGACATTTACACACAATTAAACGCAGCTGACCAGCCCTAAGATTACCCACTGAACAAACACAAATTATCTCAATCCTTTAACTCTAATGCTCTGATGCAGACGGGAAATTTTTTCTCCCATCTCCCCTCATATACTAACTGATTTCGACACTTAGTTCTAAGAATTGTTCCCGCTAAACCCGGATTCTGCTATTACCTTCAACATGTCTCATAGCCCATGACACATAAATATAATCGGCTACGACATACGACACAGCACGTTGTACACAGATGTCGACCCCACCCACATCAAAACTCAACGCCCTAATTACAGACAAACCTCCCCCCCCTACCATTCGTAAAACTCTGCTTAACCACGCACGTACTATACCTAAATTTTCACAGAAATACACAACGTGAAATGCTGATTCGTCCTCCCCGCACGCTGAACAACTCCGGTCAACCTCTACACGCCGATTAGACAACACCACCTTGGACGGCAGAATCCCGTGCAAAAATTTAAAAACCACTTCGCGTACTCGAGGAAGGAGATGTAACTGATGAACTCGCTTCCATATACCACACCATGCGTACATGGGGAATATTCCTTGAACTCTCACCTCAACTTTCACCATACCCACTCTTTCCAAAGTGCTCAATTTAACGCTCCGCACGTCTCGCATGCACAGTAACACACGTAGCATCGTATCGCACTTGATTACATCTGCCCGTCTCCACCACCTGCGCAGGTCACGATACATTTCTGTTAAACCACCATGCCTGCCACCCAGTCGGAGAAAACGACGTTTCACGTAACAAGCAATGACTCGGTCTCTTAAAGGAACAAGACCTAACCCTCCTTGAAGCATTGGTGTCTCTACCACCGCTCTTGTGAGCCAGTTGCACCCTGAACCCCACAGAAATCTATAAACTCTATTTAAAAGATGTTTGATATCCCCCTTTATTAGTGGATACAGCGCAGCAACGTGCCAAACTTTACTATAAAGAAGAACATTAATTACTATCGCTCGCTGGTGTAGGGTTAAATGTCGTGGCCTTAGACTATTTAAACGCCTCAAAACATTATTTACCACCCTCCCCGAATTACATGCCCTCGTCTCATCAACCTCTCTCATATACTGTATACCACATATAGTAACACAGTCAACCACCGTCCACGTCTCTATACCTACCTCCTCTCTCGCTCAATCTCCCAACTTCATAATCTTTGATTTTTCTTTGTTAACTCGCATTCCTGTTGCCTTACCAAATATATCTACAAGTCTTCCTACAAAACTCAACTGCTCCCTCGTACGTACTAGGACAGTTGTATCATCTACATAACCTACTATGGCAGGTCGATCACTACCCGAACCCCACGACGAATCTACTCCCCGCCCACAAACTGTCCAATAAAAAGGGTCCTGCATGCAAGCAAAGAGCATTTGAGACATAGGGCATCCCTGTCGAATGCCTCTATTCAATTTGACTAAGTCTCCTAACTTCCCATTAATTTGTACTCTAAACCCAGCACCATTATACAAAGAGCGGGCCCACATGATGATCTCATTACCAAAACCTGCCATCTCATAAACTTCCACAGCACATCCCTTTCTACACTATCAAAGCAGCTTGCCAGTCTAAAGCCAAAACACCACCCCCACCCCTCGTTCCACATTCCTCGACAAACTCCCTGATATTCCCATGTCCATCATACATTGTCCACCTGGCACGCCAAACTGACCTTATGTTTAAATT
>NC_069426.1:12390149-12453491 GCF_026875155.1 Cherax quadricarinatus
CAACACAAACGGGCTCGCCTCCCTGATCAATATCCCCACACCACCTTTCAGACGTACAGATGGCAGGGGTATAACCTAAAAACCCCTCCACCTCGAGCACTCTTCCCTCCTTGAAATTGTGTTCTGCAGGAACACTACATCCACCCTATATTATACAAAAACATTCGAAACCATTCCTTCTTCACACTTTTTACACAATCCATTGACGTTCACAGTCATACACTAAGGCCTTTTATAGTTTCCAACCCTTCCTCCTCTCTTCATTCATCCCAGGGCCTCCGCCCCAGAGCCAGCACAAGGCTTCACACCATCAACCCCCCCCCTTTTTTGCGATGCCTCTTATCATGACTACTTCGACAGTGCTTTTCCCCTTCCCCCCAGACCTCTGCGCCGGCGTCAGGACAATCATCTGAGTCTGACGCCCCCGCTCTCTTCCTCGTGATGCCCTCTAAAATCCATGTTATCTTCTGAGGTTCCCTCACGATGAACCTCAACCTCCCCCACGCCCCGTTCCACAGAAACACGGCGCCCAACTCTCTCTTACTAGTTGGCCGTCAACCCTATGTTTTTTATCCTTACATTCCTCTACAGGCAACGCCGTGCCTCTCACCAGCTCAGGAACATCCTCTGCAGGCGGTGTCAATGCCCTTAACACTTCCTGAAGCTCTTCCTCTAGAGCCTGCACCTCCTCCTGCACTTGCACTTCTGTACTTTTCCTTTGTGTAGTAACAGATCCTTTTACTCACAGCTTACCTCACACATGCCATTCTCCTCTTTGGAATCCTCCACCTCTTCACCCACAAGCGCCCAGGCCCTTGCTTTCGCACTGGGCTCTCAACAAACTATCACGCTGGTAACTGTGCTTTAGCAGTTTGCGCTGGCGCCCTCCTCAGCTTCACGCACTCTGCCGCCATATGGTCGTACGCCCCACATATTCTGCATGTACGTCTCTGTCCGGCATACGATACCATAAACTTGCGTCCTGAAGTCCTCCAACACGACGTAAGACGGTTTGGGGTGTCTCAGAGTCATCTTCAGGGAAAAGGTACCCTCCGGACGTCCCATGTAAGCACCTGCCGTCCACTTGCCCTTTTGTGCCAGATGTACGGTCCCATATGTCTCAAAAACACTCCTTATGTCAGCCTCATCTGCCTCAAATGGGGGCATTACGTATCTTAACCCACGTAAAGTGGCGAGATACGTCGATCAAAAAGCACCTTCACAGCTGGAAATAGCGTCAAGACTCACGTCTTGGAATCTCGTCACCAAAGACTCATACACGGACGTGGAATTCAATTTGACGAGATTCTGTAAGCCCCATTCAGGGCTACACCATACACCTCATCGTCCTGGATTCCATAGGTCTCCCTAATGATTGTTGGGAGTAAGACTTGCACTGAAGAGGGTGAAATCGCCCCACGAAGCAGCTCAATACCAATGGTATTTACGCGCCTCCTCACACTCAGCGCCATGTTGATACAAGGTAGCTCGCCTGAAACAGCAGAGGGGTGCAGCGCACAACCTCACTCGACCGTGGTCAGGCAGCGAATGATGCATCTCAACACCAGTAATTTCCCAGCGGTGTCAACAGAGACACAACAACACCTCCTCGTACCACTGCTGTCAGGTTACTGAGGAGCATCAGGCAAGGGGGTCTACACAGCCCAAGAGCGATGCAGACAATCTGTGTGATGGAATATCCTTTAGTAAAAATATGAACAAAACATTCAGGACATGTAATGGGGTTGATGGTAGGTCATTGTATTTGTAAATAGCTAATTCATGTGTTATTTTAATTATTTATATGTTGTGCTGTATTTAAATAAAATATAAAAAAAAAAAAAAAAAATCCTAACCTCTTTAATTAACTGATGCAATATTATCAAGGATAACAGTGAACATTGTTTTGAATTTTTCCCAGGCATCAATTATGTCAGCGCAACTTGATATCTCCGTCCGGTCACAATTGTGTAGGTTATTTACCAGTGTTTCTTTACTGTAGATTCTAGTTTTTTTTTTTTATTTAAAACAACACAATACATTAAATAGATAAAAGAACACAGTATCAGTTCTTACTCAAAATTATAAATCTCATTGTCTAAATGAACACAGACGATTAACGTTGTGTTTCCACAACTGTCCCTCATCATTCGCTGCCTGACCACGGTAGAGTGGGTTTTGCTCTGAAACCCCTCTGCTTTTTCGGGGCGGGGCTAAAACCTTTTTTCCGCCCCAACAGTCCTTAAAGTATGAGGACGGTGTTTGCTAAATTTGAACAGGGGGCGCTGAAATGGCAAAACAGGCGCATAAACACTTTTTTGGCTTTTGGGGTTGCCCCCGGGGGGGCTGTAAACGGGACCCACGTTTGGATTTTTAAATACCGGCGTTTTCCCCTTTGGATCCCCTAGGGTTTATCGAAAATGAAAAAAATTATTGGTGAGCCCCTTAATGGGAGACAGGGAAATTTTCCCTTTAAAAATTTGACTTCAGAAAATTTGTTTTACGAAGCAGTGGTGGAAAAAAAATCAAGAGACCATTATAGCCCCCCAATTTCAGCTGTATCATTTCGCCCTTCAGGATGTATCAAGATATTTTAAAAACAGGGGGGAAAAAATTAAAAAAATGTGCCTTTTTGAAGCGACTAAATTTTGTTAAAAAAGGGATGAATTTTATTAATTATGGAAAACCTTTTTCCATATGGCCTCTGCGGGGTCGGGGGCCACGGACCTTTTTCCGGGAATTTTGGGAAAGGGAAAACAAATTCAGTCAAAATAAACCTTACCCCCCCCCAATTCCCCGGCCCTGTTTTAAATTTTGCAACATTTCGAACTCAATTTAATTTTTTGAATATCGGGGGAACGCCCGTACGTTTTTGGGCTTTTGTGGGTCTTTAAGGGACCACTAGCAGCACAGTGTGGTAAGCGCCCCGGGGGGAAAACCCCTCCAAATATCCCCAACCCGCAAAAAAACCCGGGAAAAGGTCGGGAATTTTAAAGGGGACAAAAACCCAGTTTATGCTCCCCGTCTCGAAAACGGACACTTGGATTTTGAAAAAGGTTTAAAAAAAAGCGCGGGGGAGAATGTTTTGGGAAAGGATCCCAAAAACACCCGAAAAGGGAATCCCCGGGTTAAAAACTTGGGAAATAAAAAAAGAAAATTGGGGGAAGGGAACTCTGCCCACTAGGGGGGGAAAAGGGATGAAAGGGGGCCGTCTTTAGTGAAGGCACTGGTGTTTTTTTTTAAACGAGTCGATCGCAACCGTGGGGGAGGACCCAAAGGTGAAATTTTGGGATGGGTTTTTTGGAAACCCATGGTGAGGGACGGATGGAACATTGAGTCTAGTGTGTTCGAAATTGGGAAAGGGAGGGTAAATGAAAGCAAAATTTGGGAGGTGCTAAACGATAGTACAAAGAAACCCCCAACCCAGGTGGAGGGTAGGACGCGAAAGCGAACTGCGCCCCCAAATCAACTCAGGAACGGGGTTTTACTCCCTTGCCCAAAGGCCGGGAAAAAAAAAGGTTTTTGGGGGATGTACAGAACAGGGAACGGGGAAAAACCCCACAAAAAACAAGGGTTTATAAAGGGTTTTTCCCCAAAAAAAGGGGGGGAGGGTAAGGTGGGGGGGTTAAAAAATGAATAAGGAAAAGTCTATCCCCAAACAAAAGGGAAAACCCCTTTAAAATTGATTTTAAAGGGTTTTTAAACAATAAATATTAACGGTTTGAGATTTTGAGGGGAAAAGCGAAAGTGGTTTAATAAAATTTTTGGTGCGCCCTAGATGTGGATGTGGTTTTTAAACCCAAGAAAAAAATTAAACAAAATTTTGGAAAAGGATTTAAAGAAAGGGATGGTTATGTGGGGGTATATGGAATATGCGACGGGGTTTAAAAAAGGAGGCGTCGCCTTTTTGGAAAAGGGAAAAAATACCCCTTTTTTGGGTAGTACCCCCATAGGGGAAAGGGGGGGGGAGGGAGAGTGTTTAAAGGGTGGATGGTTTATGGGGAAAGGGGCACACAAAATTTTTGTATGTGTTTTATGGGCCGGCCGAGGGGATTTACCCCCAAAAAAATTTCTTTTTGGTACAAAAAATGTTTTTGTATATTATTACGTATTTACCAAATGTATTGATAATAGGGGGCGACGGGAAATTTTTGTAATACGACAAAAAAGAGGGTGGACCCTCGGGGGAAAACGGGTTTTTTGTTGTTTTGGGTTTCCCCGGGGGAGATTTATTGACGAGTGGGGGGTTTTAAGGATTGTGTGGGGGGGGGGGGCATGGGGGAAAGCATATTTTATTAGACGAGTTTATGGGGGGCGAAAAGGGAAAATAGGAATGTACGTGTCTAGTGGGGTTACAGTGGGGGAATTTAATGTGATAAATTGGTTTTTTTTTTTCGGATCATAGAGGATTGAAAATGGAGGGTAAAAATTTGAGGGGTCCCCCTTAAAAGGGGCCCATTTTTTTTGGAAAAATTAAATGAAAAGTTTTTAAAAGAGGGAGGAAAGTCTTTTGTCTTTTGGGCATATTTTGGGGAACGCCTTGGGGTTTTTGAAGCACCTGGAGATTTTGGTTTTGGGTTTTAAAATTGGGGGGAAACGATACCCAAAAAAAGCAAATTTTAAGGGAATATTAAAATTGGGTAAAAGGAGTGAAAATATAGTCATTTTACAAAAAGGGGTTTCCCAAGATATTTTGAGGGGCATTTGCGCGACCCCTTATGTACAAACAAATGCAAATTTTCCCGGGTTATAAAAAAATTAAAAAAAAATTTAAAAGGAAAAAACTACAAAATTTTTAACAAAACAAAAAGGTTTTTTTGGGGGAAAAGGTTAAGGGGGGGAATGGGAAGTTTTTTTGGGGGGAGATGGGGCCTTTGGGGCGGGGTGTTTTTGGGGAATAAAACACAGACGTCCCCAAAGCAATGGAGTTAAGGGGGTTTTGAATGTTCAGGTAGGAAAATGCGGGGGAATTTTAGAGGAATCGGGATTTGGGACGACGACGGAGGGTATAAAAGGGGGGAATATAGATGAAGGGGTTAAAATTTTGGGAAAACGCAAAAGTGTTGGAAAAAAGTGAAATTGCATTGCAGTCAATCGGTGGGTTTTTGTGCAGTGTGACCCTGGAGGAGCTTTAAAATTCTTTTTGATGTTGGGGGGGCCAAATTAAGGGATTTTGGAGCCCTTGGGAGGTTTTTATTGGGGCCCCAATTTGGGTAAGGGGGCCAGGAATTGTTTGGGTTTGGGCCCACGACTTTTATTTTCAAAATTGGAAGGGTTTTAAAAGGGGGTTTTTTGGTAGGGTTTATTCAAAAAAGGGAAGGGGGATGGGGTTTTTAGGGGAACAAAAAAGGGTTGGTTTTGGTCGCCCCTATTTTTCCCAAAAGGGCGACCCCCTTAAGGGTTAAAAATTTTAAAATTATCGTGCAACCCTTCCGTTATTATTGTGGTGACAAAAAAAATTTTTTGGAAGGATTTTGGGCAAACAAAAATTTAAAAAAAATTTCCTGGGCAGAGTGATTGACAAGGGACAATATGGGGTCCCGGGGGGGCCCCTGTGTAAAAAAGGTCAGGGTAGGGTTTAAAATTTTTTATTGAAAAAAGGAGAAAGGGATTGGGAAGGGGGGGGGGTATTCGCTATAGATTGGGAGGCGGGGAAATATGTTTAGTGGGGGAAGGGGGAGACTTTTTTATGGAAGATCATGAGTTTGGCAGGGGTTTGGGGGGGAAAATTAAATATCGGGGCCAAAATTAAGGGTTATCGGAGGGCAACCTTGCGTGGGGCAGGGGAAGGGGGAGGTTGGGAAAATTAAAATTCCCCAGAGGGGAAAGGGTTTTGCATAAAGGGGGTTTGCCCCCCTTTCAAAATTTTTTTTGCTTTTTTTTCAAGATTCCTTTTAAAAAGGGGTTTAAGGGGTTTTTTTTTTGGAAAGCAAAAGGGGTGGGAAATTTGTAAGGGAGGGGGGAGCGGGCTTTGGGTTGGGATATTTTCAAACTTTTTCGACGATTTTGGTAGGGAAAAAAAAGGATTTGATTCGGGAAAAAACTTTTAGTGAAAGTTTTTTGAAAAGGTACTGGCATGAAATCAAATGGGGAAAACAAAGTATAAAAATCTTGGAAAAGGGTCACGTGAAAAGGGAAAAAGGGTTGCTGAAAGGGGGGGAAAAAAGGGTTTGGCCCAAAAATTAAAGATTTTGTGGGAACGTTTATGTAAATAAATTTCAAGTTAGCACAGCAAAAAAATTCCTGCGAAACGTTGACAGTGTTCGGGAAGCCCCCTAAAGGGGTTTTTAAGAGTAAAAAATTTAAGTTTTGCAAAAAAAAAGGGGTTAAAAACGAATGTGCTTTTATAAAATTAAACTATGGCATGTTACGGAAATTTTCCCGTTTACTTCTTTTGTGATTTAAAAAAAGGCTACAAAAAAGGGGTTTTTTTAGTTTCATTTGGGGAACAGGGACCGAAGGGTTAAGTGAGGGGTTTTGCCCCACACCCCCGTTTGGCCGGGAGGGCTGGGTTTTTAAAAGATGCCCAAAAAGAGGAAAATTTAAGGGATGTTTTTAAAACATATTTTTTAAAGGCGGGAGGGGGGGGGGTTTGAAAGGGGGGAACGGCCCTTCATAGGATACATCAAAATATGCAAACGGTGGTGGGGGGGAAAGGGGGGTTCATGATTTTTTGAGGCAATTTTAACGGGTATTTAAAAAACGTAAAGGACCCTTTTAAACATTTTTAAATTGAGAAACCCTTGATAGGGCAGATGGAAAAGGCTCTGGTACGGGGGTTAAAAGGAGAAATACCCGATTTTATGTTTTGGGCTTTAATATTTGGGGGTGTTTTAAACAAATTGCTTTTTTTAAAAACCTAAATTTGAGAAGTTATGAAATGTTTTTTTTCCCGGGAAAAATTTGCCGTCAGGGAAGGGTTTTTAATTCAAAAGAGAATACGAGGGGAAGGGGGAATTTGCAAGGTTTTGTGGATTTTTGGGACTTTTTTTATCATACGGTGTTTTTTGCAAATTGGGTTTTGGGAAATTTTTTATAAGGGTTTGGATGGGTAAGGTTTTAAGGTTAGTGGGGGGGGGGGGTTTGAGGTTTTGGGGGTTTTAAGTTTAGATAAAAACCGGGGGTAAAATATAAGGGTTGGGGGAAATCGTTTGGGGTTTAAAAAGGGTTTAAAAGGATTATATAACATGTTTTGGGGGGCTATGAGGGGGGGACGTGCGGCAAAAAAATTAATGCTTTTGGCAGAAACCCTTTTTATAGGACACATTTGGTAGGAATAAAGGGGTGTAGGGAGGGAGATGGGAGAGAGTTTTTAGTGAGGGTTTTAAAAAAATTTTCACTTTTAAGGGGGAATTTAGGGGATTTGAAAAAAAGGGGGAAAGGGGACACGGGGGGGCTATTTCCTAGACTTTGGGGGGAAAGAAAAATGGAGGGGGCTGTTTAAAAGGTTTTTAAAATTGTTTTTTTTGTTTTCCCTATGGGGCAATAGGGGTTATTCCCCCGGGGGTTTTAGGAACAAAAAAGGGTTATTATTTAAAAAAATGTTTTTTGTACTACGATTCCCATATTTTCATTTATCATGCATAAATCTTTTCCCAAGGATTTTATGATAAAAATTTTTAAAAGACTCAAATATTTTTATGGGGGGTTTTTTTTTTAAATTTGTTTTTGATTAAAAGTGAAATTTTTTATATAAAAAAAAAAAAAAAAAAAAAAAAAAAAAAAAAAAAAAAAAAAAAAAAAAAAAAAAAAAAAAAATTTTTTCCTAGCTTTAAGCTACTGGTTTTTTTTAATTTTGTTATATTTTTGCTGTGTTATTTGTGTTTTTTCAAAATTTAAATTACATGAAAAATTTAATTGCTTTCATTTTTTCTTAGTTCCGCTGAGTTTGAAAAATTTTCCACATCGTATTTTTGGGGTTTTGTTATATTGGATGTTTTTATTGTGATTTTTTGTATTATCCCGTTTCCTTTTTTGTACCCCTAAATACCTATGAAATTTTTTAAAGATGTTGGGGAAATCCCCCCAAAATTTAAAATTTTTTGGGAAACCCGTGGTGCTCTGTTTAAGCACCTAAAGGATCTTAGATTTAGCCCCTGGCTTTTCTGTTTTGGCCCGGAAAGAAACCTCCCCTATGTGTGGCTTGTGAAATGTTTTGTCTTTGTGCGTGTTTTTTTTTTTTTTTTATATCTCTTGTTTTATTGTACAATTTTTAAATAATTTCCGGGTTTGAGTTTTTTTTATAAGTAACCTTTTTTAGAGATGTTTTTTAAAAAAAAAACAATTCATTTGAAATGAAAGGGGGTTTTTTTGAGTTTTTAAAGGTGGTAAATTCCCCTGTAATATACGGTGTTTTTGTGTGTGGAGTGAAATTACCTTTTGTAATAAAAGGTGTTGGTGTTGTTGTTTTGTAAACCTTTGAAATAAAACGGGGGTGTTGTGTGTGAGATTTGGAAAATTTAACCATTTTAAATTTATACAGTGTTTTTGATTTGTGTGTGTGTTTTCCCAATTGTAATATACGGTGTGTTGGGGTGTTTTGTGTGTTTTTCCCTTTGTAAATACGGTGGGGTTTTGTGTGAAAAGTGAAATTCCCAAATTGTAAAATACAGTGTTTTTGTGGGGTTGTGGTGTTGTTTTACCATTGTAATATACAGTGTTTGTGTTTTGTGTGTATTCCCAAACGGGCCCAAGTAGGGTTTTCAATTTTAGGTTTGGGGTTTTTAAGTAAAATTTTTATTCCCAGAAATTCTTTTGTCGTGAAATCTTTAAAAAATTTTTTTCTGCTATTTTTTGTCGCATTTTTTTAAAATAAAATAAAAAAAAAAAAAAAAAAAAAAAAAAAACTGCCCCCCCCCATCCCATATACATTAACCCCAAGTAATTTATGTTAAGAAAAGATTACAAAAGAAAAAAACAAAAACAATTTCATAAATTATTATTAAAACCCAAAGGGAAAAAAACCCAAAAACCTACAATCTGCATTATTTTTTTTCCACTTTTTTTTTAAATTTAAAAATATTATAATCCACAAAAATTTTTCAAACCCTCCCTTTTTCAATACTCAATTTTTTTGGGCCCGTGCCGACACAGCTGAAAAACTTCTTTTTACCCCCCCCCCCCCCTAATGGTTTCGTCCCCCCCCTTTTTAAAATAAAAAACCAAATTTTTTCCCAAGAAAAGGTCATTGAAAAAAAATTTCTACTAAAATAAAAACCCCAAACCCCGGGGACTTTCCCCAAAAAAAAAGTCAGGGTCATTATAAGACAAATTTTGGAACGACCCTGCCCAAACCCTAATGTTTTACATATACACGCATTTTTTCCATACGTGTTTTTTTCACTTATTCATAAGGGAAAAAACTAAAAACATACATAAAATAAATCGCTAAATGGGCCTTTTTTCTGCAAATAAATAAATATTCAATCTATTTATAAAAATATACCAAAGACATTGGTTTTTTCCCCCAAACACCCTACTCAATTTCACAAAGTTAATTTTTAATGATTTAAAAACCAATATAAAAAATAGGAAACCTTTTCCCTTTCAAAAAAAAGGGTATATAAAAAACCCCATCCCAAAAACTTAAAAATTTTTTGTTTCCCTAGTGCATAATGGGACCCTTTTTCAAAACAATAAAAAAAAAAAGGTGTAAAAGAAAAAGGCTAAATCTATCTTTCCCGATTTAAAAAAAAAATAAAAACATAACTCACATTTTACATTTTAAAAAAAAACCTCCTAATAAAAAGAATTTTTATAACAATAAGGGAAAAAAACCCAAAAAACAAAATACAACTTTTGCTCGTGATTTTTTTCAAAAATTCATAAAAATTTTTACTTCCCCGGGGCCCCCAACGGGTCCCCACAATAAATTTACCCACATCAAACCCCCCGTGCAAAAAAAAATCAACCTTCCTCACCCCGGCCCTTCCCCCTCACACCCAAAAGGGGGCAACCCCTGGGAAAAGACCAACCCCTTGGGGCCCCTCACCCCCTACTCCCAAAAGGAGGGGAAACGGTTTAACAGTAAGTTCCCCGATAAACCCTCCTGAAAATAATTACCCAAATTTTCCCCCTATAATTGTTTTTTTTTCCCACCCTGCTGGGCCTTTAAAAAAATTCACCCGCCCAAAGCTTTTATCCCAAAAATTTCCCCTCCACCTCCCCCCATCCCCCGGAAAAAAATAAAGTAAAAACCCCAAATTTTTACCTAATCTGGGTAGCCCCCTTTCCCCCCTCTTTGGGTTTCCCCTTTTCCCTATCTTAAAATTAAAACCCTAAGGGGGGTGATATCTTTCCCCCCCCCAAAAAAAAAGAAAAACCCCTTCAACCACAATCTTACCCCTCCAATGCCGAACAAAAAAAAATACTACATGAAAAAACCTTTAACTTTTCCCCCCAAAAAGGCATGCGCCTTCTCCCCAAAAACCCCTTCGTCTTAAAAAACTTTTTTCCGTTTCAAAAAGCCCCCCCTAAAAAAACTATATACTAATTCCCCCCCGCTCTTGCCGGTATTCTTAATTTTAATAAATTCCACCCATAAAAACTCTCCAATCAATTTTGTGGGTACACTGGGCCCTCCCTTGCATTAAATTTATGACGACGGCCCCCCACCCACTAAAACCCTTTTTTCCTTTAAATTTTTTTTTTCCCTTGCGAACCTTTTTTAAAATAAACCCCCAAAAATTTTCCTTTTACACTCCCTAATCCCGCCACCCACCATTTGGGGGGATATCCCCCTCACACCCCCCCCACCCGAAAAACCCCTTTCCCCCGCTTTCCCGGAAATTTTAAACCTTTTGGGTTCACAAAATTTGCGCCTTCAACCCCAACCCAATGCAATTTAATTCCCCGTCCTCCCCTGCCTTTCCGCCGTCCCTTTCTACATCTTTGCCCCAAACCCCGCCCCCCCCCATAGCCCCACCCCATACCTTAAGACTCTTCTTTTGCCTTTTCCATAAAAATCCTGCCCTTTTTTAAAAGGGTTAAAAATTTCCCCCAAATCCCCCCAAAACCTTTTCAAAAAATCCCCCAAATTTTCCACCCCAAAACCCCTTTGGTTTAAGGTTTAAAATCCCCCGGGCCCCAAGGGCCCCCTCACCAAATCAAAGCTTGTCCATTTCCCCTTTTTCTGGAAAAATTTAAACCCCCCTTGGGTCTCCTGTGAAAACTGCCCAAAAAAAAAAATTTCCCCCCCAAAAGGTTTCCCCCCCCCAAACCCAAACCCCCAAACCCCCAAAAACCGGGGATTTTTCCTTATTTTTTTCCATCCCCCGTTGCATTCCCCCCAAAAACTCAATTTTCCCTTCCCCCTTTTCTTAAAACTTAATCTCAAAGTAAAAACAGTTTTTTACATTCTACATAACCAACCAAAAATTTTTCCCAATAACCTCCACTCTCCCCCCCAACCCCCTTCCCCTCCCACCCTCAAAACCAAAAAAACATAGAAAAAGGAAAATTTTGGATACATGCAAAAAGTATTTTTGGGGGGATGGACCCCCTGCTTAAAACCCCCTTTCCCCTGCTTAATGGGAAATACCCCCAAACCCCCCATTTTTCTGTTTCCCATTGATGCAATTTTAAAACAAAAAATCCTCACCCATCCAAACCCCCCTCCCTCCCCAAAACCCCTTCTCACCATACTCTCAATCAAAAAAAATTTCCCCAAACCACAAAAATTTATAAGCCTTTCTCCCAATCCAGACCCAGAAAACCTCCCTTATTCTTCCCCAAGGAAATTTCCCCAATACGACCCCCTGACCTACCAGCTTTCTCCTCCCCCCGGGGTACCCAAAATTCCCCCTTTTATCACCGACCCCCGGCCTTTTCAAATCTTTTTACCCAAAATTTTTCAAAAAACCTTTTAAACAAACGAACAAAACAAGGGAAAATTTCCCTGGTAAGCACTCAAATCTCTAAACCCCCCCCTTTTTTTGGCAACCAAAAAATATGACAAACCCCTTTTTTTGCGGAAAAATGCCCCCAAATTTCCCACTAGTTTTAAAAATAAGGTCCCCAAAAGCCAACAAACCCCCTGCCCAATTAAACCCCCCCAATTTTGCCCCTATAAAAATCATTTTGGGATACCCTTTTTATTCCCCCGGGGGTTTTTCCCCGGGGGTCCCTCCCCCAAAACTGCCTCTTTTCCAAACCCCAACCCCCCCACTTTTTTTACCCAAACCCCCCAACCCCCCTCTATCCTGCTCACTTAAAACGCTTTGAACCCCCCTTTTAAAAATACCCCCCCCCCAGGAAAACCCCCCCCCC
Source organism: Cherax quadricarinatus (assembly GCF_026875155.1). Classification (NCBI taxonomy): domain Eukaryota; kingdom Metazoa; phylum Arthropoda; class Malacostraca; order Decapoda; family Parastacidae; genus Cherax; species Cherax quadricarinatus. The sequence goes on from NC_069426.1 coordinate 12,402,417, forward strand.
TCCAACTCCATTTTTCTCTAAACCAACTATTCCCGCATAGAGGCTCCCTACTTTTCCCTATTGGATAGGACTCGACCCACTGGATAACCCCCCCACCCCAGGGCCCTTTTCTCCAATTGAAAAATGGTGGGTTTTCAATCTGTTTTGGTTCCGAAATTTTTTCGTAAAAAAATACCCAGAAAGGTTTTTTTCACCCCCCAAAAAAAATCCTCAACCCCGCCCTAACCCTAAAATTTCATCAAAAAATTTTCATTTGTGTAATTCCCGCTATTCTAAAATCCCCAGTCTGTCCATTTTCATCCCTCCCCACCCCCCCCCAACATAAAAAATCTTGCAAACTGTCCCTCCCCGATAATTTTTCAACCCAAAACGCCAAACCCCGCCCCCCTTTTTTTCCCCCCCCCCCTTAAAAAAAAATTTTTGCCCATTTCCCCGGTTTTTGGCCCCCGGGATTTTCCCCCCCCAACCTAACAGATCTATCTCCCTGTTCCCCAGCCTCCCAAAAAGGCAACCACCAATCACTGAAAAAAAGGCCCCCCCCCCCCTCCTCCTTAAAAAAGCCTTTTCCCTTTAATTTCCCCGTACCCAGAATTAAAAAACGCACCCCTCCATCCCCAACAATCTGCTATTTACCCCCTCTTTTGATCAAAAAAAACCCCACATCGGAAATTTTTTTAAAACCCCCACAAAATCCTTTTTAAACCCCGCTTAAAATAAAAATTCCCGTTTTTAATCCGGGGGCCCTTTATTAAAACCCCCCGGAAAGAAATATGCTCCCCCTAAGGTTAAAACCCCCCCCCCCACCACATCAACAACCCCAATAAAACTCCCCAAAAACATCCCCAGCCCCCACTCAGCACACAACCCGCCCCTCTCGGTTTTACATCACCACCCCAAATTTACCAAAAATTCCAATCACCTCCTATTACGTTTTTTAGCGGGCCCAAACTTCAAGTGATCAGCAATACCTCTTTTGACAAAAATCTACTTTTTTTCCCTGATATTACAGTTGCTTGGGGGTTTTAAAAAATCCCCCGAAAAAATAACCCCCGACTCTCACCCCCGACCCATCCCCCCCTCACGATCCTCCCAAACCCCCCCCCCCCCCCCCCCTCTTCCCCCAAACCCATGCACGAAAAGGGGGTGGTCTCCTTTACCGCAACGGGGTTTCCCCCCCCCCTTTTTAATTTTGGGGAAAACCAAATGGTTACAAAACTTTCCCAATTTTCCTTTTACCCCCAAAAAACACAAAACCCGCCCATGATAAGGTTTTTGCAAAAAGCCTAGTCCCAAAAATCAAAAACCCCCTTAAAAAACCCCTCCAAACCCAAAATTTCCCTTTACCCCCAGTCTTAAGTCCCAAATTTAAAATTTAAACGTGACAAAATCCGAAAAATTTTTCAGAAGGGGCGGCTTTTTCCCCCATGCCTCTGGGATTTTTTCCCACTGGGACTTTTCATATTACGTGTTTTCCCTTTTCCCCCTTTGGTTTTTTGGCAGCCCCCCTCCCCCCTCCCCTTTTTCCCCTTGCAACCAGGCACAAACCCCTACCCCCTAAAGTGTCCTTCCCGGCCCCCAAACCAAATGCCAAAGACTTCCCTTCCCCGGCCCCCTTTTCCCCCCCGGGGGAATGACTATTATCTCCTTTATGCCGCAAATTCGTTTTCCCAGAACTCACACTTACACACCCCTATCACCCCCAGACAAAAACCCCTTGGGGTAACCCCCCCCACCCCAATTTCCTCCCGCCCAAAAACTTTCTCCCAAATTTTTCCTCAACAATTTTTTGTCCCTCCAAAAAATTTCCGCTTCACATGAACTGAGGAAAACCCTTTTTTCACAGGGTTCCTCCCCATCCAAAAAATCCTTGGGTCACATCCCCGCCAATAAAACCCCTCCTGGGTTTTGGGAAACTTCCTGGAGGAAAGTCTCCTTTGATGTTACCTTTAACTCCCCCCCACGCCCCCGGGAGAGGACCAAAATTCCCCCCCGGGCCCCCGCCCCCCCCCCGGGCGAAACCCCTTCGCTTTCCCGAGGTCATTCCCCCGGCCCCCCCGAAGGGGATCAGAGCCCCGGCACCAAAATTACACGGGCTTTGAAACACAAAATTTGGGGTTGGCGAAATTCGAGAAGCCCCCCCCCCTAGGACACTGGGCTGCCATGTGGGTTTTATAAAAAGCTACATAGAGAAAAATTTTTTTCCCTTTCCCGCATAGTAAAAACATAAAACCTTTTTTCCCACAACCGATCCCTCGTAACATAAAGGGTGGTAAAAAGGCCCCTTTTTAAGGTTCCCTTTTAAAGGGGGTAAGAACCTTTTTGGCCCTTCCTTCCCTATGGAAACCCTCCCTCCAAAACCCCCCTTGTTTGCAGAAAGGCACTGTCCCAAAAACTTCGAAAAAAATCCTGCAGGCCATAAAACCGTAGCCCCCGAAGGGTACAATTTTCCCTACCTTCACCCCATGTGAAGTAATTAAGACGTCCCTGTAACAAACATCCTCGTTGAATTCACACTCATGCGTTTTTTCCTGGGAATGTCGACAATTCTTTTTGTAGAAATCGACCCCCAGAAAAATTTTACAAAGATTTTTGGGTTTAAACCCTTAAGGGCCCACGCCCCTACCCAATTTCCCCGTTGGGAAAAAAACCCTTAAAGTATCCCGATGATGTTTTGGGAGAAAAGGAAAGTTTTTTTGTATTCCACTTAAAGTACCACGAAAACCCCGCTCTATGCAGGGAAATATTCACTCTCCGTACTTTTTTGTTTTCCCCCATGTTGATATCCCAATGAGCAGCCCCAAAGTCCTTTATAACCCAAAGGTTGTTGCTGAACTAAGTAATTTGCCTGGAGGGGCAGGGAGAGGGGTGCCCCCAGAAAACAACCGAAATCCCCGTGGGCAGGGAGTGAAAGTAGATTCTAGTTTTTAAACCCCATTTTTTTTGTCCCGGTTTTAGGCCCCAAACACATCCCCAGTGGGTTTATCTTTTGGGATTTAAAAGATGAAATGAATCAAATAAGGCCTGTGGTAATTAAAGCCTGCTGGCTAATGTTCTCAAAAAAAGCGGGGGTTTTTTTTTTTCAGAGTTTACCTGGAGTTTTTACCTGGAAAGAGATCCGGGGGTTCCCAAAGCCCCCCCCGGCCCGGTCTGGGGGCCGGGTGGGTCGGGGGCCTGATCAACCCCGGCTGGTTTTCTGGGTGGTTGCACGCAAACCAACGCCCCGAGCCAAAAAGCCCCCGGGTGGTCAAGAACCGACTTTAGGTGCTTTTTCCCCGTGCCCGCTTGAAAACTGCCCCGGGGTCTGTTTGGGAAATTCCCCCCCTTTTGTAGCTGGGAGGCAGTTGAACAGTCTCGGGCCACTGACACTTATTGTATGGTCTCTTAACGTGCTAGTGACACCCCTGCTTTTCATTGGGGGGATGGTGCATCGTCTGCCAAGTCTTTTGCTTTCGTAGTGAGTGATTTTCGTGTGCAAGTTCGGTACTAGTCCCTCTAGGATTTTCCAGGTGTATATAACCATGCATCTCTCCCGCCTGCATTCCAGGGAATACAGGTTCAGGAACCTCAAGCGCTCCCAGTAATTGAGGTGTTTTATCTCCGTTATGTGCGCCGTGAAGGTTCTCTGTACATTTTCTAGGTCAGCAATTTCACCTGCCTTGAAAGGTGCTGTTAGTGTGCAGCAATATTCCAGCCTAGATAGAACAAGTGGCCTGAAGAGAGTCATCATGGGCTTGGCATCCCTAGTTTTGAAGGTTCTCATTATTCATCCTGTCATTTTTCTAGCAGATGCGATTGATACAATGTTATGGTCCTTGAAGGTGAGATCCTCCGACATGATCACTCCCAGGCCTTTGACGTTGGTGTTTCGCTCTATTCTGTGGCCAGAATTTGTTTTGTACTCTGATGAAGATTTAATTTCCTCGTGTTTACCATATCTGAGTAATTGAAATTTCTCATCGTTGAACTACATATTGTTTTCTGCAGCCCACTGAAAGATTCGGTTGATGTCCGCCTGGAGCCTTGCAGTGTCTGCAATGGAAGACACTGTCATGCAGATTCGGGTGTCATCTGCAAAGGAAGACATGGTGATGTGGCTGACATTCTTGTCTATGTCAGATATGAGGATGAGGAACAAGATGGGAGTGAGTACTGTGCCTTGTGGAACAGAGCTTTTCACCATAGCTGCCTCAGACTTTACTCTGTTGACTACTACTCTGTGAGGGAAAAGTAGGTGTAAGTGGGGTTAAGGTTGTTCAGGCAACCAGGAACTAGTAGCGGGGTACGTCGCGCACCCCCCCCCCCTCTGGTGGGCTGGGGCGAAACTAGTTCTTGGTGTCTGATTTGTTCAAATTTCTACTCCTGGTAATATTGACCTTACCTGGTGTGGGTTGAAGTTTGAAGAGTCACTTCACCTCCACTCTTCTCCTAATCAGGTAGGGTGGTCTACCAGGAATATTACTGTTTGTTCCTTTCTTTTGTTTACTGGTTACCAGTAATGATTTTGGCATTTATCATTCTTTTCCATTCTTAAATGTTATATTATCATGACTATGGGTAACTAGTTTATTTTATCTTATTACCAGCTTTGTTCCTGGCGTGGTCATCCAGGATAGACGCCAGATAAAGGAGCAAGACATGTGTTAATAATACTTATTAACATTATTCTACTACTACCGGCCCTTACCTATTCTACTTGTGGTGCTCCATCCAAGAAGTAGGAAATTCCAAAACATTGGATTATCACCATCCGCCCTGGATAACCTACATCAATAATATCAGAAGATCTATCCAGGGCCATACCTACTCCTGTACAACTACAAGAACTGAAGGCCATTTTTTTTTATTACATTTAAATTTTAAGTAAAATCTTCAAAAATCATTATTCTTATTTTTTCATAGTCATTTCTTTATTTTTCCATTAGTTTCTTTTGTTCAGTTGGAAGGCGTTCCACTGACATACTATGTGTTCTGTTAGTGAGGAAATTATAGATCCATCGACCGACTTTTCCTGTTATTCCTTCAGCACGCATTTTGTGCGCTATTACGCCATGGTCACACTTGTCGAAGGCTTTTGCAAAGTCTGTATATATTACTTCTGCATTCTTTGTCTTCTAGTGCATCTAGGACCTTGTCATAGTGATCCAATAGTTGAGACAGACAGGAGCGACCTGTTCTAAACCTATGTTGCCCTGGGTTGTGCAACTGATGGATTCCTAGATGGGTGGTGATCTTGCTTCTTGGGACCCTTTCAAAGATTTTTATGATATGGGATGTTAGTGCTATCGGTCTGTAGTTCTTTGATGTTGCTTTACTGCCCCCTTTGTGGAGTGGGGCTATGTCTGTTGTTTTCAGTAATTGTTGGACGACCCCTGTGTACATGCTCCCTCTCCATAGGATGGTAAAGGCTCGTGAGAGTGGCTTCTTGCGGTTCTTGATGAACACAGAGTTCCATGAGTCTGGCCCTGGGGCAGAGTGCATGGGCATGTCATTTATCACACGTTCGAAGTCATTTGGCGTCAGGATAACATAAGGTAGGCTTGTGTTAACCAAATTCTGTGGCTCTCATAAAAAAAATTATTTTGATCTTCGACTCTCAGTCTGGTTAGTGGCTTGCTAAAAACTGAGTCATTTTGGGAGACTAGTAGCTCACTCATTTCCTTGCTGTCATCTGTGTAGGACCCATCTTGTTTAAGTAGGGGCCCAATACTGGACGTTGTTCTCGACTTTGATTTGGCATAGGAGAAGAAATACTTTGGGTTTCTTTCGATTTTATTTATAGCTTTTAGTTTTCCCGCGATTCCTGACTCCTGTAAGATTCCTTTAGCTAAAGTTCGATGCTTGTTATTTCTCTGACCAGTGTCTCCCTACGCATTTCAGATATATTGACCTCTTTTAGCCGCTCTGTTATTTTTTTCCGTCGCCTGTAAAGGGAGCGCCTGTCTCTCTATTTTACATCTACTCCTCCTTTTTCTTAGAGGAATAAGCCTTGTGCATACATAGAGTACCACCGAGTTAATCTGTTCTAGGCATAAGTTGGGGTCTGTGTTGCTCAGTACATCTTCCCAGCTTATATCGGTTAGGACTTGGTATACTTGGTCCCACTTGGTTTTTGTTATTGAAGTTGAATTTGGTGATGCTCCCCTAGTGACTAATCTCATTACGTCGGTCTGGGGCTCCACGCATACATGTCTGAACCTCAATTATGTTGTGATCCGAGTATATTGTTTTTTTATATGGTGACATTTCTTTTCAGATCAAAATTGTTAGTGAAGATGAGGTCTAGCGTATACTCCAGTCTAGTAGGCTCTATTATTTGCTGGTTTAAATTGAATTTTGTGCAGAGATTTAAAAGTTCGTGTGAGTGACTTTTCATCAGAGCTGCCTCCTGGTGTTATTGCTGCTACAATATTTGCTATATTCCTCCATTTTAGGTGCCTTAAGTTGAAATCCCCCAGGAGCAAGATGCTGGAGCTGGAAGATTTTCCAGACGGTGGTCAATTTTTAACAGCTGTTCCTGGAATTGCTGGGATGTTGCATCCGGAGGCTTGTAGACTACCACAATGACTAGGTTTTGGTTCTCGATCTTTACTGCTAAAACTTCTACATTTGAGGCATTAAGCAGTTCTGTGCAAACAAGTGACTCTGCAATGTACAGGCAAACCCCCCCCCCTCCCTTTTGCCTATTCACTGTCACATCTGTATAGGTTGTAACCTGGGATCCATATTTCTGTCAAAGTGATCCTTTATGTGGGTCTCGTGAAAGCCGCGAACATTGCCTTTGCCTCTGCAAGCAGTCCACGGATGAAAGGTATTTTGTTGGTTGCTGGCTTTAGACCCTGTATATTTGCAAAGAAGAATGTTATCGGACTGGTGGTATTGTTGGTACTGGGGGGATTTTTTTCCGGCACTAGTATCTGTTGGCTTGGTTTGGAGGCCATCGACTCTGGTTCCACTCCAGGAATGACTGGATTTGGTGTACGATTTCTGCCATTTCCTGCCAGTTTTTTTTTCATTCCTGGCACTAAAAAAACCTCTCCCTCTTGAGTGGTTTTGGCTACCCAGGTTTTCCCATGGCCTGGATGTTTTGTATCTTTTTGTCCCCTTTAGATGGTGTGCCTGGCAATTTAAGTTATAGCAGTCTTTCCTGTACTGAAGAGGTACACATTTCAGGGTGAAAGTTTACAGGAAGGGAGTTTGCATTTTCCTGTTGTCATATGGGCACGACATTTTCTAGGGTGGTCATAGTTGCAAGTCCCGTCTGTTTTTTTCCAGATTTCCCATGTCTGCAGATACCAAGTACACAGTATGTGCACAGGCTTGGTTTCCGTTTGCCTTCGGTTTCTGTGACTGCATTCCCTGTTGGTGCATGTTTACCTGTCTTATTCCTATCCTCCCTAGCACCAACAATGGAGCTCCCACCAGTTGTTTTTGGTAATATATCCTCACTATTGCTAGTGGAGTCCTCTTGTTTGCTGTTTCCTGTGGTATTTCTAGTTTGCAATATTGGTTTTATCTTTGACTACACCTGTTTCCCCACTACGGCTCCTGTCCCCTATGAGGTCATTTATATGCATTCCTTCCTGCGTATGATTCCCGACTACCTGGACAATCTCCAGCTTCACCATTACTGTCTCCCAGGACAGCACTATCAGCCCCACATTTACTGATTACCAGGACATCCCCTCCAGCCTTCAGTTTCTGACTACATGGCCCAGTATAAAGGGCATACTTTCACCCAAAATTTTTCCCCATTGTTGTAGAAAGCTTCCAGGTTTTTGAAAGCAGCTTTGAGTTATCCTTTTTTAAAATTCCCCTTTGATTTTAGTCCACAATTTAACCTTTGGGTATACCCAAAAAAAAACTTCCCCCTTTTTTTAAATACCTTGTAGCAGTTTTGGATATCTCACAAGGGGCGTGACCCCAAAAACCACAAAAATGCAATTTATTATGTGGAACCCCTTTTTGTTTGATGGACTGCAACTACAAGCTTCATAAGTATTTTGAATGGTTGTTTACTGAAATTTTCCTGTAACTTTTTTGAATTTTCACAAAACCCTTAAAGTGAAGCTCTACTATTTGTATTTTATTTCTAACTGTACTTGTTATTAAACAGTTACGGAGTACTTTTGTTTTGTATTGTTTGTTTGTAAGGGACCTAAAACCCCCAACTGTTTAAAGTTGCTTTATTGCCCAAGAATCCTTTTGAAACCAGTCTGGGGTTTGGACCATCGAGGGTTCGGCCCGTTTTTGTCAGGGGGTCACTTTTTTAAAAAAACTGGTTGGGGGGATTGGGCTAACCATAAGACTACTGGAAATTATCTACCGGGAATTGTGATTTGATTGATTTCAAAAGATAACTTTCATGTTGAAGAAACCGGGGATTGCTGGCAGCTCCTACAGTGACGAACGGCGACCTCAATCCTTTTTTATCAGTCTTTGTAACTAGCTTTTTAGTTTTTTTTTTGTCTCCACCACAATAAATGCTTATTTTCATATATTGATGGTGGAAATTTTGGAGGAAGGGCGCTTTTTCTGTAGTAATTGCTTTTTTGTGTACAGCGACCCTGGAAACTAAGTTTTAAAAAATTCACAGTAGCGGTATTTAAAAAAAGAAAAAAATAAAGTCACTCCACCCTTTTAAGTTGCACTACAACACTATTCGCTATTACTGGATCACTAATTTTTGGGTACACTAGCAGGCCAGGAAATTTTAAAACAGTGACCTGTGGTAATTTTTGGCGACTTCTGGACCTGCCTCTATAGATTACATTCATTTCAAATTACCCGTTTTCAAATTACACTTTAGCCTTTATTATCTATATAAAGGGGGCCAATTTTAATATACACTATACACTTGTAACACAATGTTTCAGGGAGATTTCTTTCCCCAAAAGGAAAAGTTCTGTTTATTATTTTGGGAACCCCCTAGGCTTTATTCCCCTCTGGCACTAAACTCGCTAGGGAGGGCCCCATTATTGCTGGTTTAAATTTAATTTTTGTGCAGAGATTTTAAAAAGGTGTGGTGTGTGTGTGTTTGTGTGATTTCTCGTCAGAGTTTTCCTCCTGGGTTATTCTGCAAAATACTATTTGCTTTTTTCCTCCATTTTAGGTGCCCTAATTGAAAACCCCAGGGGCAAAATGTTTACCTGGGGTTTATGGGAAATTCCGGGGGTCAACGACCCCCGCCCGGGCCCCTCGTGATAGGGCCCCTGGTGGATCAGAGCCGACAAACCCGGCTGTTGCTGCGGTGGGACGCAAAACCCAAAGTTCAGCCACAGCCCGGGGTGAGGAACCGCTTTAGGGGCTTTTCCAGTGCCGCTTAAGACTCCAGGGCTGTTGGGAATCCCCCTAAAAGTTTGGGAGGCAGTTGAACAGTTCCCCGGGCCCTGACATTATTTTTGGTTCTTAAAAGTGCTAAATGACACCCCTGCTTTTTATTTGGGGGATGTTGCATCTCTCAAGTCTTTGCTTTTGTGGAGTGTTTTTTTTTGCAAGCCGGGACAGTCCCCCAGGATTTTCGGTGTTAAACATGCTCTCTCCCCCCTGCATTCCAGGGAATACAGTTTTAGGAACCCAAGCGCCCCGTAATTAAGGTGTTTTATCCCGTTAGCACGCCTAAGGTTCCTGTAATTTTCTGGTCAGCAATTTCACCTGCCTTGAAAGGTCTGTTAGAGTGGAATATTCCAGCCCAGATAGAACAAATGACCTGAAGAGTGCTCATGGGGTTGGCCTCCCTAGTTTTTAAGGTTCTATTATCCATCCTGTCATTTTTCTAGCAGATGCGATTGATACAATGTTATGGTCCTTGAAGGTGAGATCCTCCGACATAATCACTCCCTGGTCTTTGACGTTGGTGTTTCGCTCTATTTTGTGGCCAGAATTTGTTTTGTACTCTGATGAAGATTTAATTTCCTCGTGTTTACCATATCTGAGTAATTGAAATTTCTCATCGTTGAACTTCATATTGTTTTCTGCAGCCCACTGAAAGATACGGTTGATGTCCGCCTGGAGCCTTGCAGTGTCTGCAATGGAAGACACTGTCATGCAGATTCGAGAGTCATCTGCAAAGGAAGACACAGTGCTGAGGCTGACATCCTTGTCTATGTCGGATATGAGGATGAGGAACAAGATGTGAGCGAGTACTGTGCCTTGTGGAACAGAGCTTTTCACCGTAGCTGCCTCGGACTTTACTCTGTTGACGACTACTCTCTTTTAGATTTTTTAGATTTTGCCACCGAAGCGGCTAGTTTATTGTGCACCCCATATCCATCCTGTGGACGGTAGCGCGAGAGCATATGGATACACAAAAGGCCTAGGAACTAGGCCCCAAAGGGTTAACAGGAATACATATGGATTTATATCTACATATCTATAGTTCACTTATCTGTTACAAGCAAATTTAGGAAATTTGCTTAGTATATCTGGTATCTTATTTTCATTAATAAGATATCTTGACATGTCACATAGGTTATTATACTGTCTGTCTCTGTATTCCTCAATAAGTGGACAATTAAGCACATAGTGTTCAAGAGAAAAGACCATATGCTGATCACATAATTTACATTTAGTTTGATCATCATCTGTGGTCTCCCAAACTGCCAGAAGTACTTATAAACCAAGGGCCTAAGCCTGGCCACTACAACATCAGTCAGTCTGTTCACATTGCAAGTTGCTCCATAAAAAACTTACCTACGTTCATGTTATCATAGTGGGTTTAGATCTTTCTCAGGCTTTTTACTGCATTCCTATAACAATCATTTTTCATTATTTACTTCTCTCCTAATATTATTCCTAATGCTAGACACAGTTATACCAAGTTATATTCTACATTTCCTTCTCGATTTCTCTTCTTGGCTAACATATCAACTTTATCATGAAGGAGTAATCCAATGTGTGATGGGATCCATAGCAATTGTACATTAAATTTCCCTTTTTTCCCTAATTTTTGAGTATCTATACATGGCTTCCCCAATGAGCATGTTGTTGGAGTCATTATATGAGCCAAGAGCCTTCAATGATGACATAAAATCAGTAAGGGATGATAGATTTCAAGCTCAGTGTCATAGGTTAGCTTTAGCGCCATTGGGTTTGCAAACAATTCAGTTTGCAGTGTAGACGCCCAGTTGTTAATTCTTATGCCTAACTCAAACAAATTTATTATCGTTCTTAACTAGGGAGGTGGCAACAAGAGCAGATGCACCCCTGCCAGAAGGACTCCTGTTTAGTTTCCATCAGTGTATAAAACTTGTGATAACTTGTTACTACCAGCTAGGTGAGAAAATTTCTTCTTGAAAACAGTTGCTCTAACAAGAGATTTAAGGAAGGGATTACTAGCAATGAGCTTCTTGGGAGGAACTTGTAGGTATGTGATATTAAATGAACACATCTTCCATGGAGGGTGAAATGCTCTTTTTGCCTACAGTGATACAGTTCATGCAGGGTTTTAAAACTTAATGCAATTGCACTTTTCACAATCCATTTAGATCTGTGTGTATTTACCTTAGACACTTGGTAAGATTCACTGTGACAGTGTCTGGTTCGTTTCTCAACATTCTAATACGACTACAGTGTTAATTTCAACAATCCTATCACTGATACTAGAAATAACAAGCTCCTTCCTCATGTTAAGAACTTTTGTAGATCTGGGACAGCCAAGAATAATCCTGAGAGCTTCATTTTGCATTAACTCCAAGGGTCGGAGAGAACTTTCTCTAGCTAATATCAACATGGGAGCAGCATAATCAATTAAGGACCTAACATAGGCTATGTACATCATTCTCACGATTCTCACATTTGCACCATAGTTGGGATTGTAGCCAGCAACAGCTTTGAAAGCATTTAGCCTACTCTTGTGTTCTGTTAGTGTGGAAATTATAGATCCATCGACCGACTTTTCCTGTTATTCCTTTAGCACGCATTTTGTGCGCTATTACACACTTGTTGAAGGCTTTTGCAAAGTCTGTATATATTACATCTGCATTCTTTTTATCTTCTAGTGCATTTAGGACCTTGTCGTAGTGATCCAGTAGTTGAGACAGACAGGAGAGACCTGTTCTAAACCCATGTTGCCCTGGGTTGTGTAACTAATGGGTTTCTAGATGGGTGGTGATCTTGCTTCTTAGGACCCTTTCAAAGATTTTTATGATTTGGGATGTTAGTGCTTTCGGTCTGTAGTTCTTTGCTGTTACTTTACTGTCCCCTTTGTGGAGTGGGGCTATGTCTGTTGTTTTTAGTAACTGTGGGACGGATTTTTAACCCCGGAGGGTTAGCCACCCAGGATAACCCAAGAAAGTCAGTGCATCATCATGGAAAAGGCTCGTGATAGGGGCTTCTTGCAGTTCTTGATGAACACGGAGTTCCATGAGTCTGGCCCTGGGGCAGAGTGCATGGGCATGTCATTTATCGCCTGTTCGAATTCATTTGGCGTCAGGATAACATCGGATAGGCTTGTGTTAACCAAATTTTGTGGCTCTCTCATAAAAAATTCATTTTGATCTTAGACTCTGTCTGGTTAGCGGCTTGCTAAAAACTGAGTCATATTGGGACTTGAGTAGCTCACTCATTTCCTTGCTGTCATCTGTGTAGGACCCATCTTGTTTAAGTAGGGGCCCAATACTGGACGTTGTTCTCGACTTTGATTTGGCATAGGAAAAGAAATACTTTGGGTTTCTTTCTTTTTCATTTAGGGTTTTATTTTCCCACGTTTTCCTGACCCCTATAAGTTTCCTTTAGTTTTAAGTTCGATGTTGTATTTTTGACCAGTTTCCCCCCTACGCATTTCGATTATTTGACTCTTTTAGCTGCTCTGTTATTCTTTCGTCGCCGTAAAGGGAGGCCTGTCTCTTTCTATTTTACATCTACCCCTCTTTTTCTTAGAGGAATAACCCTTTGTGCATAATCGAGTGCCCCAAGTTAATCTGTTCTGGCATAATTTTGGGGGCTGTGTTGCTTAGTATATCTTCCCGTTTTATCGGTTGGGGACTTTTTTTTATTTGGTCCCATTTTTGTTTTTGTTATTAAGTTAAATTTGGTGAATGCTCCCTCGTGACTAGTCTATTTGTGGGTTGGGGCTCCTGCTACATGTCTAAAACCAATTTGTTGTGATCTTAGTATATTTTTTTTGATTGGTGACTTTCTTATCAGTTCTCATTGTTAGTGAAGTGGGGTCTAGTGTATTTCCTTTCAGTAGGCTTTTTTTTGCTTTTTAAATTGAATTTTGTGCAGAGTTTTAAAAGCTCGTGTGAGTGGGGAGTTTTCATGAGCTGCTTTTGGTGTTATTCGCAAAAATATTATTTTTATATTCCCCCCATTTTAGGTGCCCTTAATTGAAAATTTCCCCCGGAGCAAGATTTGGTGGGGGGCAGGAGCTGGAAAATTTTTCCCGACAGTGGCAATTTTTAACAGCTGTTCTGGAAAAGGTGGGGTGTTGCATCCCGGGGGCTTGTAGATACCAAATGCAGGTTTTGGTTCTCGACCTTTTTTGCTAAAATTCACTAATCATTTGAGGCCTTAAGCAGTTCTGTGCAAACAAGTGACTCGCGTGTACATGCCAAGCCCCCCCCCCTTTGCCTGTTCACCTGTCACATTGTTAGGGTTTTAACCCGGGGTCCCTATTTCGTTTTTCCAAATGTCCTTTTGTGGTTCGCAAAACCCCCGAACTTGCATTTTCCTCTGAAAACAGTCCATGGACGAAAGGGGATTTTGTTGTTTGTTGCTGGCTTTGACTCTGTATTTTGCAAGAAGAATTCTCGGACTGGTGGTTTTGCTGGTTGAGGGGAAAAATTTTCTCCTATTCTGTGTGCCCTAAGTTTCCTCAATAGCCTCTGGTGTGGAACTCTATCGAAAGCCTTACTGAAGTCCATATACACAATATCATATTCATTTGTAGATGAATGGTTCAGAGAACCGACATGTTGATAAATTAGACACATGTGCAACTCTTGGGTATCTTTATTGAGGAAACGTTTCGCCACACAGTGGCTTCATCAGTCCATACGTAGGAGAAACTTGAAGAACAGGAGGAGAATGAGGTAATCAGTCCCTCAACCTTGAGTCGATGTATTCAGTCCATCAATCTTGAATAGAATACAGCATATGAGCGGAGAAGCAGCTTATATACCGTATGGCAGGAGAGGTGCAGCAGTCATAGGTGGTGTCACATTTGTTCAATGTGGATGTAGGTTGTGCCCAAGAATTAGGCAAGCGAAGAATTCCGAAGTATTAAGATCCCAAGAAGTTGCAGTGTCTGACAGGTTTGTAGATGAATGGTTCAGAGAACCGACATGTCGGTTCTCTGAACCATTCTTGGTTCACAACCTTGGGCACAACCTACATCCACATTGAACAAATGTGACACCACCTATGACTGCTGCACCTCTCCTGCCATACGGTTTATAAGCTGCTTCTCCGCTCATATGCTGTATTCTCTTCAAGATTGATGGACTGAATACATCGACTCAAGGTTGAGGGACTGATTTCCTCATTCTCCTCCTGTTCTTCAAGTTTCTCCTACGTATGGACTGATGAAGCCACTGTGTGGCGAAACGTTTCCTCAATAAAGATACCCAAGAGTTGCACATCATATTAAGATAAGATAAGATAAGATTTCGTTCGGATTTTTAACCCCGGAGGGTTAGCCACCCAGGATAACCCAAGAAAGTCAGTGCGTCATCGAGGACTGTAACTTATTTCCATTGGGGTCCTTAATCTTGTCCCCCAGGATGCGACCCACACCAGTCGACTAACACCCAGGTACCTATTTGCTGCTAGGTGAACAGGACAACAGGTGTAAGGAAACGTGTCAAATGTTTCCACCCGCCAGGTGTAAGGAAACGGGACGATCTACCTCCTCAAACACCTTAGTGAAGAAAGTTAGTAAATTCGTAAGACAGGAATGCCCCTCTGTAAAACCATGTTGAGATTCATTAATCAATCTGTGCCTGTCAAGGTGGCTACGAATTGCTTCGGCAATTATTGATTGCATAAATTTTCCCACAATGGAAGTAAGGCTTATTGGTCTATAGTTCGAAGCCAAGGACCTGTCACCTGCCATTTTCCACTTATCAACAAACTTATTAACAAATACTCCTAACAACTTAAACCTTCAATTCAAGATCCTCATAACTTCTTATTCAATTTTTCTTGCCTCTCCAAGCGTCTTTTCTTAGTCTCTCCTTCATATCAGCTTCTATAACTTTATTCTCTTGATCAAAAAACTTTGGGCAGTTAACAATCTGTTGTGACCCAAAGATTTCTTTCCTTTCCTGAAAAATTTTTCCCTTTACTGTAACTTTTTCCTTTTCCATTAATCTTCTTCCATTTTCTAATTTCCTTTAGAAGCAATTGTCGTCGTTCATCCATTGTGATCTAGTTGTTACTAGTACCTTCACAATGAATTTAGGTGAAAAGAATCGAACAGGTGGACGCGGGGTTCGAACCCACGTTCTTTATCTTGCAGAGTCAGATGCTTAACAGACTCGGCCATGGGGGTACGATTGGAAAAAATATCGAAACTGATTTTTTATTTTACTTTATTTCGTCAGAGACATCAAATGAAACTCAACTTTTGAACTGAACAATAATTGTTATGAAGGCAATGACTGAAGTGTAGTAATAATTTTGAAGTACTGTCTTTTGTTGTGTAGTGTTGTCTAGTTAAAGTGCTCTTTTGTCCCCAAGGTAGCTAGGCAGATGTGAGGTTGCTATCCCGGATTGCTGGTTTACTGGCATGATGGGTAGGGTATTGCATGGGTTCCATGCTGCATCTGCACTACTTGCGGTGCTGAGGTCCTCCTAGGCATGGAGGGAGATTTCTGGCCCTCTCATTCCTCCTAGGAACTATCCCTCCCCAGTCCCCCCATTTTTTATTCTTTTTTTATTTTTATTTTCTTTTTTTTTTTTCTTAAAAACAAAAAGAAAGAAGTAACATAACCATAAAAGCCCTAGTCCATGAACCTGCTACCGCCAACTAAACTAACGGGCCCCTTCTTGATACCGCACCCCATTCTGACCCCGCCTCATCTTTGGACCACTCTTTGGACACTCCTAATGCCTCTGTACCTCTTGCCAGTGCTGTTTCCTCACCCACTTCAGGTACTGAGGTCTTGACTGACTCCTTCGATTTATCTGACCTCTGCTCTCCTTTGACTATGCTTCCGGCCTCTCCCTCTATGGTGCGGCAATTTTCGAATTGCCGGCCCGTTCCAAGTCGGACCAACTCTGGTCCCACGCCTAAATGACAATGACAATTACCTGCTGATGATACTTCTCCACCTTCTCGTTATTCTCAGAAAAGATCGACACGTCCTGCACTCCCTTTCCACACTCAGTTTCAGAATGCACAATGGACTAAATCCTTCACTTTACGACTGACTTCCTCTATTGCCTATCTTTCCGACCATAGTATTGGCAATGCACTCCTATGCCATGTTGGTAAAGATATTTCTTTTCATGCTCTTAAGAGCAGTACGTGCATCATCACCGTACAGAATGCTACCCAAGCTCATAATCTTTCTTTCCCATATCGATACTGTTCCTGTCACTAGTGAAAAATATCATTCCCTCAATTCTTGTAGTGGTACCGTCATTCTGCCCCATACCATAGTTCAACAAAATTTCCAGACATGTGGCAATGACATTCTTGAACAGCTGGAACTCCAAGATCTCCCAATCCTCAAGGTAGACACTTATGTTCTTCCTGCCCGCAGGCGGAGACGATACCCTAGCAATGTGGCTCATTTAACTTTTGACAGCCGTGAACTCCCATCCTCAGTTTTATGTAGCATTACTTTCTGTTACAAGTTCGAAAGGTGATCCCTACCCCGGGCAACAGGTAAAAATTGCTGTTGATTTGGCCATCCACCAAAATATTGCGATCTATAGCCGAATGGCCAGTCTGTGTTGCCGAGACCATTCTAATACGTCTTGCAATCGACCCCCCTCTTGCCTTAATTGCCATGAGGCTCACCCTTCGTACTTCACCTTTTTCCCAATTTAAACTTAAATAAGTGGGAAATTCTTTTGCCTCAGAGGCAGGTCTCTCTTTTTACCATGGCAGTTTCTCATCTCTCCCTCCAAGGAAGACTACCTTGTGTTTTCTTTTCCAGTGTTTCAAAACGTCCCCCATTCGGGGGATCCCATCTTCTGCAGCCTCCTCTGTGGTTAAACCTCTCCCTAGTCACTCTGCATCTAATTCTTTTGTTTGTCCTTGGTTTCAGACATCCCTACTTCAATGCCACAGTCTGTTCTCACTTCTTTGTGTTCTCCATCACAAGCCTCGGTATCGACGAGATTCGTACGACACCTCCTCCAATCGTCTCTCTACTTCTAAAGAAGTCAAAAAAAGCCCCTTTTAAACCCCTCCTTCCCCTCTTCTTTTTACCTTCCCTGTCTCTTTACCTGGTTCCTTCCCCTCTCACTGGCTCTGTTACAATTTGTAGAGGTTCCCCTTCTCCTCGTACTGTACCTTCCTCCCCTGTTCCCTCCCAAGTTTTCCTCTTCTGCCACCAGGTTTCTGCCTCTTCTGTCCCTTCCACGCTTCTTCTCCAGTTCCCTCCACCCTTTCCGCCCCCCCACCCTTGGTACAGTCCATTACATTTCCAATCTTTACTTATCCTCCCCTACCACCTCCAAATTTATTGTCTCCCATACGACGTCTTTGAATTCCAGAACACTTGAAGCAATCTCTGATATACTGCAGAGACCAAAACCATCAATGGGCTCTGATCCACCTCTGTTCCTTCTCTCTCCTCTCCTCCATCTGGCGAACTTCTTTCTTTGCTGCACCATTCCTTCGCTGCTTGAACGTTTTCCCAAACCACCGCATGTGGACTTTTCTAACCCCTCTAGCCCATAGGAACCCTTACCTGCAGATTTCAGGTATCTTTATCATCGCCAATCTTGGCCTTATTTACAGTGAAATATATGCGGCCTCAATGTAATCAGGGTGAGCTTCAGATGTTACTCTCCCAGTTTTTCCATGTTGGTGTTTGCTTACAGGGAAACCAAAATTTCCTCTGCAGTATCTATCCCATCTCATGCTATAATTTATTGTATTCTTCAGATCCTTTTCCTGATGGGACCTTTCTTACTTCCCCTTCATATTTTACCACCTCTTCGTATCCCACGCTGGTAATTTATCAGGCAAATTTAAACCTTTAAATCACAACTAACTGTTTTTAGTGAGGTTCCTTCTTCGTCCTCCATTGATGAGCTTTTACACCTCTTTTCGTCCTCCATTTTAACCGCAGCTTCTCATTCTATACCCCAAACATCGGGAAGGCATTCTCAGAAATGTGTGCCTTGGTGGTCTCCTGCTTTTGCTCGTGCAGTACATTTGAAATGTGCTGTGTGGGGCAGGTACTGGTAAAATAGAACCACAGAGACTTCTTGATTTTAAGCAGAAGCATGCGATCGCTCGCCGTGTCATCCATGATGCTAAACGCACTTGCTGGCGAGATTATGTCTCCATCATCACCTCTGATTCCTCTATGAGTGCAGTCTGGAAAAAAGTACGAAAACTGAGTGGTAAATATTCTCCTGACCTGGCTCCTGTTCTGCGGGTTGCCGGTGTTGATATAACAAACCCGTAGATGTTGCAAATGAAATTGGCAATCATCTGGTCCGTATTTCTCAGTGGCTCCATCTATGCCCCTCGTTTCTTTCCTCAAAGTCTGCCAGAGAGTTAGCACACTTGGACTTTTCTTCTCTCAGAGAAGAACAGTATAATGTGCCTTCAAAAACTGGAGGCAACACTCTCAGCTTGCCAATCATCGGCAGCTGGGCCCGATGACATTCATATTCGTATGCTACAACACTTACATCAGTCAGCCCTTGCAGTCCTGTTATGCCTTTTCAATCTTATTTGGTCACAAGGAGTTTTCTACAGCTGTGGAAATCTGCCATTGTTCTCCCTTTCCACAAACCAGGCACTACGGGGCATGAAGCCTCCCACATAGTCCCATTGCTCTTCCAGTGCAGTTTGCCAAAGTGATGGGAACACCTGGTAAATAGTTTAGTGTGGTATTTAGAGACACACAAAGTCTCTCCACTCGTCAATATGGCTTTCGTAAGGGCCGTTCTACCATAGACCCCTTACTACGCTTGGATACATATGTTCGAATGCCTTTGCGAATAACCACTCAGTTATTGCCATATTTTTTGACCTTGAGAAGGCATATGACACAACTTGGAGGTATAACATTTTGGCCCAAGCCAACTCCTTAGGCCTTCTAGGCAATCTACCATCCTTCCTTAAGAACTTTTTAACTGACAGACATTTGTGTTCAGGTTAATAAATGTGCTCTCCACAGACTTTATCCAAGCTGAAGGTGTCCCCAGGGATGTGTTCTGAGCACAACACTTTTTCTCCTTGCTATAAATGATTTGGTCTCTAGTCTTCCATCAAATATTTGGTCATCACTCTATGTTGATGACTTCGCTATTGCCTGTGCAGGCCTGACTGTCACCATCATTACAGTTTCTCTCCAGCATGCTGTCGACCGTGTTTCCAATTGGGCCACCACACATGGGTTTAAATTTTCCAGTACCAAAACTCACCAAATTACTTTCACTAGACGCTCTGTCATCTCCAATCATTCTTTGTACCTCTATGGCTCCTGTATCCCTGAACGTAATGCAGTCAGGTTTCTGGGCCTCCTCTTTGACCGTAGGTTATCCTGAAAACCTCACATTACCTCTCTGAAGGCAACTTGTCACAGCCGACTGAACCTTCTTAAAACCCTTGCTCATCTTTCATGGGGAGCTGATCGTCGAACTCTCCTTCGCCTACATTCCACCCTCATTTTATAAAAACTTGATTATGGTGACCAGATCTATTCAGCAGTCTCTCCTGCTACTCTCTCTGGCCTTAACCCCATTCATCACCAAGGATTACGTTTATGCCTTGGTGCTTTTCGCTCTTCCCCTGTTGAGAGCCTCTATGCAAAAGCAAACATTCTATCCATATCCGATCGCCGTGATGCCCATTGCCTTAGCTACTATGTATGCTCTCATGATCTCCGCAATCCTTCCATTTATAGAACGGTCACTTATATTAGTAGACATTCTCTATTTGTTTGCCACCCCTGTTTACTCAGTCCTTTCTCTCTTTGCCTACATTCGCTCTTGTCTTCTCTTCACTTACCACCTTTCTATGTTCATGTAGCATCTCACTTTTCTCTACCCCCCTAGGAAGTTCCAGCTGTTCGGGTCTGTTCTTTCACTCTCCCTTACTCGAAAGCCCAACTGCCTAGAGTCGCTTCCCGCTCTCTTTTTCTTGACCACTTCCACTCTCATTCTCATGCCATTGCTGTGTACACAGGTGGCTCTAAGTCTTCTGATGGCATAGGATTTGCAGCAGTGTTTCCGGACAGCGTCATACGAGGGCATTTACTATCTTCGGCTAGTATTTTTACTGCTGAATTGTATGCCATTCTTGCAGCACTTATGTGTATTGCATCTATGCCTGTGTCATCATTTGTGGTTGTCTCAGACTCCCTTAGTGCTTTACAGGCTATACAGAAATTTGATACACCTCACCCCTTAGTCCTCCGTATCTAACTTTGGCTATGCCACATCTTTACCAAGCATAAAGATATTGTTTTTTGTTGGGTCCCTGGTCGTGTTGATGCACAGGGCAATGAACAGGCAGACACTGCTGCACGGTCAGCAGTACATGACCTACCAGTTTCAAATAGAGGTATTCCATTTACGGACTATTTTGCTGCAATAGCTACCCACCTTCACACCCGTTGGCAACAACGTTGGTCTACTCTGGTCGGTAAAAAACTTCAATCTATTAAACTGAGTATAGGTTACTGTTGTGATAGAAACACAGGCCTCATCTCTAGGCTTTATTGAACATAGAATCTTCATAGTACTTCTGCAACAACAAAATATAATGACTAGTACATCTAATAACGGCTTCTACAGGGATGGTGATGTCTAGCATATGTCAAGAGAAAAGTTATAACTACAGGCCACATATTTAAACTCACCATGTAATCTGCATCACTAATATATAGATAGAAGAGAAGAGAATCACACACCATGTGTTGGCGCCCATGACACACACCAAACTGTTGTTGTTGTTAAGGGCCCCGAGAGGTGGTGCAGTATTATCCTGCTGCTGCTCCCCACAGGAGCAGTATCACTACAATCTCCCCCTTCTTAAATATCAGACAGTAATCTCCCAAACTGTTAGTTGGGCGACGTACACATCCCGACCTTCGTAGCCCTTGAGCCTCTTCACCAGGTTCAATATTTTCCAGCGGGGTTTGACTAACTGCTGGAGCAGAATCCTCTATTTCCATAGGGGTAGTGTGAAAATTTGTGTGGACTGCCTCCAAGTGAGTCGCCTACCCTGGCAAACTCTGTTGACACCGAGCTCTGAGGTGGGTACCTCAGCCTCACAAGTGGCTTACAGGACAGATTTTCACAGATGATTGATGTTGCAAGAAACTCGCCTGCATGCACATATAAAGGACTAACTTACTTGGTTTTGCAGCATATATCCTGATCTTCAACTTCCCTAAGCTTAGCCTTAGCCCCTTTGGACTTCCCCTCAGAAACCACATGCAACCAGAAGCCTTAATTCCTGCAATATTCAATCGTTGTTAGTGTCCTGCCTGCACCTCAGAAAGTCCTATATCCAAGAGGGTATGTATCCCCTAGTATAACAATGCAGACACGGACACTAGCTTCCAGACTGCCGTGAGACACTGGTACTTACTGGGCATGCACTGCCTGTTGCACACCGGGCCCACAGATCAACTCACTCACAATCTCCCCAGACACTGGCCAGAAATCTACGAGATATAGTGGAGGTCTTGTCTTACTGTATGGGCCTGACGGAGGTCATCTACGGTACATCGAGGTGCCTCTACCAGATTTCCCCAGGTCTCAGATGTGAAGACACGTGGGGGGCACCGTCTGCTGATCATGGCACGTCTTGTCCAGTTGGTGTCCGTCTTAAGAAGAATGAGCTGGTCTCTCTTCCATACCCTCGTCTCTTCATTCAAATTAGGGCTGCCAGTTCTCCTTAGCTAACTTATCCTAGTGTTTGCCTACATTATCAGCCTATTACTACCTATGTTAAGGTCTTAGGTCTACATTATTATTATCTACAGTTGTCTCAATAATCCTAATATTAGTGTACTACCAGTAAAACTACCTACTCCTTCCCTGAAGGGTAAATCTATAAATTAAATAAATGCCTACCAACAATCCATGCTGACTAGAGAGAATGCTGTTTGCTTAGGAGGGTTTAAGGGCTGCCCAGCTCAGCCATCCCATTACGGCTATGCTGGGACCCCTTTGTACATTGTATCTGTCCTGTGGAACTTTAGGGACCAAATGAATTTCCACATCCTCCCGCCGGCGAAGGTAGGCACTAAGTCTAGTTCAAGTCTGCCTCCCATAGGCCCACCCAGTGGGCCCTGAACTTGAGCGCTGTTTGACGGGTTGTCCGTCCGCTCAGCTCGGTCAGCCTTTGGTCTAATTTCTCATGTCCCGGTCCCACCGTGTGGACCTCGAGAGGTAAAAGCATGTTGTTGGGTCTTATAGTCTCGACACCATTCATTCTCTCCTTCACCATTCTCAACCGCCCAGCCTTGTCTGAGTGGGTTGACACTACCAGGCCAAGAGGCCAGTATGCCCTGGGCGCCTCGGATTCTACTAGCACCAGGTCCCCTTCACTTAGCATCATCTTATTTGCCTCGGGGTCGGCACAATAGAAATGTTCCCGCAAGGTTGTCAAGTAATCCCTGCGCCACACCTGGTTCCATTTGTCCAGGATGTTCACCAGTCTGTTGTGACTCCTGTGCAGTTCTTCATTGATGGGGGGACCATCTGGCCCATAATAATCCAGCTCCTTGGAAGACTGACTCAAAATTGCAGAGAAGGGCTCAATCCTCCTTCCAAACAGCATGTGATTAGGGGTGAGAGCTTCCTGCTCATCAATCCTATTTTGTACGTAGGTCAGAGGCCTGTTATTGACTCTTGCCTCTATCTCAACTAACACTGTCCTCAGTTCATCAAAGCTCACTCTCCTGCTGTGCAAGAACTTCCGAATGCACCTTTTGACTGTGCCCACCATGCATTCATAGAATCCCCCTTGCCAAGGCGCCCTGGGAGCTATGAACCTCCACTCGCACTCTATTCTCTTCAGGTGTTCTCGTACTTCTCCGTTGTCCCTAAGATTCCTGAAAACTTTATCGGCCGCCCTAAAGCTTGTGCCATTGTCCGAGATAGTCAATCGCGGGCACGAGAATCTGGCTGTAAACCTCCTGAACAACTTCACGAAAGTCTCTGTTGACATATCTTTAGGAGTCAGGAATCGCGGGAAGAACTAAAAGCCATAAATGAAATCGAAAGAAACCCAAAGTATTTCTTCTCCTATGCCAAATCAAAATCGAGAACAACGTCCAGTATTGGGCCCCTACTTAAACAAGATGGGTCCTACACAGATGACAACAAGGAAATGAGTGAGCTACTCAAGTCCCAATATGACTCAGTTTTTAGCAAGCCGCTAACCAGACTGAGAGTCGAAGATCAAAATGAATTTTTTATGAGGGAGCCACAAAATTTGTATAACACAAGCCTATCCGATGTTATCCTGACGCCAATGACTTCGAACAGGCGATAAATGACATGCCCATGCACTCTGCCCCAGGGCCAGACTCATGGAACTCTGTGTTCATCAAGAACTGCAAGAAGCCCCCATCACGAGCCTTTTCCATCCTATGGAGAGGGAGCATGACACGGGGGTCGTCCCACAGTTACTAAAAACAACAGACATAGCCCCACTCCACAAAGGGGGCAGTAAAGCAACAGCAAAGAACTACAGACCAATAGCACCTAACATCCCATATCATAAAAATCTTCGAAAGGGTCCTAAGAAGCAAGATCACCACGCATCTAGAAACCCATCAGTTACACAACCCAGGGCAACATGGGTTTAGAACAGGTCGCTCCTGTCTGTCTCAACTATTGGACCACTACGACAAGGTCCTAAATGCACTAGAAGACAAAAAGAATGCAGATGTAATATATACAGACTTTGCAAAAAACCTTCGACAAGTGTGACCATGGCGTAATAGCGCACAAAATGCGTGCTAAAGGAATAACAGGAAAAGTCGGTCGATGGATCTATTATTTCCTCACTAACAGAACACAGAGAGTAGTCGTCAACAGAGTAAAGTCCGAGGCAGCTACGGTGAAAAGCTCTGTTCCACAAGGCACAGTACTCGCCCCCATCTTGTTCCTCATCCTTATATCCGACATAGACAAGGATGTCAGCCACAGCACCGTGTCTTCCTTTGCAGATGACACCCGAATCTGCATGACAGTGTCTTCCATTGCAGACACTGCAAAGCTCCAGGCAGACATCAACCAAATCTTTCAGTGGGCTGCAGAAAACAATATGAAGTTCAACGATGAGAATTTCAATTACTCAGATATGGTAAACATGAGGAAATTAAATCTTCATCAGAGTCAAAACAAATTCTGGCCACAAAATAGAGCGAAACACCAACGTCAAAGACCTGGGAGTGATCATGTCGGAGGATCTCACCTTCAAGGACCATAACATTGTATCAATCGCATCTGCTAGAAAAATGACAGGATGGATAATGAGAACCTTCAAAACTAGGGAGGCCAAGCCCATGATGACACTCTTCAGGTCACTTGTTCTATCTAGGCTGGAATATTGCTGCACACTAACAGCACCTTTCAAGGCAGGTGAAATTGCCGACCTAGAAAATGTACAGAGAACTTTCACGGCGTGCATAACGGAGATAAAACACCTCAATTATTGGGAGCGCTTGAGGTTCCTAAACCTGTATTCCCTGGAACGCAGGAGGGAGAGATACATGATTATATCACCTGGAAAATCCTAGAGGGACTAGTACCGAACTTGCACACGAAAATCACCCACTACGAAAGCAAAAGACTTGGCAGGACGATGCACCATCCCCCCAATGAAAAGCAGGGGTGTCACTAGCACGTTAAGAGACCATACAATAAGTGTCAGGGGCGAGTTGTTCAACTGCCTCAGCACACATAAGGGGATTAACAACAGACCCTGGCAGTCTTCAACTGGCACTGGACAATGCACCTAAAGTCAGTTCCGGATCAGCCGGGGCTGTGGCTCGTATGTTGGTTGTTGCGTGCACCAGCAGGCAACAGCCTGGTTGATTTCAGGCTCTGATCCACCAGGAGGGCTGGTCTC
The DNA here is from genome assembly GCF_026875155.1 of Cherax quadricarinatus. Taxonomy (NCBI): domain Eukaryota; kingdom Metazoa; phylum Arthropoda; class Malacostraca; order Decapoda; family Parastacidae; genus Cherax; species Cherax quadricarinatus. The sequence goes on from NC_069426.1 coordinate 12,427,645, forward strand.
AGACCGGGCCGCGGGGGCGTTAGACCCCGGAACTCTCCCAGAGTAAAACTCAAGGTAAACAGCTTGAGTTGTGGCACAATTAAACAGGCAGCATATACTTTCTGAGGGCCACCCTTTCATCTCCTGGGTTCTTCAAATGTGAAGCTCAGTATAGTCTATTCCACAGGTCTCAAAGGGCCTGTCATATGGTCCCACTCCTGAGGCAGCAGTGGTGGACGGGGTATGGTAGGGTCCTCCCATAATAACCGCGGGCAGACCATGAAACTCTTTAGCACTTTTGATGGCAGCTCGACCCTTCAGTACCCAGTAATTCAGAAGTAGGCAGGTGAGGTATCTCCAAACCCCACATGATAAGGTCTCTGATGGGCAACTTGTATCATTAGCTCTTGTCGCCCGTCCCTCCTTTCCCTGTAGCACGGGATGTTTGGCCCCATAGCTGAGCTACAGAGTTTTGTTTCTTTCCCCTGCATCTTATTCGCCCTGCATGATCTAGGAAACAATCCCAATGAGTGAACCAATTTATGTTCTGAGTCGTCGTTGGCACGCGTCCTGAGGCCGTAACCTACTGCCCTGGGGATCGCAAGTACTTCCAAGCACTACTGGAAACCTCTCCCTTTGGTACTGCCTATATCAATATTTTCTGGGACCCACGAGATACAACCCGTCGACCTTGGCTTACCTTGTCATGCGCTTCCTCACAAATCGAAATACCATTCCGTGACTCCTATAGGTTTCCTCAGGAGGAGTAGAGCTGGGGTCAAATAATCAGTGTCGGGTTCCCCCGCAATGTGTACTATGCTGCTGGTTGTCTCCCCAAATTTCTGCTCCGGCCAGCAATCCCTTGCCGGTGGTAACCAGTCTGAGCCTTTGAAACCAAATCTCTGCTTTTACTCTGCTTTTTGTGGTCACCTCGGCTTATCAGGTCGGCTGGGTTTGATCTGTAGGCAATACAGAATTGTTGACGTTGGACTGTAGTTCCCGTATCTCCTTTACCGATTCCTGACATAGGGAAGCTTTGACCTGCCGTTTGGACCCACGGTTATGGCCACCTCTGGGTCTGTCCCATACATATAGGTGTGGGATGTCACTCTCGAATTACTCGACCACCTCCTCTAGTACTGCTCCCAGCAACATCGCCCATGAGCTCTAGCTTTGGGATCGAGCAATCCTTCAGGGGGTCCCACGCGCACGATGGTGACCAGATTGACTGGTTCCCGGCACCAAATACGCTACTGCCATATGGGCCCTGGATGGAGGCCCTCACAGAGAAAACGTTGCTGCAAGTCATAATCCCACCCGGTGGCACCGAATGGGGGACCTGGGGAATGTGGATACGCTTGCAATTCCGCTAGGATCTTTGCTAAACCAGATCCCACTCCTGGCACGATTGTTTTGGCAGTGGGTAATCCCAACCTGGTTCGCTCCCAGGTCTGTTGCACTAGCATCCTCCTCGAATGGTGATGGGTGTCAACAAACCCCAAAGGATCGAAGGAGTCTGCACTTTGCCTCAGAAAAGAACCTCCTGCCGTCTGCTTTCCATTCCCCATCAGGTTTCCTCTATTAGCCTAAGTTGTCTTCCTTGAGTTTCCCACTCCGTCCCCCATACACCGATGTTACCTCAGGTACTGGAGTAGCCAGATTGTCACGTTCACCGTCCCCGCAACGTTGGATTGTTTGTAACCCATTCTCAATGGCATTGTAGCCGAGCGCATCTCCTGATTAGACTCTCGGAAAATGTCCATTCAACAGCTTTCTTCTGAGGGTGGTACCTTGCATGTTGTCTACATAAAATAGGGTCTTCAGTAATTCTTTAAGCGGGCCGTTACAGTTCACAAGGTGGTAGTCTATGGTAGCCTGTAATAAGAATGGTGAACTAGTGGCACCAAACAACACTGCCCTGAATCTGTAGGTATCATACCCTTGCTTGGGCACCCTGCCCTGTTTAGCCAACCACAAGAAACCTTGTGTAGTCCCTGTCTTGTGGCTGCAACCCAATACGTAGGAAGGCTTTGCTAATGTCTGCTGCTGATGGGAGTGGTTACTGACTCCTTGGTGACTGCCATGTGTGGAAGATAATGGGTGCTTTCCCCAGGGCTGGCATTGGGCACTTTTCATGAACCCAAGGGCAGTTGTTCCTTAATAATATCATCATATTTCCCCACCAGACCCTTCTTGGTCAGGCTGTTCACCAATGAATTCAACTGACCCCGTGCCTTCTTGAATTTAGTGGGCGCGTTGGGTTTTGTCCCGGTTTCCATGGGAGTCGCACCAGTATGTCCGTCCCTGAATTGCACCTTGGTTAAAGTAATCACGTTATGTCTCTTCGTGTTCAGGGGCGGTGTTCACTTAATCCTCACTACATCAAAGTCCCATAGTTTATGGGACCGGCTCCACTGTCAGATATTGCCAACTTGCGTCGGTCTCTGACAGACCTTTCATGCACACCAGTGCATCACCAGTACGCTCTGTCACTGTAATTACCAGAGCCCTTCCTTTCCCGGGGTTGCAGGAAGTGTGCTGGTACTCTGCCTCCTACGATGTACCCGCTGGAGTCCTGTACAGGCCAACACCCTCCTTGATAACCCTTCTCGTAGACACGAACTCGTCTGTAATCCCCTCCTACCAAGATTTACATTACTAACGTTGTATGTAGCTATTGCTGGTTCCGCTAGCTTACACCCAACTCCCTCAATCGTTTGACTGCTGCAGCAGTCCCTTTTATGTGGTAAGTGATATTGGCAGCCTCTTTACTATCGCTGAAATTTCTCGTGACCGGCTAACCTGGACTGTTTTTCCCCCCCCCCAAACCCAATTTTGGACTATGGATAAGACCTGCGTGGGGACTTCCCCAAAAATCCCTTCCACCTTCATGTCAACTTTACCAACTGTCCCAGTTCAACCTAGTTGCTAGATCTCTGCTATGGAAGGATCCTGTGCCCCACTGTCAAAGACAAAAAGGTTGTTTCAGGACTTCTTCCCGTTCGCAACACAACCTTTATGGTGAGCTAGGCCATCCGAAACTAGAAACTGTCACCAGAACAAATTCTTGGTGGCCGTACACCAGCGCATCACTACTTCCAGATCGTTCTTGCTCTCGCCCTTTCTCGCGGTTGCTCTCCTTACTTGTGCTAATCTGGCACATTAGGGCCACAGTGCCTGGGGGGTGTTACCCTTCCAGCAGCCCCGCACTCCTGAGGTGGCGTTACAGTCCCTGGCAAAATGTTCTCCACAACTCTTGAAACAAAGCCTCAATTCCCTTAGTCGTTTGAAACCCTTTGGTTATAGGTGGTGATGCTTGTAACACCCTGAATAGCATGTTCGTTCTACAAAAACATGCACCGGCTCATACTTGGCGCTTGAATGACTTCTCCCTTGGCTCCTGGGGGTGGTGGACTTGTCTCTGGGCATATAGAACCCTAGTAGGAGGTGGTTTAGCTTATCTTCTCGAGTATTTGGGTGGGGGTGTTAGATTCCACCTTGGTCGGGATTTCTCCCCTTCCCGACTATGCTCAGGCGAGAATGAGATCACCCAAACCCCAACGATCTGTTGTATTGTGAACAGGTTCGTTTCCGATATTTTAAGTGCAACTCGTTGCACTGTAGGCCAGCCGTTTCCTCTGAATCACCTGTCTGATGAACCATTCCGACTTACCCCCAATCATGTAAATCCTTTAAGACTATTCGATCAAACTCATAACTTCGATTTTGGAACTTCTCTAGGCTTCTGACGGTCATGGCGACAAGCCTCTGATCCAACAACCGATAAAGTATAAGCTACCTTTATCTCCCAGTATTGCCAAACATGTCCTTTTATTTGGTCTTTGGCATGATTGGCAATTGGTGTCGGTGGTTTGGTAATGCTGACCAAGTCCAAGGGCTTTACCCTGTGAGAGCTGTGGAACATAAATATTTTAATTTGACGGCATCTGACATACTGTCTCTGTCATCTGTCTGGCTTTAATCTGATCCCAGGAATGCAATGTACTCTGATTAAGGTTCGTGACGTTGGTTTAAATTCAACTGGGGCAATCTGGGGCAAACCATTAACAGGCGTGTGCTATTGTTTCGTGTTCCTTGGAAGGCTGTACCGGCCTGCGAGTCTTTATTAACTGCCTGCAGAGTCTCATCTCTGCTGTACCACTTGCCCTTTGTTCGTATAGTCCGTCCGTGCTACTTCGGGACTGTACATTCAGACTTCGCTTGTAGTATAGGCCTCTGTCTATAAAGGATAATTGATCTCTCAAAGGCCTCAGTCTTTGCTCCAAAGGTTTCAGGCAACTCTGTTCCTCCAGTCTACGTCTTGATCTTGCCTGACCGTACGACACTCCTGCAATGCGATGCCTCAGGCACCCCCTTATAGGCTTCCCATAGACCGCTTTATTTGACTTTATCTGACTAGAGTGGGGGACAGCTGGTAATGCATCTTCACCTACCATAGTTGCGAGTTTAGTTAAGATCACAGTACTAATTTGTACTTCATTAGCCGCCCCCACAGCAAAAAACGGTTTTAGGTGAGAATGAACGAGTCTTCAAGGCTTTCTCAAACAGCTTAACAATTCCCTTTATTTATTGACTCTACTTTGGAATCAAAAATGACACTGTTAGCTCTCAAATCCCAATCAAAATGTGTATCGATGTGAATGCTTAACCTAGCACATAACTGTACAATGCCAGCAAATAAAATTACAGGACTTAAACCTAAACACCGTCTCAGGTACAATTCACAAACCCACATTAAATATGAATCAAAGATATGAAAATCACACAGTAAAAAGTGCCAGTATACAAATTTAAAATCACTTGGTTAACACAATAAATTCAACCAAATCAACTTGTGGAAAACAGTATTAAATGAATAATGTATGTAAACTGCTTGGCTCTATCTGCCCCAGTTTACTCTGTTTGCGGGGAGTATGGTTGGTAAGGTAAATCTAACTAACTAGTGTGCTATAACTTAAACCTGGCTTTTAGAACTCCCGATAAATAATAAACTAGGGTTAAATCTGTCATAGTACTATAACTGTTGTATAAATATTGCACAGCCTTAGCCTAACTGTGGCTACCTGCAAATCCACTGTAAGTTAATTAACAACAAGTCTCCACTCTGGATTACTTTTAATCACTGTAAAATTTAAATTCACATGGCTTCTCTGCCTACCTGGCATGCCTGTAAATTAATTACGGCAAAATAACGTCTCGTGTATAGTCAGCTTGGACTAGCCTCTGTTGTAACTTCTGGGCCTAGGAGTGCTAACTTAACCTACTCTGTTAAAACTGGTTCAAATGTGGCCTAGCTATGATAGCTTAACTAACTGTTAAACTGGTTCCTACTGTGGCCTAGTAAGATAGGCTTAACCTAACTCTGTTAAATGGTGCCTAACTGTGGCCAGCTAAGATCAGCTTAACCTACTATTTCCACATCCGGTTTTTGAAGGACCACTTTTGTGAAAATTTGTGTGGACTGCCTCCAAGTGAGTTGCCTACCCTGGCAAAACTTGTTGACACCGAGCTCTGAGGTGGGTACCTCAGCCTCAACAAGTGGCTTATAGGACGATTTTCACAAAATGATTATGTTTGCAAGATCTTCCGCCTGCATGATGTTATAAAGGACTAAAACTGGGTTTTGCAGCATATTTCCTGATCTTCAACTTCCCTAAGCTTCGGCTTAGCCCTTTGGACTTCCCTCAGAAACCACATGCAAACTAGAAGCATTAATTCCTGCGATATTCTATCGTTATTAGTGTCCTGATGCCCAACTCAGATTGTCTAATAACAAGAGCGTATGTTTCCCTAGTCATAACGATGCAGACACGGACACTAGCTTCCAGGACTGCCCTGTAGACACTAGGTACTTACTGGGCATGCCACTGCCTGTTGCACACAGGGCCCAAATATCAACTCATCACAATCTCCCAGACAATGGCCAGAAACTACGAGATTATAGTGGAGGTCTTTCTTACTGTATGGGCCTTGACGGAGGTCATCTTACGGTACATCGAGGTTGCCTCTACCAGATTTCCCCCAGGTCTCATATGTGAAGCCACGTGGGGGCGCCGTATGCTGAGTCACGGCATGTCTTGTCCAGTGGTGTCTGGCTAAGAGAACGAGCTGGTCTCTCTTCCCATACCCCTCCTCTCTGCGTTCAAAAACTAGGGCTTGCCAGTTCTCCTAGCTACCTTATCTAGTGGGATGCCTAGATTATCGGCCTATTACTACCTATGTTAAGGTCTAGGTTACATTATTATTATCTTCCTGTTGTCTCAATAATCCTATATTAGTGTACTACAGTAAAACTATACTCCTTCCCTGAAGGGTTAATCTTTAATTAAATAAATGATACCAACAATCCATGCCGACTATAGAGAATGCTGTTTTGTTTGGGAGGGTTTAGGGGCCGCCAGCTCAGCCGTCCATTCGGCTATGCTGGGACCCCTTGTATGTCGTACTGTCCTGTGGTAAGTTAGGGACAATAGAAATTCCACCAGTTTAGTCTCAAGGGGCTTTCCAGGAGGAAACGAGCATCTTTTCACATTTATTGGTGTATCTTGAGATTCCACCCTATGGGGATTTCAACAGGGGCTAAATGTTTGTAGATACTGTAGTCTCTTCACCATTTTGGTAGATGAATGTGGGGTCGCGTAAAGTGGATTAGATTGCAGGGAGCTTACTCTTCCACTAATGGATCCGTCTTGTTCATCTATGGTGACTCTTCAGGAGAGAACGGGTCCAGGGATGACATAACCAACTGGCTCGGAGGCTCCATAAGAGAACGACGGAAATTGTTGAGGAGTCTTTTATTCTATGAGGGGTTTGCATGAGTAGTTGTGCACAGCAATGAACTAATAGAGTGAAGGGCATCAGGTAGGCAGTTTGCCCAGTGTTCAACAGGTTGATTGCCGACTTCAAATGTTCATTGTAACTGCTTCCATATAGTACCATTGAACAGTTCCACTTGACTCATTGCTTGAGGGTTGTAGTTGGTTGTTCTGCTGCAAGCAATTTCCTTTGCTAGCCAAAAACTCCTGTAGTTTGTTACTCATGACGAGTTATCCCCTGTCTGAATGGCTATATGCTGGATACCAATAATAGAGAACAACTGTTGAAAGACAATAATAAAACATTGAAGCAGTCATATTTGCACAGGGGAAACAAAGGGAAACCTTGACTATTCATTACTATGTTAAGGAAATAGCATATTCTGATTTGTGCTTGGTTGAGGTCCTTTGCAATCTATATTCAGTCTCTATAGAGGTGGGGGATTTTATGGATGAGTCTTCATCTGGATGATGAAGTTTGGCTTGGTCTCTGCAATTACTCTGCATGCTCTGATCACTTGTCGCCAACATCTTCCACTGAGTAGGGCATGTTTCTTTGATTTGACAAAAGGGTATAGGCGCATAACTCCTGGTGGACACAAAGCCTTGTGGAGAGACTGGAGAGGGATTGCAAATCATTGACATGCTGCTCCACCGTGGGACCTAGAGAATGCATCAGGTGAGAGGTTCTCTTCACACGGTCGGTACAGAATATCAAAGTCATAACCCGTTAGTTAATCCTCTAGGCGTAATCTCTTGCCATTCTTTATCCTACTTGTGTGCCTTCTTGTCGAACATATAATCTCGCCGTTGGTCAGTCCTTATGGTGAAATGTCTACCAGTTAAATAATGCCTCCCAGTGGCGAAAAACCCTTTTTTGGGGGCTTTCTATGATGGCTGGGCTACCTTCTTCTACAGCAGCGTACACTTTCTTGATCTCGAAAATGTTCTCGAAAAGGAAGGCTAATGTCGTTCTGCCTGAGATAAGACTGCAGCAATGTCAATGTCAGCTGCATCGTTTTCCATTCGAAATGGTAGGGAATCTCATCAATGGCTGTGAACTACTGAGTTTTCAATGTCCTGTTTGAGAGTATGGAAAGGGCTTCTGCTTCCTTTGTCACAGGAAATGTGGTGGTAGCACTCAATGGGCGGACTTTACTTGGAATAGTTGTAGATCCATTGTGAGCAATAAGCAAAGAGACAAAGAGTTCTCGGAGTGACTTTTTGTCTTGAGTATTGGAAGTTTCCCGTAGAGGTCATAGTGTTCAGGGTTGGGAATATTGAACCTCCTTCCCTACATAACCAAGGATGCTAGCTTTTTAGTGAAAAAGTGCACTTTTCCTCATGTAACTGATATTTTTTCTTCTTGGCGTCTTCCAAAAACTTATCAAGGTTGCTCATGCTCCTCTGGGCTCTCTTGCCAAAAATGATAACATTTCTTGATAGGCGTAAGTTCCCATGAGTTGCTCTTCTGAATGTGTGAATCCATATTCGTTGGAAAGCAAGCTACCCAGTTTACCAGAGTCCACTTGGGACTCAGGTTAAAACTGATACAGGCCATCACTAGGCCCCTTTTGAAACGCTGTGTATGGCTTATCTTCATTCCTTATAGGGACTTGATGATAGGCACTCTGTAGATCATTGTGCTAAACCATAGTACTGAGCAAAAAATAATTTTTTTTTTTTTTTGTTCACTGTATATCAATGCGAGGTATAGAGGTACCCATCAAGAAGTGTAAATTTTTGATGGTTCTCAGAGTTATCGTTAGCAAGTCTCCGTGTCCTATAGTCTTCTTTAACAACAACAACCAGTACACGCCAAGGGGAATTTCTCGGTTCTATAATCCTCCTTCAGCAGCTCTGAGTTTCTTCTCAATTGGAACAATCGTCCTCATAAGAATAGCGGCGTGTGACTTAGCTGATATAGGATGGCAATCCGCGGTAAGATTTGCAAACAGCTTTGGTGGGTTCTTACCCTTTAAAGTGCTAAGACCACAGGACAACAAGAGGGAGGCAGTTCTCCTCCATATGTTTAGGGTGACTCTACCATGCAGATTCTGAATGTCCGGACCAAGGATAACATCAGAGCACAGTTGTGCGAATAGCTAATGTGAACATCTTGATAATCCTTTCCATTAACTCTGAGATTATACCTTACAAAACCCTAAGGTCTGAATAGAGAGATATGTTGATGCCATTGAAACGGTACATGATGAAATGATGTACAGTCAAGGAGTGGCCGTTTAACTTAGTCAAGGTGAAGAAACTCTTGAGCTGCCACTATCAATAAGACCATCTACTTCTGTTCCTTTGAATGAATATTTCACAACTGCCTTTGACAGTGAATTTGAGTAGCCGCAGAAGTCACTGTTGCTAGGTCGCATGATCACTGGAATGGTGTATGGCATAGCTCTTGTTGATGCAATTAGCCACGACATAACTTTAGCAAAGTGAACCTTTCATGTGGCCATTTATGGCACATTGCTTCACGAGCAGGACACTTTGGCGTGGATTGTCTTGAAAAAACACAAAGAAAACACACCGTACCTGCTGTGCTGTCATTGAGCAGGTTTCCACAGTTAACTTATTGCAAGAGTCTTGGTCAGGAATTGCCGCACTTACCACTCGAGAAGGCTGAGTGGTATGTTTAATTCAGAATTCTTCTGGGCTGAATCTAGAGCCTCTGCCTGGTCAAAGGCAGTGGCTATGATCGGAGTTTTATCTCCAATAAACGCTGCCTTATTATTGGTGATTGCAGGCCACTGATAAAAACATCCCTGATGGACTCTTCACCCCAATAATGAGCAGCTGTCACTGGCTTGAAGTGACAGTCCTTACTACAATTTTTCAGTGCTTGAAGGTATTCCTCTAAGGATTCATCAATCTTGCTGGCGGCGAGTTGCAAGGCGATAGGTGCAAATGATTTCATTAGTAGGTTTAATATACTGATACTTTAGGGTTTTGATAGGATCTTCGTAGGTATTACACTCAGAAATAGCCTTCATTATATCTTAGGTGACACAAAATTGATGAGCACTGACTTTGTTTATCTAGATCTCTTTAGGAAGGGCTCCCAAAGATGTTTTCGAAAGTCATAAACCTGTGCTTCCTTCCTGAGCAGCCGTTGATAAGCTGGGGTCACAGTCTAGCCTCTCAGGTTTCAGTAAACGCTCCATGTTGTGATGTAGTCTAGCGCAGGATCACCACCAGGTAGCCCAATATTCTATGTTCAATAAATTGTTGTGATAGAAACACAGGCCTTATCTCTAAGCTTTATTGAACATAGAATCTTCATAGTACTTCTGCAACAACAAAATATAATGACTAGTACATCTAATAACTGCTTATGTGTTGGCGCCCATGACACACACCAAACTGTTGTTGTTGTTAAGGGCCCCGAGAGGTGGTGCAGTATTATCCTGCTGCTGCTCCCCACAGGAGCAGTATCACTACAGTTACTGGCCGTCTTCTTGTCACAAGTGTCGAGGTTGGGAGACTATTCTCTCCCATCTTTGCATTGGCCATACTCGTCTTACTCATGGATATCTCAGGAGAGGCTCCCTGCTCCACTCTGTGAGAACTGTCAGGTTCCGTTATCAGTCAGCCACATTCTGTTAGACTGCCCACTTTATCAACGAACACGCAGAATTTACCTCCATCGTCGTCTTCGCTCCGCTGCTCTCTCTTTACCTTCCCTTCTCGCTGATGGACCCACCTTTCAATCTGACCTCTCTCATTGACTTTTTTGATAACAAACTGACTTACTTCACAAATCTGTTACCTTTCAGCCCCATTCTACCTCAATATTTTGCTACCCTCTACCCCTGCACTATCCTCTGCCCCACTGTTTTTTGTAACCTACTGATCATCCCTCCCCCTTCTGCCACCCAATACCCTCGCTTCCTTCCCTACCCTGCAGTGCTGCTGTGCTGTATAGCCCTTGTGGCTTAGCGCTTCTTTTTTTTTATAATTATAATAATAATAATAATAACACCTTTTTCAAGCACACTGGCCAGGGCAAACCAGGCATCATTCTGACAAACTGCGCCAGCTCTCTATTTCAACACTACATATCACCTGGCCCTATTACAGGCTCTGATCACATCCCAGTCATCTTACACATTTCCTCCAACCCTATCCTCATTCCAGCCATCCTTACACATTTCCTCCAACCTATCCTCATTCCAGCCACATCTTCATTTTCCTACAAGAATGCTCACTGGGATGTTTTCAAACAACACATGACAATATTAACCTCACCTGGACTCAACAACCAAACCTATCCTCTGACATCGACACTCAACTGATCTCATCTAGGACCACCATATACACAAGCAGCCAACTTCGCAATACCAAAGGAAAACTCACACCACTCGTTATTCCTTTCAAACCTCAATCAGAACAAGAGTCTAATTATCTGCTACCAACCGCTTCCTCTACAAACACACCATAGAGTAATCAAGTTCGATTAGATCCACTTACCTTAGAAACAACATTCTACACAGCTAGGACCAAGACCACAAACTATCACTGGTCACACACTCGTACAACATGCAGACAAACAGCATATTAAAAACACTAAAGCCTTCTGGAACTTTACCAAAAAAAATCTGAGGCAACAAACTCCCACCAACAAAATTCAAACACATCAACCACAACAGCACACACATCTCTTACCTGCAGGCTGCTGCCACTAACATCAAACACTTTGGGAGAACATCTTCCACCCTCACACTCACCCGAACATTTTTCGGACACTTTCAAAACATAGAAACCTGGTGCACTGCGCCCTCAACACACACTCACAAGAAACAACACCAGATAGACACATCCATATGGACTCTCTCTTACCCTCCTCCATAGAATAGACACTCCTTTCACAACACGGACATTAAAACTCTCCTCAGATTTCTTCCTCCCAAGGCTTTTGGTGCTCAGGCCTAAACCATAATTATCCTTAAAACCATCCTGACTCTATCTTTACTGCCCACACAAACCGCCTCAATGCCTCCCCTGCCTCTGGATACTTCCGTTCCTCTTCAAAGCTGCTACTGTTTCCTCTCTTCTCTAAACCCAAAAAAGACCACTTGGATCCTAGAAACTATCGCCTTGTCAGCCTCCTCGAAGCTTTTAGGAAAACTCTTTGAAAAACTCTTCAACTATTGCCTTCGAGGATACTGGAACACAACTCTCTACTTTCTGATGGCTAGTGTGGCTTTCAGAACACAGATCCACAACAGGATGCATTAAATCATTGCTCAACTACATCCACCTAAACCACAAAACAAAGAAACAGATACAGCCCTGGTTGCAAAAGACGTTGAAAATTTTTTTGACACTGTCTGGCATGAAGGCTCAAGTACAACTCTTCACTAACTTTAACCTGCCTCGTAAACTCCCCTGATTGCCTAGACGCCGTTACTAGAGAATCAAATTCCAAGGCTGTTATCTGGCTACTTCACATAAATTGCTGGAGTACCCCAGGATCTTTCCTTTCCCTACCCTCTACCATTTTATACACTAACGGACATTCCAACATCTGTATACCACAAACTCCTCACACTAGCCTATGACAGACGATTTACACACTCATCAACTCACGCCAATTGGATACACTCACACACAAACACAAAATGAGGGTCGACAGGATAGCCATCTGTGAACAAATGGAGGATCAAAAACCAATCAGCTAAATCCGCATTACATTTTTAACTACAGGAAAACGTTGATCCTCTTTACCTGTCCAGCTCGGAACAGCTGACTTCCATCACACGATCTGTCACTGGTCCGTGGCGTTCATCTTGACTACCTTATTTCTCTTACACGGTCATATTCACTCAAGGCATTGCAGTAGCTACAAGGCCCTTTCGGGCCTCTACAAGCTGCAACATGCCTACCCAACGCACCACATTTTACACCTCTACAAATCCCTTTACACGTTCCTTGAAAACTTTATCTCCTCTAGCCCTCTCTCTTGCAGCTAAAACGAACTTACTTAAACTGCAGTTAGGCCGAACAGGCGCTGCACGGGAGTTGCTTAATGTCAGATGGTGGACTTGCCAAATCGAGTCTCGCCATGCCCAATTAGACATCCCTGCGCTGAATCTTGTTCTGGAAGACGATCATTGACAGTCAGACAATACTTGAGACACGACATGACTATGGAACTCTCCGTGAAGTCATTCGCCGGACCCACAAACCAACGTAAACTTTTTACTCCTTGTTTGATCCCTGCGCCTAACCCTATTAAAAAACCTTCGATTCTCTGAACCAGGTACCTTGAGCTGTTCATTGTCCTGACCACGTTCGCCTTAGCTTTTGATTTAAGAAATGGCTCTCAGTTCTACACTCTCTTAGCGCTATCATCGCTGCCCCGTCCTCCCCGCTCAACCCACCGGAAAGTCCAACAGAAGAAGCCTGAATTTCCTCTTCTCAGTATCTATCCCACGATCGTTCGTCGCTGCTGGGTTAAGCCCTGGCTCTATTTTCTACGGACTAAGTACACACCTCTCCAGCACAAATCTTCGTCTGTCCATCTTCCCCGCTCATCCATTTGGGATCTTACCTGAACTTGTTCGTTCGTCCTTTTGTTTAGTGGTGACTTTGTAAACGGTTAAGTCGGACTGAAAAACGTATCGTAAGCTCCTCTTTATATGTAGGGGGGTTATTGTGTTACCATCATTCCATTTGGTGGTGGTTTGTGGTTTGTGATGGGCGGAAGTCAGGGTTCAATTACGACGTTACACTGTCAGTTGGCCTATAAAACAACAACAACAACAACTTGTGTTGTTGGTGGTGTGAGTGTGATAAGTGAACAATAAACAGTGTTTGTGGTTGTCTAACACAGGTGAGGAGTAAACACCTGTGGTGTCTAACACAGGTGAGTAACACCGTGTGGTGGTCTAACACAGGTGAGTAAGTAACACCTGTGGTGTTAACACAGGGGCCAGTAACACCTGGGGTGTCTAAACACAGGTGAGTAACATGTGGTTGTTCTAACAATGTGAGTAACACTGTGGTTGTCAACACTGGTCAGTAACACCTGTGGTGTCTAACACAGGTCAGAACACCTGTGGTGTCTAACACAGGTCAGTAACACCTTGTGGTGTCTAACAGGTGTGTAAAACACGGTGGTGTCTAACACAGGTCCGTAACACTGTGGTGTGTCTAACACAGGTCTGTAACACCTGTGGTTTCTGAACACAGGTCAGTACACCTGTGGTGTCTAACAGGTGAGTAACACTGTGGTGTCTAACACAGGTTGGAGTAACACCTGTGGTGTCTAACACAGGTGGTAACACCTGTGGTGTTAACACGGTGAGTAACACTGTGGTGTCTTCAACAGGTCAGTAACACCTGTGGTGTCTAACACAGGTGAGTAACACCTGTGGTGTCTAAACACAGGTCGTAACACTGGTGGTATCTAAAACAGGTGAGTAAAACACCTGTGTTGTCTAACTACAGGGTCGTAACACCTGTGGAGTCTAACACAGTTCAGCTAACACCTGTGGTGTCTAAACACAGGTCAGAAAAACCGTGGTGTCTAAAGGTGAGTAACACCTGTTGGTGTCTAACACAGGTGAGTAACTCCTACCCTTTATTACAATACAACAATCATGTGCTAGTTGATACATAGATGTTTAGATTAGATTTTGCCACCAATGTGGCTAGTTTATTGTGCCACCCCATATCCATCCTGTGGACGGTAGCCCGGAGCTATGGATACCAAAGGCCTAGGAACTAGGCCCCAATATGGGGGTTAAAAAGGAATACATATGGATTTTTTTATATCTACATATCTATAGTTCACTTTATCTGTTACAAGCCAAATTTAGGAAATTTGCTTAGTATATCTGGTATTTTTTTCATTAATAAGATATCTTATCTTGACATGTCACATAGGTTTTTACTGTCTGTCTCTGTATTCCTCAATAGTGGACAAATAAGCACCTTAGTGTTTCAAGGTAGAGTGACATGGCCTGATCCACATAATTTACATTTTGTTTGATCCTCTGTGTGCTCCCAAACTGCAGAAGTACTTGTAACAAGCCTAAAGCCTGGCCACTTACATCATCAGTCTGTCTGTTCACATTGCAAGTTGCACCATAAAACATTACAGTGGGACCCCCGCATTCCGTTGTTGGCCTTACATAACGTTAAATCCGCATACCGCTACATTTTGATATCCGCCAAAGATTTTGCCTCGCATACCGCATAAAAAACCGCTCAATGCTGTTCATCTGAGACGCGTCTATGTGCGGCCTGAGCCACGTCACATGTTCCGCCGGGTGCATTGTTTACCAGCCAGCCTCCACGGTAACATCAAGCATACAATCGGAACATTTGTATTATTACCAGTGTTTTTGGTGATTTTTCTGCAAAATAAGTGACCATGGGGCCCCAAGAAAGCTTCTAGTGCCAACCTACAGCAAAAGGGGAGAATTACTATAGAGATGAAGAAAAAGATCATTGATATAGTATTGTGAAAGTGGAGTGCGTGTCTCCTGAGGCTGGCCAGGTTGTTAATTAAACCCCAATCAAACATCGCTACTATTGGTGGTACAGCTGCTGCTGCTGCTGTACCCACGTCAGCTGCTGCTGCTGCTGCACTGTCAGCTGTGTTGCTGCTGTAGCACCGTCAGCTGCTGCTGCTGCTGTAGTACCGTCTTCTGCTGCTGTAGCATCGTCTGCTGCTGCTGTAGCACTGTCAGCTACTGCTGCTGTTGTACCACCGTCAGCTGCTGCTCCTGCTGCTGTAGTACCGTCTGCTGCTGCTGTTAGTACCGTCTGCTGCTGCTGTAGCATCGTCTGCTGCTGCTGTAGCACTGTCAGCTGCTGCTGCTGTTGTACCACCGTCAGCTGCTGCTGCTGCTGCTGTAGTACCGTCTGCTGCTGCAGTAGTACCGTCTGCTGCTGCTGTAGCATCGTCTGCTGCTGCTGTAGCATCGTCTGCTGCTGCTGTAGCACTGTCAGCTGCTGCTGTAGCACTGTCAGCTGCTGCTGCTGCTGTACCACCGTCAGCTGCTGCTACTGCTGTAGTACTGCCTGATGCTGCTGTAGCACCGTCTGCTGCTGCTGTAGCACTGTCAGCTGCTGCTGTAGCACTGTCAGCTGCTGCTGCTGCTGTAGCACCGTTGTTGGTGTGGCTTATTGAGAATACCAAGAAACAATTAACCCCAGAGGGTTAGCCACCCAGGATAACCCAAAAAAGTCAGTGTCATTGAAGATTGTCTAACTTATTTCCATTGGGGTCCTTAATCTTGTCTCCCAGGATGCAACCCACACCAGTCGACTAACACCCTGGTGAACAGGAAAAAATTACTGGAACTAGTGCTCATATTGGTGAATTTAAAGCCAGCAAAGGTTGGTTTGAGAGATTTAAGAATCGTAGTGGCATACACAGTGTGATAAGGCATGTTCTGGAAGAAAATGCCAAACAGGACCTACAGTACTCAGGAGGAAAAGGCACTCCAGGACACAGTGTCTCATCAGTCATTGCTGCATCTTCAATAAAGGTAAGTGTCATTTATTCTTCATTTAGTAGAGTAGTACATGCACAATATATATTGTGCATGTACTACTCTACTATTGTGCATGTATCCTTCTCTTTGTGTGTAGGAAAATGTATATTTCATGTGGTAAAATTTTTTTTTCATACTTTTGGGTGTCTTGCACGGATTAATTTGATTTCCATTATTTCTTATGGGGAAAATTCATTCGCATAACAATAATTTCGCATAACAATGAGCTCTCTTGCACGGATTAATATCGCTATGCGGGGGTCCACTGTACTTATCTACGTTCATGTTATCATAGTGGGTTATAGATCTACTCAAGCTTCTAACTGCATTCCTATAACAATCATTTTCATTATTTACTTTTCTCCTAATATTATTCCTAATGCTAGACACAGTTATACCAAAGTTATATTCTACATTTTCCTTCTGGGTACTCTTCTTGGCTAACATATCAACTTTATCATGAAGGAGTAATCCAATGTGTGATGGGATCCATAGCAATTGTACATTAATTCCTTTGTCCTTAATTTTTGAGTATCTATACCTGGCTTCTCCAATGAGCATGTTGTTGGAGTCATTATATGCAGGGCCGGATTAAGAAGTCTCCGGGCCCTAGGCTATTCAGATTGGTGGGGCCCCTTTGAGTTACGGGTAAGCGAAGCGACCCCTTCCAGCTTGGGGGGTGGGTCGGTGTGAGCCTGTTTAAGGTCTAATTAAATACATTCTGGCTATTTAGATTAAATTTAAAGGGAAAGTACATCAAGACAACCAAAACCATTTACCAACAGCCATTATAACTATCTTGTTAACCCTTTCAGGGTCCAAGGCCCAAATCTGGAGTCACGCACCAGTGTCCAAGAATTTTAAAAAAAAAAATTTGTTATTTTTTCTTATGAAATCGTAGAGAATCTTTTTGTGAAGGTAATAAAACAAGAAGTACGAAATTTGGTGGAAAATTGACGAAATTATGCTCTCGCGAATTTTGATGTGTCAGCGATATTTACGAATCGGCGATTTTGCCGACTTTGACTCCCATTTTAGGCCAATTACATTATTCCAGTCAACCAAATTCTTAGCTATTTCACTAGTATTACTTCTTTCTATCGATTGGCACAAGAAATCGCCAAGTAAAACTGTTTCAACGACAAAATAAAGTGATCGGAAATTGTTAATTTGGCCAATTTAACACAAAGTTCAAAATATTCCAATTTCAAAATAGGGTCCCAGAATGAACAATGTAGGCATTCCTGGCACTAAACTAACATTTCCCCCTGTTCATTAGTTATGTTTTGAGGCTTTACAAATAAATTCCATTTTGATTTTGTATTCACATAATGAATTTTTATTCACACCAAAAAATAGAAGATTTACTGTTATGCAATACTGTAATAATTGTATAAATATCATCACCATATTTGTGAATGTATATTAGACCCCCCACCTGACGTGTATTAGACGTATGAGGTCGTTTGTTTATCTTGAATATCGGCAAAATTTAACATTTCTGCTACTTTGAGCTCAGTTTCAAGCCATTTCCAGTGCTAAAACCAATCAAAATCATCTCTATCAAATGAGACCAAGAAATCGCAAATACAACTATAAAAAACATACGAAAAAACACTGCAAAGTTGCTGTTTTAATCGAAAAATCATGATTTAATTTTTTTTCTCTCATTATACACAGTGTGCTGCAGGATCTGTTTTATGTGGTGCACACATACCACATAGATGTATTCTCTCATATCTAGGCCCAAATGTACCACTCACAGTTTATCAGAGTGAGCTGAGCTCATGGCGTAGATCTACGGTTTGGACCCTGAACGTAAAGCCGTAGATCTACGGGACGGACCCTGAAAGGGTTAAATCATGCATTTTAAAGAGAATAAACTCAAGACAGCATAGTATTACTAGATTAGGCTATTAAAGTAGTGACATCATGTACCTATTATATTCAGCATAACCACTACAGCACTATTATTCCCTTTAAAAATCAATGACCATTATTGTTATCATTGCATCATGCATAAGACTATCAAATCATATAAACTCAAGAAAGTAAAGAATTATTTATATTCACAGGCACTTAAATAAACTTTTTTCTGGATTTCATATTGGCAAAATTATCAATTATATTCTGAAAATCAATATTTCTTTTTTAGATCAGACTCAAGGTCAACAGGCTGGGTTTACCCCAATTTGTCTTGGCTCATTGTTGAACGGAGCTGGTTTTTTTCACTCTTTTCAAAACAGAAATTGAACGTTCTCCTTCACAGTTAGTAGCTGGAAGTGTTAGGTAAAGGTGATACACTATGTCAACATTAGGGAAGGTTTCTGAGATACCTGCATTTCTTAAATGTTTCAAAGCAGCTGAGGGCGCACATTTTTCAGGTGGAGCTTTAATCTGATTCATATACCCAGAAAAATGAACTATTTCTTCAACAAATGTGTCCTGAACATCTGCTGAAAGGTGTTGTTGCAACTTTAATGCAGCTTCTCTCAATTCTGCATCTGGCATAGTAGTAATTTTGAACAGAAATCCAAACTTGTCATTGAGATTCTGGTAGATTTCTTTTCTTTTCACCAATCAGTGAATCCAGAATGACGAAGTATGTAGCTGTCTTACATTTCTGCCTTGGTAGCAAACACAATTTCATTGTCTGGCTCTTCAAAATTGCGTTTCCTCTTCCTTGACCACTGATGATCAGCCCGGTAACTGTAGTTTTCACCAGCAGTTTAGCTTTCTCTTCAAACATTTCAAAAGCTTCATCATTGCGAAGTGAGCTTACAAATTCCACTAAGCCTGCATAGCGGTTAGCACAAGTAGCCATTTCAATTTCAATTTTCTGAAGTGTCTTGTTTGTGGCATTTAACCATTCCAGTTTTCAGCCCCAAAAGCACACAGAGAAAGGGCCCAAATTTCAAAATCTCCCCAATTTTGATGCTAAGCTGGCTGCTTTGCTTCTTGTAGTTGCTGTCTGGTCTTCATCCTCTGCTATTTGGATCAAGCAAAAACGTATTTCAGGAAAGCTGTCTTTCAAAGCATGTGTTGCATCATGCTGTGCTGACCACCTTTTGTTGATAATGATTTGATGACATCTCCATGAATGGTTGACTTGAGTATACTCCACTGATGCGTTGAAGCAGAGAAAAAATTAAAGAGTGGTTGTAAAAGTCCAAAAAATGAAACTGCGCGACACAACACTCCGCAGCAACTGCCCAACAAGATTAAGAGAATGTGCTGAGCAGGGCACATATTCAGAAAGTGGGTTGATTTGCTTGATCGGGCTTGCAACCATTATATTTACCCGACATGTTACTTGCATTGTCGTAGCTTTGGCCACGGGAATCCATAATAGAGAGATCATGTTCAAGCAGAGTATCCAGTACTACATTCATCATTGTTTCTCCTCATGGCCTGAAAGAGGAATGAATTTTTAAAGCGCTCTACAGGCTTACCACTGGAGTCGACAAAGCAAACAATTGAATGTCAATTGATCTGTATGTGAAAATATCTGGTGTTGAATCTACACTTATTGCAAAGTATTTTGCAGTTTTAAACAGCTGCTATGATGTTATTGAGGACCTTCTTAGTCATCAGTTCGTAAATTCTTTGGGCATATAGTAGATGACATGTAAGATACAGTGCCTCTTTCTGCATTCCCTAGGGTGCACATGATTTGCTAAGAATAGATCGAATTGTGCTAACAGTCTTTGATCCCTAGAAATTGCCATTGTTTTCGAACCAAAAACCTCATTTTCTCCACAGAAGCAAGCCCCTTTAGAGCTAAGAATTTTACAACGCAACAACTCTTTCTAGAACTTTTCTCCAATAAGTGCGCTCTTTTTCAGTTGATTTTCCAAATGAGAATCCAAAAAGCCTTTTTTCTGTGCACGAAATACACTGGCTAAAATGCAGCTCCTGTGAGTGGTGCTGTTTTCATGTTCCTCGAAATGCTTGAATTTTTCCAGTCATTGAACTCCTGTGTGAATGTATTTTCTTTGGTGGGAAATAGCTTGCATGCTGAACAGTACATTTTTCCCTGAGCTTTCAGAGTATACCATCCATGATCTTTTCACAGTTTCTGAATTTAAAAGCTTCCTAATAAAACATGATGACTTTAAACAACGACTTCCTCATCATAAATCCTTTGCTGATTTCCTAAAGTCAATGTTCAGAGTTTGACTGAAGTTTTCTGCAATGAAAGCATTACGTAGAGAATCTGGGATTACATTTGGCCCATGAGGCAGGATCTTTTAAGACAAATCCTGGGGATAAAAATGTCCATTGAGACATTGAGAGGAGACACAAAGAAGTAGATGCTGGCTGAGAAATATGGAGGGAGGGCTTCCTGTATGATCTGACGTATCTGCAGATTCAACTGTACTAGTAACATCAGAAACTTTTCGTGAGCATGTTTGTGATCTTTCTGCAGCTTCCTACATCTTTCTTTTTCTGTTCTTTTCTTGATTTTCTTCTTTCTTTTCTGTGACCCACTCACATAAGAACGCCCAAAACATCACGTTCAAGAGATGCCATAATTAGGATGTATCACTGTCTGTAATCATGCAAATACAATTTTTTTCATTATCAATTATTATTAATTTTTTTTAAATTTTTATTAAATTTTTTTTTTCTGTCAATTGGGGGGATATGGCCCCTTTTAGCCCCCTTCCCTCTGGCTGCGCATCTAAAAATTCAAAAGTAAACCCGAAAGGAGTCATATACAGAACTTTTACCATAGATTAGGTTAGTGATTTGGGCTTCGAATTTTTTCTAATTCATCCTCCTTGATCTCCAATTTTTCTTAAAAAGAAATCATTACCGAGTCCAAGAACAATTCACAATGGGATTATATTACCATTTTCATAACTAAAACTAATCATTATGTTTTGCATGATATATGGCCTACACCATAGATAAGGACATGAGAATTAAAGAATGCAGGGACAATTTTCAGTTTCACCCAACCAACGATTTTCTGATGTGGCTTTTGTGTTTCTGGGGAAATATTTTAGTAAATTAATTTATGTTTACATAACTTTTCCCTCACAACTTGAAAACTAAGCATTTGCTAGGAAGTGATGTAGAACATCAATCAATTGAGATCTGTTATTGAAATGATAAAAGACTTAAAGACAGGACAAAGTGCTTTTAAAACCTACAAAACAGAAGTCAGTTTGCGTTTTTTTGGTTTTTCTTTAGTATTTTTTACCAAAAATGCGTCTTTACTGGTCCATGCAAACTTTTTCTGGTCAGGTAACCCTTTTCAGGTACCTCCCTTAACATTTAGAGGCGAAAATAAACATTTATCCATACACATCAATGTCTATTCAACAACACTTTAGTTTTAATTTGTCACAGTACAAGTCTAGATAACGTGTAATTACTACAGAAAATTGGAGAGGAATCTCCCATACTCACCCATTAGGGGGGAAAACACAGCTGTTCTGATGTAAACAAAGGCGTGTTGAGTGTTGCCATCTATGGTTAGGTTTATTTATTTTTATTTTATTTTATTTCATTATTTTTGTTTTGATTAATTTTTAAAAATCAATTTTACTCTCCAAACACTTGAACTTTTTAGGTAGGGACCCCTTTGCACTTGCACCATGTGTGCAGTCTTGGATGAGCACCTGAACCCCTTGGACCACGGGGCCCCCAAATGCGCGGGGCCCTAGGCAAATGCCTAGTTTGCTTATGCGGTAATCCGGCCCTGATTATGTGAGTCAAGAGCCTTCAATGATGACACAGAATCAGTAATGATGATAGAGTCAAGCTCAGTGTCATAGGTTAGCTTTAGTGCCATTAGGATTGCAAACAATTCAGTTTGCGGTGTAGACGCCCAGTTGTTATTTCTTATGCCTAACTCAACAAATTTATTATCGTTCTTAACTAGGGAGGTGGCAACAAAAGCAGATACAGCCCTGCCAGAAGACTCCTGTTTTGATCCATCAGGTATAATTCTTGTGATAGTTATTACTACAGCTAGGTGAAAAGAATTTTTCTTGAGAAGTTGCTCTAACAAGAGAATTTAAGGAAGGGATACTAGCAATGAGCTTCTTGGGAGGGACTTGTAGGTAGTGATATTAAAAGAACACATCTTCCACGGAGGGGTGAAAAGCTCTTGTTGGGTACAGTGATTACAGTTCATGCAGGTTAAAAAACTTAATGCAATTGAACGTTTTAAATCCATTTTGATCTGTGTGTATTTACTCTTGGACATTGGAAGATTCATTGTGACAGTGTTGGTTGTTCTCAAACATTCTAATACCAAGTACAGTGGTAATCTCTAATAATCCTATCCCCCTGATACTAGAAATAGCAAGCTCCTTCCTCATGTTAAAAACTTTTGTAGATCTGGGACAGCCAAGAATAAACCTGAGAGCTTCATTTTCATTAACTCCAAAGGTCGGAGAGAACTTTCTCTAGCTAATATCAAAATGGGAGCAGCATAATCAATTAAGGACTTAACATAGGCTATGTAGATCATTCTCACGATTCTCACAAATTTGCACCATAGTTGGGATTGTTTGCAGCAACAGCTTTGAGAGCATTTAGCCTAGCTTTGCATTTTGTTTAGTTGTGGTATTTGTGGATTTGTTAAAGGGTTCATCTACACCAAGATATCTGTAAGTTTTAGCGTTGCTAATGATTTCACTCTGCAAATAGATGGGTGGGGGATGTTGTTTGCTTGTTAAAATCTTTGTTTTAGAGGAAGATATTATGAGGCCTAGTCAATTTTCAAATTGCTTGAACTTTATTAAGAAAGGTATTCATCTTCTTATGCCCTATTGTATGGATCATGATATCATCAGCAATTTAAATTATAGCTATATGTTTAGGTGAGCAGGTAGAGCATTTAGGAGAGCATTAATAGAATATTAAATAGCATGGGACTAAGAACTCCTCCCGCAGTGTATCTAAAGACATTTTTTTAGAATCACTTCTGAAGCCTTGGTAAAGGACGAGGATACTCTATTTGACAGGTATCCTATTATCCAGCAGAGTAAGCTACCACCAATATTCATTTTGGCTAGTTCATGTAGTATAACGGTTCTGTTCGCAATATCAAATGCAGATTTTAGGTCAAGAAAAGTGGTAAAACTTGTAGAGGTGTGTGAGTGAGGGAAAAAGGGGGAAATACAGTTCTGCACACTTTTACCTTTTAGAACCCATAGAGGTAGGGGGAAAGTTGGTGTCTGATTTCTAAACCTGTATTCCCCGGAAAAGCAGGAGGGAGGATCATGATTATATACACCTGGAAAATCCTAGAGGGACTAGTACCGAACTTGCACACGAAAATCACTCACTATGAAAGCAAAAGACTTGGCAGACGATGCACCAATCCCCAATGAAAAGCAGGGGGGTCACTAGCACGTTTTAAAAGACCATACAATAAGTGTCAGGGGCCCGAGACTGTTCAGCTGCCTCCCAGCACACATAAGGGGGATTACCAACAGACCCCTGGCAGTCTTCAAGCTTGCACTGGACAAGCACCTAAAGTCAGTTCCTGATCAGCCGGGCTGTGGCTCGTACATTGGTTTGCGTGCAGCCAGCAGCAACAGCCTGGTTGATCAGGCGCTGATCCACCAGGAGGCCTGGTCACAGACCGGGCCGCGGGGGCGTTGACCCCCGAAACTCTCTCCAGGTAAACTCCAGGTAAACACTCTGTTAACCCTTTGAGGGTCGACAGGCCCTCTCAGAAACTTGTTCTCAGGGTCGGCCAAATTTCAAAAAATAAAAAAAATTATTTTTTCTTATGAAAAAATAGTTTTTTTTTCTAAACATTATAGGATAAACAAAAAATTTTTACCATCAATACTTACGGAGATATGGAGGCATGAAGTTTGCAGAAAATGAGCCGCGTATGGCAACAGCGGTGACTGCCGCTAACCTGGTAAACTTTAGTTTACTTGTATTTGAAGGTTTGTTGTTTTTTCACTATTTTATTTTTTCACATAACTTATGTGGCCTGTGAGACCAAAGTAAGGTGCAATGTACATATATACACTCGTTGTATACAACACAATAAGCACACAAACATAATTATCAGTATATTGTTTACAAAACTTGTTTACAAAAACAAACAATACAAAACATTGTTTATTATTGTTCTATAATATATACAGCAGGGCCCCACTTTACGGCGTTCCGCTAATACGGACATTTCAAATTATGACCAAAAGTCGCTATACGGCTCCCCCCACCTGTCTTTCTAATATGGTCACAGCGGCCCACCGAGTTTGTTTACATTCTCCCTGAGCACATCTCCTTATTATGTCTGGAAACTTTCCAAAATTTCAAGTGTTTTAAAGTTATTGTATATTTTATATGTATTGTACTTGATAATTAAACTTGTGTACACCTGTACCTAAATAAACTTACACACTGTGCTGGCACGTAGGTACACATTAAAATCACTAAGAGTCTCTCTACTCTTCATGCAATAATAAATAATAATAATAATAATATAATATAATAATAATAATAATAATCTCTTGGGCGCATTAATGTCGCATATTACGTTAATATAGACATTTCCCTTAATCTATGATATTTTTTTCAAAATTATATAAGAAACACATTATGTAACACACAAACATGATACATGCACCCACAGTATAAAAATTTATACAAATGTATATGAGATGTTTACCAAACGGTTTGTAGAAGTGTCGGAAGAATTACGTTTTCTCTAGCCCGTCACCTGTTACTAGGGATAACTGTAGAAAAATATTCCTTTCGTATGCCTTCATCTTTTATAGCTATAATTCTGTACTAACTTGTACACAGTGTAAGAGTATTTGTTTCGTGATTTAATTATAATAATAATAAAAATATTATAAGGTAAATGTTTCACAAACTCTTACAAATGTACATGAATGAACTAAAACTGGACACGTATTAATACTGTCTATTTCTTCTGACGAGTGATCGTCCACACCTGTTCAGTTTGTTTGTTTACGCTGTCTGAGCTCAGTGTATCATTAAATGTTGTATATTACGTAATATACACATTTTCATTAATCCAATCGTGATATTTTTTCAAAATTATATATAAACACGATACATAACATAAATACATAACATATGTGTAGAGAATCTAGGATAACCCAAAAAAAGTCAGAGTGACTTACTTCCATTGCCTTCACTCAGAGCATCATTTCTTCTCAAAATGATGTTACATGAGAATGGGAGTGTTCTTCTTTATTTATTCTAACCGTATCAATGTAGAGACAACCTGTACAACAATGTAACTTGTACAAAACCAGACGTGTACACTGTTTACAAACTTACCTTCGCCTGGTTTGTTTACAATAACTCTGCGCCTGTCCCCTCTCTCATGCACTCATTCTTTCTCTCTGGTATGGTAGCCCGGCTGACTACCATACATATCACACCTGATTTTTTACAATAAATACTACTCATCTCACCCTATATTTTAAGGTAAGTAATGAGTGAACTGTATATACATTTTATCGCTCTGGGATGCTTAAATATCTGAATAGTATGT
>NC_069426.1:12453991-12516642 GCF_026875155.1 Cherax quadricarinatus
AGGGGGTCCAAAAACTTATAAAGGTTGCTCATGCTCCCCCTGGGTCTTGCCACAAATGATAACATTATCTAAATATGCGTAAGTTCCCATGAGTTGCTCTTCCTGAATGAGTGAATCCATAATTCGTTGGAAGCAGGCTACCCCAGTTTACCAGAGTCCAAAAGGGACTCAGGTAAACTGATACAGGCCATCACTAGCCTGAAACGCTGTGTATGGCTTATCTTCATTCCTTATAGGGACTTGATGATAGGCACTCTGTAGATCAGTTGTGCTAAACACATAGTACTGAGCAATTTTGTTCACTGTATCATCAATTCGAGGTAGAGGGTACCCATCAAGAAGTGTAAATTTGTTGATTGTCTCAGAGTAATCGATAGCAAGTCTCCGTTTCCTATAGTCATCTTTAACAACAACAACCTGTACACGCCAAGGGGAATTACTCGGTTCTATAATACCCTCCTTCAGCAGCCTCTGAGTTTCTTTCTCAATGAACATCCGATCCTCATAAGAATAGCGGCGTGA
Organism: Cherax quadricarinatus; assembly: GCF_026875155.1. Lineage (NCBI taxonomy): Eukaryota > Metazoa > Arthropoda > Malacostraca > Decapoda > Parastacidae > Cherax > Cherax quadricarinatus. The sequence goes on from NC_069426.1 coordinate 12,454,514, forward strand.
CTTAGCTGATATAGGATGGCAATCCGCGGTAAGATTTGCAAACAGCTTTGGTGGGTCTACCCTTAAAGTGCTAAGACCACAGACAACAAGAGGAGGCAGTTCACCTCCATATGTTAAGGTGACACTACCATGCAGCTTCTGAAAGTCCTGACCAAGGATAACATCAGAGCACAGTTGTGGCAGAATAGCTAAATGTACATCTTGATAATCTTTCCATTAACTCTGAGATTTACCTTACAAAACCCTAAGGTCTGAATAGAGAGAGATGTTGATGCCATGGAAACGGTACCTGATGAATGATGTACAGTCAAGGAGTGGCGTTTAACTAAGTCAAGGTTGATGAAACTCTCTGAGCTGCCACTATCAATAAGACCATCTACTTCTGTTCCTTTGATGAATACTTTCACAACTGCCTTTGACAGTGAATTTGGAGTAGCCGCAGAAGTCACTGTTGCTAGAGTCGCATGATCACTGGAATGTGTGGAGGCACTAGCTCTTGTTGATGCATTAGCACGACATACTTTAGCAAAGTGACCTTTCTTGTGGCATTTATGGCACATTGCTTCACGAGCAGGACACTTTGGACGTGGATGTCTTGAAAAACCACAAAAGAAACACACCGTACCTGCTGCTGCTGTCATTGAGCAGGTTCCACAGTAACTTCATTGCAAGAGTCTTGGTCAGGAATTGCAGCACTTACCACTCGAGAAGGCTGAGTGGTACTGTATACTTCAGAATTCTTCTGGGCTGAATCTAGAGCTCTTGCCTGGTCAAAGGCAGTGGCTAAGTCGAGAGTTTTATTCTCCAATAAACGCTGCCTTATTATTGGTGATTGCAGGCCACTGATAAAAACATCCCTGATGGACTCTTCACAATACTGAGCAGCTGTCACTGCTTGGAAGTGACAGTCCTTACCTAAAATTTTCAGTGCTTGAAGGTATTCCTCTAAGGATTCATCAATCTGCTGGCGGCGAGTTGCAAGGCGATAGCGTGCAAAGATTTCATTAGTAGGTTTAATATACTGATACTTTAGGGTTTTGATAGCATCTTCGTAGGTATTACACTCAGAAATAGCCTCATATATCTTAGGTGACACAAAATTGATGAGCAGACTTAGTTTATCTAGATCTTCTTTAGGAAGGGCTCCCAAGAAGTTTTCGAAAGTCTTAAACCAGTGCTTCCATTCCTGAGCAGCCGTTGATAAGCTGGGGTCACAGTCTAGCCTCTCAGGTTTCAGTAAACGCTCCATGTTGTGATGTAGTCTAGCGCAGGATCACCACCAGGTAGCCCAATATTCTATGTTCAATAAATTGTTGTGATAGAAACACAGGCCTTATCTCTAGGCTTTATTGAACATAGAATCTTCATAGTACTTCTGCAACAACAAAATATAATGACTAGTACATCTAATAACTGTTTTAAATGTTTTGGCGCCCATGACACACCCCAAAACTGTTTTTGGGGTTTTAAAGGGGCCCCCGAGAGGTGGGCAGTTTTACCCTTTGCTGGCTGCTCCCCACAGGGGGCAGTATCACTACAGTTTTTTGGCCGTCTTTTTGTCACAAGTGTCGAGGTTGGGGGGAACTATTTCTCCCTTTTTTGCTTTGGCCAAAACCGTTTTTACTCATGGATATCTCAGAGAGGCTCCCTGCCCCACTTTTGTGAAAAACGGGCATTTTTTTCCGTTTTCAGCCCCAGCCACTTTTCTGTTAGACTGCCCATTTTTTTCAAGGGCCACGGGGAATTTTTCCCCCATGTCGTCTTCGCTCCGCTCCCTCCCCTCTTTCCCTTCCCTTCTCGTGATGGACCCCCCTTTTCCCTCTGGACCCCCCCATTGACTTTTTGATAACAACTGACTTATTCACAAACCTGATCCTTCACCCTTTCTACCCCAAAATTTTGCCCCCTTACCCCGGGCACTTTCCCCCTCCCCCACTGTTTTTTGTAACCTACTGATCATCCCCCCCCTTCGGGCCACCCAATCCCCTCGTTTTCCCTTTCCCTTTTTCCCCTGCAGGGGCTCATTTGCTGTATAGCCCTTGGGGTTTGCGCTTCTTTTTTTTTATTAAAATTAAAAAATTAAAACCCCTTTTTTCAACCCACACGGGCCGGGCAAACCAGGCATTTTTAGGGAAACAAACTGCGCCGCTCTCTTTTTCAAAACTACTATCACCGGGCCCTTTTTAAAACTCTGATCACAACCCCAGTCATCTTAAAATTTTTCTCCAACCCTACCCCCTCATTCCGCCATCTTACCATTTCCCCCAAACCCAAACCTCTTTCCCAGCCACTTTTCTTTTTCCTACAAGTTTGCTCACTGGGATGTTTTCAAAAACACATAAAAATTTTTAAACCCTAAACCTGGGGACACAACAAAAAAACCTTTTCTCTGAAATCGACACTCAATTGATCTATTTTGGACACCATTACACAACAGGCCCAACATCGCAATACCAAAGAAAACTCACACCACCGTTAACCTTAAACCCTAAATCAAACAAAAAAGACAAATTTATCTGCTCCCCAAAACCCGCCCCCTCTACAACAAAACATAGTTTAAATTTTTAAATTCATTAGTTTCTAAACTTCCCTTAGAAAAACATTCTACCAGCCTAGACCAAAGACCACAACAACCCACGGGGTCACAACTCGTACAACAAGCGACAAACAGCATATTAAAAAAAACAAACCTTCTGGAACTTTAAAAAAAAAATCAAGGCCAACCCCCACCAACAAATTCAAACACTTTCACCCACAAAAAGCACCCACATCTCAGCCCAGAAGGCTGCCATTTAACTTTCAAACACATCGGGGAGAACATCTTCCCCCCCTCACCCCCCTTTCACCCTAAATTTTTGGAAAATTAAAAACCATAGAACCCCTGGAGCATTTGCGCGCACAAAACACACACACACAAGAAACAAAACCAGATAGCCACATCCATCGGGACTCTTTAAATTTCCCCCCAAGAATTTCGACATTTCCTTTCACAAACAGGGACATTAAAACTCTCCTCAATTTTTCCTTTCCCCAAGGTTTTTGGGGTTCCCTCGGGCCCAAAACCATATTACCCTAAAACCTTCCTAATCTATCATTACTGCCCACACAAACCCCCCTCAATGCCCCCTTCCCCCTGGATATTTCCCCCCCATTTTAAAAAACTGCAAAACTGCTATCCCCCTTTTCCTAAACCCAAAAAAGCCCACATAAAATCCTAAAAAAATATCGCCCTGTCAGCCCCCTCGAAGTTTAAAGGGAAAAAACCTTTGAAAAACTTTAAAAAACTATTCCCTTTTCGAAGATACCGGGAAAACACAACCTCTTCTTTCTGATGGCTATTTTGGGCTTCAAAACACAAAAAAAATCCCCAGGATCCCTTTAAACCATCAATTCTCCAAACATCCACATAAACAAAAAACAAAGAAACAAAAAAACAGCCCGGGTTTTAAAAAGGGACGTTAAAAATTTTTTTGGGACACGGGGGTCGGGCCAAAAAGGGCTAAAGTAAAAACTTTTCACTAACTTTAACCTGCCCGAAACCCCCCTGCTTTTTCCCAAAGGACGGCCGTACTTGGAATCAAATTCCAAGGCTTTTATCTGGCTATTTTCACACAAAATCGGGATTTCCCCCAGGTTTTTTCCTTCCCTTTCCCTTACATTTTAAACAAAAGGGAATTTCCCAACATCTGTATACCAAAACTCCACCCCACTAGCCTATGCAGACGCTTTACACAACCATCATCACCCCAAATTATGGTTAACTCCCCCAACAAAAACAAAAATGGGTGGGAACGGGGATACCCACCCTGTGAACAAAAAGGGGGATAAAAACCCAAGCAGTAAACCCCAGCATTAATATTTTAACAAAAGGGAAAACTTGACCCTCCATTACCTGTCCAGCTGGGAAACACCCGACATCCCCATCACACAATCTGCCAATGCCCTTTGGGCGTTAATTTGATACCTTATTCTCTTACACGGCCCATATTCACTCAAGGCATGCGTACTCCCCAAGGGCCCCTTTTTCGGGCCTCTAAAAGGGCTGCAACATCCCCCCCCCAACCACCTTTTAAACACCTTAAAAAATCCCTTACACGCCCTTGTTAATTACTCTCCTTAGCCCTCTCTTTGCACTAAAACAAACTTATTTAAAAAACTGCAGTTAGCCCCAAACAAGGGGGCGCCGGGGTGCTTAATGTCAATGGGGACTTCCCCCACAAACGAGTCTCCCCATCCCAATTAACCCCCCGGGCTAAAATTCTGTTTGGAAGAGGGTTTTTGACAACGACAAACTTGAGACACAAACAGGGGACAAACTGGCATCTCCCCTTGAAGCATTCGCAACCACAAACCAACGAAACCCTTTTTTTCTCCTTTTATGATCCTTTTTCAAAAACCCCTTTTTAAAAAAACCTTCGATTCTCGGGACGGGTACCTTAAAGCGGTTCTTTTTCTGCCCCCGTTCCCCTTTTGTTTTGATTTAAGAAAATGGCTCAGTTCAAAACACTCCCTCTAGCGCAAATTCATGGCCGGGCCCCGTCCCCCCCGCTAAACCCCCCTAGTCCCAACAGAAGACCCCTGAATTTCTCTTCTCAGTATTTTTCCCCACGATCGGGGGCGCTGCTGGGTTAAGCCCTCCCTCTATTTTTTAAGATTAAAAACACTCCCCCTCCAGCACAATTCTTCGTCTGCCCCCTCTTCCCCGTCATCCCATTTGGGTTTTCTTACCTGAACTTTTTTCGTTCTTCCTTTTGTTAGTTTTGACTTTGTAAACGGTTCAAGTCGGACAGAAACGTAATGAAAGCCCCTCTTTATATGGGGGGGGGTTATTTGTGTAACACCCCTTCCCATTTTGGGTTTGGGGGTTGGGTTTTGGGTTTGGGCGGAAGTCGGGGTTTTCAATAGGGACGTACACTGCCCAGGGGCCCTATAAACAACAACAACAAAATTTGTGTTTTTTGGGGGGGTGGTGTGATAAAGTGAAAAATTTAAAAAAGTGTTTGTGGGGGCCCCTAACACAGGTGAGAAAACACCTGGGTTTTAAACACAGGTGAGTAACACCTGGGTTTGCCAAAAACACGGGGGTTTTTCACCTGTGGTTTAAAACAGGGGAGTAAAAACCTGTGGGTCTAACACATTTGATTTAACCCCCTGTGGGGGTCTAACACGGTGAGAAACCCACCTGTGGTTTTTAAACACGGGTCGGGAAAAATGTGGTGTCAAAACTAAGGCGGTAACCCCGGTGGTGTCAAACCCCAAAAGGTTCATTTAACACCTGGGTGTCAAACAGGTGGTAACACCTGGGGTGTCTAAAACAGGTCAAAACCCCCCTGTGGTTTTAAAACCACGGTCATTTAAAAACCTGTGGTGCCCAAACCCAAAAGGTCGAAAACCCTGTGGTGCCCTAACGGGTTGATAACACCTGTGGGGGCTAAAAACAGGTGAGTAACACCTGTGGTGTTTTAACCCGGTGAGAAAACACCGGTGGTGTCAACACGGTTTGAGTAACACCTGTGGTGTCTAACACGGGTTCGGTAACACCTTTGGTGTCTAACACAGGTGAGTAAAAACCTGGGGTGTCTAACACAGGTCAGAAAAAACCTTGGTACCCAACAGGGGGATAACCCCTTGTTGTCAACAAGGGCAGTAAACCCCTGTGGTTTTCTAACACAGGTCGGGAAACCCCTTGGTGTCAAACCAGGTCAGTAACCCTGTGGGGGTCAAAACAGGTGAGTAAACCGTGGTGTCAAACACAGGGAGAAACCACCTTCCTTTATTACAATCAACATTCATGTGTAGATGATACATAGTTTTTTTGGGATTAGATTTTGCCCCCAAAGGGTAGTTTTTTGGGTGCCCCCATACCCACCTTTTGGACGGTACCCCGGAGCATAGGGATACAAAAAAGGCCTGGGAAAACTGGGCCCCCAAAAGGGGGTTAACGGAAAAATTTATGGATTTAATCTACAATTTTATAGTTCATTTTTCTTTTTTACAAGAAAATTTTGGGGAAATTTGTTAGTATATTGGATTTTAAATTTTCTTTAAATTAAAAATTTTTGACATGTCAAATAGGTTATTATAGGGTCTGCCCTCTGTATTCCTCAAAAGTGGACAATTAAGCCAATAGTTTTTAAAGGAGAGTGACCATATGTGATACAAAATTTTACATTTAGTTTGACCCCTTCGGGTGTGTTTTCCCAAACTCCCCAGAAGTATTTAAAAACCCAAAAGCCTAACCCTTTGGCCATAAAACATCAGTCAGTCTGTTCACTTTGGGAAATTTTGCTCCATAAAAAATTACAGGGGACCCCCGAAATTCCCTTTGGGCCCTTACAAAAACGTTAAATCCGCATCCCGTTTCTTTTTAACCCCAAGTTTTTCCCCTCGCATCCCGCTAAAAACCCGCCCCAAATGCTTTTCTTTCGGAGACGGGGTCTATGTGCGGCCTGAGCCACGCTCCATTTTTCCGCCGGTGGCATTGTTTACCACCCAGCCCCACGGTAACATCCAAGTTTTCAATCGGAACATTTCGTATTATTACAGTTTTTTTGGGATTTTATCTCCCCCAAAATAAGTGACCTTTGGGCCCCAAAAAAGGGCTTCTAGTGCCAACCCAAACGCAAAAATTTTGAAAAATTACATAGAGAGGAAAAAAAAGATCATTGAAAGTATGAAAGGTGGAGTGCGTGTCTCCGAGGGGCCCGGGTTTGGTATAAAAACCCCCCCCAATCAAACCATCGCTACTAATTGGTGGAAAACTCCCTGCTGCTGCTGTCCCACCGTCAGCGGCTGTGCGCTGCATTGTAGCTGCTGTTGCTGCTTTTCCCCCGGTCACTGCTGCTGCTCCCTGAAAGAAACCGTCTTCTGCTGCTGTAGCATCGTTGTTGCTGCTGTAGCACTGTCACCCACTCTGCTTTTGGGCCCACCGTCAGCTGCTGCTCCTGCTGGTAGTCCCTCCTGCTGCTGCTTTTAGTCCCGGGTCTGCGAGCTGTAGCATCCTGTGCTGCTGAAAGCACTTCAGCTGCTGCTGCTGTTTTTCCACCGTCAGATGCTGCTCTGCTGCTTTTGAAACCGTTTTCGGATGCAGTATTACCGTCTGCTGCGTGTAAAAATGTCTGCTGCTGCTTTTGCTCGTTGCTGCTGTCTGTAGCACGTCAGTTTGCTGCTGTAGCACTGCAGCTGCTGCGTGCGAAACCACCTTCAGCTCCCTGCACTGCTGTAGTACTCCCCTGAGGGTGCTGAAGCACCGTTGCTGCGGGTTTGTAGAAACTGTCAGCTGTGCGGGTGCACTGTCAGCTGCTGCTGGCTGAGGCACCTTTGTTGGTGGGCTTTTTTGGGGAGAATCCCAAAGGGAAAAAATTAAACCCCCAGAGGTTACCACCCAGGAAAAACCCAAAAAGTCGGGTGTAAAAAGAAGATTGTCTAATTTTTTTCCATTGGGGTCCTTAATTTGTCCCCCAGGTTGAAACCCCCCCACCAGTCGACTAACACCCTGGGGGCCCGGGAAAAAAATGCTGGAACTAGTGCTCTTATTGGTAAATTTTAAAGCCAGAAAAGGTTTGGGTTTTGAGGGGTTTTAAAGAATCGTAGGGGGCATACACAGTGTGATAAGGCATTTTGGGGGAAAGAAAATGCCAAACAGGACCTACGTCTCAGGGGGAAAAAAGGGCACCCCAGGACACAGTGCCCAAATCAGCCCTTGCTGAAACCCTTAAATTTAAAGGAAAGTGTCATTTTTTCTTCTTTTATTTGAGTAGTACTTTGCACAATAAAAATTTGTGAAATGTACTACTCTAATTTTGGCATGTATCCTTCTTTTTTGGGGTTTTTTGGGAAAAAAATGTATATTTCATGGGGAAAAATTTTTTTTTTCATATTTTTGGGGTGTTTTGAAAGGGTTTAAAATTTTTTTTCCATTTTTTTCTTATGGGGAAAATTTATTCCCCTAACAATAATTTCGCAAAAACAATGAGCCCTCTTGCACGGTTTTAATTCGTTTATGGGGGGGTCCACTTTTATTTCTACGTTCATGTTATCATAGTGGGTTATAGATTATCAAGTTCCCTAACTGCTTTTCCTTTAAAAATCTTTTCTTTAATTTTTTTTTTCCCCTAATATTATTCCTAATGCTAAAACCTTTTATCCCAAAAAGTTATTTTAAAACTTTTCCTTTTGGGTTACTCTTTTTTGGGCTAACATTTTCCAATTTTTATCATAAAGGGTTTTAACCAATGTGGATGGGATCCTTTGAAAATTGTACTTTAATTTTTTGGGCCTTAAATTTTTTTGGGGGTATCAAACCCTTTGGCTTCCCCAAATGGCATGTTTTTGGGAGCCATTATAGCAGGGCCGGAAAAGACCCCCGGGCCCTAGGCAAATTCAGATTGGGGGGCCCCCCTTTGATTTAAACGGGTAAGGAAGCGCCCCCTTCCACCCTTGGGGGGTGGGTCGGTTGACCCTTTTTAAGGTCAAATTTTAAATACTTTTCTGGTATTTAGTTAAATTAAAAGGGAAAGTACATCAAGACAAAAAAAACCCATTTACCCAACACCCCATTTTAAATATTTTTTAAACCCCTTTTTCGGGGTCCAAGGGGCCCAAAATTTCGGGGGTTTTAAACGCTCCAGTGCCCAAAATTTTCAAAAAAAAAATTTTTATTTTTCTTATAAAATCGTAGAAAATCTTTTTGTGAAGGTAAAAAAACAAGAAGTAGGGAATTTGGGGGGGGGGAAAATTTGACGAAAATGCTCCCCCGCAAAATTTTGATGTTCAGCGATTTTTACAATCGGCGATTTTGCCGACTTTGATTTCCCTTTTTGGGGCCAATTACATTATTCCAGAAAACCCAAAATTTCTTATTTTTTCACTATATTACTTCGGTTTCTATCTTTGGCACAAGAAATCCCCAAAGAAAACTGTTTAAAAGGGAAAAAATTTAAAGTGTTAAAAAATTTTTAATTTGGCCCAATTTTAACAAAAATTTTTCAAATTTTCCAATTTTAAAAGGGTCCGGGAATGAACAATGTGGGCCCTTTCCTGGCCCCTAAACTAACTTTTCCCTCCTTTTTTCATTAGTTATTTTTTGAGGCTTTAAAAAAAAATTTCCCTTTTTGTTTTTGATTCACTTTAATAAATTTTTTATTAAACCCCAAAAAATAGAAATTTACTTTTTTGCAATACTGAAATTTAATTTTGTATAAATATCATCACCATATTTGTGAAAAAAATATTAGACCCACCACCGACGGGGTTTTTGACGTATGAGGTGTTTGTTTAGTTTGGGAATATCGGAAAAAATTTTAAAATTTTTTCCCTGCTACTTTGAGCTCATTTTTTAAAGCCTTTTTCCAGGCAAAAACCCAAATCAAAATATCCCCTAAAAATGAAAACCAAAAAATCGCAAATAAAAACTATAAAAAAACAAAAACGAAAAAACACTGCAAGTTGTTTTTAAATTCGAAAAAATCATGATTTCTTTTTTTTTTCTCTCATTTTTCACAGTGGCGCGGATCTTTTTTTGGGGTGGTTCCCCCCCCCACATACCACAAGATGTATTCTCTTATCTGGGCCCCAAAATGTCCCACTCACATTTTAAATTCAGAGGGGAGCTGACTCGGCCCGTAGATCTACGGTTGGCCCCTTTAAACGTAAAGCCGTAGATCTAGGGGAACGGCCCCTTAAAAGGGGTTAAAAAATCTTGCTTTTTAAAGAGAATAAACTCAAGACAGAATAGTATTATTTAGTTTGGGCTATTAAATAGTGACATCATTACCTATTTTTATTCAGCATAACCCCTACAGCACTATTTTTCCCCTTTTAAAAACAAGGGCCATTAATTTTTATCATTGCATCATGCAAAAGGGCTATCAAAACATATAAATCAAGAAAATAAAGAATTATTTATATTTACGGCCTCTTTTAAATAAACTTTTTTCTGGATTTTTATATTGGCAAAATTATCAATTATATTCTGAAAATCAATATTTCTTGTTTTGATCAGGCCCCAAGGCAACAAAAGGGAGGTTTCACAATTTGTCTTGGCTCATTGTTGAACGGAGCTGGTTTTTTTAATCTTTTCCAAAAAAAGAAAATTTAAAGTTTTCCTTCAATTTTACTGGAAGTGTTTTGGTAAAGGTGTACACTATGTCAAAATTAGGAAGGTTTTTGAGTTTCCTGCATTTTTTTAAAAAGTTTCCCAAAACAGCTTTGGGGGCACATTTTTCAGGTGGGGCTTTAATCTGATTCATTTACCCGAAAAATGAACTATTTCTTCAACAAATGTGTTTTGAACATCTGCTTAAAGGGTGTTTTGCAAATTTTTTAAAGCAGCTTCCTCAATTCTGCATCTGGCCCTAGTAGTAATTTTGAACAAAATCCAAACTTGTCTTTGAGTTCTTGGGGAGATTTTTTTCCCTTTTTAAACCAAACAGTGGAAACCCCGAATACGAAATATGTAGGGTGGGCTTTCATTTTTGGGCCCTTTGGGGCAAAAACCAAAATTTTATTGTCTGGCTCTTCAAAAAAATTTGGTTTACTTTTCCCTTTACCACTTTTTGATCACCCTAAAATGTAGTTTTCACCCGCAGTTTACTTTTTTCTTCAAAAATTTTAAAAGCTTCATCATTGCGAAGGGAGCTTCAAATTCCCCTAAGCCTGGGTAGCGGTTTGGGACAAGTTGCCATTTCAATTTAAAATTTTTTGAAGTGTCTTTTTTGTGGCATTTTTAACCCTTCCCGAAAACAGTTCCCAAAACACACAGATTAAGGCCAATTCAAAATCTTCCCCCTTTTTTTATGCTAAGCTGGGTGCTTTGCTTCGTAGTTGCTGTCTGGTTTTTATCCTTGCAATTTGGATCAAGCAGAACTTTTTCAGGAAAAACGTCTTTCAAAGCATGTGTTGCATCATGCTGTGCTGACCACCTTGTTTGTTTAAAGATTTGATGACTTCCATGAATGGGTTTACTTGAGTTACTTTCCACTGATTTCGTTGGGAAACAGAGAAAAAATTAAAGAGTGGTTTTTAAAATCCAAAAAATGAAACGCGCGACACAAAAACTCCGCTGCAAATGTCCCAAAAAAAGATTAAGAGAATTGCTGAGCAGGGGAATTTTTCAGGAAGGGGGTTTATTTGCTTGATTCCCGGGGTTGCAAAAAAATTTTATTTACCCGACATGTTTTCTTGCATTGTCGAAACTTTTGGGCCCCGGGAATCCTAATAGAGAGATATGTTCAAAAAGAGTACCAGTACTACAATTATCATTTTTTTTTCTCCATCATGGCCCGAAAAAGGAATGAATTTTTTTTAAGCGCTCTACAGGCTTACCACTGGAGTCGCAAAGCGAACAATTAAAGTCAAATTTATCTGTATGTTTAAAAAATCTGGGGTTTTAATCCCACACTTATTTCCCAAAATAAATTTTTCAGTTTTAAAAGCTGCTATGATGTTATTGAGGGCCTTCTTAGTCATCAGTTTTTGTTTAAAATTTTTGGCCCTATTTAGAGACATGTAAAAATACAGTGCCTCTTTCTGCATTTTTCCCAGGGTGCCCATGATTTGCTAAGAATGGATCGAATTGTGCTAACAGTTTTTTGATCCCTAGAAATTGACCCTTGTTTTTTTGAACCAAAAAATTTATTTTCCCCCAAGGAAGCAAAATCCCCTTTTGAGCTAAGAATTTTTTCAACCGCAAAACTTTTCTAGAACTTTTCCTTTCCCAAAAGTGCGCTCCCTTTTTTAGTTTTATTTTCCAAATGAAATCCAATAACCCTTTTTTTTGTGCACGAAATACACTGGCTAAAATGCAGCTCCCGTGAGTGGTGGTTTTTTATGTTCCCCGAAATGCTTTTAAAATTTTTTCCCGTCATTGAACTCCCGGGGGAATGTATTTTTTTTTGGTAGAAACTTTGCTTGCATGCTGAACAGTTCACTTTTCCCGAGCTTTCAGAGTATACCATTTCCCTTTAATTTTTTTCACAGTTTCTGAAATTTACAAACCCCTTTTTATAAAAAAATTGATGACTTTAAAAAAAGGGGGGCTTCCCTCCCTCATAAATCCCTTTTCTGATTTTTAAAGTCCCAAAGTTCAGAGTTTTTACTGAAGTTTTTTTGCAATGAAAACATTTTCGTAGAAAAATCTGGGATTACATTTTGGCCCTGGGCAGGATCTTTTAAAAAAAAATCCTGGATGAAAAAGGGCCATTGAGACATTTTAGAGGAGAAACAAAAGAAGTAGATTCTGGCTGAGAAATAAAGGGGGGAGGGCTTCCTGTATGAACGGGCTAAACTGCAGTTCAACTTTTACTAGTAACTCAGAAAATTTTCGGGGGGAGCCTGTTTGTGATCTTTCTGCAGCTTCCTACTCTTTCTTTTTTTGTTCTTTTCTTGTTTTCTTCTTTCTTTTTTGGACCCACTCCATAAAAAACGTCCAAAAATCACTTCAAGAGATGCCCTAATTAGGGGTGTTCCTGTCTGTAATCAGCCCAAAAAACAAATTTTTTTTATTATCAAAAATTTTTTTAATTTTTTTTAAATTTTTATTAAAAAATTTTTTTTTTTTGTCAATTGGGGGGGTTGGGGGGTTGTAGCCCCCTTCCCCCGGCTGCGCATCTTAAAAAATTTAAAAAGTTAACCGAAAGGAGTTTATTTACAGAACTTTTACCCATAGATTAGGTTAGTGATTTGGGGTACAATTTTTTCCCAAATTTTCCCCCTTGATCTCCAAATTTTTCTTAACAGAAATCTTCCGGTTTCCCAAAAAACAATGCACAATGGATTTTTAAATTTTTATTTTCAAAAACAAAACTAATCATTTTGTTTTGCATGATTTATGGCCACCCACCATAGATAAGGCATGAGAATTAAAGAAAAGCAGGGGGCAATTTTCAGTTTTAAACCCCAACCCAAAGATTTTCTGATGGGGGTTTTGGGGTTTCTGGGGAAATTTGTAGTAAAATTAATTTATGGGTTTTTCCATAACCTTTTCCCTCCCCAACTTGAAAACTAAAACATTTTTCTATGGAAGTGATGAGGGAAAATCAATCAATTGAGATCTGTTTATTGAAAAAGAAAAAGACTTAAAGACAGGACAAATGCTTTTAAAACCTACAAACCCGGGAAATCAGTTTTTCGTTTTTTTGGGTTTTTTTTTTTAGTATTTTTTTAACCCCAAAAAGGGGTCTTTACTGGTTTCCCTGCATCTTTTTCTGGTCAGGTAACCCTTTCAGGTCCTCCCTTTAAAATTTAGAGGCGAAAAAAAACATTTATCCATACACATCAAAGTCTATTCCCCCAACCCTTTAGTTTTAATTTTTTTCACAGTACAAGGGCCCAAAATAAAAGTGTAAATTTCTACAGAAAATTTGGGGAGGGAACCCCAACCACCCATTTGGGGGAAAACACAGCTGTTCTGAGGGAAACAAAGGGGGAGTGTTGCCATCTTGGTTAAAGGTTTTTTTTTTTTATTTTATTTTATTTCATTATTTTTGTTTTTATTAATTTTTAAAAATCAATTTTACTCTTTCCCAAAAACTTGAACTTTTTAGGTAGGGACCCCTTTGGGACTTGCAAACCCTGTGTTTCATTCCTTTGGTTTAGCACCTTTAACCCCTTGGACCACGGGGGCCCCCCAAAAGCGCGGGGCCCCGGCAAACCTAGTTTCTTATGCGGTAACCGGGCCCCGATTTTTGTGAGCAAGAGCCTTCAAGATGAACAAATTTATTTAAAGATGAAAAAGTCAAGCTCATGTCATTTGTTTTGCTTTAGTGGGCCCTTTGGTTTTCAAAAATTAAATTTGCGGTGTTTGACGCCCAGTTGTTTTTTTCTTATGCCTAACCAAAAAAAATTTTTTTATCGTTTTTAAATAGGGAGTTTGGAAAAAAAAGCAGATAAAACAAGCCCTGCCAAAAATGGGGGGGGCTCCCCCGTTTTAGGAAACTCAAGGTGGATATTAATTTTTTAATTTTTACTACACTAATTTAGGAAAAATTTTTCAAATTCTTAACCCCAAGGATTTTAAAAAAGGGGAAAATTACCCCACAAATGAAGCTTCTTGGGAAAAGGGACTTTAAAGGAAGGGGGATATTAATGAACCCCTCTTGGGAGGGGTGGATTTCTCTTGGGGGTAAGGTTTACAGGGTTTTTCAAAGGTTTTTAAAATTAATGGGGAATTGGGGGAAAAGGTTTTCCACCCATTTAGGATTGGGGGTGGGGGTTTTAACCCCTAGGGCCCTTTAAGGTTTTTGGGGGGGAAGGTATTTGGGGTTTCTTTTCTTTTTTAAATTCAATCCAAGTCGGGGTAATCTCAATTTTAATTTTTCCGTTCTGGTTTTTTTTAAAAATAAAACAAACTCCTAACCCATGAAAAATTTTGTAGAATCCCCCCAAGGAAAATTTTTAAACCTGGGGAAAAAATTTGGGTTCATTTTTCATTAAAATCCCCAAAGGGCCGGGGAGAAAATTTCTCTAGCTAATTTTCAACAAAGGGAGCAGCATAAACAATTTTAAGGACTTAACATAGGTATGTTTGGTAAATTTTCACGATTCTCACAAAGACCATATTGGGGGTTGTAGCCAACAAACTTTGAGAGCATTTTGCCAAACCTTTTGGAAATTTTTTTTTTAAATTGTTGGGATTTGTGGGGATTTGTTAAAGGGTTTTATCTACACCAAAATATCTGTAAGTTTTTGCGTTGCTTTTTGATTTTACTCTGCAAAAAAGATGGGTGGGGGAAAGTTGTTTGCTTGTTAATATCTTTGTTTTAGAGGAAGATATTATAGGCCTAGTCAATTTTCAAAATTTTTTTTTGAACTTTTTAAGAAAAGGTATTCATCTTCTTATTTCCCTATTTTATGGATCAAAAGATATCATCAGCAAAAAATTATAGTATATGTTTAGGGGGGCAGGTAGAGCTTTTTGGAGAGCATTAATAAAAATATTAAAAAGCATGGGAATAAGAACTCCCCCCGCAGTGTATCTAAAGGGCACTTCTTTGAATCACTTCTGGGAAAACCCTTGGGACCAAAGGGCAAAGGGTACTCTATTTGACAGGTACCCATTAAACCCCGCCGAGTAAGCTACCAAACCCAAAATTCAATTTTTGGGTAGTTTTATTTAGTATTTAAAGGTTTTGTTTTGCAATTTCAAATGCGATTTTTGGGCAAGGAAAAATGGTTAAAAATTGAAAGGGGTGTGAGTGAGAAAAGGGGGGAAATACAGTTCTTCAAAAATTTTACCTTCAAACCCATAGAGGTAGGGGGGGAAAATTTGGGGTCTGATTTCCCAAAACCCGTATTTCCCGGAAAGCAGGAGGGAGGATACATTTAAAATTTTTACACCTGGAAAAATTTCCCAGAGGGACTAGGGACCAACTTTCCCCACGAAAACATCACTACAAAGCAAAAAACTTGGCAAAACATTTCAACCCTCCCCAAAGAAAAAGGGAGGGGTGTCACTAGCCGTTAAAGACCATACAATAAGTGTCGGGTCCCCCAGGGCGTTTTAGCTGCCTCCCCGCACACATAAGGGGGGTTACCAACAGGGGCCCCTGGCAGTTTCAAACTTGGGCCCGGACAAGCACCCAAAGTCATTTTCCCGATCACCCCGGGGTGTGGGGGGTCGTACGTTGGTTTGCGTGCAAACCAGCACAAAAAGCCCGGTTGATCAGGCGCTTGATCCCCAGGAGGCCTGGTCACCGACCGGGCCGCGGGGGGGGTTGGGCCCCGAAAATCCTCCAGGTAAACTCCAAGGGAAACACTCTGTTAACCCTTTTAGGGTAAAGGGCCCCCTTTAGAAACTTGTTCTCAGGGTGGCCCAAAAATTTTAAAAAAAAAAAAATTTTTTTTTCTTTTGAAAAAATTTTTTTTTTTTTTCTAAACTTTTTTGGGTAAACAAAAAATTTTTACCATCAATACTTACGGAGATATGGAGGCATGAAGTTTTGGGAGAAAATTGCCGCGTATGGCAACCGGTGACTGCCGCTAAACCCGGGGAAACTTTTTGTTTCTTTTTATTTGAAGGTTTTTGTTTTTTCACTATTTTATTTTTTTTACATAAATTATGTGGCCTTTGGACCAAAATAAGGTCAATGTTAAAAATATACACTTGTTGTATACAACACAATTTAAAACAAAAAAACATAATTATCAGTTTAAATTTTTTACAAAACTTTTTTTACAAAAAAAAACAATTTCAAAAAATTTTTTATTTTTGTTCATAATATATAAGCAGGGCCCCACTTTAAAGGCGTTCCGCTAATTTCGGACCCTTTAAAAATTTTTACCAAAACTCGCTATAAAGCTCCCCCCACCTGTCCTTTCTTTAAAATGGTCACAGGGCCCACCGAGTTTGTTTTTTTCTCCCCGAGCAATCTCCTTTTTTTTTTTCGGGAAAAAATTTCCAAAAATTTTCAAGTGTTTTAAAGTTTTGAAAATTTTATATGTATTGTACTTGAAATTAAAAATTGTTTTACACCGTACCTAAAAAAAAACTTAAAAACTGTGCTGGCACGTAGGTACACATTAAAATCACAAGAGTCTCTCTACTCTTCATGCAATAATAATAATTAATAATAAAATAATAATAATAATAATAATTAATCTCTTGGGCGCATTAATGTCGCATATTACGTTAATATAGACATTTCCCTAATCTTATGATATTTTTTTCAAAATTAATAAAAAACATTATGTAACACCAAACATGATACATCACCACAGTATAAAAATTTAAATACAAATGTATATGAAATGTTTACCAAACGGTTTTTTAGAAGTGTCGGAAGAATTACGTTTTTCTCTAGCCCGTCACCTGTTACTAGGGATAACTGTAGAAAAATATCCTTTCGTATGCCTCACTTTATAGCTATTATTTTTGTACTAACTTGTACACAGTGTAAAAGTATTTGTTTCGTGATTTAATTATAATAATAATAAAAATATTTAAGGTAAATGTTTCACAAACTCTTACAAATGTACATGAATGAACTAAAACTGACACGTATTAATACCGTCTATTTCGTCTGACCGGTGATCGTCCACAAACCTGTTCAGTTTGTTTTTTTACGCTGTCTGAGCTCAGTGTACATTAAATGTTGTATATTACGTTAATATACACATTTTCATTAATCCATCCGTGATATTTTTTCAAAATTATATAATAAACACGATACATAACATAAATACATAACATAGTGTAGAGAACCTAGGATAACCCAAAAAAGTCAGAGTGACTTACTTCCATTGCCTTCACTCAGAGCATCATTTCTTCTCAAAATGATGTTACATGAGAAGGAGTGTTCTTCTTTATTTATTCTACCGTATCAATGTAGAGACAACCTGTAACACAATGTAACTTGTACACAAACCAGACGTGTACACTGTTTACAAAACTTACCTTCGCCTGGTTTGTTTTTCAAAAACTCTGCGCCTGTCCTCTCTCATGCACTCATTCTTTCTCTCGGTATGGTAGCCCGGCTGACTACCATACATATCACACCTGATTTTTTACAATAAATACTACTCATCTCACCCCTTTATTTTTTAAAAAGGTAAGTAATAGTAAACCCGGTATATACATTTTATCGCCTGGGATCCTTAAAAAACTAGAAAAGTATGTGGGGGTGGGGGGCCTGGTAGGAAAGCCCGGTTTACTCCATACATACCACACTTGATTTTTTACAATAAATACTATTTTCTCCCCCCAGATTAAGACATAAATTTTTTAAGGTAAGTAATGTGCACTATGTGTGAAATTGTCCTTTTTTATTGTTTTTTGGATGCCGGGTTCTATTGCTAACAAAATATATTTTTAGTGTAAACTTTTTAAACTAGTTTTTTTAAAGCTTTTTGAAAGGGGAAAAAAAAAGGGTTTTCCCCCTTTACGGGGGTTTCCGCTTTAGGGGCGTTAGCCGGGAAACCCCAAAACCCGCCTATAAGTGGGGCCCTCCTGTAAAACCAATATAAAATCACTGAACTTTACCCTATTAGTTCTGAAGCTTTTGGGAACTTTTTGAAACATGGGGGTCAAAACAAAAGGGTGGTTTTATTTTTTTCTCCCCCCTTTTATCTCTTTCAATTTTTCTCTCTCTTTCTTCTGTCTCCCAAACTCTGTCTCACGGGTACACAAAAAAACAAGTAACAAAGTATCAATTACCAAGGAAAACCCCAAAAACCAACGAAGTGCTATACCTGCTTAAAGATGTGAGTAAACGTGATGAAAACGGTCTTGGGGCCCTTCTCCCTTCTTCCTTTTCCCCCTCTTCCCCCTACCTTCCCCCCTCCTCCTCCCCCTCCTACTTTTCCTCTTCCTCTTCTTACTCCCCCTCTTCCTCCTCCCCCTTTTGCTCCGCCCCCCTCTTCTTCCTTTTCCCCTCTTCCCCCTACCCCTTCCCCCCCTTTTCCCCCTACTCTTCCTCATACCTTCCTTTTCCCTCTTCCCCCTACTCTTCCTCTTCCTCCCCTTTTCCCTCTCCCTCCTCTTCTTTTCTTCCCCCCCTCCCCCTTTTTTTCCTCTTCCTCCTACTCTTCCTCCTACTTTTTCCTCCTCCTTTTCCCCTCCTCCTCTTCTTCCTTTTCCTCCTTTTCCCCCCCCTAACTTCCTCCAAACTTTTCCCTTTTCCCTCTTCCCCTCCTCTTCCTTTTCCCTTCCTCTTTCTCCCTACTTTTCCTCTTCCTCCCCTCCCCCTCTTTTTAATTTTTCCTCCTATCTTCCTCCTCCCCCCTTCCTTTTCCTCCTCCTCCTCCTCCTTTTTTTCTTCCTTTTCCTCCTTTTCCCCCCTAATCTTCCTCCTACTATTCCTTTTTCCCTCCCCCCTCTCCTTTTATTCCTCTTCCTCCTACTCTTTCCTTTTTTTTCCTCCTCCTCCTCCTCCTCTTCTTCCTTTTCCCCCCCTACTCTTCCTCTTCCCCTTCCCTTCTCCTCCCCCCTCCAAGTGTAAATTACCAGGAGCCCGGCACTGTCAAAGGACATTTTGCCCTCATTACTCACCCCCCTCCCGCCTGCCAAAACAAGGGGGTCGGATGCTGTTTCCCCCTTTTCCTCCATTCTTTTAATTATTTTTTCTCCCTCATTCTACCCTTTCTATCTGTCTGTCTATCTCTGTCTCACAGGTACACAAAAATACAAGTATCCCTAGTATAAATTACCTAGGATAACCCAAGAAATCCAGACAAATGCTATACTCTGTTAAAAAAGATGTGAGAAAAAGCGATGACGCAGTCTTGTGGCTCTTTTGAGACAGAGAGCTAACGGAAGACAGATAACAGGGAGTTTTGACACCCCCCCAGGCAAATAGCCCAGACAGAAATGTTAGTATACAGAAAAAAACAAAGGGGGGGCGATGTTCACTAATTTTTTGGTTTTCCACTCTACCCCCCATTTACCCTCATCAAACGTCGGGGCACTTATCAAAAGTTATCTCCCCTTATCTTTTTTACTGTCAGGGGTAAAAAATTTATTATTACATATTAAAAATTAAATTATTACTTATTATTAAAAATTAGAAATTTTTTTTTATGTTTTAAATTATTATTATGTATTATTTTTATTATTATTTTATTCTTCTTTTTTCCTCCTCCTCCCCTCTTCCTCCTCCTCCTCCTCCCCCCTCCTCCTCCTCCTCCTCCTCCTTTTTTCTTTTCCCTCTTCCTCTTCCTTTTTCCTCTTCCTTTTTCCTTTTCCCCCCTCCTCCTCCTCCTCCTCCTCCTCCCCTCCTACTCCCCCCTCTGCCTCCTCTCCCCTCCCCCCCCTCCTCGGGCCTCCCCTCCTCCTCCATCTTGGAACAATTTTTAAAGGGGTTTGTATTTTCATAATAAACCTATCACTATCACACCAATGCCCCACATCTGAGTCGGGGAAATTTTGGGAAAAATAGGATTTTTGCTTTTTTATTCTGGTACAACTGAACGTGAACAAGACCCCCCCAGCCCCAAAAGTGGGAAGGCGGGGGGGGTCGTCGGGGTTTTTCCTCACAATTTACCCATTTATGGCCCATTAGTTTGGGGGTAAAAAACCTCACCAGAACCTTGAAATTTCATCTTCACTGTCACTTCCATTTTGTATTAGAACGGGTCACGGGGGAACCCAAAAGTGCCCCAAATTTCGCCGGGGAAAGTGAGGAACTTCTACCGGGCCAGGCAGGGTTGGACATTGGAAACTTTATGGCTTTCCCCCACAATGCACCACGGGCCCCCGATTTTTTTCCTACTGCGCCACCCCCAAACCAACCCATTCTTTTCACATCTAGGCTTATCACCCTTTTTCCCCCTGCGAGTTTTGACGGGCACGAATTTAGCGTACTAGTACTTCAAAAACCCTCCCGCGTAAGACGTACTAGAAGGGGCCAAAAACCCAAAGGGGGTTTTAAGTATAAATTTTTTCAAAATTTTTAACAAAAAAACCCTTTAAAGGAGATCGCCAAAAATTTTATCAGGCGTTGGGGCTTGGGATAGGGCAAAAATGAGACAAATTGGTCCAGGAAGTGGGAAGAACCCCCCCCTAAATGTAACTGAAATTATACTTTGCCAAAAAAGGGGTTTATGGGCCCACTGCCTTAAGTTCTGAGAATTTCATGGGTTATCCTTCTTCCAGGGGGCATTGATCAAACCTTTGGTTAATGCATTATCTAATTCAAAACTGGGTAAAGGGGAAATCACTCCCCCATCAATATTTTGGCTCATAAAATTAATCGGGTTTAAACATTTCTTCAAAGTACTTTTAAATTTTTTTCTAATAGGAGGGGGAAAAGGTTTTTTAAATGCCTAATTTTTTTAGGCCAGTCATTTATGAGCCCATTTCTTTTTCAAGGGGAAAAGGGAGAGCAACTTTGCCCAGTCTTTTTCCTGGTTATTTTTTTTTAAAAACCTTTTCCAAACCCAAACTAAAAGGGGGTGGACCTTTTTAAATCCACTAACAACTGTTCCCATTCCTGTTCCCCTAAGTTTTCCTTTCAAATTCCTTGCATTGTTAGGCATTTTGGAACATTCGAGCAAGTGGGGGGTTCTACATTCACGGTATGTTTTACCAATCCTCCTAGCTGCATGTTTTTAGATTGCGTAGCTGGGGAACATTATAGTTTTTACTTTGGTTTTTTTTGGGTTATTTATAGTGGGGGGTTTTTGGGTTTCCTATTCCTGCCCACTTGATCTGTGAGAACACTCTAAATTAGTGGAAATTTAAAATTTCATCTTTAAATTTTTTTTGGGTGTCCCAATGGGGGAATTCTTAACTATTGACCCCAAGGGGGTTAATGAAGTTGCTCTGTTTTCCCTGGTTTGAGAATAATTTTCCTTTTTCCTTTGATTTAGCCCCTTTAAAATTTGCTGGAGATTGATCAAGTTTGGGCCCAGTTTTTATCTTGGGAAGTGATCAGATAGAAATAAATCAACTATGACAGATTTCAGCATTGTATTTTACGTATTAAACCAAGACACAGATCTAGTAGGGCCACCATATATGTGAGTGGGCTCTTTTATCCCCACAATTCGAACTTTATAAATGCTCTTTTACAATTTTTAAACTTTTTTAAAAATTCCATTGGTGTTTGTTATAGACCCCCCAAAATTCTTATTTCGGCTTTTAAAATCCCAAAAATGATGGTAGGGTTTACTATTGATGGGGAACTGTAAAGGAAAAGTCGAAGCTGGTTTGCTTTGGGGAAAAGATTAAAAAAGTTTATGTAAAAATTGCCCGCATTTACTTTGACACCATGATACTGCAAAGTTAAAATCGACTCTGAAGGGGAAAAAAGTGAATGTGGGAAGTTCTTTTTTGACAACACACACAAAAAGTTGGTTGACCTTAGTTTAATTTAAACTGCATATCCAGGCAAGGTTTTGGGGGAGGTCTTTCCCTCTTTTTAATCTACATTCCCCAAACAGAAAGACATCATTATTTTTGGGTTTCACTAATAAGATGTAAGTCAGGCCCAACCCCTTCCGATTGGGGAAACAAAAGTTCCATGAAAAAAATTTTGGGAATGTAAACCATTGTAGTGAGTTTTTACCAAACTCTTTTCTCCCTAAATGGTAAAACTATTTTGCTTTGACAAAAGTGGGGCAACACTTAAGAGCCAAAAAGCATAGGTTGTTCGTCCCTTTTTCTCAAACCTTTTTTTTTAGGCTTTTTTCAGCATCTTTACACCATTAAAAAGGCAAATTTTGAAGGCAATAGTCATTGGCTTCTTTCCTTTTCAAATTGCTTGAAACTAAAGGGGATATTGCACTTTTTACATCATCACCATGCTCAAAGCATCATCCCCGATTTCCTGGAGTTTTTCCTGGGGGAGAGTTTTTGGGGGTCAACGCCCCCGCGGGGCCCCGGGCCTTTTGACCAGGCCTCCTGGTGATCGCGCCTGTTCAACCAGGCTGTTGCGCTGGCTGCACGCCAAAACCCAAAGAACGAGCCACGGGCCCTTTTTATCAGGAAAATGACTTTAGGTGCCCTTTTCCATTTCCACTTTTAAGACTGCCAGGGGTTTTGTTGGTAAAACCCCCATATTGTGCTGGGGCGTTGAACAGTCTCGGGCCCCTGACACTTTTTTGTATGGTCTCTTAACGTTTCCCCAGTGACACCCCCGCTTTTCATTGGGGGGGATGGGGGCATCGTCTTTCCCAATCTTTTTCTTTCGGAAATGAGTGATTTTCGGTGCCCTTTTGGTATGTCCCTCAGGGTTTTCCAGGGGTTTTTATAATCATGGGTCTCTCCCCCCCTGCGTTTTTCCCCCGGAAAAACAGGGGTTTTGAAACCTCAAGCGCTCCCAGAAAATTTAGGGGTTTTATCTCCTTTTTGCGCGCCGTGAAAGTTCTCTGTAATTTTTTTTAGGGCGGGGGAAATTTTACCTGCCCTTTAAAGGTGCTGTTTGAGTGCAGCAAAAATTCCCCCGCCTAGATAAACAAGTTAAACCCGAAGAGTGCCCCATTTGGGGTTTTGGGCCCCCCTATTTTTTAAGGTTCTCATTATCCATCCTGTCATTTTTTTAGCAGATGCGATTTATACAATGTTATGGGCCTTTAAAGGGGAGATCCTCCGACATAATCCTCCCCGGTCTTTGACGTTTGGGGGGGGGGTTTTTTGTGGGCCCGAATTTGTTTTTTTACTCTGATGAAGATTTAATTTTCCCCATGTTTTCCAATCTGGGGTAATTTTAAATTTTCATCGTTTTAACTTCCCTATTGTTTTTTTGCAGGGCCCCCCGAAAAAATTTTGGGTTTATGTCCGGGCCCGGGGCCCCTTTTAGTGGTCTGCAATGGAAGACACTGTCATGCAGTGTCAGTGCAGGATCTTTTTTTAAGTCTCAATTTTTTTTTCTGGAAAGTTTTATAATATGGGAAGGGCAAACGAATCCAATGCCCCCTCCGGAGGGGTGGCACTTTTGAGTTAGTGCTTTCTTTAGCACCTATCACTTTAACAGGTACCATGGTTATATTTGTGTTTTCTGTTTCATCTTCATTGAGGAATTCCTGTGCAAACTGACTCATCTCTAATTTCCAGGGGGGTTTTCCTGGGGTGGTGTCCGTCTGGGCTGTTTGTAGTTGTGTTTATTGGGGGAAATGACAAACTCCCCCTATTCAGGGGTAGCCATAGGGATCAGTATTGGGAGACCAGTTTGTTCCCATGTGCTAGCAGGAAAGGGTAGCTCCTCCCCCACTGGGGGGGGTGTATGGCATTTTGGTTTTCACCAGAATCCTTTGCCCTGAGGGGGGTTCTTGCCACACTTTTCAGAGGTTCAGTCTCAAACTGGCTGGGTAGACTGGGTGGCCTCATCCTCAGTTAACCCTTTAAAAGGGCTGTTTTCAGGTTTACATCGAAGGTTGTTTTGGGTTTTTGACTGCAGTCCTTGTTTGGGGAAAATGTAACCCCAACTTCTTTACAGGGTTTAAAACATTAAATTTTTGGCTGTCAGGCCTACTGTGCATTTTTTAGTGGAAAAGTTTCCCAGCACACTTACCACAAAAAGAATGTTTATTTTCCCCAGTCCCAAAAGCAAAAATGGGCCCTAGTGCTGCATTTGTAACACCCAAAGTTTATGGGGTAGGTACACTTTTGATGTTTAGGGAAACCCTAAAATTTGCACCCAATATTTCCTGGGAGGGGGACAGGGCCCAACCCAAAATGGCAATAATTTGGGATTTTCCTTTAAATTTTTAAGGCTTTTAGATATGCTCACTGAGATTTAGATATTGGGGGGGGTCCATGTAAGAGGGTATCCCAAAAATTATGATACTGACCCCCTTTTTTTTTAAAATGGTGAGTGGCCCGAAAGGGTTTTGGAGCAACTTAAATCCCCATAAAAGGGTACTAAGTAAACCTTGATCAATTCTTCATTTCCCGTTCCACAAACACAAATTGTGTGTGTTTTTCCTAAATTTGATCCTTGAGTTTTTTATGCTTTTTTTACAGCTTCCATTAGCCAAGCACACTTACAGGCACGGGGTGTTGTCAGGGAAGTTCAGCTTAACACATTCCTTTTCCCTTTGAAGAAAAAAAACTTCTTCACCTCTGTGCACCAAAGGGCGTTTTGTTTCACATTGTTTAAAGATGAATGAGCTGACTACGTCCCACCCCCTAGCCCTTTTTCCCCTTTTTCTCTTTTGTTTACTTTTTAAAGGGCTGGAAGCATCATCATTTCCCTCACCTGCAGAAAAAGGTTCCTCTTTTGACAGTTCCCCTGTTTGCCATTTATGAAACTCATATAAACCCCACAACCCAAGAATTGACTCAAGAAATCATAATGACATGATTTTCGAAAGGGGTGGAGTTTTTAGACTCTATGACAGCGGGTTTAATCCCGGGCCCGGGGGATGGTTTTTAAAACAAGAAATTTCCCCCCTTATCTTTCCCCCTTTTACTTATGCCAAAAGTAAAAAATTTATTATAAATCCCGAAGTCTAAATTAGATCATATGACACAAGTGGGTTTAAGCTCAAGGGAAAACTTTCCCCAAATTTTAAATTAACCCAAATTACTAAATACTTAATATGAAAACACAAACCCTTTCAAAAAATTTCATTCAAGGGCTTTTTGTATGGGGTTTTTTAATAATATGGTACATATAATATATAATGGATTTTGGGACAGGCGAGGTCTTACACCTTTATCAAAAAATTACAAAAATGAAAAGAGAGAGAGACAAAGTAGGTAATATTTAGCATAAAATTAAAATTTTTGAAATTATATCACATTAAACAAGAGGTTCCCAAAATTCAATAAAATTTCCACTTGAGTTAGTTTTAGGCTACTGCCACCTAATGGGACCTCACTGAAATAATAAATTTTAGCGGACAACACAATGAAACTGAAACAACCTCCTACCTGGGGTTTACCTGGAGAGTTTACCTGGGGAGAGTTCCGGGGGTTTAAAAGCCCCCGCGGCCCGGTCTGGGGACCCGGGCCCCCTGGGGGATCAAGCCTGTCAACCAGGGTGTTTCTGCTGGGGTTCACCAAAAACCCAAATAAAGGGGCCACAGCCCGGCGATCGGAACGACTTTAGGTGCTTGTCCAGTGCCACTTGAAAACTGCCAGGGGTCTGTTTGGGAATCCCCCCCTTTTGTGTGCTGGGGGGCAGTTGAACAGACTCGGGCCCCCTTACACTTTTTGATGGGTCTCTTAACCCTGCTAGTGGGAAAATCTGCTTTTTTTATTGGGGGGGTGGGGGCCCTCGGGCCCGCCAACTTTTGCTTTTCGTAATAAATGTTTTCGTGTGCAAGTTTCCCCGGGACTATCCCCCCTAGGATTTTCCAGGTGTAATAAAACATGATCTTTTCCCTCCGCGTTTCCCGGGGAAAACAGGTTTAGGAAACCCAAGCGCTCCCAGTAATTTGGGGGTTTTTTATCTCCGTTATGCGCGCCGTGAAAGTTCTCTGTACATTTTCTAGGTCGGCAATTTCACCTGCCTTGAAAGGTGCTGTTAGTGTCAGCAATATTCCAGCCTAGATAGAACAAGTGACCTGAAGAGTGTCATCATGGCTTGGCCTCCCTAGTTTTGAAGGTTCTCATTATCCATCCTGTCATTTTTCTAGCAGATGCGATTGATACAATGTCATGGTCCTTGAAGGTGAGATCCTCCGACATGATCACTCCCAGGTCTTTGACGTTGGTGTTTCGCTCTATTTTGTGGCCAGAATTTGTTTTGTACTCTGATGAAGATTTAATTTCCTCATGTTTACCATATCTGAGTAATTGAAATTTCTCATCGTTGAACTTCATATTGTTTTCTGCAGCCCACTGAAAGATTTGGTTGATGTCTGCCTGGAGCTTTGCAGTGTCTGCAATGGAAGACACTGTCATGCAGATTCGGGTGTCATCTGCAAAGGGAAAACACGGTGCTGTGGCTGACATCCTTGTCTATGTCGGATATAAGGATGAGGAACAAAATGGGAGCGAGTACTGTGCCTTGTGGAACAGAGCTTTTCACCGTAGCTGCCTCGGACTTTACTCTGTTGACGACTACTCTCTGTGTTCTGTTAGTGAGGAAATTATAGATCCATCGACCGACTTTTCCTGTTATTCCTTTAGCACGCATTTTTGTGCGCTATTACGCCATGGTCACACTTGTCGAAGGCTTTTTTCAAAGTCTGTATATATTACATCTGCATTCTTTTTGTCTTCTAGTGCATTTAGGACCTTGTCGTAGTGGTCCAAAGTTGGACAGACAGGAGCACCTTTTTCAAAACCCCATGTTCCCCGGGGTTGTGAACTGATGGGTTTTAGATGCTGGTGATTTCTTCTTAGGCCCCTTTAAAAGATTTTTATGAAGGGGTTAGTGCATTGGTCTGTTTTTTTTGCTGTTGCTTATCCCCCCTTTTGGGTGGGCTAGTTGTTTTTTTTTTAAAAACGGGGACGACCCCCTTTCCATGCTCCCCCTCCATGGGATGGAAAAGGCCGTGAAAGGGGTTCTTGCGTTCTTGATAAACACAGTTCCATGATCGGGCCCGGGGGCAGAGTGCAGGGGCATGTCTTTATCCCTGTTCGGTCATTTGGCGTCAGAAAACTGGATGGTTTTTTAATCAAATTTTGGGGCTCTCTCTAAAAAATTCTTTTGATTTTCGATCCATCTGGTTACCTTGCTAAAAAACTAGTCATTTGGGGATTTGAGTCTCACTCTTTTTCCTTGCTGTCATCTGTGTGGGCCCATCTTGTTTAATGGGGGCCAAACTGGACTTGTTCTCTTTTTGATTTGGCATGGAGAAGAAATATTTTGGGGTTTTTTTCGATTTCTTTTAGGGTTTTATTCTTCCCGCATTCCTGACTCCTAAAATTTTTTTAGCTTAAGTTCGATGCTTGTATTTCTCTGACCAGTGCTCTTACGCTTTTCAGATAAAATTGACCTCTTTTACCCTCTGTTATTCTTTTCCGCCCTGTAAAAGCGCCTGCTCTTTCTGTTTTACATCTACTCCTCCTTTTTCTTAGGGGAAAAAGCCTTGTCATACATCGAGTCCCCGATTTAATCTTTCTAATAAGTTGGGGTCTGTTTTGTTTATATATCTTCCCACTTATACGGTTGGGATTTGGTTTATTTTGGCCCCCACTTTATTTTTTTTTATTAATTTGAATTTGGTGTGCCCCTCTTTGATAATCTCATTAGTCGGTTTGGGGGCCCCCCATACATGACTGAACCCCAAAATTTTGTTTGATCTGAGTAATTTTTTTTTGATATGGGGATATTTTTTATCAATCATCATTGTTTGGAAAATGAGTCTTGTATTCTCCAGTCTATACTCTATTATTTGCTGGTTAAATTGAATTTTGTGCAGAGATTTAAAAGCTCGCGTGGTGTGATTTCATCAATCCTCCTGGGGTTATTACTGCAACAATATTATTTGCTATATTCCTCCATTTTAGGGGCCTTAATTTAAATCCCCAAAAAAATGTTGGGTCAGGAGCTGGAAAGGTTTTTTCCCGACGTGGTCAATTTTTAAAGTTTCCCGGGAAATTTTGGGGTGTTTCATCCCCGGGGGCTTGTAGACTATCACAATGACTAGGTTTTTGGTTCTCGACCTTTACGCCCAAAAATTTCCCCTACATCATTTTTAGGCATTTAGCGTTCTTTTCAAAAAAATGACTCTGCAATTACAGGCCAAACCCACCCCTTTTTTCCGTTCAAATCGTCCAAAACTGATAGGTTTGTAACCCGGGATCCATATTTCGTTGTCCAAGTGTCCTTTAAATTGGGGTCATGAAAGCAGCGAACATTGCCTTTTGCCTTGCAAGCAGTCCACGGATGAAGTATTTTTGGGGTTTTTGTTGCTGGTTTAGACCCCGAAAATTTGCAAAAAAGAAAGTTTTCGACTGGGGTTTATTGTTTTTTACTGGGGGGGGATTTTTTTTTTCCGGGATTGTAATATTGTAAACAAAATTTAAAAAAAAAAAAAAAAGGGACTGGTAATTTACAATGACAATGGGGATAAATCACTCTGGTTGACTTGCTTGGGCCATCCCTGGGGAAATCACACTACTTTATGCCCAAACATAAGGTTTCAGTTGTAATAATAACAATACCTAAACAACCACTTTCACACGCATTACAAAGTAACAAGTTTTTCCCAAATACACCAAGTTACACTTTATCTTTTTAAATACACTGGTTGATGAAAATATAGGTAGAGGGGTACACCGCTGGCCGTAATAAACCTCTAAATTTCTCAATCCACCTGGGCCCCATTTCGGAGAGTTCCCAGTGTTTATTTTTAGTATTTTTATTATGTGTCGTGCGAGTCTGCAGTCTTAAACTTGGTTTTTGGTGTGTCAAAAATTTAAAACACTAAAACCCCCTTTTGATCAAATAGCTTAAAAAAATTTTACCAAGTATAACTAAAAGTAAATATTGCAAATTTTACTTTTACAATTTTAACTAGGCCAAAACCCACTAGATGAAGGGAAAGGAACATAGATGTTTAACAGGCTGACTCTTTTTAAATACATTGAAAGTAACTGAATTATCAAGAAGAAAGATTCATGAAACTGAACATTAGCGGGAGTAAGCTTGTTCCAGAAAAATTTTCAAAGCATAGTTACATACCAAACCCAGCTGAACACTGAAATTTAAAATATTACTGGAATTAAGCAGAAAAAGTTTCATTCTAAAAAAAATGTATTAAAAACACGCAAGACACAGGACAACCCAAATTTAATTATGTAACCATATTTAAATTCATTACACTGGCAAGCATTTTTTTTAAAACACTGATTTATTTCAAAAATGAAATTTGTCACTAACCTGAATACACTCTGAGCCTTTTAAAGTCTTAATTGTCTTTGTAAGCCTTATTAACTGGTTGGGGAAAGCAGCACTTAACCCACTTTTCTAGCACATGTATGCCAGACGAAAATGTTTCACCTTTTGTACAGCAAATCCACCAAAAATCTTTTAAAAATTTTTTTAAAAAAAGGGTGAACTTCTGGCATGCCCCAACTTAAAAAGTCATACTCAATGCCTTAAATTGTTTTTAAACAAAAGTCACTACAGGAAACACGGGTAGCCAGCAGCACCTGGTAAACTATACTTTTTTAACAGCTGGGCCTTGACAGCTGTAACTGCGGCTGCCTTGTTTTACTCTTAAATCCTTTTCCTTCTTTGTCTCTAACCCTTTCCCCCGGTTTCTTTTCCTCCCCCGCTTTTTTTTGGCCCCCCTCACGGCACTCCCTTTTTTCTAAAAACCCCTTTCCCCTTTCCCTCTGTTCCTTTTTTCCGAAAATTCCCCTCCCCTTTTCCTTTTTTTTCCTATTACCTTCCCTTCCCCTTTTCTCTCCTTTTTATACTTCCCCTCCTTTCCCCGGCCCTTACTCCTTCTCCCTTACCCCATTTTACTTTTTTACAAACCCCCTTCCTCTGCAAATGTCTTAATCAAAAAAATTTTTTTGTAAAAAAAAAAATAGCACAAACACTTTTTTATAGAAAAAACCTCTCAGTTAATTAAAAACCTTTAAAGGGTTCCAGGAAACGAAGCTCTTTTAAATTTTTTTAAACCCCCCCCCCTTTTTTTCCCTACACCCCCCCCCCCCCCCCTTGGGCCCCCCCCCAAAAAACCAAACAACCCGGGACCCCCCCCCCCAACCCCCAGGGGATTTTTGCCCGTATTTCTCGGGTAGGCAGAGGTGACTAGGTGCGGAACTCAGATATTCGGTACCAGCAGCAGCAAAATACACCTCACACTGCCTTTAAATTGGCAAAGGGCTAAGTTTTAAAGGGTGAGATTTGGGGGTTTTAAGGAAACACGGGGGTAACTGACATGCACTTTTTGTCTCTTTCAAAGTCAATAGGGGTGAAAGTTCGGCGGGTGATGGGGGCCTCGTAAAGGGTCACGTGGCAGACTTCTCAAAGTTACCGAACACTGCAATCCGTACAAATAGTTACTCACTCCAACTTGCAGAACTTTACCACAGTGTTTTGGAATAAAAGATAAATTTTTTTTTCAGTGTGTGTGTGCACACCGGGGTTACCCACTCAAGTAGAACGCACACTGCTTATTCCTTGGGTTTGAAAAGGGAGAGTTGGCTTTTTCAGAGGCCGAGTGGGCAGGGACTAAAAAAAATTGCCTTACACTGTATGTTAAAAAGAAAGGTGAAAGGCTGGGCAAGTAAGGAAAAAAAAAAAAAAATTTTAAAAAAAAAAAAAAAAAAAAAAAATTTAGGTTTATGGTATATCCTAGTCAAAATCAACATAAGATTCTCACAAACTGAACTGTCTTCCAACGTATGAGTTTTAATGATGCTTATCATCGGGGAAAATGGGTAGGGCCCAAATAGTAGGTCCGATCCCCTCACCGTCCTCCCCCAACCACTCAGCCCAATCTATGAACATAGAGAAGTTTTTACCCATGAAATATGGTATTAAGGGCCAGACATATCAATCGTTCTTTTTACTTTCTTACCTCTCAGGGTTGACTGTGTACCTGCTCAGGGTTGACTGTGTTACCGCTCAGTGTTACTGTGTTACCCGCTCATGTGACGTGTTACCTGCTCAGGTGTTGACTGTTTCCGCTCAGGGGGTTGACTGGTTTCCTGCTCAGATGTTATGTGTACCTGCTCGGTGTTTACGTGTTACCCGCTCGCTGTTACTGTGTTACCCGCCCAAGTTACGTGTTAGCTGCTCAGGGGTTGACTGTTACCCTCAGGTTTACTGTGTTTCCGCTCAGGGGTTGACTGGTTACCTGCTCAGGGGTTGACTGTGTTACCTTTTCGGTTTGCCTGTGTTCCCCGCTCACTTTGCGTGTAGCTTCAGGTTTACTGGTTAGTGCTAGGTGTTGACTGTGTTTTCCCACTCAGATTTTACTGTGTTACCTGCTCAGGTTTGACTGGTTACCTGCTCAGCTTTGCTGTGTTAGCTGCTCACTTTGACTGGTTAGCTGCTCAGTTTTGACTGTGTTACCTCCACTGTTTATTTGGGTTAGCGCTCAGCTGTTGACTGGTTAGTGCCCGGTGTTGACTGTGTTTTTTTGCTCAGGGTTGCTGTTAGCTGCTCAGGGGTTTACTGTGTTACCGGGGTTTACCTGGGGGAGGTTCCGGGGCAACGCCCCCGCAGCCCCTCTGTGACAGGCCTCCTGGGGGATCAGAGCCTGATCAACCAGGCTGTTGCTGCGGGCTGCACGCAAACCAGTAACCACAGCCCGGTGATCGGAACTGACTTCCTCTACTTCCTGACTTACCCCCCTCAGCTTTACTTTGTTAGTGTTCAGTTTGACTGTTTACCCCTCACTGTTTACTGGTTAGCTGCTCAGCTGTTGACTGGGTTTTGGCTTAGGTGTTGCTGTGTTAGCTGCTCAGGGTTTACTGTGTTAGTTCTTAGGGTTGATGTGTAGGTGTTATCTGTAGGGGTTTTGTGTTTTTAAATGTTAGGGGCTCAGGGAGGAGCGGTGTTGGTGTTCACATAGCGTGTTAGTTTTTAGCAGCAGCAGGTGTTGGTAATCACAGCGCAGTTTTTAGTGCTTAAACGAAAACAGGTTTTAGGTGCTTAAACAGCAGCAGGTGTTTGGTACTTAGGCACAGCAGGCATTTTGGGGGTAGGGAGCGCACAGGGGTTTTGGGGTGAGGCAGCGCACATGTTTTGGGGGTGAGGCAGCAGCCAGGTGTTAGGGTGTGGGGGGGGAGCAGCACAGGGTTAGGGGTGAGGCGCAGCAGCAGGTGTTAGGGGGTGAGGCGCAGCACAGGTTTTAGGTGGGAGTAGAGGAGGTGTTAGTGTTTAGGGGACACAGGTTTAGTGTTGAGGCGGCAGCAGCGCAGGTTTTAGGTTTGAGGCGGCAGCAGCAGCAAAAAAAAACAGGGGGTTTTGGGGGTGAGGACAAACAGGGGTTTGGGGTTTAGGCGCAGCAGCGCAGGGGTTTTGGGGTGAGGGAGCAGCACACAGGTGTTAGGGGGGTTTAGGCACAGCAGCAGCAGGGTTATGGGGTGAGGCGCAGCACGGTTTAAGTTATAGTTTTTTAAAGGGTTTTTGTTTCATAATAAACATATTGTTTGCAGAACATTAAACAAGGTTCATTATTTAATTAGAATAAACCCAAAATAGTAATTTATTTTCTACAGTACACATAAAAACACTTAAACAAATAAAAATTTTAGTAAAATGTATTTAACCACCAAGTAACACAAAAATTTTATAAAATAAAAATTACATTAACCCCCAAAAGTAACCAAAAATTACATACAAAATAACATCACATTAACCCCAGAGTAACACAAAAAATTATCAACATAATACCCGCATTAAATCCCACAACTTATCAAAGGTTCAAACATTTCTTCCCGTAAGATAATTTTTTTCTGTGGGACAGACAATTTTCTCTAACATACATTTTTTACTGAATCAATATCAGCTTCTTTCCCCCCCTTTTAGAGGGGATGGGGCCAATATCATGTGGCCTCCTCTTTTTCAGAAAGTGAAACTCTTTTATTACTTGTGCTAGACTTATGTTACCGATGATCTGGAAAATTTTAGAAGTGTTAGTCCATCTCATCTACTCCATGGCAGAAGGCTCGAACCTGTTCCTCCCATGAATGATAAAGAAATCATAGAGGATCCTACTTATTTCGAACCTGAGCAACTCAGACGTAAATTCAAACACCTTAATAAAGTGATTGAACGTTGGGAGAAAATTTGGCGAGAAGACTATCTCACCTCATTGAGAGAACACTTCTATGGAGCTGGTGTTCCTGAAAATCATTAGTCCTTAAGACCTGGTTACATAGTGATTATTGACAATGATGGCCGAGGTCTCAATGGCCACTTGGAAAAATTGTGACCATATATCCTGATGCAAATGGAATCATCAGGACAGTTGATGTTTTGAGCAAAGGTGTAGTGAATAAGCGGACAATAAATAAACTAGTGCCGTAGAATTACACAGTGTTGAAAACAAAATTAGTGATTCTCCAGAAACCACACAGACTAAAGCTGTTCAGAAAAGACAAGCAGCAGTGGTGGCGAGTGAGAAAATTAAATTAATGTTAAGTTTGGACTCAAAAGTCCGCACCTTACTGCCGACTATAGGTTGATTACAAACTCCTTGCAACTCAAGAACTGCGCAGTCCCCCGTACTACAAGAAATTCGTAACCTACCTTGCTCTTGTAGCGTGAGCTATGGTGTTCTTCACACCTTCGACAGGTATCGGTGACTTGATAGAAGCTGAAGTGTCCTTGGATGTCCACGTCTTCCATAGTCTAGGTATACGCACACTGGTACACTATGTTCCACAAGATTTGTTTTTATTGTTCACAATCTTATCACTAAAGAAGCTGATCACACTTCTCTTAAGTGTTTATTGTGTTTTATGAGATACTTTGTTCACACTAACGCACAGATCAATGTTCTTTGTTGGTTATCCTGGCGTCAGTGTCACTCTCAGTAGAGTCAAGTAATCTGAAGACACCACAGCGCCCCACGCCATTACTCCCCTAGCACAAAGGAAAAGCTGACCTAGTACTTTTGCTTCCTTGCCACTTCCTCGATGAAGCAAAGCAGAATGTTTGTTTCTTGCTGTCTTAAGCATAGACAACAATGTCCACTATCTTTACTATGGTAATAAAGAGAGAGCAGGATTTTCCTTAATTGTCCTGCTAAAGTAAGAGATGTACTGTCTCTTATTAAACTGCACTTTGCAACACTGCAAGGAGAGTCGGTCGAAGCGACCACGTCCCATACTCATACTGCATCTGCTATCAATTACTCGCTGTAGCAGTAAACAAGATATTTGCCCCTTCTGAGAGGGCTGGGCCCCTCAAGGCTGAAAGGGCTGAAAAGGGCTGAAGGGGGTTGATACCCCCCTCCCCTCCTGGAGAAAATTTCTCCACACATAGTAACATGTACATTAACCACCAGAGTAACACAAAAATTATCATACATAGTAACATGTACATTAACCACCAGAGTAACACCTGGAGAAGAGAGGAATGCAGAGGAGAGAGAGAGATTTTGGGAGATGTTAAGTGAATGTATAGGAGCCTTTGAACCAAGTGAGAGAGTAATTGTGGTAGGGGACCTGAATGCTAAAGTAGGAGAAACTTTTAGAGAGGGTGTGGTAGGTAAGTTTGGGGTGCCAGGTGTAAATGATAATGGGAGCCCTTTGATTGAACTTTGTATAGAAAGGGGTTTAGTTATAGGTAATACATATTTTAAGAAAAAGAGGATAAATAAGTATACAAGATATGATGTAGGCGAATGACAGTAGTTGTTGGATTATGTATTGGTAGATAAAAGACTGTTGAGTAGACTTCAGGATGTACATGTTTATAGAGGGGCCACAGATATATTAGATCACTTTCTAGTTGTAGCTACACTGAGAGTAAAAGATAGATGGGATACAAGGAGAATAGAAGCATCAGGGAAGAGAGAGGTGAAGGTTTATAAACTAAAAGAGGAGGCAGTTAGGGTAAGATATAAACAGCTATTGGAGGATAGATGGGCTAATGAGAGCATAGGCAATGGGGTCGAAGAGGTATGGGGTGGGTTTTAAAAAATGTAGTGTTAGAGTGTTCAGCAGAAGTTTGTGGTTACAGGAAAGTGGGTGCGGGAGGGAAGAGGAGCGATTGGTGGAATGATGTGAAGAGAGTAGTAAGGGAGAAAAAGTTAGCATATGAGAAGTTTTTACAAAGTAGAAGTGATGCAAGGAGGGAAGAGTATATGGAGAAAAAGAGAGAGGTTAAGAGAGTGGTGAAGCATTGTAAAAAGAGAGCAAATGAGAGAGTGGGTGAGATGTTATCAACAAATTTTGTTGAAAATAAGAAAAAGTTTTGGAGTGAGATTAACAAGTTAAAAAAAGCCTAGAGAACAAATGGATTTGTCAGTTCAAAATAGGAGAGGAGAGTTATTAAATGGAGAGTTAGAGGTATTGGGAAGGAGGGAATATTTTGAGGAATTGTTAAATGTTGATGAAGATAGGGAAGCTGTGATTTCATGTATAGGGCAAGGAGGAACAACATCTTGTAGGAGTGAGGAAGAGCCAGTTGTGAGTGTGGGGGAAGTTCGTGAGGCAGTAGGTAAAATGAAAGGGGGTAAGGCAGCCGGGATTGATGGGATAAAGATAGAAATGTTAAAAGCAGGTGGGGATATAGTTTTGAAGTGGTTAGTGCAATTATTTAATAAATGTATGGAAGAGGGTAAGGTACCTAGGGATTGGCAGAGAGCATGCATAGTTCCTTTGTATAAAGGCAAAGGGGATAAAAGAGAGTGCAAAAATTATAGGGGGATAAGTCTGTTGAGTATACCTGGCAAAGTGTATGGTAGAGTTATTATTGAAAGAATTAAGAGTAAGACGGAGAATAGGATAGCAGATGAACAAGGAGGCTTTAGGAAAGGTAGGGGGTGTGTGGACCAGGTGTTTACAGTGAAACGTATAAGTGAACAGTATTTAGATAAGGCTAAAGAGGTCTTTGTGGATTTATGGATTTGGAAAGGCGTATGACAGGGTGGATAGGGGGGCAATGTGGCAGATGTTGCAGGTGTATGGTGTAGGAGGTAGGTTACTGAAAGCAGTGGAAGAGTTTTTACGAGGATAGTGAGGCTCAAGTTAGAGTATGTAGGAAAGAGGGAAATTATTTCCCAGTAAAAGTAGGCCTTAGACAAGGATGTGTGATGTCACCGTGGTTGTTTAATATATTTATAGATGGGGTTGTAAGAGAAGTAAATGCGAGGGTCTTGGCAAGAGGCGTGGAGTTAAAAGATAAAGAATCTCACATAAAGTGGGAGTTGTCACAGTTGCTCTTTGCTGATGACACTGTGCTCTTGGGAGATTCTGAAGAGAAGTTGCAGAGATTGGTGGATGAATTTGGTAGGGTGTGCAAAAGAAGAAAATTGAAAGTGAATACAGGAAAGAGTAAGGTTATGAGATAACAAAAAGATTAGGTGATGAAAGATTGGATATCAGATTG
Organism: Cherax quadricarinatus; assembly: GCF_026875155.1. NCBI lineage: Eukaryota > Metazoa > Arthropoda > Malacostraca > Decapoda > Parastacidae > Cherax > Cherax quadricarinatus. Next base: position 12,490,870 of record NC_069426.1, read on the forward strand.
GAGGGAGAGAGTATGGAGGAGGTGAATGTATTCAGATATTTGGGGGTGGACGTGTCAGCGGATGGGTCTATGAAAGATGAGGTGAATCATAGAATTGATGAGGGGAAAAGGGTGAGTGGTGCACTTAGGAGTCTGTGGAGACAAAGAACTTTGTCCTTGGAGGCAAAGAGGGGAATGTATGAGAGTATAGTTTTACCAACGCTCTTATATGGGTGTGAAGCATGGGTGATGAATGTTGCAGCGAGGAGAAGGCTGGAGGCAGTGGAGATGTCATGTTTGAGGGCAATGTGTGGTGTGAATATAATGCAGAGAATTCGTAGTTTGGAAGTTAGGAGGAGGTGCGGTATTACCAAAACTGTTGTCCAGAGGGCTGAGGAAGGGTTGTTGAGGTGGTTTCGGACATGTGGAGAGAATGGAGCGAAACAGAATAACTTCAAGAGTGTATCAGTCTGTAGTGGAAGGAAGGCGGGGTAGGGGTCGGCCTAGGAAAGGTGGAGGGAGGGGTTAAAGGAGGTTTTGTGTGCGAGGGGCTTGGACTTCCAGCAGGCATGCGTGAGTGTGTTTGATAGGAGTGAATGGAGACAAATGGTTTTTAATACTTGACATGCTGTTGGAGTGTGAGCAAAGTAACATTTATGAAGGGATTCAGGGAAACCGGCAGGCCGGACTTGAGTCCTGGAGATGGGAAGTACAGTGCCTGCACTCTGAAGGAGGGGTGTTAATGTTGCAGTTTAAAAACTGTAGTGTAAAGCACCCTTCTGGCAAGACAGTGATGGAGTGAATGATGGTGAAAGTTTTTCTTTTTCGGGCCACCCTGCCTTGGTGGGAATCGGCCAGTGTGATAATCAAAAAAAAAATAATAGTAACACAAAAATTATCATACATAGTAACATGTACATTAACTACCAGAGTAACACAAAAATTATCATACATAGTAACATGTACATTAACCACCAGAGTATCCCAGGCCCTCTCAGAGACTTGTTCTCAGGGTCCCCCAAATTTCAAAAAAAAAAATATATTTTTTCTTATGAAAAGATAGTTTTTTTTTCTAAACATTATAGGCTAAACAAAATTTTTTTACCATCAATACTTACTGAGATATGGAGGCATGAAGTTGGCAGAAAATGGCCAGTATATGGTAACATCACCGAGTGCTGTCACCCAGTATTGTTTTTTTTTTTTTTTTAGGTACTATTTTCTATTATATTTTAATTTTTTTTCCAAGTAACTTTTATGGCCTGTGAGACCAATATTAGCACTATTTTATAAGTTTTTCTCTCTATTTACTACACAATAACTCCACAATCACTGTTGTTCTTATATTGTTTATAATTGTTGTTTTTACAAACAAGCAATGTAAAATGTTGTTTATTACTATTTTTCTATGTTTTATATACACATATATAGTCAGAGGGAGTTTTTTTTAGAAGTTCTGCAGCCTGTGGAAGTCTTTGAAACATGGTGTCATGCACAGTGGTGTTTTACACTCCTCACACATAAAACTAGTGTCTCTGCGTTGTTGTGGGCGTTTTTTTGTATGTGCACAGACGTAACACCTCTTCTGAGCCTTTTTCTTGAAAGCAGTAGCAGGCAGTTTTACCAGGAAGTGATCACCATGCTTCAGACGAGCAGGTAGTTATTGATAATTTGGTGGGCAATCAATTGCAGGTGCTGTTCCTTGGTACTTGAATACTATTTGTCTGATGACAAACAGAATTCACCGTACTGTGGTTTGTTTCTGGTCCTCATCTTATACATATTATAAGCATTGAGCATGGAAATGTCCAGAAGATGGAAAAAGAGTTTTGTGTACCACTTCTAACTCTTGCGAACACAATCAGCAAACCCAATCTGCATGTCACATTTGTCCACTGAGTACACATTTAGGTTGTCATTTCATTAGGGTGAACTAATGACAACAGTGTGACATCTCGTTTGTCATGCCACCGAAATGGCATGATGTCATTGGCAGCAAACGACTGAACCTCACCTGTACGAGTGCCAGCGTCAAACCTGGGCATATGTTTATGATTTGCATGCACTGTGCCACACACATCTGTCATGTTCACTCACAAAAAATCCCTGAGTGAGGGGCTTGTGTACCAGTTATCAGTATATAATATATGCCTCTTACCAAGATATGGTTCTATCATTGTTCTAACCACATCACACAGAGATGCCCAATATCTTCCTGGTATTTTGCAATGTATAACTTCCAGTGTACACAATATTATCCAATACCAGATCACTAAAAATCACAAAGCACAAACAACTTTATACCAAAGCGTTTCCTCTTGCTTGGTATGTACTGCTTGAAAGAGAGTCTTCCTTTAAACAGAATCAAAGACTTATCAATTACAAGCTTCCTGAATGGATAAAAATACATATCGAATTTCTCTTTCAAATACACGAACACATTCCTAATCTCATATAACCTGTCGTTTTTGTCAGGTCTGGTTTTGTCTGAGAAGTGAAGCATATGTAATAGTAGCACAAATCAATTCACTCCCATTATATCACTGAAACCTCGGGTTGCAATCAGGCGGTCTGTTGACCAGTATGATTTCACAGTGTGCTTATATACATGTGGCATAAGTATTATTGTGGCAAAGAAAAGATACATCTCAGCCACAGTTGTCTTCTTCCACCTGTGTAGCTGGGAGATTGGTGAAAGTATTGTTTGCCACGGTGTACTCGTAGTATCTGTTGCTTTCCCTGACAATAATTTCCATCAGGGGTTTGTCAAAGAATAACTCGAAACATTCCAGTTCAGTGGCATTATTCCCCAGTGTACAACATGGCCGTATTTCACTTTGGCTTTCGTCAAACAGGTGGAGATTTGGAACAAACTTGACAGCTTTCTGCCAATCCCAGGTGTGGTCTGCTTGTGGGTACTGGACAGTGACAGGTGGTTGTGGTTGTGGAGGCTGGTGTGGCAGGTGGGTGGGGGATGGTGGCCTTTGTTGTAGATCAGCTGAGGCAGCGGCGTGGGTGGCAGCATGGCCCACTGCTGGTGCCTCACTGCCGGCACCACCACTACCACCACCATCATGCACATTTTCCATCCCAATTGCAACACTATCATCGTCATTTTCACTGTCTGTTCCTGTTGTACAGCCATGGGATGAACTCCGAGATTTACTCCTCCCCCTTGGAATAGCATATGGCACACTACCAGAGTGCATACATCGTCGTATATACTGACACTTCACTGGAGAATATTGCACTTCACTATCACTACTGGAATTGGTTTCAAGAGCTTGTAGTTCATATTCAGTATCACTATCATCTCCAATGCTCACATCTGAGTCCGGGATTTGGGAAAATAGGAGTTTCCTATTTGATTCTGGTAAAACTGAATGTGAACAAAACGGCCCAGCAGCAGAGGTGGAAGGCTGAGGGTCATCTGGGTTTTCCTCACTGTTACCGATATTATGGTCATTAGTTTCGGTCAGTACGGTGAGGTCAGTGGTCACGTGTGGTCATACCTGCCTAAGCTCTTGGGAGTTAGCATGGGCTGTTACCAAGCACCATGGCTTGTTGTAGTGCTTTTGAATCTCAGGTTCAAGTGTTGAAGAAGGAGATTCTACTTCTTCCAGAGGAAAATAGGAGGCTGAAGCTTCGCATGGATGAATTTGCGAGCAAGTGTGAGAAGGATTTAGCTGATAAGGTAAGAATGGTCACCAACAGTGATATTGGCAGCTGCTTTAATTTGCAAGTGGTTCACAGCTCAGGAAGAAGGAAGATGAGGAGAGTTAATAGAGAAGATGTGAAGGTAAGAAATCGATTCTCTGTTCTCAAAGACGAGTGTACTTCAATGGTTAGTGAGGTTGAAGGTACCACTGATTTCCCTGCTAATCAAGGTAAGAATATTTTAATACTAGGCGATTCTCAGGTAAGATATATGGACCGTGCATTTTGTAACAGAGACAGAAGGGTCAGACAGAGAGTGTGTCTTCCTGGAGCTGGTGTTGGTGACATAGTCAGCAGATTGGATAATATTATGGCAGGTAATGAGAACAAGCCCATTATCTGTCTTAGTGCTAGGGGTAATGACATTGGGAAGGGCAGGAGAGAGGAGCTGCTGGATAAGTACAGGTCAGCCATAGAAGTAGTTAGGTCTAAGCGAGGGATCCCAGTCATATGTAGCATCTTGCCTAGAAAGGGAGTGGGCAATGAATGGATGTCAAGGGCAATTGGCATAAATTGCTTGCTAGACAGGTACTGCAAGGAACTTGCAATCCCATTCATTGATAACTGGGACCTATTCTTTGGCAAACGTGATATGTATGCAAGGGATGGGGTTCATCTCCCTGGGATGGAGTGGTTGCATTAGCCAATTCAGTTGAGAGGGCAATTGATGACTTGTCTAGGAATTTAAACTGATAGATTATAGAGGCAGCATTAGGGTTAAAAACAGCAGTTGTTACCGGGATACCTCAGGGATATGTTTAAAAGACAACATTCAAAATAAAGTTGCAAGTAATGGCAAATCAATTGATCAATAAACAAAGAGAGATAGTAGAGGGCAACGAGTGATTAGCTTCCTTAAGGTTTACTATACAAATAGTAGGAGTCTAAGAAATAAGATAGATGAGCTAAAATTACTTGCAAGTGTAGGTAATATAAATATTATTGGTATAACAGAGACCTGGTACAACCTGAAAGATAGAGAAATGCCTTCTGAATGCAACATACAGGGTTATAAACTATTCCACACTGATAGGGTCAACAGGAAGGGTGGTGATGTGGCAATGTATGTATAAGATTAGAAACATAGAACACAGAATCTGTTTGGCTACAGTTTCTCGAGGGACGTGACAAATTAATTGTGGGTGTGATTTATAGGCCCTCAAACCTTGATAGGGAGGGCAGTAAGCTGTTATGGGACGAAATTCATAAGGCATCTAGATATGAAAATGTTGTGATAATGGGAGATTTTAACTTTAGACAAATTGATTGGAACAATATGACAGGAAATCTTGAGTCTAGTGACTTTCTTGATACTGTTCAGGATTGTTTTTTATAACAGGTTGTGGCAGAATCAACTAGAGGAAACAATCTGCTTGACTTGGTTCTTGCCAACAAAGATTCACTAATTAATAATCTTGAAGTTAATGGTGAGCTTGGGGAAAGTGATCACAAATCACTTAGTTTCAATATATCATGGAATTACCCAGATAACTGCAATCAAATCTCTGTCCCAGATTTTCACTTGGCCGACTTCAAGAGACTGAAAAATTACCTGGGTGGGCTAAATTGGGATGTCCTGACTATGGGTCAGGTAGGTGATCTTGGTTGCCAATATGACGTTTTTCAGAGCATAGTTCTAGCTGCCCAGACAACTTTTGTTCCGAGTAGGGAAATTAGATCTAACAAAAATGATCCCAAATGGATGAACAATAGATTAAAACATCTCATTGGTCAAAAGAGAGGCATATATAGGCATATCAAAAGAGGGGATGGACAGTTATGAAATCAATATATTCAATTAAAGAGAAATAAAAAAAGGAATAAGAAAAGCAAAAGGGATTATGAAGCTAAGGCCACAAGGGATTCGAAGACTAACCCAAAAGGGTTCTTTGAGGTATACAGAAGTAAGATTAGGGACAAGATTGGCCCACTTAAGAGTAACTCTGGTCAAATCACTGACAGTGATAAGAATATGTGTGAAATTCTAAATACCTACTTCCTCTCAGTTTTCACCCAGGAAAATAGTAGCGATATTCCTGAAATAATAGATTATGTAGAACAGGATGATAATAAACTATGTACGATTGCGATAACTAGTGACATGATCCTCAGACAAATAGAGAAACTAAAACCTAACAAATCCCTAGGCCCTGATGAACTGTTTGCAAGGGTGTTAAAGGAATGTAAAGAGGAACTTAGCATACCTTTGGCTAATCTTTTTAACATGTCACTACAAACTGGCATAGTGCCTGATAAGTGGAAAATGGCAAATGTAATACCTATTTACAAGGCAGGTGACAGGTCCTTGGCTTCGAACTATAGACCAATAAGCCTTACCTCTATAGTGGGAAAATTTATGGAATCAATAATTGCAGAAGCAATTCGTAGCCATCTGGACAGGCACAGATTGATTAATGAATCTCAACACGGTTTTACAAAGGGGCGTTCCTGTCTTACGAATTTACTAACTTTTTTCACTAAGGTGTTTGAGGAGGTAGATCATGGTAATGAATATGATATTGTGTATATGGACTTTAGTAAGGCTTTCGTAAAAGGACACAAGTGCAACTAATGTGACATTTTATTGTGGCAATGTTTCGCTCTCCAGGAGCTTTATCAAGCTCCTGGAGAGCGAAACGTTGCCACAATAAAATGTAACATTAGTTGCATTTGTGTCCTTTTACTTTACACATTGTCAGTAATTCTACCAACTTTATTACAGTAAGGCTTTCGATATAGTTCCACACCAGAGGCTATTGAGTAAACTTAGGGCACACGGAATAGGAGGAGAAATTTTTTCCTGGGTAGAGGCATGGCTGACAAATAGACAGCAGAGAGTTTGCATAAATGGGGAAAAATCAGAATGGGGGCACGTCACAAGTGGTGTTCCTCCGGGGTCAGTGTTGGGCCCGTTGTTGTTCACAATTTACATAAACGACATAGATGAGGGAATAAATAGTGACATAAGCAAATTTGCTGATGACACCAAAATAGGCCATCCAATTAATTCTAATGAGGACATTAGAGCATTCCAGGATGATTGGAATAGACTGACGTAATGGTCGGAGAAGTGGCAGATGCAGTTTAATATTGACAAATGCAAAGTTCTAAATGTTGGACAGTTAAATAACCATGCCACATATAAACTAAATAATATAGATCTTAATACTACTGATTGCATAAAAGATTTAGGAGTTCTGGTTAGCAGCAACCTAAAACCAAGACAACAGTGCATTAGTGTTAGCAATAAAGCTAACAGAATTCTTGGCTTCATATCTAGAAGTATAAATAATAGAAGTCCTCAGGTTGTTCTTCAACTCTATATATCCTTGGTTAGGCCTCATTTAGACTATGCTGCTCAGTTCTGGTCACTGTATTACAGAATGGATATAAATGCTCTGGAAAACGTACAAAGGAGGACGACAAAGATGATCCCATGTATCAGAAATCTTCCCTATGAGGATAGACTGAGGGCCCTGAATCTGCACTCTCTCGAAAGGCATAGAATTAGGGGGGATATGATCGAGGTGTATAAATGGAAATCAGGAATAAATAAAGGGGATGTAAATAGCGTGCTGAAAATTTCCAGCCATGACAGGACTTGCAGCAATGGTTTCAAGTTGGAAAAATTCAGATTCATGAGTGATATAGGAAAGCACTGGTTTCGTAATAGAGTTGTGGATGAGTGGAACAAACTCCCAAGTACATTTATTAACCCTTTGAGGGTCGACAGGCCCTCTCCGAAACTCGTTCTCAGGGTCGGCCAAATTTCAAAAAAAAAAAAATTATTTTTTCTTATGAAAAAATAGAGTATTTTTTTCTAAACATTATAGGCTAAACAAAAAAAATTTTAACGTCAATACTTACCGAGATATGGAGGTGTGAAATTTGCCAAAATTGAACAACATATGGTAACATCGCCGACTGCCGTCACCCGGTATTTTTCTATTTACTTTTTTATGTACTATTTTCAATTATTTTTCAATTTTTCTTTTTCTGAGTAACTTTTATGGCCTCTGAGGCCAACATGATCAGTATTTTGTAAGTTATTTCTTTATCAATACTACACAATAAGGGCGTAAACACTGTTGTCATTATTTTGTTTACAAATAAAATTTACACAAACAAACAATATGAAATGTTGTTTATTACTATTTTTCTATATTTTATATACACATATACAGTCACAGGACATGTTTCTAGAAGTTCTGCAGCCTGTGGAACTCTTTGAAACATGGTGTCATGCACAGTGGAGTTTTGCACTCCTCACACATAAAACGAGTGTCTCTGCGTTGTTGTGGGCGTTTTTTTTGTATGTGAACAGACGTAACACCTCTTCTGAGCCTTTTTCTTCAAAGCAGTAGCAGGCAGTTTTACCAGGAAGTGATCACCATGCTTCAGACGAGCAGGTAGTTGTTGATAATTTGGTGGGCGGTCAATTGCAGGTGCATTTCCTTGGTACTTGAATACTACTTGTCTGATGACAGACAAACAGAATTCGCCATACTGTGGTTTGTTTCTGGTGCTCATCTTATACATATTATAAGCATTGAGCATGGAAATGTCCAGAAGATGGAAAAACAGTTTGATGTACCACTTATAACTCTTGCGAACACAATCAGCAAACCCAATCTGCATGTCACATTTGTCCACTGAACGCATGTTGAAGGTGTAATCAATCACAGCTGCAGGTTTTAGAATGGGTTCATTTCTCTCTCTATGCTGCCTGCCACTGTCTGCCATTTCATTAGGGTGAATTGATGACAACAGTGTGACATCTCGTTTGTCATGCCACCGAAATGCCATGATGTCATTGGCAGCAAACGCCTGCACCTCACCTCTGCGAGTGCCAGCGTCAAACCTGGGCATATGTTTTCGATTTGCACGCACTGTGCCACACACATCTGTCATGTTCACTCGCAAAAAATCACTGAGTGAGGGGCTTGTGTACCAGTTATCTGTATATAATATATGCCCCTTACCAAGGTATGGTTCTATCATTGTTCGAACCACATCACCTGAGATGCCCAATAACTTCCTGGTATTTTGCAATGTATAACTTCCAGTGTACACAATAATATCCAATACCAGACCACTGTAACAATCACAAAGCACAAACAACTTTATACCAAAGCGTTTCCTCTTGCTTGGTATGTACTGCTTGAAAGAGAGTCTTCCTTTGAACAGAATCAAAGACTCGTCAATTACAAGCTTCCTGAAGGGATAAAATGAGTACTGAATTTCTGTTTCAGATACACAAACACATTCCTAATCTTATATAACCTGTCAGTTCTGTCAGGCCTGGTTTTATCTGAGAAGTGAAGCATACGTAACATTAGCACAAATCGATTCACTGGCATTATATCACTGAAACCTGGTGTTGCAATCAGGGGGTCTGTTGACCAGTATGATTTCACTTTGTGCTTATACACATGTGGCATAAGCATTATTGTGGCAAAGAAAAGATACATCTCAGCCACAGTTGCCTCCTTCCATTGGTGTAGACGTGATTTTGGTGAAAGTATTGTGTTTGCCATGGTGTACTCGTAGTATGTGTTGCTTTCCATGACAATACTTTTCATCAGTGGTTCGTCAAAGAATAACTCGAAACATTCCAGTTCAGTGGCATTGTTCCCAAGTGCACAAGATGGCCGTATTCCACTTTGGCTGCCATCAAACTGGTGGGGATTTGGAACAAAATTGACAGCTTCCTGCCAATCCCAGGTGCGGTCTGCTGGTGGGTACTGGACAATGACAGGTGGTTGTGGTTGTGGAGGTTGTGGTTGTGGAGGTTGTGGTTGTGGAGGCTGGTGTGGTGGGGGAGTGGGGGATGGTGGCCTTTGTTCTAGATCAGCTGAGGCAGCGGCGTGGGTGGCAGCGTGGGTGGCAGCATGGCCCACTGCTGGTGCCTCACCGCCCGGGACCACTACCACCACGCACATTTTCCATCCCAATTGCAACAGTATCTTCGTCATTTTCACTGTCTGTTCCTGTTGTACAGCCATGGGATGTACTCCGAGATACACTCCTTCCCCTTGGTATAACATATGGCACACTTCCAGAGCGCATATATCGTCGTATATACTGACGCTTCACTGGGGAATATTGCACTTCACTATCACTACTGGAACTAGTTTGAAGAGCTTGTAGTTCATATTCACTATCACTATCATCACCTATGCTCTCATCTGAGTCTGGGATTTGGGAAAATAGAAGTTTCCTCTTGGGTTCTGGAACAACTGAACGTGAACACGAGGGCCCAGCACCAGAGGTGGAAGGCTGAGGGTCGTCTGGGTTTTCTTCACTATTACCGATATTATGGTCATTAGTTTCGGTCAAAACCTCACTAAAATCACGAAACTCATCTTCACTGGCACTTCCATCACTATTAGAACTGTCACTGGGGAACAAAAGTGTCCCAATTCGCCGAGGAGTGAGGAGCTTCTTACCGCGAGGCATGGTGGACATTGTTTACTAAGAGGGCATTCCCACAATGCACCACTGCGTCCCAGATTTTTTTCTACCGCACACACTGACCACGCAGACCCATTCTCTCACACCTAGGCCTACCAGCCTTTTCGCGCGAGATTTGAGGCCGCTAGAATTTATGCGTACTAGTACGACGAAAACCCTCAAAGGGTTAAGGCTAAAACGTTGTGTAGTTTTGAAAATAGGTTAGATAAATACATGAGTGGGTGTGGGTGGCTGTGAGTTGACCTGACTAGCTTGTGCTGCTGGGTCTGGTGCAGTGCTCCATCTTTGAGTAGAGATGACCAGGCTGGGTGGGTCATTTTGATAATCCGGGGTGTGGGTCATTGGTCTAATCCATGGGGGAAACATGGACCTGCTCCGCCTGGGTCAGTAGGCCTGTTGCAGTGTTCCTTCTTTCTTATGTTATTTTATTTTTTTTATTATCGCACTGGCCGATTCCCACCAAGGCAGGGTGGCCCGAAAAAGAAAAACTTTCACCATCATTCACTCCATCACTGTCTTGCCAGAAGGGTGCTTTACACTACAGTTTTTTAAACTGCAACATTAACACCCCTCCTTCAGAGTGCAGGCACTGTACTTCCCATCTCCAGGGCTCAAGTCCGGCCTGCTGGTTTCCCTGAACCCCTTCATAGATGTTACTTTGCTCACACTCCAACAGCATGTCAAGTATTAAAAACCATTCATCTCCATTCACTCCTATCAAACACGCTCACGCATGCCTGCTGGAAGTCCAAGCCCCTCGCACACAAAACCTCCTTTACCCCCTCCCTCCAACCTTTCCTAGGCCGACCCCTACCCCACCTTCCTTCCACTACAGACTGATACACTCTTGAAGTCATTCTGTTTCGCTCCATTCTCTCTACATGTCCGAACCACCTCAACAACCCTTCCTCAGCCCTCTGGACAACAGTTTTGGTAATCCCGCACCTCCTCCTAACTTCCAAACTACGAATTCTCTGCATTATATTCACACCACACATTGCCCTCAGACATGACATCTCCACTGCCTCCAGCCTTCTCCTCGCTGCAACATTCATCACCCATGCTTCACACCCATATAAGAGCGTTGGTAAAACTATGCTCTCATACATTCCCCTCTTTGCCTCCAAGGACAAAGTTCTTTGTCTCCACAGACTCCTAAGTGCACCACTCACCCTTTTCCCCTCATCAATTCTATGATTCACCTCATCCTTCATAGACCCATCCGCTGACACGTCCACTCCCAAATATCTGAATACATTCACCTCCTCCATACTCTCTCCCTCCAATCTGATATACAGTCTTTCATCACCTAATCTTTTTGTTATCCTCATAGCCTTACTCTTTCCTGTATTCACTTTTAATTTTCTTCATTTGCACACCCTACCAAATTCATCCACCAATCTCTGCAACTTCTCTTCAGAATCTCCCAAGTGCACAGTGTCATCAGCAAAGAGCAACTGTGACAACTCCCACTTTATGTGTGATTCTTTATCTTTTAACTCCACCCCTCTTGCCAAGACCCTCGCATTTACTTCTCTTACAACCCCATCTATAAATATATTAAACAACCACGGTGACATCACACATCCTTGTCTAAGGCCTACTTTTGCTGGGAAATAATCTCCCTCTTTCCTAACTTGAGCCTCACTATCCTCGTAAAAACTCTTCACTGCTTTCAGTAACCTACTTCCTATACCATACACCTGCAACATCTGCCACATTGCCCCCCTATCCACCCTGTCATATGCCTTTTCCAAATCCATAAATGCCACAAAGACCTCTTTAGCCTTATCTAAATACTGTTCACTTATATGTTTCACTGTAAACACCTGGTCCACACCTGGTCATTTTGATAATCCGGGGTGTGGGTCATTTTTCTAATCCATGGGGGAAACATGGACCTGCCCCTGCCTGGGTCAGTAGGCCTGTTGCAGTGTTCCTTCTTTCTTATGTTCTTATGTTCTTAAAACCTTGAAACTCATCTTCACTGGCACTTCCATCTGTATTAGAACTGTCACTGGGGAACAAAAGTGTCCCAATTTCCCAAGGAGTGAGGAGCTTCTTACCACGAGGCATGGCGAACAACCTCTACTAAAATGGCGTTCCCACAATGCGCCACTGGGTCCCAGATTTTTTTTTACCACACACACACTGACCAAACACACCCATTCTCTCACACCTAGGCCTACCAGCCTTTTCCCACGAGATTTGAAGGCTCTATAATCTATGCATACTAGTACGTCAAGGACTTTGGCGCATAAGCCGTACTAGTACGGCTGATACCCTGAAAGGGCTAATTGTGTTTCTTGTAATATCTAATTATTTAAACCTTAAAACAACTAACTCAATAAACTAAGATATATTGGTAATAAGGGAGACCCATGGCCCGGCAAGGGTGGAAACTTTAAGGTTGTTTCCTTACAGCAGGTGTCCCATTCACCTAGCAAGTAGGTACCTGGGTGTTAGTGAACTGGTGTGGGTGGCATCCTGGGGGACAAGATTGAGGACCACTATGGAAATAAGACACAGTCCCTCGATGAACCACTGACTTTCCTGGGTTATCTTGGGTGGCTATCCCTCTGGATTTAAAAATATGAACAAAATCTTACCCTAAATGTAAACCCAGTTATTTACATTAATATTAAAGAGAGGATCAACTTATTTATATTATAGTAACTAATAATTTACATAGTCACATAGATGCATTTGATACATTTTTAATTGTAACAGTGAAATTCAGTTCAATTGAATATATTAGGTTACCATATTATCAATATAGTACCATATTGACACCATATTAACAATATAAGAATAATTTTCCTCAACGGTTCCCCATGGCCTGGTAGCAAAAGCTCTCGCTTCACACAGTGAGGGTCCGGGTTCAATTCCCAGCTAAGCGGTTGAAACATTGGACATGTTTCTGTACCCCAGTTGTCTACGTTCACCCATCAGTAAAATGGGTATCTGGGTGTTAGTCGACTGGTGTGGGTCGCATCTTGGGACGAAACTGACCTAATTTGCCTGAAATGTTCTGCATAACAAGCTGCTTTCTATATAGTAGTATGTTACTGATGTCAGCTAGACCTGTATACCTTCTACATGTTCTTGTAGTAATAAAGATATTATTATTATTATTATTATTTTTTTTATTTTACACCTACCATCCGACTTACGACCAAGCTTGGTTCCGACCAACCGGTCGTAAGTCGAAATGGACGTAAGTCGAACCTTTGAAAATTGCTGACATATTGGGTAGGGCATAATGTCAAAACTTTCCTATATAAATTACCTACAAAATACTGTAATGTAATTTACAATCATTATTTCATTCTTTTTACCATAATTTACTTCTATTGTTGTATTTTAATTATTTATGTACTGTATATAATGTATACATGGTAGTGATATGTATTGTAAATTTTACATCGCATACAGTATCATATGTTACTATTATCTTTATGTGTTGTCGACACAGTGGAATGGGAGAATACCACTGGTAGTGTCATCCTGCCAGAATGTTGTGTAACCTATACCCTAAGTAAAGAGAAACAACTCTGGAACGTGTGTATACGTATCCGGCTGGCTGGCTGGGTGGCCGGTTGTTTGTGGTTGGGGGCCCGGTGGGTGGGTGGCTGGATGGGTGGGTGGGTGGCTGGATGATGGGTGGGTGGCTGGATGGGTGGGTGGCTGGATGGGTGGATGGGTGGGTGGCTGGAGGGGTGGGTGGCTGGCTGGCTGGATGGGTGCTGGCTGGATTGGGTGGATGGTGGGTGGCTGGATGGGTGGGTGGCTGGCTGGCTGGATGGGTGGCTGGCTGGATTGGCTGGATGGGTGGGTGGGTGGGTGGCTGGGTGGGTGGCTGGATGGGTGGCTGGATGGGTTGATGCATGGCTGGGTGGGTGGCTGGATGGGTGGGTGGGTGGCTGGATGATGGATGGGTGGGTGGGTGGCTAGATGGGTAGGTGGCTGGATGGGTGGGTGGGTAGTTGGCTGACTGGCTGACTGAATGTGGCTGTCTCTTTGTATCTCTCTCTCTGTATCTCTCTCTCTCTCTCTCTCTCTCTCTCTCTCTCTCTCTCTCTCTCTCCTTTCTCTCTCTCTCTCTCTCTCTCTCTCTCTTCTCTCACGGTACACGTAAGTCAAGTCATCATACATATTATAAATTACCTAGGATAACCCAAAAATCCAGACAAAGTGCTATCCAGTGGATCTGTGCTCCAGTGCCCTAAATTAATATTAATATTAATAATCATTAGTATTACAATAATACATATGTACTAATATTAATATTATTAAGCTATAATATAATAATCGTGTCCACTAATTACTTACCTTAAAATATCTGTAGTTTTAATGTAGAGTGAGAGGTGAGTAGACAAGATTAAATGAATAAATGAGAGAGAGAATGAGAATGTTAACTAGTTATGTAAACAAACGTTGTTGTTGTTGTTACCAGCCCGGACACGAACAATTCCTGTTCACTGTCAAGCCGACCAGAAAAACATCTCATATTTGTTAATTTATATGTTATGTAGCATGTTTATTATATAATTTTGAAAAAAAAATCATAGATGGATTAAGCAAACTGTCTATATAAACGTTTTATACACATTTAATGCGCCTCAGTGATTATTATTGTTATCATTATTATTAATATGGTGTCTTCAAGACCAAGTACACTCTTAATGAGTGGCTCTGAGACAGACAAGCAGACAAAGACAGACACACAGGTAGACAGAAAGACACACGGGTGACACAGACAGACACAGGTAGACATAAAGCCAGACACAAGTAGACATAAAGACAGACAAAGGTAGACATAAAGACACACAGGTAGACATAAAGACACACAGGTAGACAGAAAGACACAGGTAGACAGAAAGACAGACACACAGGTAGAAAGACAGACACACTAGTAGACAGACAGATAAACAGACACACAGATATACAGGCAGACAGATACAGACAGGTTTATGTGCAACAGTGAAAACAAATAGAGAGTTTGAGAGTAAGAGTCTTTCTTGCCACAATCTCCAGTGCAAGATTCAGACTTCATCTTAGGGGCCATGGTGAAATTTACTGTCCAGTTAGTACAGTTAATACAGTACGATGCTGCTGATAGGGCAGGGTTACTCAAACTGATGCTGCCTACATGACACATTGCCTCCGAGAGTATTGTCAAATATTGTACAGCGGTGTGCATCAGCCGGCCTAGCCAAGCTGCCAAATGCACGGTCGTAAGTCGAGTTGGAGTTGACATATGTCGAGCAGGTCGTAAGTTGGATGGTAGGTGTATTTGATTACTCTTTTTACCATTTGCACAAAAATAGTTATTTTACTAACAACTTGTAAATGTAATTTAGTTAATATTTTACACTTTTTAGTTCATACAACCAATGTACATTATGGAACAAGTAATGATTTACTGTGCAAATTTTAATTTTGGATCCGTAAGAGAAGTGAGAACATTATTTTCAGGTTAAGTTACATAATATCCAAGTGTTACCTAACTTAGCCTAGTCTAACCTAACCTAACCTAACTTAGCCTAGTTTAACCTAACCTAACTTAGCCTAGTCTAACCTAACTAAAGTAAACAGTGCCTATTACCTGGAGTTTACCTGGAGAGGGTTCTGGGGGTCAACACCCCCGCGGCCAGGTCTGTGACCAGGCCTCCTGGTGGATCAGAGCCTGATCAACCAGGCTGTTACTGCTGGCTGCACGCAAACCAACGTACGAACCACAGCCCGGCTGGTCAGGAACCGACTTTAGGTGCTTGTCCAGTGCCAGCTTGAAGACTGCCAGGGGTCTGTTGGTAATCCCCCTTATGTATGCTGGGAGGCAGTTGAACAGTCTCGGGCCGCTGACACTTATTGTATGGTCTCTTAACGTGCTAGTGACACCCCTGCTTTTCATTGGGGGGATGTTGCATCGTCTGCCAAGTCTTTTGCTTTCGTAGCGAGTGATTTTCGTGTGCAAGTTTGGTACTAGTCCTGTTACGTTGGTATGTCTTATTACTTTGATAGTAAGGTTCTCACTACATGTTCTAGTGTGGGGTAGCTTTTTACTTAATGGCCTTATCTGTCTAGGAGTAATACTTACATCCTGGCTGATCATCTGAGTGTCTGATATCCCTTCACCAGCCCTCTTCACAGGTTATGTAAACTACTACTATAAAAATATAACTGTTTTCTCAAAAGATATGTACAGAATATACAATTACAGCCTCACATTTTCAAAACGTTACACCCCGTTTTTTCCCCCATTGGTGTTCCCAAAAAATTTTTGCCTTTCTCCTTGATTTTCGGGGCTAAAAATTTTTTTGACACCTTTAGTTGGTAGGTCCCAAACTTAATTAAAAAAACCACCCTTCAGTGTGGATCCCTTTTCTTATTATTACCTAATATATTCATCCTGTCTTTAGTCAAAACCCCTTTGCCCCCTTCTTTTTGGACTCACATAATGTTGGGTTCATAATTGCCCCCCCCTCATTTTCCCAGAATTCAAACACAAGGCACTGGGTCCCCCCTCCCCTCCTGAAAATATTGTTAACCAAAAAGGTTGCCCCTTTTCCCCCCCTCGTATTCCATTTAAAAATTAAAACCCCTGGAGACACATAATGCCCAAAAAAGTGAAAGAAGGCCCCAGAGATCCTGCCACCTCCATGTCAAAAAGGAAGAGGAGGAGAGAGGGGGGGGGGAGCTAGTAAGCTCCTCCCACACCCAACAAAACAAAAGACTGTTGCCAAGAACAATTTCTCCTTTACCACAATTTACCACCTTAATTTTATTTTTTACAAAAAGAAATAAAATTTAAAAACTACTTTTTTAAATTTTGGTTTTGTGTGTTATAGTATAACCTATTGGGGGAAAAAGGTTACCCAGCTGCCTTCACCCTAAGGGTGATCATCCTTATGACATTTAGGCAAAGTCCCCATCAATTCAATAAAATTAGGTTTTCCCAGAGAAACGTTACTTTAAATAGTACAGTTGGGTCCTATAGCCCCATAACCCCCCCACCTCCAGATAAAGCTCAAAAAAGCTAGCCGGCCCTCGGGATGGCAGTAAAAGTATTTTGCTTAAGTCGAAGGTGGAAAGCAAGACTACTAGAAGTAGTATTTCCCGCACCATAATGCTCTTCACTTTACTGTTATTTAAAACAGATTGAAAATTTTTTTAGAAAAGTTTTAAACCCATCCCAAAATTACTCAAGGTGTAACTATTTACAATTTTAGTGTTTTTTAAAAGAAAAAGCACTTACAATGCAAAAATTGCACACAATCCCCACTGTAAAAGCCCGCCCAACAGGCCTGTGCCTTCCCGGTAAACAACATCTGGTACTCCGGGGTGGCATCTTCCTGATCAGGAGATGAGAGTAGACCAAACCCAGGCAGTCGGGTTTACCCCAGGCAAAAAACTTCACAAACATGTCAAGGTGTCCTCATTTGGTGGCTAAACCCAAACAGTGAATTCCATCAACACTCAGATCCTTAACTGGGGGCATTTCAAGCCCATTTCCCGGGGTCCCCCCCCCAAACAGATCCTCCAAACTTATGAAGAGGAGGCTAACATAGAAATGAAGGGGTCCAAGGGACCACAGGCAAATCGTTTGGCCTTTTTGTATATAGAGCACACCAAGACCAACCACATACCTTCCCGAAGTCTCATTTTACCAAAGGGTTGTAAACCCACTCCCTCAACCACATTTACGTACACCTGACCCCGTCCATTTTTTGGCCATCGACTCCTTACATCAGAGGGCTGGTAGAAGAATCAGGCTCGCGAGTTTCACCACTGAAAAAACAACAAGGTCAGAAAAAGACAAACACTATGTCAAAAGTAGCCCCATGCATTACTGAAACATCTAGAGAGAGCCAGAACCACATTTCTAGCCTTTTATATTTTTGATTTCCAAATTAAAGGCTGTAGGAACAAAGCCCTTTTTAAATCTGATTTTAGTCACTTAACGGGAACGGGATGAAAATCCTGAACATGTACGAAGCTAAATGCCACCCCAAAATGAAAATTTTCTTTCCTGTGGTAAAATGTTGACTTTTAAAATTTAAAAGGTTTGTTCATAGTGTAACAGTTCTGCAACCTTTCGTTGCAACAAAAAACCCCAAAAGACATTTTTTTTTTTGCACCCGGGTTTTGAATAATAATTTACACAAATCCCATCACGTTCCACCCCACAAAAATTTTAAGACACAATGAACAAATTTGCATTAAACACATTTAAAATGGAGGGAAAACACACCCATGGAAAAACTCTTCCCTGCCCATTTTTTGTTTTTTAAAATTTTTGCATTCTTAGTGCAAAGTATCAATCTTTCTAACCTGTAAACCTTAATTGTTAAATTATTTGTATAGCGTGTTTATCCCAGGGGTGCCATCTAATTTGGGAACATAAGCAGGGAAGCCCACTGACTTTCACTAAGCCCCAAAAAACGGTGGGGAAAAAAATTTTCCTTTTCCTCTATACCCAAATTTTTCATACAATTTTTCCCCCCAAAAAAAAATTTTGAAGGGGCTCGTTCCTTAAAACAATTTCTTCATGGAGTTTAACTTTTCCCCAACTGCCCCCAAACTTCTAAAAATTTCCCAAAGGGGCTGACAACTCCCAACTTTTTTCCCTTTAAACCCAAGCATTTTTTCCAAAATCTTTTACACAATATTTTTTCCTAAATAACTTTTGGTATTAAATACAGATTTTGTTTTGCAGCCCTTTACATTCCTTTTAAAACATTGGTCTCTCTAAATTTTTTGACATAATTCAAACCCTTTAACCGGTTACTGTTTACATATACTCATTCTTTTTTTGTTTGGGGGGTGGGTTTTATATCAAACCCCCTGGAATTCCACAAAAGTTCAGCTCCATCAACTTACCATACAGATTTTTACATGAATTGGGCCCCAGTATCACATTTCCTCCCCCTAGAGTACAGGGCCCATTTATGGTCCCAATCATCACCCTGGTCGGGTTAGGGGCACGTTCACGGGGTACCATCCACCCATACGGCCAAAACGGTTTCTGAACTGAGAAAAAGCCCCCCCGAGGGGGGCATCACCACCCTCCCCAAGCCAATAGTCAGAGATTCCAGAGTTTTCCCCCCTCGAAAAATACAAAGAAAGGATCCTTCATCCCTTTTGTTAGTATTGTCTATCCCATAGGCTTGCATATTGTCTTGAGGGTTTGATGTAATTTCTCTATTTCCCCTTGAGATGGAGAGTAATACCAGTTGAACCCTGAGGTCACTTTAATCCCTTAAAAACATTTCTAAAAGACTTTGAGGAAAAGTTAGGCCCTTGGTTTTTTTTCACTCTTGAGGAAAACCAACATAAAAAAGAACTTCAAAAAACCTTAAAAAACTTGAGAAAATTATCTTATGTAGAGGACGCTTCCAGGTACCGGGTAGTGGAGAAATTTTTTTGTGAGTAAATTTTTTTTTCCCCCAGTTTCCCCCTTGGGGAATGGACCAAGAAATTTACTACCAGTTTGCTGAAGATTTTCCCGGGTCTGAAATACCCTAAAGGGGGAACAGGTTTAATACTTCGATAGGTTTCCCTATAAATTAAAAGTAAAAGGTTTCAATATACTCTCGGACAGTCCCCACAGTGAGCCCAGAAAAAAATGCCTGGAAAACCTTGGACATCCCCATCTTGGAAAAAACCCTTGTTTTTCCCTTTCCCCGATACGCAAACAAAGGGTGAATTCTTTGTAAGAGTTTTTCCCCCTGAAATGAAAACCTTATTTAAATGTAAAATTCCTTTCCCAGCAAAAAAGGGCATTTTCCTGCACAGGAAAAATTAAATTTCACCTAGCAGGTGAGCCTCTCTCACATATTTAACTGATCCATTTTCCAAAAATGCTCAGCTCTGGTGGAACATCCTTTTTTTCAGTTTTCTGAGTTCAACCAGAAACAAGTTACCAAACTAAGCCCCCACCATCTCATGAGAAATACCCAAAAAGATGTGGTACATGTCTGAGCCCTTCTTTCAGGTGGAACCATCAGGAAAGGTCTGGGGGGGTTTTCCCAGCCATTCCCTCCCCAAAATTTGGGACTTGGTTTCCCCCAAACTAGTTGTTCCCCAGTCTAAAAGGCCCTAACATTATTTCCCCAAAAAGAGGTCGACCCCTTCGAAGGGGAATTTCACTGAGTACCCACGGGGGGATAACCAACTTGTATGCAGATTTACCCCCTAATTTTGACAGGTGTCCTTTTGGTTTTTAAACCCCAATAACCTTCAACAATAATCTACCCCCGTAAGGATCCTTAGACATGGGAGCACTCCAGCACGTAGCAAAGATATGCTACTCCATCTCTAAGGGCAGTATGTTCCAACTTGCCCCTCCTTTGCAAAAAAACGGGACCCATAGAAATTATCACATCCCGGGGGCAGATCCAAAGGTTCCTCCCCACCTTCCTTGAAACCCAAAGCAGGAACGAAAGTATCTCTGCAGTTAGGGTTCCCCGGGGTGGTTTTTTTCCCCCTTTTTCCCGATCTCGCGCCTTTACCAGAAAATTTTTTGTGTGTCCAGTTTTGTTCGTAGAACGATAAAAAAAAACTCTTAAAGGTTTTTTCCATTTTTGAGGGGTGGTATGTTTACTCGAGGGGCCTGAAAAATTATCTGATTGTCTGGTAACTTTGAACCCGCTGCTTACCTTTTCCCTTTTATTTTAGAGGGCATCTCAGCCCTTATTTTTCCCCGAAAATTTTGTCCCACTTATCTTTTTGACCCTAGGATTGGAATAAAATTTAAATGAGTGGGGAAATTTTCAGAAGCAGCATATGTTTTTACTTACCAATTCCCCGCGTCCCAAAATCTGTCACTAATCCCGTGCTTCTGAAAAATTATTGGGTTTTTTTCCTCCCCGATATTTTCCCGAGGGGCAAAAAGGGATTGTATTGTACAATTTCCCCATGAACCATCAGATCTATAAATTTTTTTTCGTCTTTTTAACTCCTTTTGAACAAACCCATTTTTTAAAAAAGGAAATTTTTTTATTTTCCCCAAAATCAGTTAGGTTCCCATCCCGAAATTTTTATTCCCGAACTTTTGTCTTATTTTCGGTTCATTTTGGGAGGCAAGCAATACTTCCCCTTTTTAATTTTATATAATTGAAAAATTTGCCCCTCCCGAGTCTCTACTCTTGGGAAACCCTTTTCCCCCAATTGTGTGCAAAATAGGGGACCCCCCTTCGTTGGGCCTCCTTGCTCCGGCAGTCCCAAAAAAAAAAAATCTATCTGGGTCACTCTCTGTAAAATTTGGGGCAAAATTTGCAGCTTTGTTATGTTAAGTATGCTCAGGCTCTTGTTTGAACCCCCTAACCTTTTCGTTTTTCCCCCTTAGCTTTCATTAATTTCTTTTAGCCTCTATATGCTAATTTAAAATCTCATTTCTCCATTTCCCTATCACCCGGAGTAGGGGATCCCTCATGTTCACTGTTAACAGGCATGTTTACTGTGATTTTTTACCTTTTTCCCGAAGCCTAAAAAGTTTAAGACCCTTTTCTGACTAGTTTTTATCTTTAGCACTTGCTTTTCCCTCTTTCGTATCAGTGGACAAAATTTTCCCAAGGCACATAAAAAAACACAAATTGAATGTAAAATATGCACATAGCATTACCCAAAACCCCAACAAAAAAATGTTACTCAACCTTTTTTCCCCTTAGGAGAAAAACAACCGTAACCTAATATATGAAACAAACTTCCCCTGACCCACCTTGGTAAACTTCTACCACAAAAAAGAACTGTTATTACCCCATACAGTACTATAGTTAAAGAATGTTTTGAGTTATTTTAGCAGTCAAATAACTTCCCGGGCAAGCTTCCTGTTAAGTTGGTTTGCTCTTATTACTTTGATAGTAAGGTTCTCACTACATGTTTAGTGTGGGGGGGTTTTTACTTTATGGGCCCTTTTAGAGAAAGGTTCAGAGAACCGACATGTTGAAAAATTAGCATTTTTGAATCTTGGGGATCTTTTTTGAGGGAAACGTTTTCCCCCACAGGGGCTTCACCATACGTAGGAGAAACTTTAAGAAAGGGGGGAAAAGGGAATCAGTCCCCCAACCTTGAGTCGATGTGTTCAGTCCAATCTTGTTGATGTGAACACATCGACCCAAAGGTTTAAAGGTGATTTCCCCATTTTTCCCTTTTGTTCTTCAAGTTTCCCTCGTATTGGGTGATGAGCCACTGTGGGCAAAACGTTTTCCTAAAAAAAGATACCGGGGTTGCCAGTGTTTAATGGGCCTTATCTTTTAGGGGTAATCTAAAATCCTGGCGATCATCTTGGTGTTTTTGATACCTTCACCCCCCCATTTTACAGGTTTTTTGTAAAATACTACTATAAAAAAATTTTCACCCCTATTCCCCAACTTTTTATTTAACCCCTTTTTTTTATCCTAACCCCTTTTTTCCTTTTCATTTCAATTTTCTTCTTTTTTTACCAAATTAACCCCCCCCTTTTGCAGTTCTCTACTCTCTGGAATTACCACAAGGTGTGCAACTTTCCATTTGTTTTCCTTCTTCCCCAAACCCCTCCACCCCCATTTACTTTTTCACCTCTTAAATTTAACAAACATCGGTGACATCACAACATCCTTGTCAGGCCTACTTTTACTGGAAAAAAATTTGCCTCTTTCCTACATACTCAACTTAGCCTCATATCCTCGTAAAAACTCTTCACTGCTTTCAGTACCTATATACACCTATGTACACTTGCAACACTGCCACATTCCCCCCTATCCATCCTGTATACGCCTTTTCCAAATCCAAAATGCCACAAAGACCTCTTTAGCCTATCTATATTACTGTTCACTTATATGTTTCACTGTAAACACTGGTCCACACATCCCACCTACCTCCTAAAGCTCACTTGTTCATCTGCTATCCTATTCTCCGTGTTACTCTAATTCTTTCAATTAAATAACTCTACCATACACTTTAACAGGTACACTCAACAGACTATCCCCTATAATTTTTGACCTCTTTTATCCCTTTAGCCTTTATTCAAAGGAACAGCATGCTCTCGCCAATTCCTAGGTTCTTTACCTCTTCATACATTTGTTAATAATTGCCACCATCGCTCCAAACTATATCCCACGCTTTTTACATTCTATCTTTATCAATTCAATCCGCTGGCTTACCGCCCTTTCATTTTACTACTGCCTCACGAAACTTCCCCACACACTCTACAACTCGCTCTTCCTCACTGCCTACAAGAGTTATTCGCTCCTTGCCCTATACACGAAATCACAGCTTCCCTATCTTCATCAACATTTAACAATTCCTCAAAATATTCCCTCCATCTACCCAATACCTCTAACTCTCCATTTAATAACTCTCCTCTCCTATTTTTAACTGACAAATCCATTTGTTCTCTAGGCTTTCTTAACTTGTTAATCTCACTCCAAAACTTTTTCTTATTTTCAACAAAATTTGTTGATAACATCTCACCCACTCTCTCATTTGCTCTCTTTTTACATTGCTTCACCATTCTCTTAACCTCACATTTTCAAAACAAAGATCTACACACTCCATAGCTGTTCTCCACATGGCGTATCCCAACAACTTTTGTCCTTCTCTCTTCTTGACATAACTCTGGGCTAACCAGTGTTTTGACACACTTTAGTCACCCTGGGTATGGTGGCCACAACTTAAGTTATAAAAACTCACCCCTGGAGCACACATAATGCCCCAAAAAGATAGAAAGAAGGACCCAGAGATCCTGCCACCTCCATGTCAACAAGAGAAGAGGGAGAGTGAGAGGGAGGGGGAGGAGCCTAGCTAAGCTCCTCCCACACCCAACAAAACAAAAGACTGTTGCCAAGCACAATTCTCCAGTTACCACAATTCTACCACACCTTAATTTTACTTTTACAAAAAGAAATACAACTTTATAAACTACTTATTTAAATTGTGTGTTTGTGTGTCTATAGTATAACCTATTATATTGAGAAAAAAGGCTTGACCCAGCTGCCTCTCAGTCCTAAGGGTGATCAGTCCTTATGACATTTAGAGCAAAGTCCCCATCAATTCAATATAATTAGGTATTCCAGAGTAACTGTTACTTATAAATACGTACATGTTGGGCCCTATAGCCCCATAACAGTCCCTCTAGGATTTTCAGGTGTATATAATCATGTATCTCTCCCGCCTGCGTTCCAGGGAATACAGGTTTAGGAACCTCAAGCGCTCCCAGTAATTGAGGTGTTTTATCTCCGTTATGAGCGCCGTGAAGTTCTCTGTACATTTTCTAGGTCAGCAACTTCACCTGCCTTGAAAGGTGCTGTTAGTGTGCAGCAATATTCCAGCCTAGATAGAACAAGTGACCTGAAGAGTGTCATCATGGGCTTTGCCTCCCTAGTTTTGAAGGTTCTCATTATCCATCCTGTAATTTTCTAGCAGATGCGATTGATACAATGTTATAGTCCTTGAAGGTGAGATCCTCCAACATGATCACTCCCAGGTCTTTGACGTTGGTGTTTCGCTCTATTTTGTGGCCAGAATTTGTTTTGTACTCTGATGAGATTTTAATTTCCTCTTGTTTACCATATCTGAGTAATTGAAATTTCTCATCGTTGAACTTCATATTGTTTTCTGCAGCCCACTGAAAGATTTGGTTGATGTCCGCCTGGAGCCTTGCAGTGTCTGCAATGGAAGACACTGTCATATCTTTACCTTTGATATACCTTTGAAGAGTTTTTGAGTTTCACTACTCTTGGAGCCCAGCCATGAGCCAGGCTCGTTTGGTGTTTGCCTGGTCAACCAGGCTGTTGCTGCTGGAGACTCGCTGCCCCACATATCCATCACAGCCTGGTTGATCTGGCATCTGGTGAGGATACTTGTCCAGTTTCCTCTTGAAGGCTTCTACACTTGTTCAAGCCGTGTTTCTGATATCTTCTGGTTTAAATGTTGAATAGTCTGGGACCCTGGATGTTGATACAGTGTTCCCTCATTGTGACCACTCCACCCCTGCTCCTCTCTGGGTTTATCTTACACTTTCTCTCATATCTCTCACTCCAGTATATTGGTATGACCATACCACACCAAACCTAGCCCAACATTACTGATTATTGGAAACACATCGCAAAAATAAATATATACTTGTATAATTATTCCATGATGTTCATAGGTTGTATGTATTGAAAGAGGAAAAATGATAGAGAACAGCCTCTCCTCACTTAGCAACGTGCTCATTTACAGACAACGTGGACTTAGTGAAGGAGACTCTGACCAGTGTGTATACCTAATGTATATTAGAGCTGATTTCCTTTATTCTGTTTAATGCAATATACAATATACTACTGTATAAACATTTAATAAATATACCAGAAATGTTATAAATGGTGCGAAAGGTGACATTTAAAACAATGTCAAAGGTGGTTGACATAAACTCACTACCATTATAGTATGTTCTCATTTAGAGATGAATTTCGTTTACTGACTAACTTAACATATTGTAATTCAAAGCATAATTAATGGCCAAGATCAGACTAGTAGCTGTCATAAACTAAATCTTTATATACTAAAACTGACTGTGCATGAGCAAGCAATTCATGCTACTCCTTTATCACTGTGTAATAAAAGGTGGTTAGGGCCCGG